>OY987327.1:28575984-29775984 GCA_963920685.1 Polydrusus tereticollis
GAGTCATATTGTTTATATTACGGACAAATAAGGTTTATGTATTACCAAGGTAGATTGATAGGATTCATTCTTCTTTGTACGGGCTATCAGAACGCATTTAATTCGTATGGAACACGATTTACGGTTCAAATTATTGACATAATTAAATTTATTCTTGTGAAGTGCTATTGTTTTACTAACAGACAACACTTTAAGAGATAATCGACTGTTTCCCTACATACAAACGACCCTGTAAAAGGTAAAGCAGGATTTCAAAATTGAATTTTTTAAAAATATTAGAATTATAACTTGATACAGATTTAAATACCCAAAATCATAAAATTAACGATACAAAGTTACGAACACAAACAACAAACGCTAGTAGGGGATTTACCGAATTATCCTTCAATAATCACATGAAGTCGGACTCGAAACAATCAGCTCTATAGAGTAAGTACATTGACTTTGTCAATGTTGAAATAATTCCAATTAACATTGACTTTCATTTCAATATTGGAAAAAATTGACCAACCTGAACTAGCGGCCAGCGGCCGAGTAAGTAAATTTTTGACGCGGAGTGTACCTATCGTATCGCCCTTTATTTATTTTGATTTTACTTAGAAAACTAAAAGACAACAATTGTTTAAACTTTGTCAGAAGCTTCCTAATATAAGTGGATATAACATGTATATACGATTCGCCAAAGAACATAGGCTACGGGGTTCATTCAAAGTTTTTAGATTCAAAGTAACCATAAAATAGTAGTTTCCACCAGTTCATACTTTATACGATGCTTTAAACTATTGCTAGAAACTACATATCTCCGGATTTTGCCAGAAAAACAGAGGCTACGGGGTTCATTCAAAAGTTTCGAAAATTTTATACCTATAGTTAAATTGGCAAAAAAATTCTAGTTTTTGCCAGTTCACGTTTATACTTTATATACGATGCTTTAAAATATTTCCAGAAGCAACATATCTTGGGCACTTTCCTAAAATCAGAGGCTACGGGGTTCATTCAAAAGTTTGAAAATTTTATATTCAAATTTAGAAGAAAATTCCAGTTTTCACCAGTTCACGTTTATACTTCATACGATGCTTTAAAATATCGCCAGAAGCAATATATCTTTGGCACTTTCCAAAAAACAGGGGCTACGAATACAAAATTTTCAAACTTTTGAATGAACCCCGGATCCTCTGTTGTTAGGAAAGTGCCAAAGATATGTTGCTTCTAGAAATATTTTAAAGCATCGTATAAAGTATAAACTTGGTGAAAACTAGAATTTTCTTGCCAATTTAACTATTGGTATAAAATTTTCGAAACTTTTGAATGAACCCCGTAGCCTTTGTTTTTTGGCAAAAGCCGAAGATATGTTGTTTCGAGGAATAGTTTAAAGCATCGTATATCGTGTGCCGGCATATAATAATAAATTTATCTTTTTAGAGGAGTAAAATTTCCATATTGTGAAATATCGATAGAGGCGACACGAGGCCAGGGGCGGGGGGGCTATCCCCCCCTCTCCTGAGCATTCCGCCACTGGCTGAATGACATAACAGTTACAGCTGGCAAAAATGCGAGCCGCAAACCTATCGATCGCGTTCGGTTAACCTCGGTTCGGTCTTTTTCTAGGTATGAAAACGAGTACCTCAATAACCGTTTGATCATTCGGTTCAGTATTCGTTACTTCGGATCTGGATAAGTAACGAGTACTTGAGTAACGAATAGTTATTTTTTTTTTTCAGTACTTATCGTGACCGTGATGCGTTTCACGGTGTTTGTAGTATAAGGCGCTAAATTGATGAGGAAGTATTATTGGAGAAAGATCTGGCAGTGCAGGAAAAATTATTACTTAAATATAAACTTGGTACTGTTACTGGGTAATATTACAAGTGGAATGCCTGGCAATAGATTAAGAGTAAGCGGCACCTGCCTTGCCTACCCCGACGAGCCGCCCCTGTTACTTATTCACGATCGAAATGAACCATCTGCTTTATATGTTATCTTTTTCAATTTTTAAACATTTTTTTTTAAATAAAAAATTTTTAGCCGCATGTTTTTTAAATCAATAATATTAATTAGTTATTCTAGACTGTGTTTTGAAAGGTGTCCAGTATAAATAAAATTTAAAGTGTCAATCGCAAGTGTATAAATAAATACTATTAACTTTACTGTCGGTTTTGGAGTTCATTCAAGGTTATAGTTTTTAAGATCGAGATATGAATTTGCGGAAGGTGACAAATCAGTATTTTGTTAGTCATCTCTAGAATATTTGCACGAAATCTGGTTGACGATAAGCAGTGTTTTACCTCACTGACTAACATCAAAATTCTTATAAATACAAAACGTCGCATTCAACTAAAAATACTCCTCTTTTTTTTTAAGTACCTAGATGTTCTTTTACATGCAGCAGTAAACTATTATTTCGCGACAAAATGGTGAACGTACTAATTTAATATACATGGTTTGCCAATCGAACGAAATCAGCCCAATTCCAATTCCAATTTTCATATTTTTATAGTCAATCACTCAGACATGTACAGGGGTAACCTTTTTGCTATATTTTCAAATCTGTAACTTCAACCCCATAGCGAGGGTGGGCTACGCTCCTAAAAGTTTAAATAGGATCAGAGGTCAAGACATCCCCATTGAAGGTCCTTAAATTCTCCTTTAACGGTGCCTAGTTTTATAAGTTTGGTTCAATAGCTTGTAAGAAAATGCCGTTTAAAGATGCTAAATAGTTAAGAACTTAAACTATCACGGTTTGTTTTCATTTTAAAGTGTTGCACTGGGGTTGAAGTTACTTGCATGTTTCAAAATATCCCCCTTCAAAGCAACATTGACCTGTCTGAGCAATTTATTTAAAAAACTGACGATAAATATCAAAAATCTTTTCCATGGGCGAACACTGTAAGTACGTAATACCGCTTTCTTTTTGACCCCGCTATTGACAGTTCATGAGCTTTATTTACTTTTTATAACGATACCAGTATTTACTTTTATTAAATACGAATTCGATAAGGTTAAATAATCCTAATCCACAGATAATGAAATGGTTTATTTATTCAGTAGTAGGTCGTTTAATATCAATAATCAAGCCTATAAATATTTACTAAACCCTTATTTTTAGGAAGACATGCAAGAATTGCAAATGTTCGCGAGATGGCCACGAGGTTATTGCAGAACATGGAGCTCGGTCGCGTTTGGGCTTTTTGGGACATGATGGGTTAGATGCCAGAACTCTTGGATATACCTTTGTGCCTCCTGGTCTGACCAGTGCTAGACAGGTAATTATTACGTAATATTGAGCTTAGTCTAACTTTAAAAAATGTTTCTAAGCCAATTATGTAAATTTTAAAAAATTGAACCTTGTGGCAATTTATATACAGCGTGTCCAGAAAAGTTCTAGACATATGGGAATTTTCTTTAGTGTTGATTTTACGAAAAAAAGTTATTCTTTATAAAAAGTTCTGCTTGATGCGCAAATAATATTGACATATCAAAACTTAAGATATCATGGACAGGGCGGCAAAAAAATATAGAAACACAGAACTTCTTGGAAGCCCTTCTCCACCACGATGAGGCAAAAAACTTTCTAAAATGAATTAGCAAGAGATTAGCTACTTTAAGCATTTTTTCTGATTTATTATTTCAATAATATCGTCGCTCACATTACGAATAGGCCTAACTCGGTTTTTGTAGTTTTTCAGGAAAGCGGTTTAAAGAAATCAATGGTGTTCATTTTGGATATAGCACTGACACTAATTTTTTTTTTTTTTGCTTTATTTTTTTATAGTTTCCTAGATAAATCAATTTAGAATGATGAGACATCATTATTCTTAATGAAGGTTTACGTGTTTTGTAAAAATTAAATAATAATCAAGATAGGCCCCTTCGTAAAAACAATAACAAATTCTTATTTACACATCAAACCAGATAGGCCCCTCTGATATTGTTTTTCAAAGAAAAGGGAGTGAAATTTTTAAACTTTAAACATCTTTATTTTATAAAAAGGATACAAGAAACTTCTTAACATAATATAATTACAGTCAAACCTAAACTGAAACAAATACATAAAGCAAACACGAATGCTAACCTAAACTCACACTGATGTGTGCGGTAAAGAACTATAAAACAAAATATCGTCAGGACTTCTAATAACAGGCTTATCACCCGTACATAGTGCCATTAGGTCATTGTATTTTAATAAAGGTATCGGCCTGGGTCCTTCGTTTTACTTCGGAAGCGTTACAGTGCCTCCAAATTTTCTTCACAATTATTCAAAAATATTAAATTACTTAAAGGCACATTATCATCAGAAGAGGAGTTTGAATGGGAGTCACAATTTTTATCCAAACACTCTTGAGGAACAGTCTTATTGGGGAGAGGCTCATTATCCGATAAATCGGAAGAACATTCATTGGTTAATGGCCCTTCAACCATTACAATTTTTCCATAGTACCATAAGTTTTCAAAAAATATTTTCACTCGTTCGCCTACTTTGAATTTTCCATTGTTCTTAACAGTTTTTAGGCTGCCGACATCCACACAGTTGATAGTTTTATCATCCCACTTCACAAGAACATCTATATTCAAAAAGAGGATCTGAAATGAGCCATTTTTGTAATGCTATTGAATAGCAATATACTATTCTTACTTACCGATTTGTTTTGACAATAATTTTCCTGTCGATTTGCTAACTAACGTCTCGACGCACCTCCCGCTACACAATATAATTTAACACTAACCCGGTCTTCTTCTAAGCATGTCGTGGTGGTTTAATTGCAGGGCTGCAATATTTTATATTGTTCCTTGCTACCACCAATTTTCAAAATAGTTAAAATTTTAATAACAGCTACTGTTATATCTAATTATTTATTCTCTAGACTCTAGAGGCATAACAAATTAAAAATGGGATTGTTATTTATTTAATTTCTAACGAATTGTCTTTTATTTGTTAAATAAAATTGCCATAAAGAATAACTTAATAAGACCTATCTGCAAAGTAGTGTCCATCCTTTAAAAATATTTTATAACGTAAAGGTATATGTTAAGATTCGCCGAGTGAGACGCATACAAAAAATATAGCTAGGGGCCAATCTTAACTTTGGTCTTTACGTAAAAATATTTTTATGGATAATTCAAGATAGACCTGACCATGATAATGCTATAAAATAAAAACGATGTACTATAGAGATATGCCACTTCGTCATAACGTTAAGGCACTGTTCCCCTGACTTTATATGGGTATAACTCATTTTTGCCAAATATCGAGATAGGCCCCTACGTAATGTGAGCGACGATATGTTATAAAAAAAATGTATTTTCTTCGAAAAGGGCTAATTTTATCGAAACAAATGTAGAGTACCTACCTTTTTTAAAGAGGAATGACCAAAGTTTTTAAATAATTAGTTTTCAGCTCTGTAAAATGTCACCTGTCAAAATTTTGGCCCAACGAGTGGGGTGGCACGTTCGTTCCTGACTTCCCTGGCGATGTAAAACATCTACTGTAGTATGATATTATGAGTCTGCATGGCCTACATAATATATTAAAAATTCATTAATTTATACATGTTAGTTCAAAAGTTAGAGCCGAAAAGGTCAGTCGCTGGATACCCCTTTGGGGCTCCTCTATATCTCCGTTAACATAGTTAACTACACATTAAAAAAGTCGCCCTAACTACAGTTTCAGATTTGTTCAAAACTAAAATTAAACGATGCCGTAGGTGATTTGATTAATAATAATTCTGGTTTTTAAACAATTTGTTATCATTTAAAACTTAGTCTTACTTTTTCTTTACTTTACTTCAGTAGTTTACTTAAGTGTGAATTTTGTAAAGAAAAAAAAAGGAAAGTAAAGAAAATACCAAATATTTCAAAAACCGTATGATTATATGTGTTGTGTTGTTGGAGTAAAGATTATGTGGGTTATTCTTGTTTTTTCATCTTATTATGTAAGTCTAGGTGATGTACAAAAAAAGAAACAAGCGCACAATTTTTTTATTACATTATGTAATATGTTGATACTCGTTGATACATTTAAGATTGAAGGAATTTTACCTTTGATCTTAGAGTTTATGTGTTTATGGCAATCATACTGATTTTAATGTTTTTCTTTTATGTAAAGTATTCAACATTTGCATATTTCTATTTTTATTAATTTTTAACCCTTAGTGGCAAAAAAGTCGCGCATAATGCCTGTAACTTTTGAATTACCTCGTATACGAAAAAGTGACCTTCATGAAAGTTGTTCAGTAAATTATTCCCCACATTTCTACCTGCATGAATTTTTTCTGTCATTTCTGGTTTGGTTGCCATAGAGACCAACTTACTTTTTTTTTAAATGAAACACCCTGCATAGTGCATATGATTGCATATTTTGATTCTACTGGGAAAACTCTAAATTTTTGGAATTTCAAATCTTTATTTATTTAAAATTGTAACAAACTTTATAATAACAAAATAAATAGCCTAGAAAATTGAACAACTTAACATCGGAATAATAAACAAGCGAAACCTTTTCAGTGGTCAGGTGTTCAAAATGACAACCATTTTCTACTACAACGTTTAAAAGGAAGTCCTCTGGAATGACCCAAGTTTTAGCACTAATTGTGACTTTTAAAGATTCTAAGTCATTTGGACGGTTAACGTAGACTTTGTTCTTTAAGTGTCCCCACAAAAAGATGTCGAGCGGGGGTTAAGTCCGGGGATCGCGCTGGCCAGTCAATAGCACCTCTTCTGCCTATCTAACGTCCTGGAAATTGTTCGCTTATGTATTATCAACATTTGCCGCATAATGCGGGGTGCACCATTTTTCTGGAACCATACCTGTTTGTTTATGCCATTATTTATACCCGGTAAAACCATTCTGCAAAAAGGAGTTATGTGATTCCTGAGGAGGTCCAGATATTTTTCGCCATTCAAATTACCATCTATGAAAAAAGGTCCCACAATATGTCTACCAACTATGCCCGCCCAAACATTAACTTCTTCGGGCCACTGAGTATGACCTTCCTGGAACCAGTGAGTATTCTCAGTAGACCAATAACGATAATTGTGTCTATTAACAATGCCATTTAAATGGAAAGTAGCTTCATCCGAGAAAATGATATTTGTTGCGAAGTTATCGTTATTTCATCTTTCCACCATCAGCTCACAAAATTCAGCTCTTCTATCAAAATCGTCCTCGTTTAACTCGTGCACCAGCTTTATCTTGTAGGGATGCAACTTCTCCTGCTTAAACAAATTTTTTACTGATGAGATGAGACACATTAAAATTCATTGCCATTTTCATGTATTGAGAGCATGATATCCAAAGCTTTGTCTCCCCCGGTTGCTGTTTTAGGTCGACCGGATCTAGCGGCTTCCCTAACACTGCCTGTTTCTCAAAATTTCTTTACCACTCGACACACCCCACACTGATTTATTAGAAGCCTATTTGGATATCATTCATTAAAAATCTTGCGATCTCTTCATATTTCCGTAACCGCTCATTATTAAAATTTCAACTTGTTGTTTCTCATTCAGATGAACAATAGTGTAAACAAATTAGAAATCAGACGACAGAAAATTAAACAGGAACTCAAAATTGACACCTCTTAGGTCGCTGTCATGAAAACACTTTGACTTAACTGGTGGGTATTAGGTAGGAATAATTATAATTGGGAAGTTCTTCATTTTTGAGCTGTCATTATCTCGGAAACGCTTTCAGGTGAAAATTTGAAATTTAAAAAATTCAGAGTTTTCCCAGTAGAATCCAAATATGCAAACATATGCAGGGCGTTCCATTTAAAAAAAAGTTAGTTGATCTCTATGGCAACCAAACTAGAAATGACAGAAAAAATTCATGCCGGTAGAAATGTGGGGAATAATTTACTGAACAACTTTCATGAAGGTTAGTTTTTCGTATACGAGGTATTTCAAAAGTTACAGGCAATATGCCCGACTTTTTTGCCACTCTGTCATAAGTACGTATTCTTGCAAAATGGTACCGGATATATTGACTGTACTCGATTATTTATTTTGGGCCTTTCTCCATTGCAGAGCCTTAAGTATGGTATAAATTAAAACCGAAACGTCAGTAAAGAAAAAGTGTTTCTTTACAACATTGGTCCCTATCCCAACAAGCACAACACATTTCAATACAAATATCTTTTTCATTTGTTAACTGAAATTATCGGGAGGCCGTCACTTAAAGCTGTATTTTCTTTATTACCTTTTTTTTTGTTGAAAGCGGTATATATTTAGTTTTATTTGTACGTCTGTGGAATTCATAGCCACACCCAGATCACACGTTCTAAATTAAAAACCAGCACTGTTTCACGGAAAAAAAATGTCATCAATTTTCATCATGCATTTTGATTCATACAAATTAAGTAGATTAAGTTTGTTTAATATTTCATAAAATTTCCCGAAACAATACGAATAATTGATTAAACACGACTCGTCAGTTCCGGAAGATTATTTTTATCATATTATCAGGTTTCATCATCTTAACTTGTTCCGTTGTTGTTTTAGGTCGACCAATATTATTCAACACTGCCTTCAGACGAAGTACCTAAATTAGGATCAAAGGGAGAATCAATTAGATCACAACGAATAGTTAGGCAGCTTCCTAAGCAAGATCTCTCACTTAGTGCCTGTAAATTTGTAGAACAAGAGTATGCAAGTAGTTACGAGGTAATTATATTATAACAGTTACATTTGTCTTCTTTGGGAATTAAAAAAAATTCAATTTTTATTGAAAGTTTGGAAATGTTATTATTTCTTAATTAAAGTTCGTAAAATTCGTAACTCTGTAAAACAAATCCAATTATACTTTGTTATAATATGTCACTTGTATTAGAAATATATGGCATACGACATAGTTAACGCCAACGCCAAAGTCACAGAGTAATAGACGAATCAATTACAGTAAAATTTCCCTAACTCGAATCTCCAAGGGACATGAAGTCGAATTCGAGTTATGGAAAATTGGAAGTACGGAAAAATACACAAAATTGAGGATTTTTAAATTTATATTATGTATGTATTACAAAAAAGGAGTTACATATACATTATGTAATAGTATACACAAGCACATACAAATAAAACAAGATATATTTAGTCATAATATGCCTACAATGTAGATTCTTATTCGAAAATTCGGTATTTTTTTTTTGTTTAAATGCGGACCATTTATCTTTATCTATAAAATCCTCCACTACATTTAACGACGCCTGTACTGCATTGGGAACATTTTCTTTTGACGAAGCAAAATTTCTAAGGATCTGGATAGCAGAATACGCTTGGTTAAATGTAGGTATGGTAACAGCAGTTGTTTCAACCTCGCTTTCCCTAGAGTGTTTCTTCCCCTCTAAGTCTGAAACAATAAATAATATTTGTGTTTAACAATGCTACATTTTACCTTAAATTTACATATTTCAGAAGAAACTAGATTTTCTTCTAGGCTATCTGAAATATCTTCGTCTGTTGGGAATCCCATTGTTTGTACACCGTCGTCCCATTGCCGTTCTGTACGTAGTCCAAATTTGTTTCAATTCAGACAATGAAAAATCGTCTTCTTCATCCCAGTCATCTGTAGTAGCATTCTGCATTAATTCACCTTTAGCAAAACCTGTCTTCCTGGAACAATTGCTGATTTTTTGTTGTTTTACATCGAGATTCCAGGTTTTATTTAGATCCCTGATTGCGTCAAGTAACGACACAGTCATAGGAGTTGATTCTTCCATATGGGCCAAGACATTCTTTACGATTCGTTTTCTATAATGCTGCTTAAGATTTCAAATAATCCCTTGGTCAATTGGTTGTAGAACAGACGTTAGATTAGGAGGAAAATATTTCAGTTTAATGTTTTTTAGGTTTACTTCAACATTCTTAGGATGTGCGGTACAATTGTCAACAAACAGTAGAATCTTCCTATTTTGAGAAGCAAACATTTTATCTAGCTTTTTGAGCTACTTGTCGTAAATTTCACTTGTCATCCACGCTTTTCTGTTGTGCTAATAATACACATCAAGTGATTTTATGGCCTTAAAGCAACGTGGGTTTTTCGACTTGCCGATAACGATCAATTTCAACTTTTCTGACCATAACTCTAATTCTCTCCTTGCTGTTTTTGCCACCAAAGCATTTTTGACCTTTAAACGCTAATGTTTTGTTGGGTAAACATTTAAAAAAATTGCCCGTTTCATCTGCATTAAAAATGTCGTTTTCGTCATATTGTTTGATTAAATCTGGCAAAACATTTTTTTTTCCAATCCTCACTAGACTAGATTGTAAATCTGCAGAAGCACTTTCACCACAAACCGACATTTGGACGATATTATGCCTTTTTTAAAATTTATCTAGCCATCCTACACTAGCTGAAAAATCTTCGCGACCCAAAGCAACCGCAAATTCTTTAGTTTTTCTCTGATTAAGGTTCCCGAGAGAGGAAGATTTTTGTCACGTGCAGTAGTAACCCACTTAAGCATAGCTTCATCAACATCATTATTAACATAAGTTGTAAGCCTTTTTCGTTTGGAGTTAACCGAGGGAGTTAATAAATTAACATTATTGTAGTCATCTTGGTTTTCTAAAAGTTTGTCTTTGTTTTTCAAAAGGGTTGATAATGTGTTAGGAGGATCCCCAAATTGTTGTGCAATGTCCTTTTTTTTTGTTTTCGCCCTTTTCTGCCTCAGCTGTTAATTTTAATTTTTTTCGTTTTGATGCCATTTTAGTCTCCCACTGATAAATTCTTTCTCAAACTGGTAATATCTTATAAAGCGCGTGCGACGCACGTTAAGAAACTAAAAACAAGTCTTTATCTCTCGCTCGTCACTGAGAATCGGTAATTCCCCCAAGTGCACTGAATGCAGTAGGTGCTTTCGCGAAAAATTCGAGTTACGCTTGGTTGGCCACTAAATTTTAATTCGAGTTTTAGAAATATTCGAGTTATAGAAATTCGACTTACGAGGAAAAAATTACATAGTGAGGTTGTAAAAACGTATTTGTTTGTGAAGAAAATTCGATTTAGAGAATATTTCGAGTTAGAGAAGTTTCACTGTAATTCATTAAAGTCTATTTACTTTCAAAATAGGCACAATGTAAACACTGCCACTTGACGAAATAGGCGGGGCATTGCCGCGCTTTCTATTCTTATTGGTCGTTCGCTAATAAAAATCGGTGCTAGCAGCTGCATGCCAAGGATTTTTGACAGGATCGGAATCAGTTTAGGCAGCTGTAGTTATTGTATTTTTAGCTCTGTCGTTTAATTTACTTGTTTGTTTTGCAAGTAGAAATCCTCTCCCACTTAATTTCATTTGACAATTAGTGCGAAAATAAATTTTCGATAATTATTATAAGTGCGGCTCTGTTCGATTTTTACGCTAATGACGCTAACATGTTTCGATTGTGTATGTAAATCGACCATATATATGAATTTAATCATCAAATTCTCTGTCATTTTATGCCATCATGGATAAGTGGTCTGATGATTTTCCAATAAAATCGTATTATAAAAATAAGGACTGCATACTTTGCGTGAAGGGAGAGTTTCTTCTGCTCATGCCATAGACTTATGGATTCGTAAATTTGAAGGAACAGATGCAGCCAACAAATCCAAACCCAAAGGACCCAACAAAAGTGTTAGAACTCCTGAAAACATTAATCATGTCAAAGCATCTGTAGAATAGGGTCCGGAAACGAGCTCAGAAGCGGTGTGCTTACGTATGCTTAGATTTTTACACAATGATCTGAATCTTCGTTCGTATAAAATCCAGACAGCTCAAGCTCTAAAACCAACAGACCACAGACCTTCCAGTACGTTTACGTTTAACTGAAATAATTTTAGCACACATTTCATCAATAATAATCAGTAAACATAATTGCAGATATTGAAAACAACAACCTTTACATAATCCGAAGGTAACGGTTTGATTTTCACTTTCTTTAATGGAAATGATCAGTCTTCTTTTTTCAAGACTGTTGAATCTACTGTGACAGTCAAGTTTGTTCGATGATCAGCCAGATTCTGATGCCACAACTAAGCATGTTTTCAGGAAACCAAGATTCATCGTTCCAACAAGAGGGACTTAAGTAAGGCATTCGACCGTGTCTCCCATAGTATCCTTCTTCAGAAGTTGCAGGCTTGGATAGTGCAAACCTGCGAGCCTGAACTAGTACAGGCAGTTAAGATCACCATTGCTGTCTCTCAAGGATATAATGTGGGTATTATTTTCTTCTTACTTTCATTAATAACTAATCAATGGTGGAAGCCTCAGCCAAACTTACTCTCTTTGCGAATTATACAAAAGGCTCTGTTGCAGCTGAGGAACTGCAATTGGTAGGTCTACTGAGGTGCAGGAGATGGCAGTGATCTTATACGGTATCAATGCGGATTAAACCAGCACAATGCGATCGGATTCAAAAGTGCGTACAGAGCAAAGGTTGGTAAAGTTACTTAATGCCTTGCTTGAACTCGATACAGTTACTTTGAGTATTGTGACGTTTTCAAAACTTCTCGTTCCCAGGAAGCACCTTGTATAAGACCCCTGTGATTCCCTAAATGATTATTTTCCTATCTCCCTGATCGACCAAGTCAAATTCACGCCTAAAATCAAAAAATACTGAGAGAGAACAAGCAGATAAAATATTGGTATATCTACGAGATTGAGCAGTAGGACTTAATTAAATAAAGTTGATATCAAAGAGGACTAGTATATTTAAGGCGTTGAGAATTAGAGTGGTTTAACTCACAAAATTTAAGTATTTAGTTTTAATTACAAAGTATTAGCAATATATATTCAAAATAGTAGTAGTTGATAACAAACTATTACGCTGTATAAGACTTTTTTTGCACTTTGCACAGTTTGTGACAGGTAAACTGCCTGTTTATTCCTGGTAAATAACTTAAATAAATACGTTTTAATTGTTAATACTTTTTAAGTTAAAAGTCTGGTGATATGCCAGTCTAATTCTCAATGCCTCATTTGTCCGCTTAAATACATTTGTTTGGTTCAAACATCTTATTCAACCAGAAATACACTACTTTTGTTTTCTAAGTATGTACCTGCATTTTGTTTTACACTTACCGGCCCAATTTAAGAAAATATATCCTGTTTAGGAAGTGACTTTAAGGCCCATTTTATTAATGTCTTCTTACCGAAACAGCTACAAAACTTCCATGACAACGATTGTTTCAACTTTGTAGTTCGAGATACCAAGACATTTATAATTTGGACCTAAGGGAATTTGTGGACACCCTACAAAGAGTATTTCAAATACCCTACATGCTAATATGTACATCCTGTAGTTTGTTTGTCCATCCAGTGTCAATATTCAGGTCACGTTCTGCGAAATGCATTAGCATTTCTCTATTCTCATTATCAGCGCAACAACATCCTAAATAGGACTTTGGCCGTGAAATATGACACTCAGCGGATCCTAAGCAGTATTTTATTGAAAATTTGAATTGCATCGATTCGATTTTAAGAATCAGTTGAGTGAATCAAGGCTAAACACTAATATAACTTCGTTTCTAAAGAAATATCCAAAATTAAAATTCTAACTTCTCCAGGCACAACAGCAAAACATTCAACTGAACCTGAATCTATCCAAGTGATCTTGCTTTGCCTCTGGTTCAGTTAAAAATCAGAAGGGGAGGTGATGTTTTTACAAAAAATCATAAATCAGTTCACTTCACTTTAGCAAGATCGATCCGGAATCGATCCAAATAAGACGACTTGCCAGAAAACGTTATGCAGCGAATAACGTTAGTTGTTTTCCGCTGTTCAGATGAGGCAGTTGTCGAGCTCTAGCCGTATTCAGTTGCGTATAAAATATCCTTTTATTTAGATTGGATGGAATGTATCCCATCCGAAAATTCTCTCATACTCTTATCACCACCCACTTGGCAAGAAAACGTGAATTTCATGTATAATTTTACGTCAGACTGAAAAACGTTAGAATACGAATAAACGTGTTTTCAATGTGTAAAACACGCTTAATGTTACGGTGTTCTGACGTTGATAAAAATAACGTTACTAATTTTAACCTTTTCATAACGTATCATATTATGGTACAATTCAGCGTGTTTGTAACATATTTTTAACTTATAAAACTAAATTTTTCCTCAGGAAAGTAGTGTATTATTTCATACATTATTATTTGGGTACTTATAAATAAACAACAAAACATTCAAGTTATGAACTTTTATTTTTTCAGGTTGCCTAGGTTACCGTATACAATTTACGAATTTCAACTTATTTTAATTTTAAATCTAGTAGCTATACAGTATAAGTTTTCATTTATTTGTTTCTTCAACGGTTCGCGGCATACCTGAAGTGGTCCATTATTATTTTTTCCATAGAGTACTCAGTAGTGCCCCAAACTGACCTTGCACTATTTCTAAATTAAAAACGAAACATTTTTTAAATATTGTTCCAACAACCTAATTACACGATATATTACATTACATAGGAAACATTTTCAAGGGTCCACAATAGTAATAAAGAACTACAATAATCATTTTTTGTAGAGGTTAAAGTGTAGAATCTAGAGAACTATTCAATTAAAGGAAAAAATAGAGTGGCGTATCTTGTTTTATATTTGGAATTAACTTAAAAAAGGCTGGTATTTTTGTTACATTAAAGGGATCCTTTTAGCATTTTCTTGTAATGAAAATAAAATTCACGAGACGCCATTTTGCCCTTCAAGCGTTTGTGGTAAAGAACAAAAGAACTCGTGAAATATATAAAGAATAAACAACAGTTATTTCATAAAGACTAAATCATAAAATTAAGAACAACTTACGGTTAAAATCAACGAAAACTCACAAAACTTAAAAGAGATTCGGTGCTATCCAAAATTTTTACCAAAAACTGATCCTTCCACTATACACTCACAACACAACGACACAACGTCAAACGTCTATGAGAGAGAAATTTAAAAATGTTAAGATAAAGTGAAAAATAGGTTATTTCGACGTTATAAAACATAACGCAAATTAAATGTTTTATAAGTAACGTTACTTTTATTTACATAAAATTAATGTAAAAATGTAACACAAATTACAACGTGAACAAAAATTACATTAAAATAACAGTATTAAAAAAAGAGCACGTTTTTAAAACGAAGTTTTTGGTAACGGGAAATAACATTACCATTTTCACGTAAAAATAACGTTTTTTCTCAAAATATGTCAAGTGGGCAGCTCCTGTAAAGGAGCCTTGAAAGAATGCGCCAACGTCAAGGAATTCGTTATATGGTATATAACGCATATTTTATTGTAGAATAAGCACAACCAAAATATGCTTTTATCATCATTAGCAATTACCTAGATAGTTTTTTCAAAATATGCCAATATTTAGTATTCTTCTTGCTAATAAAATGAAGTTTCCTAGCGGTTATTGCCAGTAGTAAACCTACAGGTTCAAAAGATTAAAACACCAAAGTTAATAAGAAGTTGATTTTTTCAGGATTTCGTCTCAGGTCGAAACCAAGTTGCCCTTGACGTCGGAGTGGCTAAACCGGCCCCTCCAAATAGTATTTGCGCAAGCTGTGATCGTCCAGTGTCATCCCAACAAATAGTGGTAGCTGCACCTAGACTAGGTAACTGCGTGTGGCATCCCGGATGTTTCAAGTGCACAGAATGCGATGATCTTCTGGTGGACTTGGCGTACTGCTCCTACGAGGACTCGATTTATTGCGAACGGCATTATGCGGAGAAGATGAAGCCGAGATGTGCAGGCTGTGATGAGGTAGGTAGGTTAAGTTGTAAAGTTTAGGCTGGAGCTCCAGCCTTGTGCTGTTGGATAGAACGTTGCGTCTCTGTCCATCTTTAGCTTTAAAGCAAATCTAATCGCATCCTATGTAATATGGGAACTTCAATGGTAACTTACGTCTTTGCTATGCAGGAGTTGTAGAGAGCCAATCTCTTGGAAATTTTTATGTTGAGCCTGGTGTTGATATTACATGTGTTTGTCTGATAAGTTCATTTGTCGGTATGTCTGTGCGTTTATAATAGTCGAGTGTGTCTAATATTCTTGTAGTGTCGGTGTTCTTAGGTCTCTGTGTAATCCTTGGTTAGTGGCGTTCCTTGGGGCGTTTATTATCACTTTCAGTGCTTTGTTCTGAAATACCTGGAACTTATTTTGCAGCATTTTGTTTACGGTGCACCAGGTTGTTACGTCAAAACAGGCCTGACCAAAACCGTATAGAGGTTAACTTTTGTCCTTGTACTAGCAGGGATTAGAGATAGCTTAATTGTTTGGTTGCAAGTTGGACTCTGTTCTCTGAATTCTTTCTCCAATTCAGTTTTGAATCGAGGTTAAGCCCCAGGTACTTCACTTGGTTACATCAGTTTACTTGGGCTCTATTTATACTGAGATTTGTCCGTTTCCTCACCCTGGTCTTGGAACAAAACATGGCCTTAGTCTTGCAGGGATTCAGACGAATCTTCCAATCTAAAAGTCATTTTTGTAGGAGCCTAATATGGCGCTGCAGTCTTGTGACAATTAGCCAGGGTTCCTTTGATTTGGATATGATTGCAATGTCATCGGCAAATAGATAGAGCTGATTTTGTCTTTCGGTATGTCCTGAGTTTAAAAAATGTTATACAGCACCGGAGCTAGGGGTAAGCTTTACGGCACTCCTGCCCTGAGGCATAGGCGTGCGCAGACTTCACAATTGCTAATAAAACAAGAAAACACATATATTGTAAACTCTTTATTTCGTAAAAATAAAAGAAAACCAAAACACTAAGACATAATATTCTACAATATCGCAAATAAATAAAATAAAGTAAAAGTAAGCAAAAAGTTACAATTTCATTCTTCTTGTTCCGTTAATAAGAGTTTTAAATTCATCCATTACGGAGTTCTAATTAACATTGTTTGTTTTGTCTTGTTCTATATACAAAAAAAAGAAGTGAATTCAGGCGCTCTTGGGACATAGTGCTTCTTAATTTTGACTTGTACAACTGGTCAA
Source organism: Polydrusus tereticollis (assembly GCA_963920685.1). Taxonomy (NCBI): domain Eukaryota; kingdom Metazoa; phylum Arthropoda; class Insecta; order Coleoptera; family Curculionidae; genus Polydrusus; species Polydrusus tereticollis. The sequence continues at coordinate 28,592,929 of OY987327.1, forward strand.
AGGTATTACAGAAAAAAATGTCAAAGATTTCAAAAAATTAGAATATATTAATTTTATATCGGTCCTTTAGGGGCAGATTCGTCGAATTTAAGAATACTTAATTCCGCAATTAATTCTTCTTTTTTAATTTTAAATTTATTTTCAAATAATGTAAGATCGACGTTGTCGACGAGGTTTGTTTATGGAGGGATCAAAAGATCAAAAAATCGTATTGAAACAGACATCTGCTCATGATGACCACAGTCTGAAGTTTCATCTGCAATCAAAGAAATATGCTTTCCGTTTAAATTGGATATTATATTTTGAATTATAACATTGTGAATGGACGAAATAATATCATTCTGAATGTTGTTACTGCAATATTGTGCATTTTTGGTCCCTCCGTTAAGTGAGTTTTTAGTAAATAATCATACTGAGAAAAAAGATTGACTAACTCTAGAAAAAGCCCGCGTTCCAAACTCTTTTTTGTTTCATCATGACCTCGAAAAGACCTTCCTCCTTTTGATAAGCACACAGTTATGTCAATGAGTCTTTTCATTTATATTACGGGTCCGTAAATGTTCTTGATCCTGTTTTCGTAATACCTTTGATCTAGATTCATCAAGAATTGTATCAATACTCTTAGTTTTATTATAATTTTGCCAAACGTTAAAACTGTGTACATGGCATAGTGACAAGTTATGAGATTTAAATTTGTCTGTAGCATGTTTCCAATTTTTGAAACCATTTTCAGTAAAAGATTTATCAGTGTGGCCCCTTTCAGTTATGCATTTTATACCAATTAACTTGGAAACAACGTTCCCTTTCGCCACACTTACTTGTGGGAAAATTGTTAAGAGTAGCTTGGAATGGACCTCTAGCTAGACGAACTTTACGTTCTATACGATCTAATGGAGGGCCAAATACTGGGTCGTCAGCGTCACTATGAACTTGGACTTTATTTGATGTTCTTGATCCTTAAAAAAGAGTTTATACTCAAAAAATGGCATTGATATTATAGATTTAAAACTTTGGTAAAGCAGTTTAACATTTTTTCATTTTATTTAAAATTTATTATTTTTACTTGCTAACAAGATTAGTGTATAAAAATAAATACAACATTTAAAAAAATCATACTTACTAGTATTAACTTTATTTACATCACAAATACTAGATGTAGTACTTGCACTTTGCTGTATATTTTCACCCTGAGATATCGGTACTCGGTACAACTGGTACAAGTGAACGGGGTGATAAATATTTTCTTATATCCATCTTTAATATGCGTTTACGCATACAACTTTACAGTCTTTGGATTTTCCCTCGATCCGATTAGTCGATACAAAATAGGGAAACCCCCAAACCAAACAAACCTCAAAACAGAATAACAGACATTTAGCAGCGCGGAGAGGTAAAACGACCGGCGACGCAACTTTTAATTATATTGTTGGGAATTTGCATGGTTGCCTTTTACAAGAATCACCTTACACCCCGACGATCTCGAGTGCAAAGATTCGCGCCAGCGCCACGTGTTTCGATAATGATCGAACGGACTCTAATTAATAGAGAGCGTGACTTGTGTGTCGTTAGTAGAGGTTGGCTCCCTCGAACAACTCGAACTATTAAATGTTCTTTTCTAAATTTGTTTTATCTTTATGCGATGGTAGAAGGGGGGGGCCCATGGCCCTCCCAGCCTCCCTTCCCCCGTGGGCACGCCTATGCCCTGAGGTGTGTGGTATTAGAAATCGCGTTTTTAGACAAAACTGTTTTAAATAGTTCGGCGCTCTGAGCGTTACTAGAACAAAAAAAAATCAAAATAACAATATTGAATGGTATAATAAAAACATCGCTAAACGTAGAGAAACATTATGCTTCTTACAGGAACTCCACAAACAAACCCAACATCACAGCTAAATGTATTTATCAAACTATACAAGATTTTTTATCGCCAAGAAATAAGTAAGTCTAAAGTTGAAGCAAACTTTTATCGCCAAGAAATAAATGGCCCAAACTAGAAGCAAACTACATTAAAATAATCGAAAAATATTTGCAAAGCATCCTGGGAGATTATAATCTCTCACAGGAATAAAACTCTAGAACACTTGATCCTAATCAATTTAATGTGTTTTTGTGTGGCTGAGAAATTAATAAATGAATTTCCAAACTATCAAGACTGTGACAGAATGACGTGGCAGTGATAGACTTGGTTTAGATAACGTGGTAGCGTCGAGACCAAGTCAGTATCATTCCACACAACTTAATGGAGACGTTCCCTATCTATCCTATAATCTGAATCGGGACAAAAGCACTCTTGAAGAATCTGGAAGATCAGACGGTCTCTAGCAGTATCTCGAAGTTCTGATATCGTCGGATGTAGCCATTTAAATATTGTTAGTATCTATTCAGACGCACTTACCCACCTGGACCTCGTCTGAATCTAACGGTCAGTTGTAGCTGTGGCAGGATCCCTTACTCCCTTTGGTCAAGAATTCTTATTATCTAAATAAAACAACTACTTTCCCAAAACACTTAAAATATATTTTACAACGAAAAGGAAAGTGATTTTTACAAAAAGAGTCTTAAATATATTTATAAAGGAATATTTACATCTAGCGGGAAAGAAAGGTTTTGAAACTAAAGCCCAACTATCTAATTATTCAGTATTCAAACTAAAATGTACAGGGGAGCCAATATTTAGCCACCTCAAAATGTACATGGGATTTCCTATGTTCAACTAAGCCATACATCACCCGGTATAGCCAGGCTGGTCAATTTCAAAGTGAACTGAATAATCGACATGCGTCTGAAAGTCCCCAATAAAAAGAAATGAAGAAATAGAACAGAATGAACTACCAGAATACGTCTTACCCCAAAACACTGATTAACAAACGAGAAGGGACTAAATTGAACTTTACTAAGAAAAAAAAAGAATCACTTTACACGAGAATTAGTAAATCGACCAGATAGTTTAGTAAAAATCTCGAAACTGATTTTTCTGCGTTCTCGAAAAGAACTTGTGGCCCGAATACCACACCCCTTGTCTCCCAAAATCCCAACCTTTCAACTTTAAACCAATAAAAACTCCCAAAACAAGTAATGGTCGTTCCTGCGTCCCACGACTGATGGTACTTTGACGAATCACCAGTGTAATTGCACTTTTAACTTTTCAACCCTCATTGACCACCCCCTTAATATTCTTAGGCTGATCGCCGATAGTTGACTCACCTAGTCCAAGGAAAGGATACAATTGAAAATATTGATTTCCTCTCATAGAAAATGACTTAAACCTATAATTTATACAAAACGACAAAGTCCTAGTCTAATTATATTTAAAAATAGTTAGATATGTTAAAAAAACCTACAAAGTCGTTTTTGCTAGTTTCCTGTGTTATTTAGGTGTTAAGTAGGAAAATATTAACATCTAAACTTTTTTTACAACGTTTATAGGGCAGATACCCGGGGCCTTTCTCAGATTGAGACAACTAATTATTTGTTTTACTTCATCTAATGTTACATTATTGAGATATTGCAACGGATGGTCGATACTTTCGCACCGTGTAGATTTGCACCGTCCTGGAGATCCTCTCGCCTCTCCATGGGTCTGCTGTAGGATTTTCGCTGAACTGTTCCCTTCCTGACAATACCGTTTCGTGATGTTTGACAAAGGACATCGGCTTCCTCATGCTTCTTATCAAAGTTCTTGTCCCTTTATAGATTGTATTTTTTTCAAGGCTCAAGTCCTCGACTTTGCTTTCCCACAGAGAAGACTGTCGCTCTATCAACATTTGTTTCACTATATTGGTTTCTCTATTCGCTTAAGCTTCTATTTGAGGATCTCCAGTACGGCAGGCCCTATTCTTAAGCCCATTTTTTGCCCTAATTCGTTCTCTTATTTCTTCTGTATTTCAAAAATACCGACATCTTTGTGACTGCTGATTTGGCAAGCAAATTCATGCCATTTGTGACCTTTTCATTCGATCGTGTGCATCAGAACCTATCGCTCAATGTCGAGTGGTTCTCCCACTTATAGTAATCGCTCAGCGAATGGGAGTAAGAACCACCTGACGTGAAGTAGCGCAATGTCCTAATGAACACGACCATTATATTGGCGTTGTTAACCAGTGCATTGATTGAGCCCTTTTCAGATTGACAGGCCCGATCCTTATTTTATTGAGGCAATATAGCTTTTGATAATATGACAAATAATGTTATCATTACATCCCTGAACAACCCTGTGAAATTACGTTAGTAAGTAACTAAATTACGATGATGTTTTTTGGTCGGCCATTAAATTTCTAGGTCTAGATCTAATTACCATATTCTTGCGGATATAGTAATTGGAGTTTGAAAAACGCGCATAGAATGGAATGTGGTGAATGCGGTAGAATATAAGAATGCTAATCAAACAATATTTTATTCTATTATAGTATAAACTAGTCCTTAGAATTATTAGCTATTAGCTGGAATTAATTTAAAGACATCTCGTGGTTTTCGGACCCATCATCTAGCCCAGTCTGATAGGAACTTATATAAGTTTAGAAGTACGGCTGCCAGAGTTTTTAAATAAAAAAGCGGAAGGTAACATTGCGGAAGGCAAACCGCTGTAGGTGAAAAGTTTTTGGGTGTCACGCCATTTTTTGGTAATGAATCTTGCTTTTCAAGTAGGAAACATAATAATATTAAAATAGTTAAAGATATTAAAATTTTTATTTTAAAAAACAAACTCGACTCGGAAGAAATAGGACAAGACGTATCGATATTTAATACTTGGTACTTAGGATATGAGTGCGTGTTTCTAGCAGGGATGTTAAATTAGCAAATTAATGTATGATTTACTTTAATTATTGCTACATTAACATCGCTTTCGCATTTCACTAAATATAATGGACGCGGGAGGTTCAACTGAAAATCGGGGAGTTTAATGACTTTTTTAAAAGGAGGGAGGGTACATTGCTCCTGTTTAATCTGGAGGACTGGCAGCCCTATTCAGAAGTCATAGAGGAATCTTCTGCAAATACTCATAATTGGAGGATTCACCGCCAGGCAACATCAAAGACAATCGTTGGTTGGAAAACCAAAAACAATAATTACGAAATAAAGAAGGTTCGTCAATTTCCCATCACGAAACCCATCCCCAGGCGCGTTTCGCCGTATGCCTGCTCGTCTGTAAAGCTGAGATCTGAGAAAGGGTAAATACTGCTCATTGCGCTTTATACAAAACTCAAAATAGGTTGGGGGGGAGGGGCTGACATGAAAAAGAACAGAAAGGGAGTAAAATACGACATTGTAAAAGTTGTTGGAAATATTTATTTGGCCCTTTGGGGGGAGGGGGGGGGGGTTTAACCTGACATCTCGTGGCTTTAATTTGTTTGTTGTTATCATTTTATCTCTTATTTGGCATTTATACTCTTCATAATTATCATCTGTAAAACTATGGAGTTTTTTTTTTATATTTTTAACCATCCCTGTCTTCAAATTAGAAGCAGTTTTAAGTTAAAAATATGTTTACCATTTCTACTGGGTGGCCCACTAGAGATCGGCGGTATCTCCTAGCCCGTCAATCACACAGCTTGGGGGGAAAATTGCATAATATGTATTTTCTAATTTTGTCTCGAAAAATAGATATTTCGAACGCGCTAGCGAGTTCGAAATATATCCATTTCGAACTCCGAATTTTATTATTTAAAGGTTGGCCCTACTGACATGTTTTTTTTTCACCGTTCGGCATAGCATTCTAGATAACTAATATTTTTTAGTCCAAATGTGCGAAATACTACACAAAACCACGTATGTATGTTTGGTTGCCTAGATCTACAAATCTGTATGACGTGATTGACGTGTTGTTTTGGTTCATAAAATATTAAAAAACATATTAAATATTAACTTTATTAACAGGAGAACTATTTTGCAAAAAATATCAATTAAATCTTAAAAATACAAATTCCAACTATATTATAATGCTAATTAGGCATTGTTTATAGTGCAGTTATTATAAACATTTAATGTCACTGTACTCGTGTCGGACGCGTTAACCTTAAATTCAGGCATAGTTTGAGTATTCATAGTATGCGAAACTTTGTGATAACTGACCCCAGAATCCAATCCATTTTTAATTAGACTTGGTTGAAAAGCAGTTTCTACTCCTTCAATTATTGTCGATCTTGATGATCCAGGTAAGGGTGTAGCAGTATTATCAATATTATCTATTAATGAAGGTGTTAAACTAGAAGAGAGGCTCTGCGCTACATCCATTTTCGCTTTTAGAGAATCTTCAATATAGCCTTCAGCCACGGCTGAAGACTTCCATCCCCCGTGCCTTTTAATGGTAACCAAATCGCTTCCCTTGTTGGCCAGCTCGGTGACACTAGACCGTCTAAAGCAGTGGCCAGTAAAACATTCTGGATTTGGTTTGCACAGGTATTTTGCAATAAGGCTAGGAGCTTTTCCCATTGTATTTAGACCTACAGGTGAGTTTATGCAAATCTTGATGTTGTAACATTCTTAGGACGTAAATCAAAATATTGTCTAATCAAATTAATCCATGATTGATCAATTATAAGAAACGTTCTTGTTACATGTGTTTTAGTTTTGGGAATGTGTACTGTAATGGAAGCAACCTTAAAGTGAATGTCTTTTACATCCATATTGGTCAGTTCTTCTCTCCGGCATGCTCCATTGTACCCCATAATTAAAGCAACCTAGAATTTACATAGTTTACTATTGTATCTCGATAGCTGTCTACCTACTGTTCATACGATAGAATAGAAATTGGTGTAATTTAAAAATGTTCGTTCTCCAACTTTATTGTAAAAAAATTTTTTTTATAAAACCTGTGAAATTGTACAAAACAAAATGCATATAGATATGTAAATACTACTTACTTTTAATCCTAAATAACTGCTATTATCAGCCCCATTTATAAACTTATTAATATCGTCTAAGTCTAAAACAAGAGACTTTTTGGGTTTGTAGCCCACAGATTTTCTTTTTAACAATGCTTGCAGTCTAGCATAATCCTTTATATCTATGTTCTTGTCAATAAAAATGCAAGCTCTTAATTTTGAGTATAAGGACCACAGGGTGGATGACATTTTGGTTTTACTTTCTTCCTCAAAATAGGCTAGTAAAACATTTTCTGAAATCTTACACACGCCCTTTGTATTGCACCAACTTGTGAAGGTCTCATAGTCCTTTTCATATAATTTTCGGGATTTTTCTGGCAAAAGTTGATTTATACATTTATGTGCAATATCCCTTAACTCAGGGGGAGTTAAACTTAAATTATCTTGCTCCATAATATTTTGTTAATATAAATAAAATTTTAAAACACAAATTTTGTGGCAAAATGGCTGACACAATTTAAAATTTATTTATTTTCATGGCAAGCTTGATAAAAAAATTGTAATAGTGTTACCAACATAAATTTTGGACATAATAATTTATAAATTTTGAAGGGTTTGTTTTCTTTTTAAATATGTGTTTATTTATTAAAAAAAAACGACAAAATAGAAAAACTAGTATAAAGCACATGTTTTATAAAGCCATTATAGCACTTGTCCCCTTAAAAAACTCGCCGCAAGCGGCTCGTTTTTTAACATGGACCCGTGCTATAATATAATGCTTTATAAAACGTGTACTTTAATATACTATTACGTGCAGAAGGTGGCACTTTTTACACTATATGTATCTAGACTGCTCGAAATAATCAATATTGCCTTCTTCCATTTTAAAGACTTCTCAGACCAAGTATAGGCAACACAGAATACGATCCCATAAAAATGCTATGTTCTACACTTTTTGTATATTACATTACAGGTGCAGAAAGTGACATTTTCATACGAGTACCTAACTTACGCTATTTTTCCTACGACGACTTTGAAGTAATATACAGGGTGTTACTTAATGATAGGCCGTAATTCCAAGGGCGCATTTCTGAACCAAATTCAAGTAGAAAAGTTCATATAAACATGTGTCCAAAAAAGTCTGGTTTTCAAGATACAAAAAGTTAAAAAAAATAATAAAATCTGTTTCTTATTAATATCGCAAAGATCCTTTTGCCGATTTTGGTGAAATTTGGCAGAGGTGTTCGTTGTGAGAAGACGTTAAGTTAGCAATAACTAGATGAGAGTTATGAGTTCCAGTGGCGCCCTGGGGGGAGGGGGGGGGGCAGTCTCACGAAAAAGTGTACGCCACTGACTTGTTGTTTAAAAATTTTATATTGTTTTTGGGTTAAGCAGCAAAAAATACAACTTTTTTTGTCTCTTGATATTTTTTCCTTCCGTTTTCAAGAAAAAAAAATCTCGACATGCAATGAAGTGGCTTTTAATTTTTTTCTCTTTCTCTTCTCACACTGTTCTGTAAACATAAAAGCGTGCTATATATTTTAAATAATATTAAATTCGCGTCTACGAAAACCGTTAACCGGTAGCTTGCAATAGGTTTGCGGCTTCAAGAATATGTAAATTTGGTTTTGTGATGTTTTAACCGACAAACGGAAACATTACTTGAATGCTTCAACGGTCGCTTCTCGTTGGTTGGTCAAGAGGGTCCTCGTGACCACATGTACCACCATAAACAAACCAGTGTCTTGGTAGACTTCAAAGCAAGCAGACGCTCCGCGTAAAGTAATTTTCTAATGTTAAAATAATTGATATTTTGGGGACGCGTGCCCGGTAACAGGGGTTGCTATTCTTTTAAACGTACAGTAAAAGTACCGTGAATTTCGCAGTTTTAGTTCTGATTCATTCTCTACGGTAAAAGCCAATGAAATCCCAACGGTATCTCGGTGCAATGCTTTAGGGTTGTTAAGATGATGGATACGTGTTTATCAATAAAAAAATTGTAAAATTGCAAGGGTGGTGAAAAATAGAAGAATAAAAAGACATAGCAAAATAAGTTGTGTTTAAGTGGATGATACAGTGTCTATGTGAGGCCAGGGCGAACCCCTGTCCATAACAATGTGTTTTAAAGAACACATTGGGGTTTTATCAGGTAGTTGATTTATTGCGTCGATAATACTTTATGGCGGTCAATAAGCCAACGAAAGAGCTTCAAACCCTTCTCTTTTTTTAAATTAATTTATTTTCATAATCTAGTTTATTTACATATTCGCTTAAACTAGAGTTTGGCCTAGGTAGTGGCGCATATTTACAATTTATATAAATAGCGAACAAATTTCCGGTGGTGACTTTACAGCGTATTATAGAAGTAATATTGCCCTGGCTCAAAGATATTTCCCGCGTTTACGATAATCAACTGGAATACGGCTTGGCATTTGGGGAAAAATCTTCCAAAAAACCCCATTTACTTTCTTCAGTCAAACATTATGTCCGCCATAGTAGACAACTTCAATGCAGTGGGCGAAATCTCCAATCAACCAGCACGGAGTGCCGGCGGAAGGAGGCCATTACAATAAGGGCGTAGATTTTCCGTTTTGTGGGTGAGTCTTTGTCGGAGGCGTCGCCAGTAGTCCCCCCCACTGGCCAACGGCATATGTCTCGACCGTGTGGGTGTTGGTGTGTAAAAAATTTATTTATTCTATAACTCGAAATCTAAACTAATACTTTATGGCGGTCAATAAGCCAACGAAAGAGCTTGAAACCCACTTTACACACTGGCGCGAGCCATAACAGATTACTTAAAGTACTTAAACACACAACAATTAACATCGTGCACGAAATTATTATTTTCGAATTTGAACACTAAGATCAAAATGACTTATTTAAAAGTCGTGTTAATGCATCAAAAACGTTCGAAAATCAAAACTATCGAAAGAGTCTGGAGCCGCCTATTTAAATATTTGACACCATTTCCATAACACCCTTAGTTTGTTATGTTTATGTTTAGTGTTGACAACAGGATTTAACTGATATTTTGTCATTGCTGTCAGCGACCCGCCTCTTTGCGCGCTACTTGGGCTATTTTCAGATATTATTTATTCTGGGTCTTACTGGAAATTTCAATATTATAAATCATCAAATTTCATAAAAGATGTTTAATATACAGGGTGTTTCTTAAGTAGAGGTTAAACATCCAGAGGCGTAATCTGTGGCCAAAAATATGTTTTTTTTTTGTTATATAAATCTGTGATCTTCTTAAGGCAGCCGTTGTCGAGCTGCAGTAATTGTGCAATTAATCAAGTTAATTTTAACGTGTATTAATTTGTCTTTTAATCAATGAATCAAGTTGTTCAACCGTATTGAACCGTGTGTTTCCGTCTTAAAAGTAATCACAGTTCAAAGTGCAGCCACTAAAAATAAACGATTATTGGTGTTTATATTTTGTCATTACAAGCAAAATGTGCTGTAATATTTTGCTAAGCTGTTAAAACCAACCATTTCTAACATATTTTTAAAACTAAACAAGATATTGTACAATAGTTAATGGTCTAATTACAAAAATACTTTTATTTGTTTTCGTGCTTCTTGAATTTAATGGTAACTTATTTGTTTTTAGGCATCAGGCCAAAATACTTGAGTTTTTGAAATGAAACAGACAACCTCAAATTTGTTTTTGTATATTTACATCTCAGGGATAGTACATTTTTTAAATTCATACTGTCTTTTATATCGATCCTCGACAAAATTGCAACCCTCGGTTCTTATCTACTTGGGGATTATCCGACATCCGAGCTCAGGCTGATTACCGACATGAAACAACCACGCAAATTCGTCGTTGTGTTATTTAGAACTTAGAATTAAACGAAAACGTCTATTTTACTTTGATGCTGAGGTAAATAATCACTGGTTTATATTGGAATGTAGAATCAGCACACTTTTGCATTATTATCTCTAAACTAAACTACAACATCTTTCTTTTACTATGCCAGACTAACTAATCACTGCCGTCGGGAAACTGCAATTCTGGTACGGAAGCTCTTTAAGAAAGAATTATGATATGCAATCTCGTTGCATACCCAAACACACACGACGTAGTTGGTTAATTCTCAAATAAGTCCTTCCTTTGGCGTATTCATTTATTATTTCAAAAATGTATGTTCAAATATCGTGATTTTTCGTTATACGTTAGTTAATTATTAAAGGATGTCAGAAACTTAATTATAATAAAAAAAAAATCTGCAGTTTTTTTTTTAAGTTTGAAAATCTATGAAAATGTCACATAAGTTACATGTAACCAACTCGCCGTCATAACTAGCGATACAATTTTAGGCAATAAGTATTTAAAAATTAATAAATATAATTTATCAATTTAAAATAGGCAGTATGTTTCTTCGTTTTTGTATAGCAGTTTTATTTTTTATGTCAAAATGTTACCTATTAAAAAAGGTTAAATCGCTGTAACCACAATTTAAGTCACATAAGTTACTCTAACTTTAATTTTAATTCGATGAGAAATGACAACACTGGTCCAGTTAGGTGTTTTCTCCAAGACAACCGAAGACAGTGTGTAAACCGGTTCAGCTGACAAATTTTGATTATTTAGATTGTAATATTAGAAAAATAAGGTTTTATCTTCGAAAACGGGTAAGTATGTTTATTATTAGTCACATATGTTACTATAATAATTAACAAATTATATAAGTTATCTAAACTTCATCGTAGTAAACCTAACCTACAAACTTCATGCTTCTGGCAGGAGAATCTTAAACGTTGCCAGCTTATGTAAGATTAAAGTAGCAACATGAAAAATGCAGATTTGTCACATAAGTTACCGTCACATACGTTACCGGTCGAATGGTAACTTATGTGACCGTAATAACTTTTGTGACAACAAATCATTTCTTGTGTTCCAGTTTAATTAAAAAGCAATATTTTATTGCAGAAAATGGCACTCACACCTGCCGAAAAGCAAAAACGGTACAGGGAGCGGGTAAATGCTGATCCAGAAAAACGTGCCAAGTATCTCAAGAAAATGAGAGAAACCGCTCAAAAGCGGAGAGACTTAAAAATCGATAAATCTATTAGTGATTTATCTGAAAGGGAACAAAGGCAAAAACGCAAAGAATGGAAAGAACGGCAAAGAAAGAGTCGTCAGAGAAGAAAGCAGCAACGGCAGGTACTTGAAAGAACTTTGGCAATTACTCCACCAAATACACCGCCACCATTAAATAATGAGGCACAACCAGCCAATGTTTTAAGGGGAAGAAAAAAGGTCAGAAAAGATAGAAGTTCAGCTTATCGGCGTATTAAGATATTAGAAAAGGATCTTGTAAAGGCTAAAACAAAAGTTTCTAAATATAAAACCAAATTACATCGACTGAGACAGAAAAACATTAAAATTAATGTTTCAACTTCGAATTCTCCTTTGAGTAAATTAAATACTGAACTAGCAGCTACACCGCCGCTTCCTAAGACAGTTAAGAGAAATCTCTTGTTTCATAGCAGCGTTGTGCACGAACTGCAAAGCTCCTACCAAAATTCTAATAATGAAAGGTTTAAACAAAAAATTGCCAATATTCTTGACACGCCATGTATTAAGAAGTATAAGTTACAGAAACTCGCTAGAAAGAAACTTGGAGTTTGGGCTGATCCGAAAAAAAATATGACAGGAAGAAGAAGATTTAGGAAATTACAGTTAGAAATAAAACAGTTTTTCGTTAGAGACGATAATAGCGTCCAAACACCGGGGAAAAAACAGACGATAACATTCAGAGGTGTAAAGAAACAAAAAAGATTGCTTGTTGAAAATTTGAAGATCCTACATGAAAAATTTCTTCAAGAAACAAAAACACAAATTAGCTTTGCATCATTTTGTAGACTACGTCCATTCTGGGTAGTACGCGCCAAATTGTCCGATAGGGATACGTGCCTTTGCAAAAAGCATGACAATCTGCAAATGAAACTGAATACGTTACATCGTGAGAGGATGATAAATTCTAACAATCTTGAAGGCCTATGTAGTTTGGTAAACTGTACCGAAGAGTCTTTACAATGTATGACCAATCAGTGCAAGACTTGTAAGGATAAAAAGGTGATTACTAAAGCTATTGATTTAGACAAGACAGTGAAGTGGATGGAATGGCAAATTGAAAAAAGTGAAATCCAAAAAAATGAGAAAACAGTACAACTTTCAAAAACTGTAAAGGTAATAAAGGAGGGAAATCTTTCAGAGTTAACTACGATATTTAATTTAGAATTTAAACTTCAATTTTGTCCCCATGTGTATCGTCACCGGCACCAATATAAACAAAGCACAATATGTAAAAACGAGTTATGCTATGATGAAGCAGCTATCCATATGGACTTTTCTGAAAATTATAGTTGTAAACTAAGTTCAGAGATTCAGTCTATGCATTTTGGAGCGTCCCACAAACAAGTTTCTCTTCACACGGTTATAGTGTATTTAGAAAACGCTACACATAAGGCATACTGTACTATTTCGGATTCCAGAAGGCACGATCCAGCAGCTATATGGGCTCATCTCAAGCCAATTTTAGATGAGCTTCGAGAAAAAAATATTGAAACGGTCCACTTCTTTAGCGACGGTCCAGCATCTCAGTACAAAAATAAAGATAACTTGTACTTTTTTAAAACCTTTTTTCACAAAATGGGCTTTAAGTATGGTTCTTGGAACTACTCGGAAGCATCGCATGGGAAAGGGGCACCAGATGGACTGGGTGCAGGAATAAAAAGAATTAGCGATAATCTGGTCGCTAAAGGCAATGACATAACTGACGCAAAGTCATTAATTGACAAAGTCCAAAAACTGTCTACAATAAAAATGTATTTAATCGCGGAAAATAATATTACACTAATGGACAAAGAAAAAGAAGGCGTCTTAGTTAAAAAAGTTCCTGGGATTATGAAATCACACCAGGTTGTTTCTTTGGAAAAACAGGACACTATTTTCATAAGAGATTACTCATGCTTTTGTAAAAAATTACCCGTTGTTGATGATTGTTATGGCATGAAAACGGTGACTCTTTTGTCCAAAGAAAATTCGCAACAGTCCAAGATTAATAATGATGACGAAGTTAAAATCGGCAATTGGGTTATTACTTCATATGACGAGATTTTATATCCAGGTATTATCACCCAAATTGATACCACTGAAGAACCACCTTCATATCAAGTGAACTGTTTAAAAAAAATTGGGGATAACAAATTTATATGGCCAAATAAAGAAGACAAACTCTGGTATAAAATAGAAGACATAAAATTTAAAAATCTTGATAAGCCGACGCATGCTACCGACCGTATTATTGTCTTTAAGGAAGAAGATTGGCAACAGATTAAACGAAGTTATAATTTCTAAATCATTAGTCACATAAGTTACCAATGTCACTTGAGTTACCTTTAATTTTTTTCTTGTTTTGATTAGGTCTTACCAATTATTTTTATGTTCATTTTATTATTTTTACTGTAATAAAGTATTTTGTATAATATTCTTACTTCAAATTATTGATATTTATGTGATACATCCCTAATTTAGGAGAAAGTAACATATGTGACAAAGTCACATTATGTTACTTTCAGAAATTAGTTATAAATTGCTAAATATTGGAAAAAGTGCACTGCTGATACTTAATTCCTTCTTCGAAACAAGTATATTCAACGAATTCTGCAAAATATTAAAGTTATTCAACTATCTATTTTCAAAAATATTTTCCTTAAAAGGAAGGACTTATTTGAGACTGACCCAGTTGCTGTTTTTGGGTTAAAAAATACCTTTTAGAAGAACTTTACTGTGATCAAACTAGAGTGACACCTTGTGCCACACGTGAATCCCGCTACCCGGTTACGTGGAGCAGCTTCTCCCCTCGAGTCTTGGATGGTACTCTTTGGTTCTTTCGCGTTGAAGTCGCTTGTCAGCGTTAAACCAATGAGCGCGCGTTTTGTTGGTCCAATCAAAGATCATTGATACTGTTCCTGTTTCCTGACAAAGAAGCACTGATGATGGCCTAAGGCGGAAAGCGCTCTGCATTAAATTTAGAAGATTATACACTTTATGCGGGGGCATAATACCACTAAATCTCTCATTGGAGACTCTTCAGTTTCAATTTACCTGCGGCTCTCCTCCAAAAATCCATCTCTGTGGCATTTATCATTTTCTCTGCCTGTTCTTGTAGCTGTTACTCTTCTGAACTATATGATACTGCGCTCTTTAAGATTGTATTGTAGATTAAATTTCTTTTAAAAATAGTTTGTTCTCATAGTACCCCACTTTCCTGCCTTGAGTATTTTTATCTTTAATTATTGCTTCATTGACCATCTTGGGTTATTTTCATTTATTTGGGTTCGTTCCCAGATAATAGAGATTTTAAACCACCATTTGTCTTTGTAAAACTTTTCGTCACCGCTCCCGCTCGTCGCCACCGTTCCCGTCGCAACTTAACCTAAAGGGGAATAATGTATGCGTTTATAACAGCCGCCACCGCTCCTCTTCTTAGTTCCAACATGGCCAATTTTGATCTCGCTGACCTTGTGTTGTTCGTCGTTGGTGCTTTAGCCAATGGGAAGAAACCAATTTGACACATTTGATAAAAAACCTAGACATATTTTCCATAGTCCTAGGATTTCAGCATTTATAGACAATACACAGGGCTTAACTTATCTCAAAGTTTAATAATAGTAAATACTGGTCACAATATCCACCTTTTCAAAGAAAATTGATATTCTAATCTCAAAATACGTTACTGCTCTTGCGAATTTACAACGGTGCAGTTAAATACCCTAAGAACGGTGGCGACGAGCGGGAACGGTGACAACGAGCAGGAACAGTGGCGAAAAGTTTTACAAATCGACCTTTATATTAACTACCAATCTCTAATATATCAAGGACGCTGCGTATATCAATGTTTGATACATAAACACTATTAAAACTACATATTCCGTTATAAGGATAGAAAAGTTTAGCCAGGTATTCAAAGTTCTTACAATTCACGGGACAAACGAAGTTTGCACTGCGACAGCCACAGTGCAACAATTTGTTGTACCTCTAGTTCTGTCCCGGAGGGAGATAGTGCCTTACTGCATCTTTTATGCTTCTCTTCTGTCCCTTTACTGTTCAATATTTTAATTCACAACAGTAACAACTCAAGTTTAATAAATAAACCAGAGCGGGGAAAATCATAAAATGAACCTAACCTAAAATTATTAATAGGTATACCTATTATTAAAATAGAGACTTGCCTCAGTTTTATTATCCATAATATATTTATTCGGTAGTAGCACGGTTCACCTACAAATAACAATGCCTAATAATAATTATTGTTAATTGAACATTACACAAACAAAACATAAAATAAGGGGAACCCGTGAGGGGGCAGGCTGGGTGCAAAGGCAGGGTGTGTCAACTGTCATTTTGAGTGTAATGAATCTGAAATATTTCAGAAATATTGATATGAAAGATTGTGTTTTTGAGACATTTGAAATATATTAGAGATATTTCTGAAAGGAAGTGTGCTGTGTTGGAAAGAGCGACTGCGCCACAACGTTGGCCGTCTCTTTTTACTCCGAGGGTCATAGTTTATGGTAGCCCAGTGGCATACACGATACACTCCTGCTGAGATCTAAATTTAAAATCAGTATAAAGTACGACGGACTAGGCTAACAGATTCAGAGGTCGACCAACTAGGAACTCGGCATCGGCACCGTTCGCCTTTCAACAGGTGCTTCCTCTCTATTCCTGAATCAGCGACAAAAAGGATATGGACGCCGCGCGCCGCTTCAGTTTAGTGGCCCATCCGACGCTGCCGACGGCGAACGTGGAAGCAACGCTGCATTTGCAATTCGACACGCCAGCCTTGTTTGGTGAACGGCGCCCAGGCAAGCAAATACTTGCGGGTCGTGTGCAAATCGCACGGCCTATTATCAATTTCTCTGATTGTTTTTAAATTGGCATTTGAGCATGGAAATACTTACCAATTAAATATTAGCGGTGTGGTCTTTCGAGTTTTCCGTTAATAAGTCCTTCCCCGTTGCTTAGAACTATCGGTGACTAACAGTTAAGTAATTAAAGTCAGAAAATAAACAACATGTCACAGCACAGAAAGCTTAGTAGGTAGCTGATTTATTATCAAGTTTTTTACTGTAAAAATAAGATAAATGTTTTCTATGCGTATATTTTAAGACAACTTTTTTTCTATTACCTTATGAATTGACAAGAATTGCGTACAAGAAAATGTTATTTGTTTACTTTCGTTTTCGAATGTCAGTGTTATAATCATCAGCTATGATACAACAAGACACATCATAAAATAGGCCGCTAGAGATAATTTTAAACTGTGCTGTCATCAAAACTCGATTTTAGTTCAGTCAAGTCCAACCAGAGAGAAATTGCTCTGTCCCACATAATCAAGAGTTAAAATCCTAAATTTAAAATTGGGGCAGAGCTTCCTCACTTTTATTTTTTGTGCATTTACATGTTGCACATTCCAAACATCGAATTTTGGCTCCCTGTACTAAAAGTCAGATTTAACGATATGTAAACAAACGGAATAATAACTTTTAAGAACACCTTTCACGGTCAAAAATAATGCCATTATATTGTTATTAATAATGAGTAATTGCTATAAAATAATTCATTATCCTTCTTTCTTTCTCTATTAGAGTTGTTTAGTGTAGGTATACTACCGAAAATATTTTTATACAGGGCTGCCCAGAAGTCCGGAATAAAATTAATATAGCCTTAACCTGTATTTTTTGGGGAAAATGCTCGGACACGTCAACTTAGTTTTATATATGCTCACATTTTGACGTTATTCGTTTGTTTTTTTATAGACATTTGTCAAAGATATGACGACATCGATCTTTTTTTTTAAATGGAAACATACAGCTTGTGATACATCTTTTGAAAGCTAATATCTCGTACAGTACGCTCATAAATTTTGGCGCGATTCTGTCAAGTTATTTAAAAATGGCAACTGTTAAAAGTTTTAAAAAAATCCCTATTTAAATAAGCGGAAATGATAAATCATTGATGTTTTTTTACCTTTCAAGGTAAGAAATCTTCATTGTTTCACGTTCTAACACTTTGTGACATTGTGAACTTGTAAAATTAATTTAGGTATTTCCGAAGTATTATTTTACAATTCTCTAAACAAAAATGGTTTTGTCGGAAAGGCAGCGTATCCAAGTCTTGATATTGTTAGGATGTGCAGATAAAATAAGAAGTCAAAGTAAAGTGTGCACTTTATTTAATTCTAAATATCCGGAAAATCAAATTTCACAGGGCATTGTTAGTAAAATATTCCACAAGTTTGATGGACATGGCACCGTAAAGGACTTGCCTAGGAATGGACGGCCACGTGTTTTAGGCGACGATGAAAAATTGGATATTGCATTATCTCTGCAGGATAATCCGCATGTTTCGACAGTTTTATTGGCTCAAAATCATGATGCATCTAGAGGTACTATTGGAAGATTTTTGAAAGCAGAAAAATACCACCCTTATAAAGTATGTCTTGTCCAAGAACTTTTAAAAAATGACTATGATAGGCGTTTGCAATTATGCGAAGAAATGATGAGACGGTGTGACGAGAATAATAGGTTTCCACAGATCATAATATTTTCGGATGAAGCTATTTTCTATTTAAACGGGGTGGTTAACAGACATAATTATCGTTTCTGGAGTCAAGAAAATCCACGATGGGTATTTGAAGCGCATACTCAGCGGCCTTAGAAAGTAAATGTATGGGCAGGTATCATTAATAACCGAATTTTAGGGCCATTCTTTTTGGAAGGAAACTTCACAGCTGAACGGTATCTGGATTTCTTAACCTTCGAGTTGACGCCTGCTTTAGTTGCAATTTTTTCCAACGAAGTAGATCCAAATATACCTAATGAAACAATTTGGTTTCAGCAAGTTGGTGCTCCCCCGCATTTTGGTGTCAATGTGAGAAGATATTATTATTTAGATCAGATATTTCCAGGTCGCTGGATTGGACGACGTGGTACAATTGAATAGCCACCGAGGTCCCCAGACTTAACGCCTCTAGACTATTTTCTTTGGAGATATTTAAAAGAAAAAGTTTACCAAAATAGGCCAAATATTATTGAAGATTTGAAAAACAAAATTAGATTGGAGACACATAACATACCGGCTGAAGCCATTCAAAATTCCGTCGACGGATTTTACCATCGTCTGGGAGCATGCCAAGTAGAGGGTGAAGGACATTTCCAGCATTTGCCACGTTAAACCACCATTTTGTTGTGTTTTGTTTTGCTTCATTACATTTTTATTTTTTTTTTGACAAAATAAATAACAAATAAACCATAACTATTGTTAAGTCACAATGTGAAAAGAATAATGCTAATGAAGTTTACATTGTTTCGTTGCTGATCCAATAGCCAGTTTGCAAACTGCATTCTACGAGGAAAATCTTCAGAAATCAGTTCATGCACTTTTTGCAAATGATATGGATATAACAGCATTTCAGATATTTTCCTCTAATTGCGGCGTACGTACGGTTCTTCTCAGACCAGCATCAGTACTATTTTTCTAAACTTTCCTAAAATTATAAAGAAAGTCAATAATATGTAGTACCTTATTAACTGGAATCACCCACCATTCTCCCTTTGACGTTGGTCAACTCGTTGAAATGTCTTCTGGTTTGGCATAGGACGATTAGGAAATCTTTCGTGATTTAACCTCCTGGCTTATAAAGCATTGCAAGACGCAAGGCACATCAGATGCATATCTGCATACTCAATAAACGTGTATTCATTCCATAGTTCGAATTAATTCATAATTAAATTCACCACGAAATCCAAAAATCAGTAAATTAATATCGAAGTAAAGGATCAATGTGTCAGTGATGTGAAAGATGACAAGTTCTAAAATGCAGGATATTTTATTTATTTCGTACCATAGTAACGTTTGCAGCAACAATACGGTTTTTTTGGTGCCCATGAATAAATAAAACGTACATTTTCTACAACTATTCGTTTATTAATAAAGTACCTAAATTACACACATAATAGATTTTGGAAAATTTTAAATTAAATTATTTTATAGATTGGGGAAACAGATGAAGAACGACGTTGATAGCTTAGAACAGTGAAGGCATATTGGTAATTTAAGAACCCTTTTACAGATATTTTTATGATTATATGTTCAGCTGGCATTCGTCGTTTGGTTCGATCAAGAGAGGTACAGATTAGAACCATTTCTAATCGGAACACAGTGGCCGATTTTGGCCCTCCCTTCCACTTCAGATTTTTATGTTAAGGGCTACGGTTGTGGACGGTACATAGCAGAAAATGAATTGTGAGTTTATTTATAGTCCAATGGATTTCAAATTTGGAATGGTATATAGGTAAATATTATTATACGCCGATGCGTTGTTTTTTAGGCGACCCAGAGCCGACGTACTCAGTTTTTTTTCATAAACTATTAAAAAAATTTAAAAAACGTTCCGCATCGGCATGGCTTTTACCATTTTCTTTACAACCAAACTAAACGAATTAAAAAAAAAAAAATTAAGTTTGTATAAATCATTTTCCCTCCGTTTTCAAAATACGGCCGTCGGCTATCGACTTTTTGCGGATTTCAAGGCGAAACTTACCGCAATCGCACGTTTTACGCTGGAAGGCGGGGCCAACTATGGGCGGACGGACTCGGGGATTTTGGAGCGTTTATTAATTATTTTATGCTGAAACCTTAATGTAATTTTCGGTGGTTAGTTGTGTCTGCAGATTAAAAACGTGTTTAAGAATAAGTTTAATGATGTTTCCAAAATTAGCAGTATCATATAGGGTTTGTCAATGCCTACATGTTGTAGTTTTTGGTTTTATTTCCTGTGGGCAGGGTCCCAGTTCGATCTGAGTGGGAGTTCACCCCTAAAAAGCCAAAAACACCCTTTTTAGGGGTGTTTTCGAGCAAATAACTGGCGAGAGACCCGCAGGTGTTTCTGCTGATGTAAGTTTGGAAGGGTGTATGTGGTGTTGCCTCAATGGTTTGGCAACCGTTGCAAACCCTGCGGGTAGGGGTGAAGGAGGTTCTGTTTAAAATGTTATTAATATTTATAATATGCATGTATCTCTTATAATGTGTTACTTTAAAGAAATATTAACATCGATGTTTTAGTTTCGATTTTTTTTTGATAACATCGATGTTTATTTTGAACATCGGTAAATCGAAATAAAATCTCAACTTCCGAACGGTGCAGTAGGTATCAAGTCTGAAGGCAGTTCTAGTCGACCTCCATGGTCGGGTGGTAGAGATTTCGCCCGGCGATCGAGACGTCCCGGGTTCGAGTCCCGCCTTGAATTTTATTGTAATTATATTATATTATTGAATATAATTTTTTTTTTGCTTTGGTATATTTACTAAAGTAGGTACCTATAGTTACTATACACCAAAAATAAATTTAAAAAACAACAGTATATTTTATATTGCTTTTGTATTTTATAAAAAAAAAACATAATGAATAATAATAAATTAACAATATACAGTGTTTCAAGGTACCTATAGTTACTATACACCAAAAATAAATTTAAAAAACAACAGTATATTTTATATTGCTTTTGTATTTTATAAAAAAAAAACATAATGAATAATAATAAATTAACAATATACAGTGTTTCAGATTCAAATTCAAATTCAAATTCCTTTATTCATGCTATTACATAAAATATGTTTACATACGTCAGTATAGAAAAAAAAAGAAAGAAAAATTTCACATGTTATTCTGTTCGGTGTGAGCATGATGAGGCTTAAATTAATATATCCATTAAATTATTATTAAAATTCCATGAAAAAATCATAAAAATCATTAAGTAAAAAATGTAGAAAATTTTGTCCGGTCAAGTTATCCAGGAAAAAAGGGCCAACAATTCGTTCGTTAAATATGCTTTTTCACTGTACTGGGTTTTACAATTAATTACCCAATTCGGATTTTCCGCTGCCCAAAACCTACAATTTTGACTAGATACCTCACCGTTTGTCGTAAACGTTGCCTCATCAGTAAACATAATGTTCTTTAGAAAAAGTCTGTCGTTAAGATAGTTACCTTGCAACCCGAATCAAAATAGGCACGCGAGAACATCGGCCTTGGAAGAGTATGTCACCGCCCACTCCCCGACGATTAGCTTCGGTCCTCGCCGCGACCGTCCAAGCAAACCTACCGAGAGTCGTAGCCCTTAAGAATTTTAATTAGTAAATTGTCTGGGAAGTGAAAACAAAGTAATTCATTTAATATTCCGAGTATGATTCGTTTATTATTCTTTTTCTCGAAAACGGTTCATTTCATCGACAATACACAAGAGTACCTTTTTTTAGTGTAACCTACCCAGGCATATTTCTTTCAAGTCTTTATCATACAGGGTGTTAAAAATTCAAGCATTAAGTTGTAAAGCTTAGTCCGCCCCTGGTAAACTAAAAAAGCTAAATATGTTTCAAGGGCACTATTTTAAGTGGTCCTTACTAGTGTCTATCACATTGAATTTTTGTTAAATTATATTAAATTCTTTGAAAGTTATTTAAGAAAAACCGATTTCCTGCGGTGTCCTTCAGGGAGGGCCTGTAAGATTTTATAGGAACTTGTCATCATCATTGTTTCACGTTCTATCTGAATCCGAGATATCTCCCACGTTTTCCCGGACACCCTGTATAGATCGTTTTTCTTTTTTGGTATAGTAAATTTACTTAATTTAATATAGACGCAGTTATAGTAAAAGAAAACAGAATTGTACTTAGAACTCAATGTTTATTATATTACTCTAATAAAATTCGACGATATCTGGCGCCGATCCTCCTAAAACCATTCATAAATTTCAGCTTCTCATCTTTAAGTTTCAAAATGATTTAATCTATTTAAAAATAAAGAAACTCTGTGTCCCAATTCTCAGTTTGAAATAGTACGAGACATCTTTCGGTTAGCCGTGATCATTTGTTTTTCATTGAACCGGCTAGGCTAACATCGACATCTGAAAAGTTAAAAATAATCTATGCCGTTTAAGTTTTAATTGATTCAGACGGCATTCAAAAAATAAACTTGTCCCTGTTAAATACTGGTATATTTTGTTTTTCAAGTAAAAATTAAAAGCTGCAGTGTTTTACGCAACTGTTTAATTTTTGAAATTACATTAAGTAGGTAATTCTTCCATTTTTTACTTTGATGATTGGTCGCTGTGTTCCAAGTGCAAGTATGATGCTTCCACATGTCGTGCGATCTGTATCCAGTCGATCCGTCTTATGTCGTCTGGCCATGCATTTTTATTCTATAAATCGCCTTGTCCACCTGTCTAGAGTTGCTATTATCTCTATTGCTTCAGTCAGTCCAGTTCTTATGAAGCAATAAATTTCTCCTTTCTCACAAGCGTTATTTCGTCTTGTGTAAAGAAAGCTATAGTTATCCAACTTCAAAAGGGTGGTGGTCATGATTCCCCTTCAAATTTTCAACCAGTTGCACTACTTCCCATCTTGTCCAAAATTGTAGTTTAAATTGTAAAACTGCGGCTGATGTCATTTCCAAATGAACAGAACCTTTTCTCGATCCAGCAGTTTGGATTTCAGGCTTCGAAGGATGCCATCTTCGGGTTCCTTGAGCCTCTGTACGTGTCCTTAATCTCTGGTAAGGTTGCTGCGGCTGTCTTCTGTGATTTGTCGAAAGCATTTGATTGCGTGGATCACCGAATACTGCTGTTAAAGTTAGAGGCGTATGGGGTAAGAGGAACTGCCTTGGAATGGTTTTGCTCTTACTGTAATCTAACAGGCCGGGTGCAGACATTCGTGTTTAATAACAACAGATCTGATGAGCTTAGCACTGACACGGGTGTTCCACAAGGGTCAGTCTTAGGCCCCTACTTTTTTTGGTCTACTTTAACGATGTGCCTTATCTGCCAATATCTGGAAAATTTACTATTTTCGCTGATGATACCACCATCCTTTGGCACAGAACAGACCTTGGCAAGCTTGAAATTGACATGAGTAATGATTTGGACAGGATGAAGGGGTGGTGCGATGCAAATCTGTTATCCTTTAATATCTCAATGACAAATGTATTGAATTTTAAGTGTGTTATAGATAATGTTTTTATAGAAAATGAGAAAATTTCAACACTTTCTGAAAATAAATTTTTAGGATTATCAATAGACAGCTCTCTTAAATTTGAAACTCATATTAACAATTTATGTTACAATGTTTCTGTCGATTTGTTGAGTCATTAGAGGCTTTAGCAAAAAATGTATGTAGGTACCCAAATAAGTTAAAAAAAAATTGATATTAAATTGAGGGCGTATATCATATATGTATTAGTACTATATGGAGCCGTGCCCATTTAACCAATGTAAACGTAGTGAAGCCGAAGTTCCTTGTTCTGTCAGGGTCATTTCGCGCAGTGCGCATGCGCGAGAGAAAGAAAATAGACGTTTGTTTTAACGAAAAAAAATGAGGTTATCACATTTGACTTTCACAACTGGACCGAAATTTGTAAACAAACATTAAAGTTCTTGATTTGTTTAAGATTTTGTATATTATTTCGATTGAGAAAAGAAAAAGAACGCAGGTAAACATATTAATAAAACTTTTATTAGATATTTTACAATTATTCTTAGAGTTTAACGAGTAAAATAATAGGTTTTTGTAGGATTCTTTGAAGTACATGCAATTTTCGATAAAAATAGGTAGGTACCTAAGTATATCAACAGCAGCAAAGGAAAATAATCTTTAGGAAATGGAAAATGGACTACCTAGTTATTGTTCCCTCACGAAATTAACGTAGGTAAGTTAAAAGGAAGAAACATCCGGTGTAGGTACAGGGTCTTCCAACGAGGACTGAACAGGGGCTCATTTTTGAGCTTCCTTGTATTTAAAGAAAAATCCAAAATAGCCAATCGATGTACTTTTTCCTGCAGAATTCAAAAATGAAACCAAAAATTTATTTGAACCAGAAACAAAAGAGTTACGCTATGGATAGTGTGTTTTTTAATTGGAACATAGCTTTTTTATACGATTTTTGGAACGAGTGATTTTTTTTTGTCCGTTCTGATTAAAATATTTAATATTGTGACAGCTATTTTTATTAAATTTTAATGTTTTACCCAGTATAATTTAACTTTAACCTGTTTGAAACATACACTAGGTAATAAAGGTATAATCACCTTTGAATCCTTCAAAGTCAAAAAATTTGACAAGTTTACTATAATATTGCCGAAATGAAATATTCATTGGATGAGAGATTGCAGATTGTTATCTTGTTCTACAAATGCCAAGAAAATGCACGAGAAGCAAGGAGAAGATTTATTGCAAATTTTCACAGAAATATATCCGTCAATACTATTCAAATAGCGCCTGGAGTAATTTACGCTAGTACGTGTTATTGAATATACCGATATCTCTCTAATACCAAATCAACTCGATAAAGCGAACTGTCAAACAAATTAACATTTGCTAAAGATTTCGAGGTTATGTCGAGTAAAAATGAGACGTTGTCACCTTCCAGTTATATGAAATTGTTATTTAACGCGTTTTAGTTTAGAAATGAAAACAAATAATTTGTAAGCACTTGGAAGTACAGACTTAATGCTTATTTTACAATTTTTTAGCAAGATTTTTGGTAATTTTATCATTGCTCTAATTTTCTAAGGCTCATTCTTCTGCCCTGTTCTAAAGAAATAAAATTACATTTGGCAATACCCTTACGGCGCATGCGCACAAGTCGAAATGACCCTGGATCTTCTATCTCTGTTGTTGCTTCAAGATATTCAGGGTAATAGCCATATAGTACTAATACATATATGGCGTATATGGGTTTAAATAAATTCTGTGACCTACTTATGCTATAAAAAAAATTCTATTTGCCGAAATAACTTAGAAAATAATATTTTCCTATCTTAAGAGAGACTGAACCAAGCCTAAATATTGCAAATGGTGTAAATCGACGTATTAGACTGTAAAGAGGTTTCTGTTGATTTGTTGAGCCATTAGAAGTTTTAAAAAAATTGTATATACCCAAATATGTTGGACTGAAATCAGTGCCGGTTTAAGGTCGTTTGCCGCCCGCTGCTACAAAAACGCAGCGCCCCCCGCCCGTTTAAAAACAACATTAAAACAAAACAATTTTTTTGAAGCATTTATTTCAAAAAATGTACAAAAAAATTTTACAAAAAACAAAATAAAAAAAACATAAATAAATCTAAATTAAAGTCATGCCAATGCCAGTAGTTAAATAAAATATAAAACAACGCTTTAACAAAAATTAAAATAAATTCTATCTTCGGTTTTAAATAAAGGAACGTAAAAAATAATCTGAACATAAAAATAATATAACATAATAAAATTATTTAAAGATTGTTTTCTTGCTTTTAATGAAGCAAACTTTTCGATTATACAATGTGTATCTATTTCATCAAGAATATCTTTATTTATCGACACAATTGCCGGCTGTCGCCCGAGTAATACGGGTTGCGGTTATGCGGTTGTAGGAATTTAAGTAGAGCTGGGCATGGCTAAAGAGATGGACGTAATTGTAAATACCTATTTTTTTATACGTATGGGCAATGGATAGTAATCCCTAAACTTACTTGTAGCTTTTTTCGTATTATGGTTTAATAATTAAAAAAGTAATAATAAAGAGGATACATTGACATTTTAAGGGTCGTTACGCTTTGCGCGCCGCCCCTAAGATTTTGCCGCCCGGTGCTACAGCACCCAAAAGACCCCTGGTTAAACCGGCGCTGACTAAAATTATTATGAAATGCAAAATTGCCTGACTTGGGACTTAGGGTTTAGATTAATTCTTTGACCTACTAATGCTCTTAAAAAAATTCTATTTGCCGAAATGTTTAACAGTTTATAATAATAACAGTTTATAACTTAGTTATAAACTGTTATGCTCTGAGGATGATACCAAACAACTTAGATTTCACTGTAGCAAGGAGCTCTTACTATGCCATCCATCTTCGCTACGGAATCTGTTTTTGGGATTCATGCTCCCAATATTTATTTCACTCTGAGTTTTTCCTGCAAATACGTGTAGCTCTAAAGTTAGGGATTCTTGTCGCCCACTATTTATAAAACATGCGATATTGACTCTTTGTTGTATCCTCATTCTGGGGACTGCATGTCTCGTTCATACAAAATATAAAAGTGAGCTGTTGTTGCCTCTCATTATAATACGCGCAAATACTTTCTTTTAAGCTTACCTATTTCTCATTCTGAACAAATCAAGAAATCCTTAATATATGGCGGTTAGAAAGTTTTTAATCATCTACCGCTCTCCTTGAGAAGCAACAATGTTCAAAGAGGTTTAAAACCCTCACTAAACGTTTCTTAATTAAGGGAGCTTACTACACTGTGGATGAATTTTTTAATGATCCATCAGTTGTGATTATTTTAGTGAATATGCTAAGTTTGTTTTAACCGTTGTTTTTTTTTGTCTTTAAGCTGTTCATTACCTCCATATTTCTATATTTACATATTATTAACAGCTTGGATATACTGTTTCATATGGGTAATGTAGGTCTGTTATGATTGTATACATGTTCTGTATTGTTTTAGAAGAATATTGTTCTTCAGACTGAGTTTAAGTTTGAGTTTCTGCTCAGTTCGGTGTTTGTGGTATGGTCTCTAACAGTCAGTCCCAGCATGGACCTTTGCATGTTGTGTCTATAGGCACTGGTTTTCGAAAGTATGTATGGGTGCTCTAGCAAACGCCTAATTCTAAGGTCAAATTTGTACCCAACTTTCATAGAAAAAAAATTCTTGAATTTTTAATATCGAATCTTGAATTTTTGAATATAAATGGTGAAATGTGAAGTTCGTTAAATTAAGTAGTTCATCTTTGATCATTATGGAGGCCGCGAATCACGAGGATATGAACGGTTGTTGAGTCGTGCATGAAAGTGTTTGGAAGTACGCTCTGTGATACATCGGTCCTTCTGTAAAAGTCTGTTAATAATTTGTCAATATGTTCAGTCGTGGTCAAAATTTGTCATTATGGAGTACTCTCAACGGAACTAATGTCGGCGTACCCGCAATCATTCTGAGCGCCTTATTCTCGAAAACTTGCAGTTTTTTCATCGTAGTCTTGTTGACAGTACGCCACGTTTGTACGGTGCGCCATAAGTAAATGCTGGTCTGAGTATTGTCTTGCATAGGCTTGTCCTTGTCAGTATGTTAAGTCTAGTATGTCTGTTTAACAGTGGTGAGATGGCTCCCAACTGTTGATTTGCTCTTCTAGTACGCTTTTCTGCATTGATATTTTAATTCTAAGCCATCTTCTTATCAAATGGAGAGGCACAGGTATTTAATATCATTCACCCAGTGATCCCTGGTGTTATTTACAAGCCGCCTGGAGGTTGGAACTTTTACTCTTGACTTCGAGAAGACGATTGCTTGAGTTTTGGCATCATTCAAACGAATCTTCCATTTGTTCAACACAAATGACAAGAAGATTTATGTGTCTTTGGAGTCTAGAAATCACTAACCATGGCGATCTAGAGAAAGCGGTTATACCGGGTGTTTCTCAAAAGACGCTCACCCCTATAACTTATTTGTATTTATAGATATTAAAATGAAATTTTGGAATTGTGCATAAGAGATGAGTCTACATTTATTGGCATCATTTTTGATTTGTTAGCACTTCCGGTTTAACCGAAAGTGACCTTGACTTTGGTATTTTAAATGGGACACCCTGTATATTTTCACCTGTTTGGATTCAGCATGATATTCTGAGTAAAATGACATCCCACTTGTCATTTTTTGACGTGTTCAAACATTTTTATTCTCATTTTTTGTATTGAATCAAGAGGGCCATAAATCAATTAAATAGGTTAATTTATAGTCAAGTAGTTTACGAAAGATAAAATTATGTCATATTAATTGACTTTCTAAGTTTCACAAGCGTTTAAAAAATGAAATGGCCTTTACTCCATTTTTCCAATAGTGGTTCATTAGGATATTTGAAATGAGCATTTTTTTCCCAACAATTTGATACCATATACTCCTATGCTATTTTAAAATTAACACGAAAAAATTTGCCTTAAATCCCAATCACATATTTAAAAGCGTTATGTATTATTATTGCCGCCCTGTCCTTTCTAAAGAAAAGAAATATAAAGGCGGCTTTGAAAAACAATTGAATTGAATATCAAAACCAATATGGCTCTAATTAAAAGTTGTTCAAATGTCCTAAAGATGCAAAATATTGATGCTTCCCGATCGTTCTCCAGTAAAGGCAACAGAGAGCGATCGTTCTATCGCCATATCAATTATTAGTAGAACCACATCTACGCTCTTTGGTTTGATCTATTCCCTGGCACTCCCTTGGCCCCTGATTCTTGCGCCAGGAGCGGCCAAGCTATAAGGCATTCGATGGGGTAAATCCTAGGCAACGATAAATGCTATTGCCAAAGAATAGGCACCTTGCGGGCTACGATAAAGACTTCGGAACACCAGAGAAAAGGTCAAGAAAGGTCAAGAAAGTCACTACGAATAAGACAAATTACTTTTTGGAATTTGTGGTTTCTGTCAAGCGATTTGAGCGTACGCCCCAGATGGGTAAACAGCATTTCAGTGCTATCAAAGTCTATCAAAAATTACTAAGGTTAGTTTAGGCTAGGACAACACATTCATCCTGGAAAGTATAATTTTTTACGAGGCTCCCTCGAATATGACCGCCCAGATATATTACCATTTAGACTGACTGTACTGCGGTTTTTTTTTACGTTAGCAAAGCTTTTGATAATGTCTGGTACAGCGGTCTACTATTAAAGTTAATCAGGCTTGGTGCTCCAAACTACCTTGTCAAGGTAGTGGGCTCATTCGTACAAAACAGAAGTTTCGCAGTATCATCAGAAAGCGCGCTTTCCACGACAAAACGCATCGGGGCCGGAGTGCCGCAAGGCTCACCTCTGTCCCCTATGTTGTACAATATTTACACGCACGATATACCGCGAGATAGACAGACGCAAATGTATCTGTTTGCTGATGATACTGCTGTAACTGCGTTTTCCAAACAGCCGTGGCTAGTCGTCACTCGTTTACTACGCCACATAACTCAGCTTGGAGGATCCGTTTAAATCCCTCAAGTTCAGGTGAATTGGTGTCAGGCAGTGAAATACCCGGGACTTATCTTTGATCAAAGACTAAACTGGAGGCTCAATTCAATCAACAGAGTTAAGCTTGTTCTGCGTCAATTAACCTTCATCTACCCCCTGCTCACAATGGGTATAGAGCTCTTCAAAGAACAATACGAAATGAAATTAGAGTGGCAAAAGGGAATTGGCTGCACGAAAGATGTCAAGAGGCTGAAGATCTTAACAGACTTGGAGATAGTTTTCATCTTCATAAAAAGGTCAAAGAAATAGCTGGATTGTACAATAATAGACCGCTAAGTTTTATTAAAAATGAGCACAATGAAATAGTCACAGAACCCGAAGAATTGTTGCAAATCTGGAGAAAATATACAATTAGTCTTTTCAACGACGACAGACCAGAGAACCCCACAACGGAAAAATCCACTCTATCAGGACCAAGCATACTAAAAAGTGAAACCATACACGCCATCAGTTTAATGAGAAATACAAAGCTTCATGTCCTGATGATATGTACTCGGAAACGTTTCACCTAATTAACGAACAAAATCTTGAAACAATCGTACGACTCTTCAAAAACATCTATGACGCTGGACACTTCCCTGAAGATTGGCTCCGCTCCACGTTTGTCACCCTACCAAAATCGAACAGCGCAATCTCGTGTAAAGATTATCGCCTTATCAGCTTAATGAGCCACTGTTTGAAACTTTTCCTTCGAGTTCTACACACAAGGCTTTATCGAAAATGTGAGGAAGTAGTTCGGATTTAAAAGCCGATTCGGAACTAGAAAAGCCATATTCAGTCTCCAGATATTGATCCAAAACTGCCGGGATCAAAGAAAAGATGTCTTTATGCGTTTCATTGACTATGAGAAGGCATTTGACAATGTTAAGCACAATCTCCTGATAACATACCTCAGAGATTTGGGACTGGATGAAAAAGATATAAGACTAATCGGTAATCTGTATTGGCACCAGAGGGCAGAAATTCGAATAAGCAACGCTGGAACAACTGAAGTTTTTCAAATTAAGAAAGGCGTTCGCCAATGATGTATCTTATCCCCAATGTTATTCAACCTGTATGTGGAAAGAGATTCAACGAGGCAGATAGCCCCTTTAGAATTAAAGTAAACGGAAATAATATCCAATATGCGGATGATACCGTGATACTGGCAAATGATGCACATGACCTCCAAAATCTACTAAATCGGGTAAATGAAGAAAGTCAAAGACTAGGCTTAAAGATTAACATCAGTAAAACCAAGTTTTTGATTGTTAGTAAGAACGATATTCCACACACTCGAATACATATTAACGAAGAGAACATCGAATAGGTCACACAATGTAAATACTTACTTGGGATGCATGATTAACCAAGAATGGGATCCGGATCAAGAATTAAGTAAGATGCAGGATCGAACAGGCTAGACCAACCTTCATAAGACTTCGAAAATTCCTTATAGACAAGAACTTGAATTTCAACCTTAGATTAGGATGGTAAAGTGCCATCTATGTTTGGTCCGTTCTCCTGTACGGTGTTGAGGCGTGGACGTTGAAGGTATCAATCATCAACAAAATTGAGACCTTCGAAATGTGGATCCTACGGCGAATGTTGAAAGTGTCTTGGATTGATCACGTGAGAAATGAGGACGTTCTCCAAAGAACCGGTCTAACAGAACGAGAACTTTTCGAAAATATCAAGAAAAGAAAAATAGGTTATCTCGGACACATACTGCGCGGAGAGCGATACCACTTTCAGAGCCTCATTATCCAGGGTAAAATTGAAGGGGGGAGAAGAGGATTAGGCAGAAAAAAATATCCGTCAATGGACAGGACGAAAGGACTTGCAAACACTACAGAACGCTGCAATTAATAGAAGCATATGATAAGAGAAAGACGAACGCCTACGCAGGAATCTGCACAGCACTAAAAGAAGAAGACCCCCTGCTTCACAGGCGGAGTAAACTTAGCAGCAGAACTAAAGTTAATCTCTACAAGGTCTTGATCAGGCCAGTTCTTACTTATGGTGCGCCATCATGGTGCAACATAAGCAGAGCGGAGCTGAATAAGTTTCAGGTAATTCAAAATAGGGCATTGAAAATGATCGCAGATGTCCCTGGGTATACCATGAATAGGGTTTTGCACAATGACTGAACAGACGTATCGACAAACAAACTAATAACAAACTCACATACAAGAGCTAGAGCTGATTCGACTTACAAATTACCTTAATACTGGCTCCCTATGCGCGAGCCCAACAAACAGTAGAAAAGCACTGGAAATAGTGGAGAAGCACTGCCCGACACTGTCAAAATAACGAGGAAGAAGGTGACAAGAAAGCTACAAAGATTTAGAAGAAACACGCACACACGGCCCATAAACATTCAAAGCTTCTGCTGAATAAAGAAAAACGTATATGAAATTGGTGAAAAGTAAACGATGATTGGAAAAAAGTCAAAGGTTTTACATAACTTGAAACCACATACAAGAACCAGTATCTATAAGACAGACTCACCAATGTTCAAACGTCTAAAGGTGGGAAAACAGGAAAAGTGTAAATAACTACTCAATAATTTATTACAAGTAAAAAACTCTCTGGCAAACGAATCAACTATTACTTGTTTGTCAACTTGACTGTTGGCAAGTATATAATTTAATTTTTTTTTTCATGGTTGTATTTCATATAGATACTATGATGTTTGATTTTATTGTTAAAGTAGATGATAGTATCGTAACAAGGAGCCATATGTATTGGCAAACGTTCTAAATGTCGCGAATATTTTTATATTTCGATATAGTAGCACGTCAGCCGGATGCCTGATAGAATAGCTAATCCTGATACATTATTTCACTCGGTGTTGTCTTTTAATTAACTTTTTTCTAAATTGAACTTTAAACTATTAGGCAGTATCGTTGATATTTTACTTGACATACCCGACATATTTTTATTACTAATTAATGATTAAGTAACGAAGTTTTTTAGTTAGAGCCCCAGCCAAATAATTGGCACAGTTAGTTCAGTGCCTGAACGAAAAACGTGTGTGTGTGTTTTTATCGATTTAAATCATAAAAATTATTTCGAAATTCGTGTTAATATGTTGTTTGCGCACGCAACTGCGAACTAGTGTGAAATGGGACTGTTACTCTCTGTTCTAGTGACTTGTGTAGGTGTTGTGGAACTGCTTACTTTCTACCACAATGTTAAAAGACGTGCGAACTCCCATCCAGTTCAAACAGACCTTGTTTCCGTCCGAGACCAGTATCTCAAAGAACTGGAAGACGTAAGGGACAGACTAATAGTTCAACTGCACAGTCTTAAAAATGGCGAGCCTATCGCCGCTCACGCCCATATCCCCACCTTTAGACTTAACAGCCATGAAGATATAGATATTGACTTTAACGCCAAAGCAGTGGCGCGATCCAAATCTACCTCGCCAAGACGGTTTTTAGTTAGCGAAAAGAATAGCTCTAGCCCTTCACCCACGAGACAGTTTGTGGTATCTGAAGAGCCACAAGCACTACAAGGAATCCAAAAGTCAAAGGCGCAAGAATGCGTACCAGAGTATCTGATTGAAGAAGGAGAACAAACTGCAGCTTGTGTACCTAGATATATTTTAAAAGATGGTAATGATAATCCTGTCCCTTTGCCTTTGCCAGAAAAGTTTTTGATTTCCGAACACTCTGAGCATAAACGAGAAGTTAAAACTGATGTGTTTAGAAAGAAATTGGGACACAATATTGTTGAGGTAGATGGGGAAGTGTACTTCAGAAGGTCTCCTTCCCCTTTTCCAAGTTACGATCTTACCGCTCCTAGAAACAGTGTTTGCAGTGAACTTTTAGATGATTCCGTGAGCGTTGCTGAAGTTGACGAGTTTTGCAGATCCAATTCACAGTCACCGGTAAATGCCAAAGCATCGTACGAAATAGATAATGTTGCAACAGAAATAAATAACAACATTTCGGAAAAGCTTGATGCCATTTTAAGCAGTTCCACCCATAACTCCACGGAATACTGGAACAATAAATCCCTTGCAATACCATCGAAAAAATCTAAATCTAGATCACCGTCTCCAGCAACTTTTAAACAAGAGGGAGAAGATTGTTTACTTGACACAAATTTACAAACATACAGCTTCCAAGAGGTTACGTCTAATGTTCAAACCTGCTTCAATGTAGGTTCCAGTTTGGAATTTTTGGAACAAAATAATGATAGCTTGGCTGCTGGGATTGAAGATGAAGATGATGAACTAGTTGAAGTACAGATGTACACAGAGGAAGCAAAGAATAGCCTTGATGGTTTGGATAGAAGCAAGGGATGCATTAAAAAGAGAGTTATTAAACGAAAACGAATCAAGAATAAGTCGCCGGCGACATCAGGAAATAAATCAGGTACTAGCTACGGTCATCAGTAAAAATGTAAGCTAAATGAATTTTTTAAAACCCTTATAGATTCTAAAGGAGCAAAAAATAATTCAGTAATAGAACCCACAGTTTTCCCAACGGAAAAAATTGCAGATCTAAATAATTTGTGTCAGGCAAGAGGTCTAGATGAAAATGCGAGCAATGATAAAGCAGGGGAACCTTTCTGGGTAAATGGTTGAGAAAGATTTGTGGTGGCTTGTATTTTAATTGTCTATTTCCCTCATGACAATATATTATATGCTTTTTGCAGTGATTTTGCTTTTTTATTTGTGTGATTTGTTGACGTTTTAAAAGGTAATAATGCCGCGAAAACAAACTTAACAAATCAATATGTTGACTATTTGCTTGGCATATAAAAATAATTTAGATAGCGCAAAAAATATTATTCATATTAGCACATAATGACCATCAGTTTTATAAACGCCAGATTCAGATCTATCGACATACAACGCCCAGTATGGGTCTTAACAATTTATACTGTTTTATTCAACTTTAACATATTTTTTTAATATTATTTTTTATTACATAACCAATACCATATTCGGCATAAATTTACAATTTAAAACAATTTTGGGACTATAATAATATAATTTGTTTGTTACTACTTACATCTGATGTCATACTTAAATAAAAAGCTGTAAAAATAGCGTTTTAAATATCTCTTAAAGTATTTAAACATACGTTTTGTACTTTGTTTATAGTTACACAAATTGACACACTGGCCGAAGGTTTTTTGCGGACGGAATGTATCGGTTTTAACGTTAAAGCTTTATATTATCATTATCAGGTATTTTTGTAAACAGGGCCTAGTGCCAAAAATCACTGGCCGGCAAAAATCTATTTTTACGTTAATCGTAAATAGCAGAAAACACAGTTTTGCCAAACTTAATAATAATATGTAATTAGAATACACTCTGTACGATTTAAAATTTTAATTCGAATAAGGTATAATTTGACAATTATAATAAGTCGAAATAACAAGTGTAAAAATACAACCTGTGGTCTTCTTCTAATTCTAAATAAGTTTCTTCTGGTCTATAGGTTTTTCTCCGTAATTTCTGCTTTTAATTGCCCAAAAAGGCCTTAAAATCGTAAGCGTATGTAAGAGCACCTGTTTCACATCGTGAAGGAATGCTAGCTTCACCCTTGCGCCGTGTATCTTGTCTCTCGATCGACCGGCGCGCGATGCGACCCAACCTATCTTTCGTCCAATAGGAAGCTCGCGCAACTGTGGTCTTTTTCTGATTCTAAATAAATTTCTTCTGCTCTATAGATTTTTCTCCGTAATTTGGCAATGTCGACTACAAGCTAAATCGCAAAACATGTTGTGACTGTGACTTGATCGACAGGAAAGGAAAACTTGAGGGATGAAAGATTTTGAAATCTTTGTAGAGTTCCTTATGATTTATGAATCTGGATTCCAGGACATTAACAATTTTGTCCATTGAAACATTCCAACTTAAAACTTGTTGTAAGGATGTTTAGGTGCTTCATCTTTGCACATCTCGTCTGGGAGTTTTCTTTAATCCTATTCTCTGGTTAGACATTTCTTTTTTAATTTCAAGAGGACACTCATTTGCGAGAAATTTCTCATTTGCTCTAGTTGCGAACTTTCTTCCCTGATTGTAATTTTATTGAATTGTCTTGAAAATTGTTTTAAAGTTTATAGTGTGTCTTCAACCATCTTATATTCTTGCACAATGTCCATTCCTGATGTTTGCAGATACTTTGAAAGAGAAAAAGTAAATATAAAAAAATTTCGAAACGACATTGTTTTTTCATATTTTAAAAATCTATTTAACTATTAACTATGTTGCAGATTTTTTATTAAAGATTTACATTTGGAGAAAATCATTCCTAAAGTTGCAATTCTATCTACACTTAAAAGTAAAAGTTAAGTCTAAGGTTTATTTACGAACTTATACGGGTCGATATTTGATATTGAATAAATGCACTAGGAAAACTAGGATTTTGGATGAAGCTTGCCACGTTAAGGTACTCAGTCAATTCGCTTTAGATCCAACTTCTGCTTCTATTTCGAAAAACGCCCTGGGCACAAAGTTTTAAAACATAGTAAATTCTTCCCTTACAAATACAAGTTGCTTTAGCGACGACTCAACTCTCCTCTTTAATAGGTTTGTTCACAAACACAATTGTAGATATTTTAATAATGAAAATTCGCTAGTTTTCCGGGAAGGCCACACTCAATAATTCCCCTAGAAACTCAATGTTTCAAGGGATTAAAATGGCATCCTGGAACTCAATGAAGGAAATTTGCATTTTCAGCAAAATGCCCTTTGCAACGATATATCACTGAATGGGTAATGTCATTTAACTTTTGGCGGGAGGTGTAAAGGTCAATAGTAAAATTCTATCAAATATGTAATTAAACTTCCCCCTCGATATTAAAATTGACGTTTTTTTTGTGAACTCTTATTTCTTTCAAAATCGACAGATATTGATGGTTGCAATATTAATATTCTCACACAGTTCCCAGTACCGCAAAGTAAAAAGAGAAATTTTATATTTTAAATCATTATTTTCTATTGCTATTTTAATTTTAAACGAAGAAAATTCTAAAACAATATCTATAAAAGGAAAATTAAACTTAGACAAATTGAAATATTAAGGACCTTAACAAAAGCTGTTTTGAACATTCAAAAATATATTATAAAAGTTAAATTTTTAATTTAAACTTTTTCTGGTCTGGAATTATACAGGGTATTCCATACTCGATGGTACGTTAGAAGTATCTGGAGAACGAAAAGAAAAATATTTTTGAAATTTTCACTACGGCCATAGGAGGTTGCCAGATCTATTGATAATTGACATCAACTTTGGAATTTTAAATGGGACACCCTGTAGTTTATTTTATTTTTAGATTCTACGAAGCAATCTAGGTTTTTTTTGTATAGGATATTTTTCCATTTCTCTTGCCGTTTCTTAAATATTAATTATTTTGTGTCTTTTTTTTTACCGAAACTATGTGAATTAAAACTTCAATATGGAAACCCTTCTTCAAGTATGGTGAAACTTCTCGATTTCTTGGTTTTAGTGTCTGGCAAAACTACGTGAAAATATTTCCCTTTGTCTCGAATATTTTCTATTTTCAAATTGATCAATTCATCGCATCTACAAGCACTGCTAATCCCCATTATCAAAGCCACTTTCATCAACAAGTACTCGTCGTCGGGAGCTTCGTTCAAAAACTTCCCTATTTCAGGTCGTTCTAATGTCTTGGACTTCTTTGGTTTGTATCCCTTTGATTTGCTTTTCAAAAAGCTCGTTAGTTTGCCATATTTTGAATTGTCTTTTTTTTTATACAGGTGAATAGTCGAGCGAAGCATCGAGTATTTGGTCCATAGCGACGATGGGGCTAATTTTTTTTGCAAATGTAAAAAATAAGCCAATAGAACATTTTCATCGATACCTTTTATCTTCCGTGAATTCATCCAAGACTCAAACATTTTGAACTCCTTGTCGTAAGCATCTCGGGACTTTTCTGGCCAAATCTGCATCGCTGCTTCTTCCGCTTCCGTAAGGATTTCCTCAGGAACGTCATTTTCATCGGTTCCCTCCATTTTTTATAGGTTTTTTTCTTCAAAAAAGCTTCCCTTTTCTGCAGGGAAAACTGACAAGTGTCAAAATTTATTTAAACATTTGCTAACAATGTATCATGCTCGTGGCAACCAAACAATCAACCAACTTTGACCAAAATGTAAAAAAGTCACTGTCAAGTCATTCTGACATTTATAGGGTACTTAGACGCAAGTAGCTTTGATTTGATCACGAAACTTATTAATTATTATTTCATAAAAAAACGATTTCTTCCACTTGTTGGATAAAACATTGTATGCCACTCGTGTGTTATGTTTCCTAAGTCACTTGAGAATTTATACTTTATTTAATCTTTCTCGCGTGACTTATTTTCAACATAACACACTAGTACCATAAATAACTATTAGAAACAACAAATTGTATAAAAACGTATAAGCAAAAAGTCATATAACACACATATTTAAAAAAATATAACTTTGTTCCAACTCACTAGTACCATAAATAACTATTAGAAACAACAAATTGTATAAAAACGTATAAGCAAAAAGTCATATAACACACATATTTAAAAAAATATAACTTTGTTCCAACTCACTTTTTGGCCAACCTTATGTAGTATTAAATATTTTTAAAATGTGCACACAATTTTTCTGGAAAATTTATTTAAAAACACATACAATAACTTTACCAGATCGCTGGTGACTCACCCTGTACGTCCCCCCCCCCCTCTCAACAGTATATAACACCCTGTAAAAAATAGAAAGAACATAACATGAATTTTAAAATACAACTTAAGTATGTTAATAACTTTGTTACATATTATACTTCATTGGTTTAAACAAAGTGTTAGTAAAAATAAGTTTTTTTAACACCTTCCGTTTAGATCCGATATTAGCACCTCCAATGGTGTCTGAAACATGATGGTAAAAAATTCAAACTAAAATTGTTTCCTATTACTCATTAAAATGCTTTAAATGACTACACGATGTTTATTCCATTCATGATTACGTCATCTTTTATTCGATTCTGCCGCTCGTGTGGCAAAACTCAAATTTCGCCAGAAAATCGGTATAAATCGATTACGTCAAAAGGCATTTAATTTATTTTTGTCTTCGCGAAGCAGCCACCAAAATCCATTGCACCCGGCACCACACGGCGTTCTTCTATCATTTTCTAAAAATACCGCAGAGAAAATCATCTCAGGCCGTATTCACACACTTTTACAGAATCCAGTCGCGAGACCAAGTCAGGTCGGTAAGCGCGTGTGCCTAGTTTTGTTTTCGACCCCGAAAAACCGATAAAAATCGACCAAAAATGGGTGACGTTGATAATTACTCCACCGCCAACTTCACCATCACCGAAAAGAAGACCAAAAAGGTTAAGAAAGTCACCAAACGTCAACAGCAAGAGAATGACGTTACGGGCAACGAAGTCACCACCATCACCGAAACTAACGGGACCAGGGGGTATGTGTTGGCATTATAAGGATCACCAGAAGGACACCAATTTTTGTTCTTGTTGCACGGAACAACACCCTATACCGCATTTTATGTGACAAAGTGAAAAT
The DNA here is from genome assembly GCA_963920685.1 of Polydrusus tereticollis. Classification (NCBI taxonomy): domain Eukaryota; kingdom Metazoa; phylum Arthropoda; class Insecta; order Coleoptera; family Curculionidae; genus Polydrusus; species Polydrusus tereticollis. Next base: position 28,632,393 of record OY987327.1, read on the forward strand.
GGTCAACTGAACCTATTTGTATCAGTATAGTCATTTAAACACCCTGTAATTACTTATCTTTAAGCAGAAAATGCTCGATGGTAGTCCGCATTTTCGTTTCAAAGATTGTTCAAATTAATTGCAATGTTACTTAATGACGCTAATGCTTTGCTTGTATATGTGAAGTGAAATGTTGAATGAAGAACGTGTTCTACTAACGCCTTTGGCTATCAAGCTTACTAACGTTTATTAACTTGGTAAAATTTATATATATATATATATTCCAATTTGTACCTTACTTTTCATGATATACTATCCTAGAACCCTCTTACACCATTCTTTAAAATACCGCACAGCAGCACTTGTAAGAGGAGTGATTTAGGTTGAACATGCGAGCATTTGTTTCCGCCCTTTACAAGGACGGGGGTAGCAAATGACAGAAGTCGCGCTCAATATAAATATATTTTTCTTCTTTTTTTAAGTGTCTTCTTTATTAAAGGTTGGCAATCATAACCGCAACTCGAGATTTTGAAATCACCGATGTAAAAGTTGATTATTGTGTACTGTCTCTGAGATTTTTAAACCATGAGTTTAGTCTTCGTCCTAGATTTCTTTGTCCTACGATCTTTCCCTCCATAATAAGCCGAAGCACTACTTGTTTTTTTTCTCCTCTCATAATGTGCCCCAAGTATTGCATTTTCCTTTTTGGATCCAAACAGATAGCCCTTCAACACTGAATAAGGCACCTCCTATATCCCAGTTCTATGTCGGGGGTACTTTATACAGGGTGTCCTAAAAGGTATGATCAATAATTTGGGATTGAGTAGACTGGGTAAAAATAAGGTCAGAACTTCCTATAAAGTTTTATCTTATGTCCACTCCACTCGCTATCGAGCTGCAGCCCCCTAAATGGGAAACCCAGAAGATGGTTTTTGCTAAATTATTTCGAAACCTTTTTAGCTAAAATTTTGAAATTTAGACCTTTTGGATACGCTAAATAGAACTGTGATTTTGAAAATCTCGATATTTCGAAAATTTCGCCATTAGTGGTCAGTGGGCATGGGCAATAATGGGTTCTTGATATTTTCCTTAATATTATTTTATTGAATTGTTTAGTATATCGAAGAAATTAATAGTATACATATTTGTCAGTGCACTAAAGAAAGAAAAACAACCAATTAAAAATTATTTTTTAAATTTAATTAGTGCAATTTCGAAACTAAATAACTAGTGTTTCTAGACATAAAGTAATAAAGGTTTTTAAACAAAACGAAATAAATTAAAATGTTTGCTTTCTAATTTACACTTTCTTAATTTAGTGAGGCGAGCTCGCTGAACTTTAAAAAGCATCCCAGGGTTGTTATTAAATTATATCTAACAATTGTTCCGTTGTTGTCACAGGGGTCGAATAAACGAGACTTTTAAGATAACCCCACATAAAAAATCTAAAGGATTTAGGTCTGGGGAGTGATGTGGCCAAAAAAGTGGACCACCTCGACCTATCCACTGATTGAAAAATCGATTATCTAAGTAGTTTCTTACGATGTGGCCTAAATGTGGCGGAGCACCGTCATGCATGAACCACATATTGTTTCACACTCCTGAAATAACAAATAATTTAAGTGATCTCGAAGGAAATCCAAATATTTATCTTCATTTAAATGTCCATCGATAACATAAGGACCGATTAAACGGTTTCCAATAATACCTATCCAGACATTTATCAAAAGTCAATGTTGATATTTGGTTAGGTTCATAACTCTGCTTACAAACGTATTATCTTGACGTGACTTTTGCATATTAAAGTATTCTAGCCGGACAGGATAATCATCAGGTAACATAACATGCACTTTTTCGATTGCTCCTAATTTTGATTGATTACGATGAGTTATTGGGTCGTCTGATAGCAAATCGAATGTCTAATATTTCTAGTTTGACATAGAAAAGTTAAGTTATATCCCTTTTTACCCCGATATTCACTAATTCTGGCGACATTTTCTAAATATCGACATTTTTAAAATCACAGTTTTATTCAGTGTACGAATACGTTTCCTAACGAAGGTCGGTAGATGTTAAAATACTCATTCTCGTTTCCATTTGGTCCACTTTTGTTTAGGAAGATTAAGATTAAGGCTTGAGACTGAGAATTCACAATCCTTGTCCACAGGGACTGTTTTTGTTTTGCCCTCGGTGGCATTAATACCGTTCTTAACAAATATTGCAGTACCACCTCTTTGAAATTATAAAGTTGTATTTGGAAGTATTTGGCAAAAATAAAAACTGTCACTGTCATCCTCCATAGCAACGTTAGTTCTTCGTACAGAAGAATTATTGGGAATTGCAATGTTTTTTTAAGAAATCCATATTTTCCACAAAAATTAAAATGTTAAGAATAGATGTGATTTGATAATTTAGAACAATATACTGTTTCGCCACTCCACAAAGTGTCTTAAACTTATGGTAAAAAACATCTTTTTAATTAAAGCTGTATATTTTAAACGTACGTCTATTTTTTAGTAAATTTTTAAATTGTGAACGATTCGCCATTAATTTATCTACAATATTCGTTTAAGTCCGACATCAAATAAAAAAGTTATTTGCGATTTAGATTCAGCGAAAATTTGGTTGGATCGATTATTTTGCCTGTAAGTGTACATATACTTCATTTCAAAAATTAATCAGAAAAAAAACAAAATAAAGATCAAGCTTTAACACCCTCCATCTCCGAAACGAAGCATTTCCGTACATAGCAGGGAAGCTCATCCTGCATTTTTTCGAAATATTAGTGACACCTTGTATTATATACTGTTTCTTATTAAATCTTTCGAACATCCTGAATAATATGCAGGTTTTGGCGGTAAGAGTCCTTTCTTCAGTTGTTATTTCAGATTGATATCTCATACAAGGAATTATTATCTGTAGATAAAATCCTGTGATTATTTATTATTATTATTGCTAGTTTCAAAGAAATATTTAAAAAAATTGACTGGTCGGATAAGCAATACTTTCTAATGCGACATTATTTTTAGGCCAAGTAAATGTACTTGCACATTCCTACATAAATCAATCTACAATTTTAGACCATGTCCCTGACACTTTATAAGTTAAATAATTCTGTTTATGTGGTAAATGTCTCAAAACGCTTTTGTAACTTAAACTGAAATAGTTTGTTGAAATAAACACATTTCAAAAATTTCTAAATTTAACCCACTGACTTAGACCACCTACGAGAAAAATGAAACTCCAAATATTTAGATCATGTCGTATTCACACGATAAGACACCGGGAGCTGTTTTATTTCTCTTCATCACCTGTTGTGAAACTTTACTAATAGCGGATTCCATTCGTTTGTTAGTGCGCTATGAATGTATTTCTTTCCTTTATTAGCCACATAAGTAAAGTACACAGTACACTTGAAGTGCATCGGTTCTTCCAATGAAAAGCGCCCTAAGTTTTGTCTGCCGAAGTGCATCGGTTCTTCCAATGAAAAGCGCCCTAAGTTTTGTCTGCCAAAACAAGTTGCTTAAAGCCAAATGTAATTTAAAATATAGTATATTTAGAAAATATCTATTAAATAATTATTTAAAAAATATAACAGACTTACAACCACATTAGTTGGGCCAAAATTTTGACAGATGTCATTTTTCAGAGCTGAAAACTGATATTTAAATAGGTACTCTGGTCCTTCCCTTTAAAAAAGGTACTCTACATTTGTTTCATTTAATTAATTTAAATTTGTTGATAATGGGAAAAAATATCAGATGAAGCAAATCTTTTTAATGACCATTTTACTAGTATAGCTGAGAAAATTAATAATATATATAACAGTTCATTAAATAGATTTAAAAACAATTGTGGTAAGAAAAATAATTTAGTAAATATGTAAGTATGTGGGTTATCCAACCAAGACTGGACAAGGCGATTTTTTGACTTTTCCTGTACTTTTATAAAAAAACTGAAATAGCCATCTTAAGTCATTTTCTCCCGCGAATTCGAATATCTTCAGCAAAAAACAATTGAACATCAAACAAAAGTACTAGGGGTCACTTTGATATTTTTTTAAATGGGATGCCGTATTTTTAATGAGCTTATCCGATTTGTCATATAAATTTTGATCTAAAATGTTGGATTTTTAATTCAAAAACGCCTTTTTTCTTCAGTTTTAAATTCGGAAAATGTTCGTCTACCGTAAGATTAATACCTGATAGATGGATACCCGTTTCACCTGTTCACCCTTTAACCTGCTTTAAAGCGTCCGTCAGTTAGACAAAATAATCAAGTTTCAAATTTCTATATATTTTTCACGAATTAATTACATAATTTTATGATTAATTCTAATAATGATTTAAGTTTAATAAACGCCGTAATCAAATCATAAATGAATTAAATAGGTTTTGTAGCATGTTTAGAAGAATTTCCTATTATTTAAATATACATACAAGAAAACTACTGTATTGTAGTTATATACATAGCAATTTAACTTATTAAGCATCTTTATGGGGAGAAACTAACAAATATAATCTAAATAAATTCCAAAGATGTCAAAATAAAATTAATAAATTATTAAATAATTATTTATTTGAAACAAATACTGATCTTAATATTTTAATATTAATGAAATATTATATTACCTTTATTAAAACAACAGATTATGCACAATTATTATAATCGTTCTAAAAATCAATTATTTTTCACCTCTACGAACACAAGGGGTAAAAGTGCGCTAACGCATAATGGATTAATTAAATACAACAAATCTCCTCAGAGTTTAAAGGCAATAAAGAATAGAATAACATTTAATACAAATTTAAAAGCAAATGTATTAAAAAAATAATAATAAATAAAAACGAAAATAAATAATATTATATTTCTGGGGAGTCATTTTATTTTCATAGGATTTTGAAAATAAATAAATTGTACCATAAAAGCTAATTTACAAAATATGATTAGTCAATTGGACCTTATCTCAAATTCATCTTTAGAAATGAAAATATGGTGGAAAGAGCACCCCTGGCCTAACACCATAATAAAAAAGGGTAACTTTTAAGTTTACGCGAGAAGAGCCGAAGTAATATCCGGAAATATTCGGGACGTTTTTGTTTATCCCTTACAATCCTGGATCAGTTAATAAAATGCATACTATTTTATGTAGAGATACAGGATATTGTCGGATATAGATTGGTACCTTTAATGGCTAGAGTGGTGGAGCTCATTAGAAAAGTATTTGATAAGAATGGTGCAATCAATAATGACAGCTGTTGTGTTAGATAAACTTTTGTGATTTAAATGAATTATTTTTGAACCCAAGAACAATTTCACTTTGTAAATGATCTCCAAGCCTTTTATAGTGTTTTGTAACCCCTATTAGCTAGGAGACGTGGTTCCCTTTTTGCTGACTTGGCTGATCTTTGGCAAGCCTGCAAAAACTTGCAGAAGCTCACTTGGAGGAATATTTTCAGTTCTTCCTATTAACTATTCCTTATCATCTATTACATCCAACTCCTCCCAATAAGCCACACTACAGCTGTCATTGTCATATCAAATTCTTTTCTAATAACGCTTGTATTCAGCGTAGTACAGTTTACATCGGCTGTTGTGGCTGTTGTCACGCTCAGTAATTGTCTTCGTGAGTGTTTTAAATATTTATTTTAGGAAAACAATATCTTCACAGCTTGTTTTTACAGCGCAGATTTTTTAGTGGAAAACAATACCTAGACTTTTTATTATACAATAGGAAACAGATATATCATATATCATTAAAGCTGTTCAATCCGACCCCGACTTTTAAGCGACCATGAAATAAGATTTATATAAAAAAAATAATCAAATTAAAACTACACCTAGGATGCACCTACACAAATCTACATCCGACAATTAGAATATATAGTTAATTTTCTTAAGAATTTACGGCCAATTATAAAGGCCATTGATTTGGTAATTATTTTATACGTACAGTAATTGGATAAGAACCAGATGCTTTAACACTAATTGCCGTTCAAGGATGTAATGTATGTAGTTTATCGAGGGCAGGTTGAAGGTAGATTGGTTTTCGCGTATTATTTTTATTTTTGCAACGGATTTGCCAAGTTGACGCATCCACAATAATATCTTCAAGGTAAATTCGGTCACCTACCTAGTCTGTGATCTTTTAATTGTCACTGACAAAACTTTTAATTTCCGAAAGTAGACGACACACTTATTTTTATGTACTTTACCGGAACTAAAATATAACCATCGTAAGGTATACATATAAACGCGAAAAAGGAATTAATTTTTTATATTTTCCAAAAACTGGATCGCCCACGCCCACAATTAACATTTGTTCTTTAGGGTGTTCATACCTTTAATAAAGAATGATTCCTCTACCACAATTGAGTTCACTTTGTCACATAAAGTTTTAACCAGAAGACATGCCAATTACATACCCCCTGTATTAACTACAGGTACATATTTTTACCACTACAATAGAAATAAACATTACTGGCATATGTTTAACATTTTTTGTATGTTTTATTTTTAATGTAAGTGTAGTTGATATAATTTATGTATGTGTTGTTTTATTTGTGTTTTTATTTTTTGTATGTATCCCTTGTCTGTTTCATAATATTACCGTATTGATAATATATGGTCTTATTAACGCTTAATGTATTGTATTTTGTCAATTTTGTTTGTTGTTTTTTTAATTCATATTTATGGACATTAAGTCAAATATCGCTGAGGTTGTAACATCACCATCAATTAGTGTTTAAGGCTCGAATTTATGGGCTCTGCGAAGACCTCTTCCAGGACACCCAATGTCCTGGATTTTGTAAATGTTCAATTATTTTTTGAAATCAAACAAGCCGAATTTGCTTCGAACGGTTGCTATAAACATCATCATAATATCATAGGAAATATTAGCGGGCGATAAAGTTCATAATGCCGCGTAATTATTATTAAAAAAAATATTGAACAAAATTTGTATTTATTTTTAACAATTTTTTTACATAATATTATTCTGTTTTTCCTATGTCAAGTGTACACTTTTGAATTTTCCTAAGAAAGAATCTGGACCAACTATGAAATTTTGCGACTCGATTCCTGCTCCATTGCAACGTTAATTACCATATTTTCTTTTTCGGTAACAGAGCTAGCTATCAATTTTGCTATTCGGTTTTTCGACGGAATGCTTTCCTCTATATAACCCTCCGCTACGATAGTACTCTTCCACTTTCTGTGTAGCTTAAGGGTTGCAAGGGAAGCACCACCCTCGATAAGAAGTATGGACGAGGTCCGACGTAGGCAAGGCCCTGTATATTCCTTGGCGTTTCCTAAATTAAGAAATTTTGCTATGATTGAAGGAACACGTCCTAGTGTATTTTTACCCACAGGCATAGCTATGCATTTACCATCTCGGTATGTAAGGAAGAATCTGCGTTCTTTAATTCCTTTTGGCCTTAATGCAAGGTACTGTCTAACCAATTTTAAGGCATCTGTTTGGTCTCCTTTGATTATAGTAAAACTTTTTGGCGTAGCAGTTTTAGTTTCTGGTACCTTGACAAGCTTAACAGGCCCCTTATCCTCAATATTATCAATGGTCATTTTTATCATCTCATCCCGTCTTAGGCCGCCAAAAACTCCCATTACGAGTACCACTTTATGCAGCAGGAAGGTATCATTCGGCGTATTTTTGATAAAAGTTAAAACTTGTTTACCTTCCAAAACTTTTGACCTTTTAGGAACATATCCCTTTGATTTAACTTTTAAAAATGCTATTAATTGACAATATCTTGAAATATTAATGTTTTCCTTTACTATAAGTTCAGACTTCACCTGGGAATATTTTGTCCAAAGGCTATTTGGGGTATATTTTTCCAACTAAAATAAAGAAACCATCATTACTGTTTCAGTAATCACCGTAATTTGGTTTTTTACTTTCCATTGTAGAAAATTTTCATACTCCTTGTCGTACCGGGCTTTAGACTTTGCCGGTAATAAGTTTTTCTTAGCTTTTTATTTAATTAAATTAATTAAGATTTTCCAAACTTCCTCAGATATTTCAGTGATATTTAGTACGTAGCGACAGTTAATAAAGGTGCATAGTTTTCAATACAAGAATAATTTTCAGCTTTAACAGTGGCGTTCCTACTGACACTGACTTCGATATGTTTGAGGAAAAAAATGGTACGCCAATGGTTTTTTCCCAAATAAAAGATATTTTTTAATTCACCGATCAATTTGAAACATTAATAATTATGTAATTTAATTATTGGAAAAATTAAACACGTCTGAGAACATACAACATTAATAACTTTACAACTAATATGGAGCGTTTATTACAAAAATTGTTAAAAATGGCCCCCTTCACTTAATATGCATCCTTCCGCCTTCCTTCTTATGGAATTGTGCACTCGTTGAAATATCCCCCGAGTATTTCTTATTCTATCACATGCTGCAACTATTATTTCTGTTAATTCCTCTAGAGTGTTAATGAGACTGGTGTACACTAGCGTCTTAAGATGACCTTACGAAAGGAAATCTAAACTGTTAAGGTCGGGGGACCTTGGTGGCCAATCTTGAGGCCCACCTTGGCCAACCCAACGATTTGGATAAACACTTTGTAAATAATGCTTATAGATTTTGGAAAGGCTTTTTACCGAGTTAGACATAATCTGCTGCTCGACTATATGGAGTCGATAAGACTGGACAATTACGATCTTAGGCTATTAAAATACCTATACTACCACCAGGTGGCTACCGTTAAAGTAGATAGAAATACCTCTTCAAATAAAATCCCAATTAAACGAGGGGTACGTCAAGGGTGTGTGTTGTTGCCCACACTGTTCAATATATATTCCGAACAAATAATTGGATGGCCGAACAGAGGGGATAAAGATCGGAGGAGAAACAATAAATAATATTAGATATGCCGATGATACCGCCATCCTGGCTGAAAGTCTAACAGAGCTCCAGATCCTGGTTAACACTGTATGCGACTCAAGTCGTCGAAGAGGTTTAAAAATTAATATTAACAAGACTAAAGGGATGGCAGTGGGAAAGGTGAATGTTGACCCAGGGCAATTACTCCTGGATGGGGAGGTGGTGGAGCATGTTGATCACTTCAAATACCTTGGTAGCTGGTTGAATGCGGAGGGAGATTCGGATTGAGGAAATCTTAACTAGGATTAAAATAGCTCGTAAAGTATTTATATCATGGAAACCAGTTCTGTGCAATAGAAACCTGTCCATGCATTTTCGCAAGAGAATCCTGAGGTGCTATATTTGGTCGACATTGCTCTACGCCTGCGAGACCTGGACTTTGAAGGCTATCACCATTAATAAACTGGAGGCTTTTGAACTGCGTGGTGCTATCGTAGAATCCTTAAAATACCCTGGATCACACACACACACTTCTAATGAGGATGTGCTTAAAATGATTAACACAGAACGGGAGCTCTTGAATATTATTAAACTTAGAAAAACTGTGGTACTTTGGCCATATTATTAGAGGTCCAAAATATCACTTGCTCCGACTCATAATACTAGGTAAGGTGGAGGGAAGGAGATTGATTGGTCGAAAGAAGCTATCCTGGCTACGCAATATTAGACATTGGACAGGTCTACAAGTGGAAGATCTTTTTAGAATAGCGGCAGACAGGGTTAGATTTCACGGAATGGTCAGCATGACGATAGCCAACGCCTAAACCCAGGCACGGCACTTAAAGAAGAAATAATTGCGGCCCACTACACTGAAATGTGCTCGTGCATGTACCACATATGGTTTCTTATTGCTATCGGAACATCCTCGAGCAGCAAAGGCACTGTTCTTGATCTTCAAGGAAGTTGAGGTAATATTGTCCGTCAAGTCGACTCAACAAGAATAATGGGCCAATAAAGTGGTTAGTGGTTACCAATAATTCCTGCCCATACGTTAACCGAGAATTGGTGTTGGAAATGGATTTCGGTTACGGCATAGAGATTTGTAAGAGACAATGATTGTTGTGGAAATTCTGAACGGAATTTCTTGAAAAATTAGCTTCGTCCTTGAACAGAAATTGTGTTTGAAATTGCGGATTTTGTGCAATATTATGAAGATCACACGCCTTAGAAAATCTCTGGGAAGTAATGCCTGTTCTCTTAAAAAATGGTACGGATATAATAATAAATCCATTAAAATTCTCCAAACAATTTGATGGCAATTATTCATGTTGCTAGCAATCTTCCTCGTACTCGTTACAGGACAGGATGTTCTTAAACCTTTTGGAGCATCGGTTCCTCAATTTCAGGTGTTCTTACACTTAGAGGTTCATATGTGCCTCTTCGGACACTACCAGTTTCAACAAGACGACGATGAATATTAGAAAATGTTCGACTACCTGGCAAAGTACGGTTGGAATATTTCAGGTGATAAATACGACTGGCTTGCTCTCCATTACCGTCGGCGAGCCCATACACGTAATGCATTTCCGCCATTTGTGCATTTGAATAATTCATCATTTTTAACACGATGGTAAAAATAAAATGAAATATACAACGCACAGACTTGAACTACAGAGACTTACTAGAAAATGTCAAATGTAAGAAGCAAGTGACATACTCCATGGCAACTAGATTTATTGCACAATCGTATTCTTCAATAATTAGATTAATGTTCTCGAACAATTCAACGGTTTTTATTTTTTTACTTAAGAACGGCGCATCGCAGAAAAATAACTCGAGAGAGCTCTTATGTTTCAAATTGAGCGGTGAATTCAAAAATATTTCTTATTTGATGAAAAACCATTGGCGTATGGTAGAGCGGGGCTAATTGAGTAATTTTTCACTTGCACTTAATGGTTTGTTATGCATACTGATGAGTAAGGAATTAATCTCTTTCCAAAAGTGTCCATGGTAGTTTATTTCTAACAAATCGCATTTAAGAGCTACAGCCGTTTGAGTGAAGAAAGTCAGAGATGCTCAACGTACCCCATAGGTGAGGTAAAGTGAGCAAGGGTATGGGGCAAATTGAACAGTTAGAAATTCTAGCCAAACATGGGTTCAATGTTTGACAGACATGAAATAGAATTTCTATTTGTTGCTTGTACTAGGTTCGGGTTCAGTTTGGCTGATGTAGGTAGATGGAGTAGAATCAGGTTCAGTGTTGGACATTATCGCTTGCTCTGAACGATCTTTTTCCAGCTGGACAGTTTCTGGATCTGGACGGTCAAATGATGGTGAAAACTCATCCTCACTAAAAATGTTCGCTTTATATGGAAAGATGCCAGCCTTTCGGAAACCATTGACAATGTTCATACTTGTCTGACCAAACGGCAATGAATCAGCGACAATTTTTGGTATATCATAAATAGTTAGTGTCTTGCCTGGGTTATTGCGTAGCCGTGTATCTTAAGCATAAAATGAAATAAGAAACATAGATTACTTTCGTTCTAAATCGTGGGGTTAGTATTGCTCAACTAACCCCAACCCGAAAAATTTATAATTATAATCCAAGACTTTTATACATATCAAAAATATACTAAATTTATGGAAGTTTAACAATTACCTGATTGAAAACGGATAATATTAGACTCGTACAGAAGAAATATTCCCATTCACTATTTTTTTACTTTTTGGTCGCAAAATAAACAAAGCGTGCGTGTACTTTACTCCAGTGGCGGATCCAGAATTTGGTCAGGGGGGGGGGTTGCGATCTGTAATATATATATATATATATGTATACACAAAATACACATATATAATATACAGGGTCGTTGGTATGTATGGAAACGGTCAATTATTTCTTAAAGTATAACAGTTAGCAAAAAATATTTTAGATAAAAGTTTTAGGGTTTTTTAAGGTGTACCTATTAGAATTTTAAAAAAATAAGTATACAGGATGAGTCAGAAAACCGTAGAGAAGCAAAGTTACCTTTTTTTAAATGGAACACCCTATATCTTCAAATATTTTTGGATTTAGCATAAAATGATGAAAACTAACCTGAACTAACCTGAACTAACCTAATAGTTTTCGAGATATCGACTTTTGAAAAATGACATTTTTGCACTTTGACAGCTTCTAGCTTTTTAACGGTACGTTTTAGAGTAAAACGGCTTGCATGTCCCTACCTTACTTTTTTATTATCTTCTCAAAAACATCAACTTCCGGTTAAACCGAAAGTACTGTATTTTCGGCTTTTGAGTTACATCCGGTTTAACCGGAAGTTGATGTTTTTGGGAAGATAATAAAAAAGTAAGATAGGGACACGTAAGTCGTTTTACTTCAAAACGTATCGTTAGAAAGCTAGAAGCTGTTAAAGTTCAAAAATGTAATTTTCCAAAAGTCGATATCTCGGAAACTATTAAGTTTAGACTTATAATGCACGTATTGAAAAATAATTGTTATTTTATGTAAAATCCAAAAATATTCGAAGATATAGGGTGTTCCATTTAAAAAAAAGTAACTTTGTTTCTCTACGGTTTTCTGACTCAACCTGTATACTTATTTTTTTTTAATTCTAATACACCTTAAAAAACCCTAAAACTTTTATCTAAAATATTGTTGCTGACTGTTTTAGTTTAAGAAATAATCAACCGTTTCCATACATACCAACGACCCTGTATATATTTACCGTTTTCACACAATTACAATTATATGCCGCTCATGTTCGAGTGTAAAAGTCTGAAACAGGAAAAAAATGTTGATGTTTTATCGAAATGCTATAGGTAGTATGTATGTAGGTTGGTATGTGATTTTAAATGAATAAAACCAAATTTTTTTTTATTTATTGTGTAAGGGCGCTCTCCAAATTAGCACCTTATAGATGCACTTTATATTCGAACAAGAACATTTTTTTCTGCCTTGAACTTCTAAAATAAGCGTGCGGCTTGTATCCGAACAGACACGGTTTTTTTTACCATTTGAAACTTACAAAACCAGGGTGCGGCTATAACCGCATGCTGCCAATAATCATGTAAATATGTAATTTCTAAATTCTACGTGTTTTACACTCAAAATAGCGCGCCAGCGACGATCCGATGGCAGCACTGTTAAATTTTTCTCGGTTTTCCCGTTTCCGTCGGTAAACCTGCCTGCTGTCAATTTGTCATGAATTGTGGTCGAGGAATGTAGCGATTGTAATAAGTAAAAAACCATTTATCGAGTTTTATATCTAGCCTACAACTCATTATTAAATGGATGAAGTTTTGAGATTTTTTATTAAAAAGTTATACCGAATTGTGATTTCCTACGACAATCATGACTATAGAATTTTTCGGTCCGGAACGAAATATTGTATGTATGCTGTCCCATACCATAAAAATTGAAAACTTCGATTTTGCCAAAGGGATCCGGACCCGAAAGCTGAAAATTATTTTTATTTTGAAAAATATGCACCTTTAATAACTGTGGCTACGTACTAAATATCACTGAAATATCTCAAGTAGTTTCGAAAATATTAATTAATTTCCATTTTTTTTCTAAAACTTTAACACCCCGTATTTTCGTAATGGAACATTTTTGGACCATAGTTTATAAAGCAAACCATCATTAATTTTTCATGTAGATTCACACCATTAAATATTCGCATATTATTAAGGAACACCCTGTATAGCGCTCATCAGTTTTTTCCCATAAGAAATTAAATTGAAGGAATGTTCTTGACAATTTTTTAAAAGTATAGGCGATTATCTTGTTATTTTTAAATATTGCTTTTCAGGAAATACCTACCTACTTTGTTTTCAAAATAGAATATTTTTTTCTAGCCCTTTTAATTTTGATTCAGTTTTGGAGTTCGCAACTGATTCATCTGTTGACACTAATTTTGATAATTTATACGGAGAATTTTGTATAATAAAGCTTGCGGAATCTAATACCCAGAAATGCCGAAATTTTATAAATTTTTCATAAATAATTTTTGTATAGAAGTGTTGGTGTGTCACCTCAATAAAAATGTTCTCATTTTTATTTGTATTTGTATTTGTGGGCGTAGGAAATTTCGGCCCCGGCCAGGTAGCAGCCCGATTTTGGCAGGCACTTTCGGCCCCGGGATGGAAGGGTCATGTTTTTATTACAGGCATTTTCGGCCCCAATGGTCTAACGTTATAACATTTTAATTTTTTTATGATCTTTTGTGTTTTGAATCATTTATAAAATGAAAATGCAACTAACCTGAACTAACTCAATTTTTGACCTGCAACTCGGCTAATGCGGTTTTATAGACTTATATTGGTTAAACAGCGCTAACACGGCATCTAATCCACCTTTTTGGTTCCAATTCGCCTTTTTCAAGTTCACCGGGGAATATTATTATTAATTGTTTGCCCCTTTTATAGACTTATATTGGTTAAACTGCGCTAACACGGCATCTAATCCACCTTTTTGGTTCAATTCGCCTTTTTTAAGTTCACCGGCCAATTATTTACTATTTACTAAACACCGTAAAATGATGATACTCCGAAGTTTAGAAACAAACTAATTTAATTCTTTGCTTTTGCAAAACGTATAGTTTTCTACAAGAAGTAAATCTCGGTTACGGGCACTTTTAATTAAACTCATTTTTAAAAGATTACATACAACATACAGCTCCAAGAACTGAAAAGGAATAATTATAATCGGTCTTTAAACATAAATAAATACCCTTCCTGTCATTGTTATAACAATTTAATTATATCAAGACCATCCCTTAAAAGTACCGAGTCGGGAAAAACCCCTGGTGGGTACTTAAATGATAATGAGCTTACCTGCAATGTTTGGGGCCGAAATTTCTTGCAAGATTACTTGACCTAAAATTTCTAGCAGGTACCTTACCCAATATGGGGCCGAAAGTTCCGCCGCCCGTATTTGTCCTTCCTTTTTGAAATTTGTCTCCTGGAATCTTCAAATTTAAACTGGTGACCCCTACCATCGTTTATTATTTATCCGGCTTTTGTCGAAGAATTTCTTACAATATTTTTTGTCATGAAACGAAATTCAAGGTAAAAGATGTATGTATGTCTGAATCTATTTTTAAATATATTTTTGGCATTTGCATGTCTCTATTGCTAACAGTGCCAGGGAAACACAGGCGATGATGTCAATATTGATAATTGTATTATCGATACTAAAAGGTCATGGTTCCATTTATTCAATTTGAATATTGACAATATTATTTTAATGTATGATTTTCTTATTATCTGGTAAACCCCATTTAATTTGGTAATGTTTTACATTTTATTTTTCGTTAAAAGCGACTGCTGTGGCATCCGCGTATTTTAAAATTAATGATATATTTACTTACAACTATTGTTCATGTAGCCTGTCAAAAAAGAAGGCGCAAGTATCTTCGAAAACATCTGTTGTCATTTTTAATTGACAACAGAAGGAGCAATCATTATTATTTTAATGCTCTGATGAACATGTCTAAATTTAAAGCTAATTTGTAACAACATGCATAAAGAGATATTTTGGCAAAGTTTTTGTGTTCCAACGTATTTGCATCAGCTTGGCCATACAATTTAATGAATGTCACTGGAGGTTATTTTCTAAAAGCTGTTAGTTTTTTAAGTCTACTTTGTAGGGAAATCAATTCCACTTTAAGTTATTATTTTCATCTGATGGAATTGAAAACAAGCTTTTACAAACACAAGATTTGCAATTGCCAAGGAAATAAATAATTATGTCAAACCCCAACAGAAACTATCCACCCTAACGTGTAACTGTTATCCCGAGTGTAATCCTCAACAACTTGGTGACAACACATTGAAGCTAATCTACCACAGTTGCAATATCGCCAATCACTGGCCTATCTAATGGTTTTCCTAACTAGTCTTTTTGTTCGCAGCTTATTTTTAGCGGCGAGTACACCAAGGCCATGAACAAGGACTTTCACGGTCAACACTTCTGCTGCTGGCAATGCGACGAAAGTCTCACTGGACAACGCTACGTTCTTCGCGACGATCATCCCTACTGCGTATCCTGTTACGAATCTGTATTTGCGAACGCTTGCGAAAAGTGTAGCCGAACTATTGGTATCGATTCTAAGGTAAGTTCCATGTTGAAACATCTTCCGTTAACTGTTCAAGCATCTTCTAGTTAGGCTCCTTGTGAGCAGCCGAAAGCTCGAAAAGAAAAATAAAATATTTTGAAATAAAGTTTTCAATTTTATATGGTTGAATAATCGCATCCATAGAGGGTTCATTCAATGTCCAAGACCTCAAGAAGTAGCTAGTAGTAGCAAAGAAAATTATAGCTCTTGCGTAGCTATAATTTTTTTAGGTAGTTGTTACTTGCTTTAAAATCTGTAAAAATAAATATTACTTTATAATGATTGTATTTTTTCTTCCTAATATTGCAGGACCTTTCCTACAAAGACAAGCATTGGCATGAAGCATGTTTCCTGTGCACAACCTGTGGTGAATCTTTGGTAGACAAGCAGTTCGGTTCCAAAGGAGATCGCATCTACTGTGGACGTTGCTACGATGAGCAATTTGCCTCCAAGTGTGATGGTTGCCACGAAATCTTTAGAGCTGGTAAGTCAATACCTTTAACAAAAATACAGTTTACTATATTACCATACAAGTACAGCAAGCGCATGAAGGTCAGAATAAATACTTATACGTAATTCGAAAAGAAGATATTTATTTAATCATAATTTCTTACTTTATTATTATTATCGGCAAGTATTATCTTAACAAATTTCACATTCTAAATTCACCAACCAACAAATAAATGTTGAAATTGACCCCTATTAACATCTTCGCGATTTAAATTCTTCCAGAACATTACGAATTACCTCTGTGTTCTGATAATTTAATTTCTTGACTTATTCTGCAATTTAAGTCGTTAATATTGGGTCTATGGACATAGACTTAACCCCACATAGAAGGGGATTTATCGGGCCATTCTATGGGAATCCTTTACTAATTTAGGAAATACTGTAGCAGCAAGATTTAAAGGCGTTCTTGACGGAAGTTCGTCTGCATAGACCTTCGTTGACTAGTAGCACACATGGGTTGACAACTTTTCTTTTCTAGCAAGTGAGGAAGTTACTGTTGAATTCGTTTTCCAACTTTCTATACTCAACCTATGAGATACCTATTTTTTTCTCTTCAGTTTGTACTGATTATACCTGGAGATGCAGATTCTGTGCCTAAATATATTTTCTAGACTGTCTACCATCTGGATCTCGATCCTGTCAACGTTGATGTTTTCTCTCGATACGGGGTTGGTCATGAACTTTTTTTATTGACATGATGATGTTGATGAAATATGATTATTAGACACACACACCCTTGGTAATCAGTGGCAAACTCTAGCTAGCTAACTAAACAACAACACTTATGGGTGGGGGGTTGTAGCACTAACAATACTATTTTATAAATAAATAAACATGGCTCTATTGTTATATTACAATTGGCGGAGTTGAAACTTGGATTCCTATCTCAGCCAAGAAAGTTTTAACATAATATGTATAAAAGGAAACGTAGTTTAAAAATATGGAATCTATAATCATCATTACACAATAATATAGGTATGATTTATAGGTGATTCACAAGACTTAGACTTATATGATAGCGATAGACCGTGCGATCTATAGTAAAACATACTAGTATCACATAGCTAGTGCTAGTTCAGAGGAAATTTTCAATATTCTGTTTTACAAATAATTTGAACTTATAACCAGTTGGTAGTATAGACAGACCTTGTTTTCTTTCATAATCTCGCCACAGAAAATGGACTACTTCTTAAATCTTATAACCAGAGACGTTTTTAAAATCGATAGGCGTAAATTTATGTCTAATTTCTAAATTGCAAACGTTACATATGAATTTGACCTTATCGTACAGATAATCAGGACACTTATTACAAATTATCTTTGTGCGAGCCTGGGTTTTAAAATTTCACTCTCAGCAACAAAAAATACTATTTCTCCATAGGGTGATTTACTGATTCTTTTTTCTACTTTCACTCTCAAGAAAACACTTTTCTTCATAAAAGCATTTCTTTATTCTACCAAACTATGCCATTGGAACAGATAATGTCAGGTGTTTACATAATTTGTAAAATCATACTACTACTTCACATGAATTGTTATCGATTAACTAATCAATGGCCACATTGACTAATCACACTTAAGGGGGTTCATGTAACCCGGAACAAACTATTATACTAACTAACTAACTAACTAACTAACCTACTGACACTAAAAATGAAATTATTTGCTTTGTTGATCACCCTTCCCACGCAAAAACCATTTGCAACACCGCATCCCCTTAATCACTCTTCACACGGCAACCCAGAGCAACTAACTTGTCTAGCACGTACGCAACGTCCCCAACAGCCCCAGGCCGCCTTTTGTCATAATTGGAAAAGCCTTGCCGAAAACTCATCTTCCCCGCCTGTCAATAAGACCACCTAGTCCATATATATACTGCTTTCTGGCTAGACGCAAGTTGAAGATGTATAAAAACGTAAACAAGCTGTGTTATGAAGGGTTTTCTATTGGAATATTTTACCGAAAGGATTATTAAATGCGACGTAAATTTGCAGTTAGGTTTTTTTAATATTTTAAAAGATGAGTTTTATTAACTTCTTTAAAACAGTAGAACATCCCAAATGCGGCGTTGCCGATCATTATTTAATTTTTCACTGAAATGCGATTATGGTTTTGGTCGAATTATTAAGCAATATTAGGAGTTTGAATTATGTTAATTAGTCTTGAAATGCATATGCATGTTTCCCCAACAATCTTATTGAACAAAACCAAACTATGTAGCATACGTCTCTTGTTCATTCTTAACCAATGAATGTCACGTAGCTTCGCACGCACACCTCTCTCACGACCGCGGATACCTCCTATCAAACGCACACATGCATTCTGAATAAGCCGTATTCTTTTAATATCACCATCCAAAAGACAGGGACCGTATAGCACATCACAATAATTGAAATGCGATATAACAATGGAGTCGCACAACACTTTTCTAAGACGTTCATTGAGTAGTGTTCGCTGACCAAAGATTAACTTCAGATTAGTAAACGCCCTTCTGATACCATTATTTATGTCCAGAAAATCTTAGATCAGTATCTAGTATAGGGTTGCCACAGGGCCGGGATTTTCCGGGATTGTCCCGGAATTAACTGTGTTGCCCCGGATCCCGGATTCATATTTTTTAGTCCCGGAAAATCATCAAAAGTCGAAAACATTGTTAACTCTGCCGTTTCACTAAAACGATGTACGAGTGGCAACGCAACGTTAAAATTAATAAAGTTTAAAGTACATAAGTTAACAACTTGAGTGCTATGTTAACATCTTTATTTCTTAAGAGAGTGGTACACAAAAAAATGGATAGTCAAAAAAGTGATGACTGGGGGGGTGTTCCGGAATTGCTTTCATCAAATGGGTAGCAGTCCCAGATTTTTTGTAGTGCATGTGCTCAAAGTTTCATTATTCAAGCTAACATGAAGAAGATTCTGACTCTGGTTACGACTTTGTGTTTGACCAAACAGCAGCACTTACGACTTAGTGGGATTTATCTTCAAGCAGTGTGCGTGGCCTTCCAGGACATCCAGATCATGCTTCAATTTGTCATTCGCCTCCAAAATTGTATCTGGCCTAAACGAAAAGTATTATTGTGTATCATCAGCGTAAGAGTGTGCAGTTGAATACCTCGAATAAGTATTAAGTTGGGATGTATATAGATAAAATAATAGGGGACCCAGTATTGAGCCCGGAGGTACACCGCATGGGACTCTCACAGAATTCGACACGTTACCACTTAGCCTGACCATTTAACCTCTACCAATGAAATACTTCTTAATTATCATTAAAGCCGAGATAATTAAGTATGCTCAACAGATAATCATGATTTAGACTGTCAAAGGCCTTTGAGTAGTCCAAGAGAACCAATGCTGTCAAATCGTCACTGTTAAAGCTGGATTTGTAAACTCAAAGAGTTCGAAAAGCTGAAGTTCAGTTGGCGTTGGAAATAATAGTTCAATTTAATCTAAAGAGAACAGTCAGTTTATTTTATAAACTTAGTTCGTGCAAAGTTCGGTAGTTTCAAAAAGTTCACGGGTAGTTCGAGATACCCAATTTTTATGTTCGGAGTTCGGAAAGTTCGTTTCCACCAATGAAGACGCTATTTTAGTCATGTGGTTGGTTGTTTACGTCGCCATTCCGCCATTTGTATTTGGATTTTCTTTTTGTTGTATGGTTAGTTTTGTATTTTGTGTCGGAAAAGAAAAAATGGATTGTATGGGGAGTGATGACACTGATTTGTTGTTACTCGACTTTATTCAAAACTATGAAATATTCTAATTCATTCTATTGGACACAAACGTCAACCAACCAAACAACAACTTTTAGAACTCCACTACTGACTTTATAAATACCATATTCTGAACTGTCGAGTATTGAACCTCACCAACCTCACAAAAGTATTAACTTAATAGTTACTATGTCAGTCCAAAAAGTCTCCATACACTACATATTTTTATTTATATTTTTTTATTAGTTTTAACCAGCTAACTGGAATTATGAAAAATAAAATTTATATTATTATTTCAGGCCTAACCAATAAAAAATTGAATAAAAAATAGCTGCGAAATATTTTATTGAAATGTTGCCTCATAATTTAGAAATATTTAACAAATACTATGTCAAAAAAGTCTCCATACACTTAACAATAATCAATATTAATTTAACAGAAAATTACAATATCTTTTAACTTAATATTTAGTTGGACCTCCGTTGGCATTGATAACCTCTTGTAATCTTTTTGACATGCTAGCAACCAGCTTTCTAGTAATTTCTGGAGGTATGGTCTTTCGTGTATTATTCTATTTTTTAACAGTTCCTTATTTGAAAAATTGTGTTTGCGATTGCGCCGTTTTAGATCATCCCACAAATGTTCGATGGGGTTAATAACGGGTGATTGTGGAGGGGTATGAAGCTGCTGTCGCACATTATGGATCATCCATTCGCGGACCATTTTTGCGGTATGTTTAGGATCATTGTCCTGTTGGAAACGGTACCTTCCTTCGAGTCCCAATTTCTGGTCATTTTCTCGCAAATTGTTCCTTAAGACTGCACAGAGGCAACACCGCTAGGGTACAGCTGGTCGGTCGGGTAGGAATACGAGGTAGTGAGAGGCGGAGACTAACGGACCCCTACCACTTGATTTTGAAGCGCACGGATTAAAATATTTTATCTATTCAATCGTCGGGCGTTAAATATTTAGGTTTTAATAGATTTGGATGTTTGGACGGGAGCGTCGCAGCGCCATGTGACAAATAGTAGGGGAGCGTCGTGTTTTAAGTAGTGGAGCGTCGGGCTTCCATTTAATGGTGATGATAATTTTGTATTTATATTAATATAAATGTTAACGTGTGTTAAAAATGTTCTTATTAACTGAAACATTTATATATAAATTATCATCAACTATAGAATCATTGCTCATAGGGTCCTCTATCCAGCCCAAAATATCGCGAAACCTATAACACCTAGAAAGTCGGTACCTACCTAAGGGTGTAAAATTATAACGTGACATGCGTCACGTATGCACACACTGGCATAAGCGGTAAAACAAATATTGCGCCAATCATACAAAAAGTGGAAAAGCTATATTTTTTGCAATTATGGCCCAAATGGCTGAACAAAGAACGGCACCAGCCAGAGTGTTAGATAAAGGAGCAAACGACTTTTCAAATAGTTAATAAAATATTCAAAAATCGTAATTATAATGACGTACTTGGAGCATAGAGCAGCAATTTAAGTAGCGGTGGAACCCCTATGAAATTGACAAAATATTATTTATTTATTTCTCTAAAAGGTCAGATTTTCAAAATGGCGAACAATTTCTATAACTTAAGTAACAACCGACCAGGTGAAGATTTTTGGTATGTTCATGACAACATAAAAAATTTAGAAGTTACCAACAAAACCTCGAACAAAACATAGAGAGGCAAATGAGTTAGGAGGGGGGGGTGGAATAAAGATAACGCGTTTTATGATTTATATTTTTAAACATACTAAATGATGGAACATTTTTCAGAAACAGCTTTACAAATTTTAAAAATAATCGTAGAAGAAATATTTGCGATTGTCAACGAACTAGGATGTTTTCTTGGTTCTCTGAACATTTTTTCTATAAGTAGGATCTCGAATTTCCATACCTCGTGTATGCCTAGGATCAATAATCTCGGGTAAAAGGCAGTCAAAATAAAAAAATTTTAATTTTGGTAACATTTGAGTTTCGAAAAATTGTTTGTCAATTTTAATTTGTAAAAAAATTATTTCCTTTAAAGTCCACACCGAAAAATAACACTGTTCTTTCGTCGCTATATTTAATTGGCCCTGTACTTGATAATAATAACTGTGATTTTTCTTCAGTTTGTATTCATCACCCTCCATTTCTAAATAATTAATGTACTTTTTAGAAATTGCTTCTTTAATGTCGCAATTTCTGGCAGTAAAAGGGCATTTAATTTCCACCAATGATTGGGAATCTTCTATAAGTCCATCCGGAGACGCGCCAAGGAAGGGCCAATTTTTATTTATGAATAGACCACAGTCTAAAATATCAGATCCTAGTTGTGCCTGTAGCATTTGTTTAGCCCGGTATTCATTTTCCTTTCCCCATGCAGTGGCTTTTGAATAAAATTCCTTATATAAAATTTGATTAACTGTCGAAGAGCAACTAGAAGAAGGCCTCATTTTACATATTTTTCCAAATAGTGATGCAGTCAACATCTTCCGTCTGCTCTGTTGCCATTCAGCAGAGTCTGCTTGTAGGCGAGTTCTGGCTTCAATTTTTTCAAATTCATCTGCGGCTTTATTTAAATTTTGCAAATATTCATCTTTTAAAGAATTATATGATTCTGGGTCCAAATCCGGTTTCTCACAATTTTCCCCATAATTGACGTCTTGCCCACTACTTGGATATTTTAATTTTTTTCTGCATTGGGGATCCTTTTTTTTTATGTGTTTTTTCACCTCTTCCATTTTTTTTTATGTGTCCTTTTGGACTGTAGCCACTCAAATGTTTATGGATGTTATATAGGGGTTTTTTTGTATTTCTAGCCACAACTGCGGAAAAACAGCGTGCTTGGTAACACCTCCTCATAGTAAAATTAACCCTTTTACCGCCCATTTTTTTTGCAATTTGGGAATTAAATTGCTCTACTGTGTTTGTAGTAACATTTTCAAGTACGCTTTTTGCATGCCTAGCAAGATATCTTACTGCATCCATCATTTTTTCCTCTGTACCAAAGGTTCGGAACTCCAGCATATGATTATTCTTATCGGCTTCTGATTTGTTACAAAAATATTTTAATTGAAAGCAGTTTTTATGCTCTCCAAAAATATGGCTAACGCTATTCATGATATCTTTCTTTAAATTATTCACTTTTTCATCTTCACTTACTTGTTCGGATTGTCTCATTTTGACTGCTCTTACTATAGCAGTTCTACACCGCAAAATATTTTTAGAGATAACATTTTTTAAAGCTCCGGGAACGCCTCTTGATTTTGAGAGTTCTCGCAACTTATTACAGTAATTTCTCAGTAAGTGGTTTATACATTCTATTTTTTGTACCGTAATATGTCCATATGGTCTACTATCTAATATTTTTTTATAGCAGCTACTATCTCCGTCAGCTATCATTTTATGATAAATAAGGTTGTACATGGAAATGCTGGAACAGAATCCTTCAGCAATTATACTTGCTTCCATAGCTGTTGATGAAGAGTTCCAATTTTTGTAGCAGGCATGCTCTGAAGGTATTTCTCCTTTATTCTGGGCTCTTTGGCAAACGCAACAGTATTTATTTTTTACTCCTAAATACAAAATTTTTTTTGATTTAGCGCCCACAATTGCAGCAACACCAGATAAGGAGTTATAGTTTCCTCCACCACGATAAGATCGCTTGGCCCAACTGCCATCACAAACTACTGTAACCATTGGGGTGCCGTTTATGTCAACGCTGCCACACTCTACAGCCATTTTTGCCTCTTCCTCCGCGGCTTCGTTCATGGATTTCCATGCTACTTCTTCCCATGCATTACATACTTCAGTATGAAGTCGATTATATAGAGGAACACTAAAACAAGGAATGTCGATAGCTCCTGTAATTTCTTTTAACTGACTATATCCTCCTCCAACATTCATTACAGCGGCGACTGCAGAGGTGTTGATATCCACCTTTTCTGGATGTTCCGGACAAGTAGAAATTATTTTGTTAAATTGGCACATGTCGCATTCGAATGTTAATTTTGTCTGAAAACCCAATTTTTGCTCCTTTGTAATGCGCATGTTAGCCAAACTACAACCAAATAATTCAGCGTGATTAGACAGCTTTTTGAGATCATCGACAAATTGCTGAAGATACACAATTCGAGCTCCATCTATAGTTACTTCGCTACAAAAAAAAACGGAAATTTCAGTGACGAAAAATTACTGTTTAATATTTAAATTATATACAGTGCAGTAATTTCACATAGTAAGCCCGTACTAACTTTCAGCAAGGTTTAGGAACTATTAGTATATTGTCAAAAAAGTTTTGGGTTTAATTTTATATAATTATTTATTTAATTTCACTTTTTAGTTTAGGTCAAAGTAGTCTGGTCAAATTTTGTATTCAAAATTTTGGCTAGTGCTAACAAAAATTACGCTTTGATATTTTATAAAAAAAAACATATTATGTACATTTTAATCGTGTGCGACTCCCAAAAGCGATAACGTAGAATCTTTATGTTGATCCCTTATTCCATAAATTCAAAGATTGTTTATCATCCCAAAATTTAATGATTTTTTTTTGTCTACCGACTGGGGAGTGTGAAACGGCACCTTCATCCTACGAGATATCCGATCTCATCCGGCCTGTCCGGCGTAAATAGGATGGTTAGATGCAAGGGCGGTTTTAGCTTTTCAACATGGGGGGGGGGGGGTATTCTCAAATCCCAAAAAAAATGGTATCAATTGTATGCATTTAGATAGGTATATTTTTGTTTTAAACAAGCATGCAGTAATAAATAGAAAAGCTCTTATTAACCTGAAGTAACCAAAAAATAAATTGGGAGGGGGGGATAGGGAAAAATAGCGCCGCAGGCGAAAAATTTTTGGATGCCACGCCCTTTTTTCAATGATGATGCTTGAAAATCTAAATTCATGGGGGGGGGGTAATTACCCTATTACCCTCCCCCCCCCCCGTAAAACCGCCCTTGGTTAGATGTCGATTCATTTTACATTCTTCCCTAAAGGCAATAGCACGCAGTGTTCGCAAGCGGTCACCCATCCAAGTACGAACCGCGCCCGACACGTTTTAACATCGGTGATGTGACGAGAACCGGCTCTAAACTGTGCGGTAGGCCGTTGCCCATAAATTTATTGATAAAATGTAAAATACCTACATAGTTCCAAGTTAGTAGACGAGGCTTATTATATGGAAACACACACACAAAAAGAGGCAACGTTTTTATTAGTCAAGTATCTCCAGTTTACACTTGAAAATGGTTAGAGATACTTGCCTTGCCTAACCGAAACGTTGTGTTAAAAATTAAATATCAATGGAAGTCCGACAATATTTGCCGCTTTAATAATTTTACATTGTCTCCAACCTTCAAAAAACTTAAATAATTGAAATTTCTTAACACTAATAAGTAAACAAGGAAATTTATTGATTGATACCTTTTTCTCTTTCTTCTTTGTGTAACTATTTCAGGTTCATCATCAGAAGACTTATATTCTGCATTTGTAATTTCCATATCATTGGTACTAAAAATAATAATTAATAAACACAATAATAGCAATGTTTATGGGGCAATGTAGTAATTTTTTAAAATTTTATTCTGAATATTATACAGTGTGTCGAAAAGGAATGCAACATATAAGAAAGAAAAGTTTTTTGTTGCCGATTTCTCAGAACAATTTATTCTTGTTAAAATTTGGTGCATGCCTTAAAACTATGAATGTATATTTCATACTTGTCATTTTTGTCACAGATTTTTAATACAACTTTGTTTAAACCGAAATGTGTGCGGTATCAAATCAATCAAATAAAATGATCTTTTTTCCTAACCCGACCAACCACCATCAGGCCCAGCGCTACGCTACGCAGTCATGTAATGATCTATTGACGAGCAAAAAAAAATGGTCCGCGGAAAAAAATGTTTTTATTTACAACCATGCATGTAATAATAACTTTTTATCTATCTTTGAAAGGGGGAAAGTTGACATTTTTTGACTTGACTTGACAGTAAAAATGAGATTTGCTATCTTGATGTGTATTATTACCTATATTACACGTTATTTCACCACCTGCGGTTATTTGAAATTCTAAATGAGAACTCAAAATGACATTACTCTTTTAAATAATTTTAATTTAAAATCACGAGAAGTATATGTTGAATGTGGTTGTAAATAAAATAGCATACAAACCTCGGTGAAAAGTTTCAATACTGTCTCGAGATTTAGTTAACCTCGCCGCTTCGCGCCTCGTTTAACTACCGACTCTCTCGACAGTAATGAAACACATTCCACCTCGATACGTAATGTACTATTTCATGTGTTTTTTCGATGAGGGCGGCATTTTTCGAGTCTTGCTCCAGGTGACCACACTCCTAGCGCTGGGCGTGCCACCATGTCGCCATTTGAAAAATATGAGTTATACAAATTTAAAAATAATTTATTATTAAAATTAAATTTTACACAGCATCCATAGGTACTATCTTCAGTAACTCCAGTTTTATGAAAAGCAATTGTACACTTTATGCCTACAAACTTTTCGTTTTTATGTATTGTTAATGAATAAAAATTGTATATACCCCTGAGTATGCGTTGGTATTGAATATATGTTTTATTAAAAAATGTTTAGACTTTATTAC
The DNA here is from genome assembly GCA_963920685.1 of Polydrusus tereticollis. Lineage (NCBI taxonomy): Eukaryota > Metazoa > Arthropoda > Insecta > Coleoptera > Curculionidae > Polydrusus > Polydrusus tereticollis. Next base: position 28,659,191 of record OY987327.1, read on the forward strand.
CTTTCATCATGTGCTGTCAAAAATTGTTGGCCAGGAATGTCAGGCTCATCAGGAAATCTTGGGTATATTTGTAAAATGGCATCGGAATTTTCATTTTCATTTCTAAAATTGGGTAAAACTATTTGTTTTTGTTAAAACTAAATTATTGTAAACTGTACTTACGTTTGTTCCTCTGGTGGTTCTAAAATGGCCTTGGTCAAACAAGGTAGCTCCACTCGACGAGCTCTAGGAAAAAGAACCTACCTATTAGTTACCTAAAGAAAATATTACCTTTTTGTTGTACCAAACTTACTCATTATATTTCAGAATATTGTTTCTTCTTCTTTTGGGTCTGCTTGCGTGCACTCGTTTTTTAGATCTTTTTCTATAATCCATAGTTAAAACGTATAATCAAAACTAATATGATTTTAAATGAATATTTTTAAAAGTAATGTAAGTAATGTAAACAAAACACGCACTATAATATAAAGTTTTACAATAAAGAACGTGGTGTGTATAATTATGCAAGTCCAAATATCACAAATCACTTTTTATTAAAACTTTACTAAGTAACTAAAATATAAATAGATACACTCCATAAATGTGCTAGATAAACGCAGTATAATGTCATGAACAAGGTTAGAATTTCGGGATATACAAGATGTGGCTACAGCTCAGTGGTAATGTGTTTTTTAAAAGAGTGCGTAATGGCCTGGTAATATCACTATTATAGGTAATCTGATAATAGCTATATTATTAAAATATATTATATTATTCTTAATTTAAGACAATTGAAGAAATAGGTATAGGAATATATTATATGATAAACGTAGGGAACACAAAAACGATTGTATCAGTATGTTTTTCATTATCAATGAAGGGGTTATACCGATTATTTTTATTTAATTAAATATACATGGGTGGCGCATTTAAGTATTTACTTATCATTTGGACTAATTATAATTTAGATACATATTATAGGCGAAGGATGGGCAAACTGAGATATGCGGGTGAAAGGATTACCTAGGTACTTACTAAGACTCTCAAAAACCATAAACAATTGTTGATTCGATCGGTTGTTATCGCAATGGACATTGAGCCCACACGCCTTGTGCTAATAAACTCGCGCAACTCATATGAAGTGATATTTATTTTCATGGATATGACATATTGCTCGTCTTAAATGACAGCTCTCTTAAGCATGAAATGCGAATGGTATGCTTACATAGGCTCTGTACATGTCATTTCAGCTTTCAAGACTAGTAGTTTTGGAGAAATAGCCTAATTTTAAAGGGGTTCCACGCTTTATTGCTAAATATAAGATAAGAGCGACTTTTCTGTACAGAGTTGTCCAAAAAGCGCGCGTCGGATAATAGCTGCTAAACCGTTAAACTTATGACACAATTTTCTGAATAAACTTTTTTTTATCTCTGCTACAACTAGAAATTATCCTCAAGTATACAGGGTCTCTCAAAAAATAGTTATACCAAAAATGCTATTTTTTTAAAAATAGAACACCCTGTATAGTTTCGGATTTTTAGATTCTACATAAAATTATAATTATTTTTTATTAAATTTATTATTTGCATATATTAATAGTTTCCGAGATATTGACTTTAAAAAAATTACATTTTAAAGTTTGACAGCTTCTAACTTTCTAATCGTACGTCTTAGAGCAAAACGGCTCACATGTCCCTATCTTCCATTTTTATTATCTTCTCAAAAAATTAACTTCCGGTTAAACGTAAGTATGTAATATTTCCTGCTTTCGAGTTACATCCGGTTTAACCGGAAGTTGACACTCTTGAAAAGATGATAAAAATGGAAGATAAGGACATGAAAGCCGTTTTGCTCTAAGACGTACGGTTACAAAGTTAGAAGCTGTCAAAGTTCAAAAATGTAATTTTTCAAAAGTTAATATCTCGGAAACTATTAAGTATAGAGTAATAATGCATTTATTAAAAAATAATTATAATTTTATGTAGAATCTAAAAATCCGAATATATATAAGGTGTTATATTTAAAAAAAATTGCAATTTTGGTATAACTATTTTTTGAGATACCCTGTATACTTGAAGATAATTTTGGGTTGTAGCAGAGATAAAACGTTACAAGTTTCATTTAGAAAATTTTCTTATAAGTTCAACGGTTTAGCAGCTATTGGCCGACGCGCGCTTGTTGTATAGTTAAAATATTTTTGTCCGGGCAAAATCATAAAATCTCAACCCCAACCGGTAATAATATAGGTTGGTGGTATTTCAGACAACATAATCCAAGAAAATAAATGATATTATTAAAATACAATAACCCTAACATACAAAATTAACTACAGTCAGTTGCTTTCCGAGTCCGACCCTGTCCCTCATTGTAGCTCCGCCCCGGCGACGGAGAGTACACGTGTAGCCGCATTATATTATATTGGGGGAATTAACTGAATCGTGGTAAGGGTTTACCTGTCACAGCATAACCCACAGTAACTTTTATTGAAAAATTATAAATTTGGTGTCATTCGATAGGTAAAGACTTGGGCCTTGTTATTCGTGTAATGGATTTTTGAATTATAACCTTAAGTTGGAGATATTAATTAGCAAAGTTGTATTATTATATTGATATAAAATCATGTATATTTTAAAAACAGAATCTAAATATAAAAATCCATTACACAAGTAACACGGTGGGAGGGTCTGTCTTTCTATATCTTTAAAATTGAATCCAATCGATGAAGCCGTTTTCGAGAAAATCCGTGACAAAGAAGCGGAAACAATGAATCTATTTTACTTGCCTTCATGGACTCTTAAAATGTTTAGATAAACATGCTGATCCATTGTACTATCAATAAAGTTTAAATTTCCTACTCTCCCTGAAGACATGCATTCCCAAAGCAGAACACTGCCACTTATCCTAGAACAAATATTTTCAATTTTTAATGCAGTAGGTGTCCTTCTTTGTCCAAACTTTAGTTCTGCCATCAGACCCAAAAAGATTAACCTTAGTTTTGTCACTAAACATTATTGTTTCCCAAAACTCAGGAGGCTTTGAAACGTATTCCCTAGCAAACTCTAACAAACGTTTTTCGAAAATTCTTCTCTACTTTCTTCTGCAACTTTGAGTGCACTTTTCTTTGACTCTTTACTTATTTCTCTAACAATACTGGCCTCTTCACGTGGAGTTAATTTCTTAGGTCGACCGGAGCGGGGTCGAATCTTATACGAACCAGGTGATTTCTATTGGTTTACTATGTACTGAACCATAGCGTGTGTTTTCCCTATAATTTTTTCTATATTTCTAAATGATTTTCCATCTTTCCATAAATCAATTACAATCTTTTGAACTGCATTGGGAATTTCACAATTTTTTTCACTTATTTTTGTAACAATTAAATAAATTCACTGCAAAATGAATGACTGAAAATGATTCATTTGTTTTAAATTTAGCTAGCTACTTGATTAAGTGCAACTGAATATAATGTAATTTTCCTTGCGTATATTATATATCTTACTATATGGAGACTTTTTTGACTTAGTTTTTGTTAATATTTTTAAATTATGATGTAACATTTCAATAAAATATTTTGCAGCTATTTTTTATTTCTTTTTTTATTGGTTAGGCCTGAAATAATAGTATAAATTTTGTTTTTCATAGTTTAGTTAGATGCATGGTTATACCTAATAAAAAATATGTATAAAAATATGTAGTGTATGGAGACTTTTTGGACTAAGTGTATATCTACACTGTTCAAAAAGTCCCGGACCGGTCAATTATTTAGAAAATGGCGCACAATATGAAAAAACTTCCGGTATAAAAGTTGTAGGCCTTAAAAAAATCTATAAAACTAGGACACCTGTAATTATACAGGGTGCCTCAAACAGTCATGGTAAACAAAACTTTCATTTTTTTAAATGAAATGCCCAATATCTTATAATACTTTTGGATTCTACATAAAATATCAATTATTTTTTAATAAGCACACTATAAGTCTAAACTTAATAGTTTCTGAAATATCGATTTTCAAAAAATTACATTTTTGAACTTTGACAGCTTCTAGCTCTCTAACGGTATATCTTAGAGCAAAACGGCTTACATGTTCCTATCTTACTTTTTTATTATGTTCCCAAAAGATTAAACTTCCGGTTAAACCAGATGTAACTCGAGAACCGGAAATATATTACTTCCGGTTTAACCAAAAATTGATATTTTTAGGAAGATAATAAAAAAGTAAGATAGGGACATTTTTTCGAAAGTCGATATCTCAGAAACTATTAAGTTTAGACTTATAGTGTGCTTATTAAAAAATAATTGATATTTTATGTACAATTCAAAAGTATTATAAGATATAGGGCATTCCATTTAAAAAAATGAAAGTTTTGTTTACCATGACTGTTTGAGGCACCCTGTATAATTACAGGTGTCCTAGTTTTATAGATTTTTTTTAAGGCCTACAACTTTTATACCGGAAGTTTTTTTATATTGTGCGCCATTTTCTAAATAATTGACCGGTCCGGGACTTTTTGAACACAGTGTATATCTATTGCGGCATAGATAAAATTAAATTTTAGGTAATAATTGGCAGACGTTCAAACTCTGAAAATGTTCCTTATGCGTTTTAAAGTTCCAGGAGTTTATTTGATTTTGTCATAAAGGTTGCTTTACTTTTGTCCGATAGTGTATATTAAAATCACCCATGTGCTTTTGCTTCCACGCTCAACCATCTCGTGGCCCGTTATTTAGCAAAGGTGTTATGCGAACAATATGATGTCATTTTGCACCTACAATGTTAATCAAATAATAGAAAAGTAAAAAAATAAAACCATAAATCATTGAATTTTTTTTGTGAAGGAACAGTTGTTTTGCAAACATGTTTTGGATAGGTGATTTTTATTCTAATTTTAGTATACCTATAGCTAATTAATTTGGCAACTTATTAAATTTATCGCGGGATATCGTTTACACTGAACTTGAACTAATAAATTTGACAAATGCTTTTTTATTATTGTGTATTGTGGCTCAGAGATTCATCGCGTTTTTCTAGACGTTTTTACCTGCCAACTTATTAAATTTATTGCAGAATTTATTTTGAACTTGAACCAATAAATTTCATTTCGAATTTATATATTATTAAAAAACAAGTGTTTTAGTAAAAATAGCGTACAGAATCGCGTACCTATGTTTTTTTCGGAATTAAGATGATGAGCAATGCTTAATATATCTGTTGTGAGTTTTTATATAGCACTTTTTGATTTGCAATAGGTTCCGTGCCAGGTTTCTACTGGTACCGCTCGCAGGCATTTGTTTGGAATCTTATTTGTGATTGGAATTTACGGATAAATACCTATATAGTGTGTACAGGGTTATCCAACCAAGACTGGACAAGGCGATTTTTTGACTTTTCCTGTACTTTTATAAAAAAACTGAAATAGCCATCTTAAGTCATTTTCTCCCGCGAATTCGAATATCTTCAGCAAAAAACAATTGAACATCAAACAAAAGTACTAGGGGTCACTTTGATATTTTTTTAAATGGGATGCCGTATTTTTAATGAGCTTATCCGATTTCTCATATAAATTTTGATCTAAAATGTTGGATTTTTAATTCAAAAACGCCTTTTTTCTTCAGTTTTAAATTCGGAAAATGTTCGTCTACCGTGAGATTAATACCTGATAGATGGATACCCGTTTCACCTGTTCACCCTTTAACCTGCTTTAAAGCGTCCGTCAGTTAGACAAAATAATCAAGTTTAAAATTTCTATATATTTTTCACGAATTAATTACAAATTTAGTAGTTTTTGCAAATCTATTATTGCTTACGTATAAAAAAAGTATGACATATTAGAAAAAACTATAAACTAAAGTGAATAACTTTAATCTCAATAATATAATTGTTCTATGTGTCCTCCATTATTTTCAAAACATGACCGATGCCCCCTTTTCAATCTCTCCAAAGAATCTCTTACAATATTTTAGTCCTGGTTAAGTCTATTAATTTCATTTATAATTTTTTGCTGAATGTCCTCCAGACTTCTGTTGGGTCGTTGATAAACTACATTTTTTAAATGACCCCATAATAATGTATCCATTGGCGTGATATCGGGGCTATTTGGTGGCCAATGAATTGTTCCGTTACGGCCAATCCACTGATTGTAACGCTCGTTTAGGTATGTTACCACTTCTCGAACTGCATGAGGCGGAGCACCATCCTGCTGCCAAATGATATTGTTGTAGGCTTGCAATGGCAACCTTTCCAAGAAATCCTCGATATCGTTATGAAGAAAATGGAGGTATCTTTGGCCTGTTAAAGAGCCACGATAAAATAGTGGTCCAATAATTCGATTTTCTAACATCCCACACCAAACATTAAGTGAGCTCCAACCTTGAAACTTTATCATTTCATATCTATGAGGGTTAACTGCTGCCCAGTATCTTGTATTTTTCCGATTGTATACCCCCGATGTTGTAAATGACGCTTCGTCACTCCATAGAATTTTATTATATAAATTATAATCTTTGTCTTGCTCTCTCATCAGCATTGAAGCAACAAATCGAAATCGCAGTTCTTTTTGAAGCTGTGTTAAGTATTGAACGGGAAGGATGCAATATGGTTTTAGACCACATTTTTTTAAAGTTCTGTGAACTGTTCCATAGCTTACTCTCCGGAGCCCTGGACCATACCTTACTTCTCGTACCGCTTGCGGAATAGAACTCTTCGGATTTATAGTAAAATATTGAACAATAGCTCGATCCCTTATATTCCGTCTTTTCATCTTTCTTGGCTTATCTTTCAATGTCTTACTTTCTTCAAATAGGGTCTTAATTCTGAGAATTGTATCCACTGAAATGTGTCTCTGGAAACTCTCAAAAAATGTTCTTTGTGTTTGTCGAGCATTCTCTCCACTTTTGTAATATAATTTTATTACTTTTAGCCGTTCTTCTAAAGAATATTTCATTATTTGTAATTAATTCGTGAAAAATATATAGAAATTTGAAACTTGATTATTTTGTCTAACTGACGGACGCTTTAAAGCAGGTTAAAGGGTGAACAGGTGAAACGGGTATCCATCTATCAGGTATTAATCTTACGGTAGACGAACATTTTCCGAATTTAAAACTGAAGAAAAAAGGCGTTTTTGAATTAAAAATCCAACATTTTAGATCAAAATTTATATGAGAAATCGGATAAGCTCATTAAAAATACGGCATCCCATTTAAAAAAATATCAAAGTGACCCCTAGTACTTTTGTTTGATGTTCAATTGTTTTTTGCTGAAGATATTCGAATTCGCGGGAGAAAATGACTTAAGATGGCTATTTCAGTTTTTTTATAAAAGTACAGGAAAAGTCAAAAAATCGCCTTGTCTAGTCTTGGTTGGATAACCCTGTACATTAAGTAAGAAACAAATTCATTGTTTTACAATCCAAAAATATTTCTAAAAAATCCTTAGGCACGTTATAATAATTTTTAATTGCGCATTTTTTGGCATTAAGATTAAGGTTAAATATAATTCGAAAACGTCGCAACTGTCACTAATCATGGGATTCCAAAATTTACAATTCTGCGCACCGCAGAGAAATAACTCCGCCCACTTGCGCTGCATGAAGACTGCAAACTTCGGAGTACTTCGGACTGCGACAGGCTTTCATAAAGCATTTTTTTATTGTCACTGGGGACAAATTGCGCCAGGCCACCGAAACCCATATCAAGGCGCTGGTTATGGTAATAATATTTTCGATTTCTTGAAGAGGACAACCACTGTCTATACATGTTAAAAGCCTCTTAATAAGGTAGCTTCTGTAGAGCATTTTATCAGTCTGAATAATGCCTTGGTCCAAAGGTTGGCAATGTGAGGTAGTATTGGGTGGAAGGTGGAAGAAAAATAAGTTTGACATTATCCAGTGTAATTTTGGATAAGACGTTGTATTATCCAGAAACAATACCACTCTTCTATTCTGGTTCTTCATCTTGGCATTAAATCTGTGAAACCACGTTGTCATGATGTCTGCTGTCGTCCACGCTTTTTTGTTCGAGACCCATTGGAGAGGTAACTTGTCGATATGTGCGCCCTTAAAACATCGAGAATTATTGCCTTTACCTACCTAAGTGGTTTTTCCTTCTCATCTCCCATATTTGCACAGAACAGAATTGTAAATCGTTGTTTTGTTGTTTTTTTCCAGTACACTTGTCATCTTTCAATGCACGATTATAGAGACCTGTCTCATCTGCATTATATACGTCCCTTGGGGCATAATCCTTTAAAATGGTGAATAGCCTTTCTTTCCAAGCAGTTTCGTCTTAGATATTGATATCGGCTGATTCGCTACATATTTTCTCGAAGGTAATATCGTGCCTATGATGAAATTTTTCTAACCATCCATTTGATGCCTTGAAACTTTCTCGTCCTACACATTGAGCAGATTCGAGGGCTTTCGCTTGAATTATGGGCCCGGATATTGGTAAGTGCTTGTTTCGCGCCTTACAAAACTAATTAAAAACAACTTGGTCTATACATTTTTCAACCAATTTTCTGGTACTTAAACCAGTTTTTTCACTTTCCACGATTATTTCAATTGTTTCGCTTAAAGAAAGACATTTCCTTTTTCCCGCCATCTTCAAATATTCACGTTAGTCCCAAATAGGAATGTCAATCCCGACAGGTTTTCTTAATCCCGGGATTTTCGAGATTTGTACGACAAATCCCGGGAGCCGGTTCAGGGCTAATGAATGTTTTCTCCGACTCCTTTCTTGCAAGTTCGTCGGCCTTTTCGTTTTCTGTAATACCTTTATGTCCTGGTACCCATTGTAGTATTACTTTGTTGGCTTTTACCAGGGCCACTAGTTCCTCTTGGTATTCCCATACCAGTCTAGATGTCACCTTATTGCATGTTAGCGCTCTCAGGGCTGCTTGGCTGTCGGAGTATATGTGGATCCACTTATTAAGATAAGTCCTCCTATTGTTTTCATATGCACACTGTAGGATGGCGTAGATTTCCGCTTGGAACACCGTGGGAGACTTACCCAGGGATAAATAGGCATCTCTCTTCGGTCTTACTCCGTGTATTCCTGCTCCGGCACCTTCTTTGGTCTTTGAGCCGTCTGTGTACCAGATTATTGCCCCAGAAGTATCTGGTGTTTTATTGTTCCACACATCCCGGTCGTCAATTACGGTCTTGAATGGTATGTGTCATAGCGATATGCAGGGTTGGTGTGGTCTGATCTCATTTCTAACTCAGGTCCCCTTATGATATCGCATAGAAGTACGTGTCCAGTTCTGTGCCACCCAGAAAGTCCTTTAATCACCAAATGAAGTGGAGGAAGGTCCATTGCGGATGTAGGGGTCGATTTCATGGCCCCTGTGATGCTCAAATAGGCCAGTCCTTGTAGGCTTCCTAACTTTGATATTGTGACTTGAAGAAGTAGTCCATTACAGTGGAGTTGATGTAATCAAATTTTAATTTAATTAGAGGAAAATAATGTAGATAGGTGCTCAAAGATGCTTCATCCAACCATGCCATGTCTCTTTAAGCACCTATCTACATTATTTTCCTCTAATTAGCTACAAACCTACATAGTTGTTTTTTTAAATTTAAAATAGAGTGTAGCGGGAATTGGGGCTCGGCAATAGAAACTCAATTATATGTTTCCCAACGTTTCGTTTTATATTAAAACTTTCTCAAGGGTCTGAAAAAGAAGACATTTGTTTTTATAAATACAGTAAAAGTCAAATATAATTTCGTGTAACAGATCCCTAATCCGAGAAATAATAACCTCAATAATTGTAAAACTATTTTGGGGGTTTATCAATTAAGTAAGTTAATCATACAACAGAAACAAACTCAGAGAAAACCCAAAGATATGGTACTCACCGATACTCCTAGAGTTCATAGGGCCGTTTATTACCAGTTGTATACATTTTATTTAATATTCTTCGGAGAACCAGACATATCGACTGCTTAGATGTTTACGAATTTTTTTTTTTATTAACTTGCAAGTCGCATGAACTTTGTGTTAAACGGATAGAGAGTTACTAAAATATGTTCTGGTATGTACTACGTTAAGACTCCGACAGTATCGGTGACACCAACGAAGACCTATATCAATCAATCTATACACTGTTTTACATTTTACTCTTTTGCCATTTAGAATTAGGTAAACATTCAAGGACTACACCAACAGAGAACACTAACTTTTATATACACCACGCACAAAACACTATTGTTGTCTCTTTGTACTAAGTACATCTTTGTATTTGCTCAAAATGCCAGAGTAGCAGGCGCTCAAGTTATTAGTGTCTGTTCTGAAATTAACTGACTCATTTAGATTTATATAGATCATTTCACTGATGTTTTTCTTTAAGTAATTCTTTTCTTTGTCAAATATTTTCGGATTTGAAAAATCAAATTCATGTCCTGTTTGATGATGGTGAAGACTAAGCGCAGTTGTATCCGATTTGTCAACTTTTTTACAATCATATTTGTGTTGTCTTAGCCTATCTTTGAGAAGTTGTTTGGTTTGACCCACATAGAAAGTATTTTCGCATTGTTTGCACGGAATTCCATATACTACATTGGATTCGTACTCAATCGGTAGTCGATCCTTCAGTTTAGTAAATAAATTATTTGTTGTTTTTGTATTGTAAGATGCTAGGTTGCAATCATTCGATTGTAAACAATTTTTAATTTTATTTGTAATATCTGGTATATAAGGGAACTTAAAAAATCGTCCGCTCTTAGATTGTTTATTAATTGATTGATTCTTTAATTTATCTGTATATCTTGAAAATTCAGTGGATAATTATTATTCCTTAAGAGTATTTTTATTTTTGATAAATTCTCGGTTTGAAAGGATTCATGAGACAAACTAAAGGATCGATATAACAAGTTAGTTATGGTTGCAACTTTTTGTGATGATGAGTGATTGGAATGGAAGTTTAAGAGTCTACCAGAGCTTAAACCTACATAGTTGCTTCACCACCTGCCCATTGGCTTCAAATTAATAAATTCTAACCTTAAAATAGCATCATTTTCATTTTTATTTCTTGTTTATCTCCTAAGAATGTGTTTCTCACTTCTAACCTCTTTTAACCCAGTATTTTGTTGACCACACCCCAGACACGGCTAGATGAAGCATCTTTGAGCACCTCACTTAAAATTAATCTCCTCTAAATAGCTATAAATGACATAATTGCTTCATCACCTGTCTCAGTGGCTGCAGACTGGGAATCCCCTTCTTCAAAGATACCTTGACCAAAATTTCAAATATCACATCTCATTCAGTCTTGAACATTCATTAGAACCTACAATTTCAATTTTAACATATTTTGATCTTCGCTTATGCAAAATAGAGCTGTCGTAATCGACTACTGGTAAGTTCCTCTCAATTTACTTAAAACTTTTAACTCACACTGTAAATTTCTTTTAGTATCCCTGATGATGGACATTTCTATGTCCGAAACATGTAGGATATAAACATTAAATCACATATTGTGGAGGTAGACTGCCGTTGTTTTATTTCATTTGATATTGTGGTTTTCTGCTGTGTCTGGCCACCAGACTAGTGCTGCATACGTATTTGCAGGTCTCACTATCCTGGTGTACAGCCAGTGCACCAGCTTGGGTGAGAGTCCTCATGTTTTTCCATACATCCGTCTAGTAACTGCCAGGGTTAATTCCGACTTAAAGATGTGTGTTGCAAATACCAACAAATAAGTTTTAGGTTTATAGATTTTTAAAAAAATACCGCAAAAATATTAGTGCGTCTAAAGTTTCATCTCCCAGCCTCGAACGTATTTTATTACATAAAAACCCTGCATAAGAGAAACATCTCGCAGATTCCACGCTTGTGGGTTGAATGGTTAATAAAAATTTTTTAAACATTACGTCCCCGACTACCACCATTTGCGTATAAATCAATTTTTTGAGTAATGATGTCTGGCAGTCGCGTCTTATTATTTTTTTTGTCTGCTTTTGTATTGACTCTAAACAATGTTGTTATGCCTTCTGCAGTTTAACCTTTAAGAATTCAGTTTCTGCTCTCAGAATTTCCGCAATGGGAATCAGATCCTCGTTGCTGGTTTCTCGTCCAGATGCATCTTCATTGTCTAACCTGATTAAAAGTTTTTCTAATTCAGATTTAATTAGAGAAATATTCGATGTTTTGAAGCAATCATCTGGTTCAGAGTTTATAAAGTCGGGATTTGTGAGATAGCTGAGAATTTCAGCGTTGCTTAATCCTTTTTCTTAATGAGTCTTGTAGATCTGTGCTAAGTGGCGTTTTAATTTTGGATAGTTCTTTCAACATGAATTTTAATGCAGCATCTGCTTCTAACAACACAAAATGTTCTAAATAACTAAAGAAATAGAATATAAATTTACATTATTTTAGTATGAAATTGCATTGCCCTTTTCTTTTGGGTTCAGTAACTTCTTAAAAGTCATGGTAGAGGAAATTAAAGTCCTACTTGTTATATTTCACAATTATAATTCAGTTGCCTGACACGTGTTTCGACCCTTGCGGATCATTATCGAAGGAGTACAAGACAATACTAAATTCTACGTGTAGTTACAAAGTTAATATCTAAGTAATAGTAATGGTAAACATGTCAACATGTCATTAAAATAAAATTAGGGGTTTTGGTCCTTAATTTTCAGGTATTGGCCAAAGGTACAACTAAATTACAGGTGTGATTATAGAGGTATTCACATCTAAGTAATAAAATTAAGAAAATTATATCGTGTATATAATTATGGGTTTTTTCGTTCATAATTATTGACAGTGTTTATTGTATATTTATTCTAAGTATTAGACTATTAAGTATTAGATTGGCACCTGAAGGTATTTCAATTTTATTATTAACAACATTACATCGATTTTTTAAGGCTTTTTTAATTGCTAATGTTTCTAATAGGTTGAGTTTTCTACCCTTGTGTTGAGTATATATCGGTCTTATTTTATTGGATATTAAGTGGTTATTTATTATACAGTGGTCCGCTATTCCTGTTTTATTTATTTATTTTTTTTTTAAATGGATGTTGTATGTTCTTTAAGCCTAGTATTAAAGTTTCTACCTGTTTGACCTATATAGATTGCATCACAGTCATCACATTGTATTTGGTAGACCCCGCTATGTGTTAATTTGTCTCTATTTTCTAATTATATAATTTATTTATATAATTTTTTAATTAGCTACGTATTTACCTACGGTATTTTTATTGACTTGTATGGGGATACGTTTATGGTTTTTGAGTTTTTTAGAGATTTTTTGACTTGTGTGACCTGTATATCTGATTAAACTGTATTTCGCGTTTGATGGAAGGGGACGTCCTCGGTAGAGTAGTTTTTTGTCTGATATTTTTCTTTATTATTTTGTATGAGTGTTGTTGGATAGCCGTTGTTTAAGGCTATAGTTTTTTATATAGGATGTTGACTAATCTGTGGATCATGCTATTGAATGCAGCTAGTTTGGTTTGTTGGGGATGTTTTGAGTCTGCTGGTATAACTATATCAGTTGTCGTTATAGACACAGATTAGTCAACATCCCACTTTCAAAAACTTCACATAATAAATAATTAGACATAATTCAAACTAGTCCCAAAGTACACAGAACTGTTCACAACAAAACAAATGTTAACAACCGATTTATCAGCCTTTAAGGCAAATTGAATGGACTCGCCTGCAATAAAGTAATTAGTGTATGTATCTATATTTCTTAGAAATTGTCGGGTCGGGTTTTACTGCCCCTAATGGAGGGTGTTTTTACCACTAATGTTTACTAAAAATTTGGATGATGAGTGCCTGCGGTAGTTTAACAGATGGGTCGGTAAAGTGGAGTATGAAATAATGGGATTTCCATTTTTTAATATGAGAGATTCATAACCGGTCGTTTAACGCAGGTGGTCACTTTATAGTCCAATAAACGGGCTTAAAAAGGAATTTTGGTTAGAAAGCTGCTTTTTTGGTGGAAGGTACATTTTATTGTTTGAAAAGACACTTCGGTATTATTTTGTATTCAACCCTTGCATAAGGGATGGAAAATTACTTTAAAATGTTTTTTTTGACCCGTGGCTTTAAAACAAAAAACACTAGAAAAAAAGGTTTTAGACAAAAGTTGTAGAGCATTTAAATCTTAATAAAAACGTTTATGACCATTTTTACGATATTCCTAATATTTGTGGCCTTAGAATCATGTAAACTTTGAGGGTTGGTCGGCGTCTTCGAAATTTCACAAACGCATTAAATTTTCAACTTGGCAACACTGCCCATCGTCTGGCTGAGACTCTATACGGGTGTCTGAAAAAAAAGTTTTTTGGTAGGTACGTTCATTTATTAGAGTATGTTATTTTTGTACTGTTTTGAGATTTTGATGAGTGAAATGTTTTTGTGAAATATTGTTTGAATAACCCTGTGAAAGGTATGTATGAAACTAAACCAAAAATTTTGTATGGTTTATAATTATTTTATATAATATGATATTTTTATTGAGGGTGTATCTTCAATAATAATATTGCCCATTGCCAGTCAACTGTGAAGATATTTAGGTTAAGCGATTTTTGTAGGTTAAAAGAGTAAAGCAAAAAATCAGTTTTAAACAGTTTTTTTAGAGCAACTTTTTGGGTGCCAATAATTGATGGTGTGTCAATTTAATATACACTCCTATAATAGGTATCACCTATATGAAAAATAGTATAAAGTACTTAATAACTGTGCAGTGAAATTTATCACTTACTGAGATTTTAATCTCTTTTCTTACATTGTCTTTCTAAAGTAAAGTAATATTTTTTGTTTTTAAAATTTTCGAAATGAAAACTACCCTATGTGCTGTTCAAAGGTATTGGCTATCTACTAACCAAATTTCACATACACCTAAAATATAGATATAAATGTTATTTGCGCACCCTGTATCCGCAAAAAATCATTCGGCATCTAAAAACCCGATAAATACTGCACTTAGACGCTGCAACTCTTTTCCAAAGACGACAGTGATGCCATATCGATATTTAGGTCCCATTTATTAAAGACCTGACCAAAAATTGTTTTTGAAATTTGCGAACCTCTTATGGCTTTTAGATTTATAGATTAGAAAAAAGTAGTAATAACCTTTTTTGTGTAAATTTTAATGCTCTACAACATTTGGGAAATACTTTTTTTCATATTATTTTTCATTTAGAAGTTACAACCTAAAAATATATTTTCAACCCCAATTAAAGGGTTTTTAGCTCTCGTGCAAGGACTGGACACAAAATAACACTGAAGTGTCTTTTCAAACAATAAAATGTACCTTCAATCGAAAAAGCAGCTTTCTAACTAAAATTCCTTTTTAAGACTTCCGTTTATTGGACTATTATAGAGAGGGTCGCAAATAGAGGTCTTTTTGTAGTTTAATTTTAAGTACTGAGCCCTTGCGGTTAACTTTATCTTTCTGGTGCAAAATAAGGCTCAAATCATTAACAAAAAGAGAGGATACTTGTAGCCTCAAATTGAATTGAAATGAATCCATTTTTATACATTTCACTTAAAATTTGTTACAGTTAAAAAAAGATTATTTAAAACTGCATTATATCGCTTTACTTGCCATTATCGACGAGACAAGGTAAGGTCGACTCGTAAGAATGAATGACTAAAATGGTCGTAAACGGAATCAATGCTGTTGCATATTTTAAAAAGGCAACTATTGCCATTTAGGGCAATCGACTGCCGAGCTACTGGCACACATTTTGATTCATCGGTTGTTTTTTTGCGTCTGTATTTTCTCTAATGGTTTGTAAATATTACAATGGCGTAGGTAAATATTTGTCATACTTATGCAAATGCATAATGGTTTACTCGTGGTGCTGATATTGATCGCCTTGATAAAAAATTTATAGTCACAAACATGTTTTGAAACGTTTTTCTCTGCGTCTGACTGGTTTTATATATGGGAAAATCATCCGGTTTTTTGGGCTACAGATTTTCAATTGGGTTTCACTCTTCTTCTACTCAAGTAAATGTACCATAGTCCGCAAAAACATTGATAGTCGCAGATTGTCAGGCAATTGCAAAATATAACATAATATTAAACTTATAGCCATCCAGGATTTTGTTTAGAGAGACGAATCCCCTATAACCAATCAAAGTTTTTAGGCAAAATCCATTTAGAGTGCATTTTATCATTGTAGGCCTTAGTCACGTTTTGACACGTCTTAAAGTGCTTTAATGGTCTCTCAGATGGTGTTGCGCGTATTTCCAGGTTGATTTTTATCCTCCGTTAATTCAACCTTGGATAGAAGATCAGCATGTATAATGGCGTATCTGCTTCACCACATTATATACATTTTATTATCCTTTTTTTGGGTGTACTTCCTACAGAACCCGATATACCCTGCGTGAGAAAGTAGCTTGCTTTTCTAGGGCGACATGTTATCCAGTTCAGTAAGCATTTTATACGTTGTCCTACCCTTGTGCGCAACGTCCATTATTCTTGCCACTTTCTCATCGTTACTGTTCAGGTTAGCTCTCTTCTTCGCTCTAGGTCCTTTTCTGCAATCCCGAATAATTCCTTCTCTTTCTCGCCTCTGTCGACACTGTCCTATAGGCAGATCCCACCCTTATAGCCATTGCCATCTTCACCTTTTTGAACATTGGTTTGTACTCCTGACACTACTTGGAAATGTGTGCCTACATTGGCGCTCTGTATCTAAGAACTGAGTGTATTACATTAAAATATTTCAAAACTGAGGTCCTTCTATGTTTAGTAGTACTATAGGTTGCACTATGTGCTGGTGGGAAAAAACGTTGCTCCTTTATTTCAATCTGGATATCTTTTAGAATTGCTGTATCCAGATTTTTCTCCTTTTATTCATGACATCCGAACATAATTCCTTTAATTTTCGTAAAATTCTGCTACACATTTTGCCCCTTGATTTTTTTTTGTTTTTTTGATAGTTAAATACTATACAGATATTTTTAAATTGTATTCAAAAGTATCTACATACTACATATAACTCGACACATGTATCTGTAGCTACCGAAAGAATACGGGCAAAAAAACGTTTCGCTGTTTACGATGTTGCCACATACCGTTACCTAATTATAATTTAATATTTGTTAGCAAGGAAACCATTCATTCATTGAAAATAAATAATAATATATTAAAGGAACTAAGAGTATTATAATATATTTTCAACATAGTTCAAAATTTCGTTTTATCCTATTAATTTTGGTATTGAAATGGTAAATAAGCGGCCGATATTTATGTGTGGCAGTAGAGTATGGATACAACTGGCTAAAGGTGTCCATTTTGTATAAATACGTCAGCGCTCTATCCCAAAACTTTAATTCATGCGCCTGTGACATTAATACGACCAAAACTAAAAAATCATTATTAATGAATCAAGCATGAAGCTGTTTTGGTTTCATGCCGAAATAAAATTTCCTATTTTTAGTGCATTTTAAACATATCGGTGTTGCACGCTTATGGCGCCATATTTTGAAAGATTTTGCTTCCACCAGCCACAGACTCGTGTGTCGTCTACCGCTACTATAGACTATAGTAATTTTCTGGTTAACTTTTTTATTTGATGTCGGACTTAAACGAATTTTAAAGAATATTGTAGATAAATTAATGGAGAATTGCTCACATTTTAAGATTTTACCAAGAAATATACGTACGTTTATAATATACAGGTTTAAACAAAAAGATGTGTTTTACCATAAGTTTAAGACACTTTGTGGAGTGGCAAAACAGTATATTGTGTTAATTATCAAGTCACATATATTCTTAACATTTTTGTTTTTGGTTCACCTTGATATCTTTACTTTTGTCGAAAATATGGATTTTTTTAAAAAAAACATTGGAATTCCCAGTAATTTTTCTACAAAGAACTAAGGTTGCTATGGAGGATGACAGTGACAGTTTCGCTGAATCATCTCATACTTGGACATGTCGTTTACGGCTTTCAAAAGCTATCAAATTATTTTTTGTAAATGAATGTGTGTTACTTTTAAGATGCCTTCTTACTTTTAAAAATGGATATGTCTCCGATTGGTGTTGCCAAAGCCATTGCTTTGATCCAGGATGGACGGTCACAGTATTACGTGGCAAGAGTTTTTGAACGTCACAAGAAGTAAAGTACAAAGGGCTGTAAATCGGTTTAATCAACATGATGAGTACAGTAGAAGGAGTCAATATGGTGGGACGAGGTGTACGAATGAACGAGATGATCATTTTATTGCACTAAATGTTTTACGTGACCGAAGAGTAACTTCTGTGGAGGTAATAAAACAGATTGGAGGACGTACGGCAGGTCCAAGTAAGCGAGAGAACGATAAGAAGAAGGTTTTCTGGCACTGAATTACACGCAAGGAGACCTGCAACCGCTCCCGAGTTGCTAAGAAACGACAGGGTTCAATGCCTTAGATTTGCTTGGGAACAATAAAATTGGGACATTGATGAGTGGGAAAATATCCTATTTATCGACGAATCTAGGTTTTGTTTAAAATCACCGGACGCGTCAAAAAATCTACTCGTATAAAAGAACAGGAGAACGTTTTGAGCAAAACCATTTTTCGCCTAGGGTAAGCTATGGCGGAGGCTCTATGATGTGGGGTGGCGTGCAGCTCAACAGCAGAACGGACTTGTTAATAGTCGATGGGGGGGCAATGACTCCATTTGTGGGAGACGATTTGATGCTAATGGATGATGACGCTGGACCGCATGTTGCGAGGGTAGTTAATGAATATTTAGATCAGGTGGAAATCCCAAAAATGAATTGACCCCCCGCAGCCCCGACTTTAACCCGATTGAGCATGTCTGGGACACATTGGGCAGAAAAGTACGGTCAGGAGTACCTGGTCCAGCCAATTTACAGGAGCTTAGTGAAGTACTCATTGAAAAATGGCAGTAAATTGATGAAGATCATTGTATACGGAACCTTATTGAAGGGATGCCAAGGCGTATGGAGGCTGTCATTCGAGCACGTGGAGGAAACACTCATTACTGAGTTATTTGTTACTGTTATTGTTTATTGTTAATATTATTTTTTAAGTGTGTTAATTCGCGCGTACCATTTTTGTGCAAGTTTAATAAAGTTTTATAATGGTTTTGTAGGGGATTAATTAAATTTTGTTTAAGAAGTTTGTACTGTTTCTTTTAAAAAAATCGTATTTGTGTCAAAAATAAAAACTGTCACTGTCATCCTCCATAGCAACCTTAGTTCTTCGTACAGAAAAATTATTTGAATTTGCAATGATTTTTTAAAAAATTCATATTTTCCACAAAAATAAGGATATCGAGATGAACCAAAAACAAAAATGTTAAGAATAGATGTGACTTAATCATTAAAACTTAATTTAGAACAATATACTGTATCGCCACTCCACATAGAGTATTTTAAACGTTTGGTAAAAAACATCTTTTTGTTTAAACCTGTATATTATAAACGTACGTCTATTTTTTAGTACATTTTTAAAATGTGGGCGATTCCCCATTAATTTATCTTCAATATTCTTTGAAATTCGTTTAAATCCGAAATCAAATAAAAAACTTAATTGCGATTTCATTTCATCGAAAATTTGCTTGGATCGATTATTTTGCCTGTGAGTGTATTACCGACAAATTTAAATACCATATTTTTACATTTTCAACATAATAATATTAATTATTTATCTTTTAACACGGAAATTAATTTTTTTAAGTTTAAACTAAATATATTTATATAATTCAAGCTTCTGACTCATGCATGGCCGTAAATAAACTAAATAGGTACTTAGTAGGATGAGAATTAAGGTGTTGATGATCAATGTCCATCATGATTACCATCTTGCGAGATAGGCAGTATTGTACAGTTTGTATAGTATATCTGAAGTTAATTGAAATAGCAAAAAATATAGGCCAATCCGCGCTAGGGTCAGGTGCGGTTTGGATTTTTGCGAAGGACTGTTTTTTGTTGTTTCATTTAAGATGAATTAAACTTTTCTGAAATAAAAAAAAAAATATAATATGATCTAAAATAGACAGTTATGATGAAATGAAAGTGATTTGGTATTGCTTCAAGTGAGGTTAAAAGTCAAATAATTGATAAGGCGATTTATTTAATTAGTGTCAAAAATACCTATCTATAATTAGATACGCATTAATGAATGAACAGGGTGTTTTGAAATAGTTATTCCAGCATTTACTACTGGATAAAAATACGCTTGTGCAACGGGAGTGTTTTTATTTTTGACAAGTTGTTGGCTTACTATAGCATAGTATTTTATTTAACGATAGTGTAATGTTGGTTGTTACTAATACTCGATGTGGAGATTTTTATCTTCCAATATCATATTGAGCAACGAATAGCAATGCTCCAATCTTCTATCATAATCTTGCGGGGTCAAAGCCTGGTGGAGCACAATATGGTAGGAATGTAGCCTAAAGAAAAACAAAATACTTATTACATTGACTTGAAAACTATTAAGAGAAATATTGGCATTATTCTAAACTATTTAAGAGTTATAACATATAGATATAATTACTTACCTTTCTTCTAATAAAATCCTATGCATAGTAGAGCGAGTAACGCCCAAGTCTCTAACAATTAATCTAATACTAATTTGTGGATTAAATTCCACATATTATGCCAAAACATTTACAATGTTTTCCTCGGTTTAACCTCGGCGGCGCCTGCGATATAAAGGGCGACGAATACTTCCAGTAGTACGAAAACGGCTAGCTAAACGATTAAACATTCTACTGTCGTATCGGCGCCTTTGAGGGTATCGTACTGCGTATACCGGTTCAGAAATTTTTGTATTTCCCAAACATTCAAAATACACCGCAATGATGTCAACCTCTTCTTCAAGTAACAGAGGCATTTTGAAAATCAAATACGACACAGCACTGTTGGCACGACAAAAATTTTGACGTAATAATGAAAGGTGACACGCGTGCACAGTTTCAATTCATATTTTGTTTTTCCAAGGCCTCTTTGACTCTTAAAAAAACCTTTACAATGGGAACTTGAAAATAAAATTATAATGTTCCGTAATTATGATTATTGTTGTTGATATCTCCGGATTGAAAATAGATATTAACTTGCGGTTTTCGCTGACTTCTTAGACTTTTAATCATCCTTGTAATCAGGTAAAATTGAATATACTATTATATTTACAATTATGGAAAAAACGCGCAATGTTTGTGAAGCTGTAAGATAGCGCCCCCTAGCGCCTAGTGTAAAACACATATTGCTGTAGTTCATAAGATGATATATAGAGTGAGAAAAGCCCTTTTTAATAAAACTAAGTTTACTAAATTATGTTAAGCCAGACCGGAGTTATCAGCATTTATTACAAATAATGTTCAACCTTCCCCCACCACTTTATTTGAAAAGGGACGAACACGTTCTATAGGTGAATTTTATTAATAAATCTTCGAAATATATAAAAATGTTATTTTCGGGATACCTTAACTAGGCGACTTTTGAGGAAACTTTGTAATTCATATTGACCGTTACTGTTGCGCCCTCTAGCGCCAGTCTGAGAAACTTGAAAATAATTTCCAGCAATTTCTCATGACCACTTTACCTAATATATTTTTTTTCTGCAAGCCATACGACTAACACTTTCTGAGATACGGCCGACAGCCATTCTTAGTGGGACACCCGGTACATGCAAATAAAGATGGGAATGTTAATATTTTAAGTTCTACGAACTTTAATTTTACATCAGCACGAGAAGGCATGTGTGTGATGATACGAACTGCTTTCATTTGTACAGAAAATAATTTTTGTGAATGTCCTCAAATTAGAATTTCGTATAAGACATTACAGAATGAAACAATAAAATATGTATTCATGCATGTACCATGATGCGCGATGGGCCTTACGTTTCTTAAAAGATAAAGATTTTTTTGAAAACAAGATATAAATTCACACAGAAGCTTCTGGTCCATGATAATACCCAGAAATCTAACCACTGATTGTTGGTGTAGTAGTGTTTCATTGTGAAGTGTTTGGGTTTTGCCTTCATTTAATGACAGCGAGTTGGCTCCTTCATAAGCTGTTGATGGGGTGTACACCATACTGCCTTTTGCGATTGATCAGTGTGTCTGTAAACGGATCATCTTACAAAATAAGAACAATTTTACGCGTTCGTGACAGAGACAGAGGCATGACGAAAACTAATATTATTGCTAAACGCTAAACTGTATTTATCGCTTTTTACAGTGGCCAGCTTGTCGTTTGTCGCCCGCTAGTGTCGTGCACGATTTGTGTCTCGCGAATAATTCTAAAACGTGGCCAACCCTTTATTTATTTTATTAAGTTTTTGTCGCTGGAACGCCATCTTGGTGCTTTGCCCATGCATGTCTATTATGTTGCTATAATATTTTGTACACTGTAGTTGATTGAATCTCCAATCGAAAATGTAGAATGACTAGCCAATTTAGCCAGAACGCAATAGTTCTAAATCTTAATCGAATTTCTTAAATTAATAGAAAAAAACATATAATGAGCCATTATTAAATTTTGGCGTGTAGGTAGCAGATTTAACCTTGCCCTGTGGCGGGCGGCCTGACACGGCAGTCTTTCTTTCAAATAAAAACAAATTTGCCGCCGTATACCTACCCGCCAACGGAGCGCGGTCGCGATGACTCAAAACAACTTTTCTATATTTCTCCACAAGCGCTATAACACAGACAGTACATGTATTATTTATATTTTGTCGTAAAAATCTTAGTGCCGCAGCATCTGGGTACGTTCCTGCATGGTCCGCATCTTTTAGTAGTACGCTCAGTAACCGTTGTGTAATTCGTACGAAATAACAAATGTGACGGGAACAAAACGCACGAGCTTTTTTTCGTGTTTACTTCGAGTGATTGAATTTTGAAAACCGCCGACATGGCGGGTGTTTTGAGTGACCAGTTTAAAAGGTTAAACTTGCAAACGAAAACTGTGGGCGAGGACCGCATCAGGAGGGCTAAAGAACGGAACGAGGATGTCGCGATTTTGTCCATGGATTTGCCTGGTGAAAAAAAGGGATTTAAGTGCAGTAGAGGGGAAGATTGTCTATTTGGAGATCCCACAAGTTTACTTTTAGGTGCGTGCAATTTCTTGTTATACAGAGAGTTTGTTAATTAAAATGATTGAAAATGCGGGATGTGATTGTTTGGCTCATTTTTAGACTGAAAGTCCTAAAAAGCTTAGCTTTCAAGATACAGGGTGTCATTTTTTAAAGTTTTCTTAGATTTTATACATTGGGTTTTCCCTAATATTTTTGAGACCGCTTTTGATATCATTTTGGATTTTAGTAGGTGCTTACTAGGCATAAAAACGCATTTATTCCATAAAGAAGATTTGGTCTATTTCTACCAGTGGCGTCCGCGCTAACATTTTAATATTTTAACGAAAAATGTGATACGCCACTGTTTTTCTTCGAAATAAATGTTATTTCCAAAATTGGGCTTTAACACTTAGCAAAAATGGTCCCTAAATTTTTTTCCTGTGACCAATGGTTCTCGATTAAAAAAATACATGACATTTATTTGCATATTCGTCGTCTTGCCCATATCAGAGTTTGATAAAATTGCATTTATCTCCTAAACAAAGCCGAAAACAAAAAAATATCAAAGGTACTTCGCATTAGGCATTAAACTCTGCCTACATAACTGTGTTATGAAAAGAGAAAACGGCAGTGGCGTACATATTTTTTGCTCCGCTTAAAAATTGTAACAGTGGTTCCGGACCTATGTTGACAGGAACAATTTGTCTTATTTTTGGGTGAGGAATCACCACACGAGCAATGGCACATGTTTTTAGAACACCCTGTATAATATGTATGATAATTTAAATAGGTATTAGCTAGGAATTTTTATTTGATGTGATTTTAATCAGTTTAGATATTAATTTAATTATTTGATGTAGTATTGTTTCGAGTTCTAATACAGGAAATAGCTGTAATTCTAAAAAAGACCAATAAACTTGTAACAGGGTGTTACTGTGTTACAGTTATAATGCACACACTTTATAGGACATAAAATGTATTGATACTACTCAAGAGGTTGATGAAATAATCACATTCATCTTGTTTAACCATCAAGTTAATAAGAGCTGTGTCACACAGTGGCGTACCCAGACCTGAACCTTGGGAAGGGGGATATAAAAGTATTGTGTTTAAAAAACATATTTATTGATATTGGTAAATATAATTTTTAACGCATTACAAAACAACATCTATGCGCCTTGGCTTGACAGCAAGTTCATCAACTATTTCTTTAGTGGATATAACTTCTTTTCTATGGATTGACATCATGGCAAATCCATTAAGCCTCAAATAAGTTTTTATACGTTTTAAGGTCAACAAGGTCCTCTACGGTGTCCCAGTAGACACTGGCAATGTATCAAAATTGTGTAGAAATTTAAACTCCCAAACAGGCCAGTGCCTGACGTTTGTTTTTATTTCTGAGCATTTATTTCAATATTAGTCCCACATTTTAATTTCAGATTTTCTAATAATCTTGAAATGCCCAGGCCCAAACAACGACCAACTACGCGGAAAAAAAATATTCGGAATTTCCATTGACACAAAGTGAATTCGTGTATAGTCTTGGCAGAGTCCATGGGGGGGGGGGGGAGGATATATCCGTATACCCCCCCCCCGTAAGTACGCCACTGGTGTCGACTTGTGTATGTGCTGAATGAAATTTTACACATACGGATAATTAATTCATTATCAATATGGTTGATCATTATTGTTGATTGATTTTTAACGCTACATTGATACTGCTAACAAATAAAGATTGTCGTCGTTCTAAAATAAATTCACAAAAGTCTTAAAATAGATAGTCATGTCATAACACCATAAATGCTTAGGTATACAGGGTGTTTCAGAAGTACGGTACGTAACTTAAAGGGGCGATTCCTTATGATATTTTAAGAGAAAAAGTTCATATAAACATGTCTCCGGAGTTGCCCGTTTTTGATATGCAAAAGTTTTCGGTTTTCTATAATTTTGTTAAATATCCTTTTCCCGATTTTATTGAAATTTGGTACCGTTATTCATAATCATTAAGGTTAAAAAAAATGGTTTTATTTTTAATTTAAATGTTTTCATTAACTTTCAAATACGTATACGTATGTATTTTTTTTGTGCATGCACTAAAGTGGTTTTTATTTTTTCTCTTGAAAACGAAGCAAGACACGAAAACAATTCAGGAATCAAAAAAGTTGTATTATTAGTTGGTAAATCCGAAAAGAATATCAAAATTGGAAAAAAAGTCAGTGGCATACATTTTTTTTGTCCAATAATATTCGTTAAGGTGCTCCCCGGGACGCCACTGGACTTAATAAATTTAATTTAGTTTGGGCTAATTAAGCCCATAATCATTATGAATAACGGTAGTATCCAATTTCAATAAAACCGGGAAAAGGATATAATTAAAAAAATATATACAGTGACCGGCAGAAAGTGCGCAGCATATGGGAAAGTTTTTTATCTTTAAGTTTATAAAATTAACTTTATTTTAGATAGGTTCTGCATGTTCTCAAACCAAAATAACACCTATTAAATCCGGTAAAAGTCTTATGGTATACGAGGTAGGATCAAAAATTTGAAATTCCGCTAAGAGTAAAGTACCTCCATCTTTCATTTTAGAATATTTTTTTACTAAGAATTATTGTTTTAATTTCAAAGTTATACCCAAATTCCAAATTTTGCTTATTTTGGACAAAAAAATGGATTTAATCGTGTTTTCTGAATAACGCTGTATAAAAAATAAATGGCAACCGAACAGTACGAAAATAAGATTTTCTGCAGACTTTGTTAGAGATAACCGTCGATCATAAGTCTGATTAGTTTGTTTTCATAATGGTATGGCTTTTTAAAATAAAAACATAAAAATATTAAATATTTTTGCTGCACACCGTATTTTATTTTCTGAGGCAACAAGTTAATTTCACCTAACTGATATTTTTTGATTTACTTTGACTTAAAGCATCTCCTAAATAGTTTTTTATACATTGAAGTATGCATAAAAAGTTTCCTTTTGATTTATAAAGAAAAAAATTTAAATTAAAAATATATTTTGAATGGATTTTATTTCTCACGCAAAATAAGGATCAATATAGGTTATTTTCATTTATTAAATACACTTTTAGGATAATCCAACTAATAGGTAATACATTCTTTAACTCAACAGGAAACAAAAAATGCTAATTAAGACTATTTACATTATCAATAATTATTATACCTTTATATTTCTACATGTCCTCCTCCATTTTCTATACATTGTATAGTTCTTTTGTTAAATTCTTTGGCTACGTTCCTTAAAAAAGCCGGATTGATTCTAGCGATACACTGTCTTATAACATTTTCCAGATGGTCCAAATTTCTGAAAGGCCGATACTTATACACCTGGTTTTTTACGTAACCCCAGAGAAAGAAGTCTAGAGGAGTAATATCCGGCGATCTTGCAGGCCAGGGCTTTTCTGAAAACCGTCCAATCCATTTGTTGTAAAATTGTTGATTTAACCATTCCCTTACTTGTAAGGTACTATGAATAGAAGCACCATCTTGTTGGAAATACAGATTTTCTCTTAAGTTTAAGGGCAGATCATCGAGAAAATCGCTTATTTCATTCTGCAAGAAGTTTAAATATCTAGCGCCATTTAAATTTTCTCTGAAGAAATATGGCCCCACTATTTGAGTATTTAATATACCACACCAAACGTTGGTCTTAAAAGAATATTGATCTTTACATTTAATTATAAAATGGGGGTTTTGGTCAGCCCACCACCTGCAATTTTGGGAACTTACAGTGCCGTTGCTTGTGAAGGTTGCTTCGTCAGTAAATAATATACTATTTCCAAAATGTGGATCATCTTCTTTTTTGCCTTGAAACCAAAAGCAAAAGTCAAGCCTTGCATCTAGATCCCTATCTTGAAGGGTATGCAGAAATTTGGGTTTATATGGTAAATACTTGTGATTCTTAAATATTCTTCTAATAGACTTTTCTGAAATACCAACTTGTTCTTCTCTTTCGGACAACGGCATTGTAGGAACTTCATTTACTGATAAAAAACATTTAAAGCGTTTTCTTCCGTAGCTGCAGTTTTTCTATGGACAGTTTTATACTTATTTTCCACCGATCCACTTTGTTTAAATTTATTGACAATTCTAAATATAGTGGAATTGTGAACATTTTTATTGTATCTATTGTTAAAAATAATTGCTGTCTCGCGATAACTGTGATAATTGTCACCATGAATTAAAACTATTGCAATTTTCTCCTGTAAAGACAACTTTTCAACTTCCATTTTTATAGCAGAACTAACTAAATGTCATTAATTTAATTTCAATGTTTGACTTGTTTTCATGGCTGCTTTGATCTTAAATAGTATAGATTATGAGAAGGAAATTAATTTGTGTTATTATTTCTAGCCTATAAGCTTGCCCTTGGGGCATACAAAATCAGTTTTTGAAGAAACATTATTTTAAAATTATTTAAATTGTGTACAAAATATATTATTGATCCTTATTTTGCGTGAGAAATAAAATCCGTTCAAAATATATTTTTAATTTAAATTTTTTTCTTTATAAATCAAAAGGCAACTTTCTATGCATACTTTAATGTGTAAAAAGCTATTTAGGAGATGCTTTAAGTCAAAGTAAATAAAAAAATATCAGTTAGATGAAATTAACTTGTTCCCTCAGAAAATTAAATACGGTGTGCAGCAAAAATATTTAATATTTTTATGTTTTTATTTTAAAAAGCCATAATATTATGAAAACAAACTAATCGGACTTATGATCGACGGTTACCTCTAACAAAGTCTGCAGAAAATCTTATTTTCGGACTGTTCGGTTGCCATTTATTTTTTATACAGGGTTATTCAGAAAACACGATTAAATCCATTTTTTTGTCCAAAATAAGCGAAACTTGGAATTTGGGTATAACTTTGAAATTAAAACAATAATTCTTAGTAAAAAAATATTCTAAAATGAAAGATGGAGGTACTTTACTCTTAGCGGAATTTCAAATTTTTGATCCTACCTCGTATACCATAAGACTTTTACCGGATTTAATGGGTGTTATTTTGGTTTGAGAACATGCAGAACCTATCTAAAATAAAATTAATTTTCTAAACTTAAAGATAAAAAACTTTCCCATATGCTGCGCACTTTCTGCCGGTCACTGTATAAAACTGATTTTTTTTTAAGCTTTAACACCCTTGTATATCAAAAACGTGGCAACTCCGCACACATGTTCACATGAACTTCTTATCTTAGAACATCACACCCTTAAGTTACGTACCGTACTTCTGAGACACCCTGTATAGGATTTTTTACGATCAGTCAATCTTCTAAAATAATTCTGTTTATAAGCTGACCTTCATAACACATTTTGAGATAAGAACTAACTACAATAATTTTCATATTTTTAGTAACGGTGATTAGTGTCAGATTATTTTTTGGCAGTTTTTACTATCTAGTTACTGAACTGACGCAACAAAGAGCATTAAGTATTACAAAAAAAAAACTTGGGGCAAGAACTATTTTTATGTTTGACCTGCATATTCGAGTAATTATTGTTTAAATTTAGCAACCGTGATTTTTAACCAGAAAAATACCATGCTTTATCAATAATGACAATTCGTTTACGAGAAAAAATATAGCATAGCAAAAAAATCTGACACCATAACGTAAACGTTAAAATAAAATGTAAAACCCCTGATGTATTAGCTGCAATAAACATATTGAGAGTTCGATTGAGATTCACCCCGTTCTGGCCAAATTTTCATTCATTGCACGACTGTCCCACAAGCAAAGAAAACAGCAATATTTTGTAAATCCTCCCTGAAGTCCCACCAAAATTGCTATAACGTTTAAATCCCCACATACAGGGTGGTCGTTTAATATAGCAAAGTAGAATACCTCCGTTTGTATTTATATCCATGTATCGTGTCCAGAAGTGTATAGAGGCTAATGGAGGGCACTTTAAACATTTGGTTAGATAGTTTATGTAAGCAGTTAGATAAACCTGAAATAAGTAAAATTAAAAAAAAAAAACATTTTTCTCAGACTTTTTATTAAAAAAAAATATTACGCCAAAATGAGCAACAATAACTAATGAACCTTCTAACAAAAGTTGTAGAGGGCAAAAAACTTTACAAGATAAAATAATAAAATACAGGATGTTCCGTTTGAAAAAAAGAAGTAAATTAATTTTAAAATGTGAAAAGTTGACACGTTTGTAGAGCACACCCTGTACAAAATATGGAATGTTCTGAGGGTCTTAAGTCTTCTATTAGTCTTTATCTTTGATACCCTTGAGAATGTTTCGAATGTCTTGAGTTAATTTAATTGTATTTCAAATTTTTAGGTGCCAAGTTTTTTCTTCAAAAAAAGAATATTTTTTTAAATAACTTGGCAACATTGCAAAATAATTAAAAACTATGTTTGCCACGATACGCGGAATATCGAGGGGAATTTAAAAGTACAAAAATATACAGGGTGGTCTATTAAAAAAAATTTTTTTTGTTCCTCTTTGTTGAGTCACAAATATATTTACGTTATAGCTCACTTACTTTCCTTCAACTTTAATATTAACATTTTTTGTGTATTATAAATACAAACGGAGCTATTCTACTTTGCCACAACTAAACTGCCATTTGTACCAGTTGCCAGTTTATTTTCTCTAAAAGGGTGCGCAAATTTTTTCATCCACTGCCCCAATGACACGCTAGAGCTGGCACAGCACACTTGGGGAGCCCACTGTTTGTCGTGATCTCCGATTAAAACACCAAAATACATGAAATAGGCTATTTCACATTTTCAGAAAATGGTCTGGCTTGTGACTTCACCAGAAATTTTCCACAATAACAAAACTTGACAGGAGAAATTCTTATATGATATATGATTTATTTATTTATTTATTTCCTTTATTTCAAATTACGTTCATATACAACTGCAAAAACAAATATGAAATGAAATGACGTCACAGAACAATACATGTAGAAATGTCCACTTCTTAATCTATATTTTACATATTCAAATAATCCTCTATTTTATATGGCTCTAAATCTAACAGAAATTTTTTCACTTTTTGCTTAAAACTTTTCTCATTACGTAGGTTTTTTATTTCATTACTTAATTTATTATAAAATTTTAAACACATGTAATAGAGTCAATCTGTAAATGAGGTAGTTTACATTATTTGTACGGGTATTATACTCGTGTCCAACATTGGTAAGAACAAATCTATCTCTGTTTTTATAAAAAAAACATAATTGCCTCGAATATATCGTCGCTCACATTACGTAGGGGCCTATCTCGATATTTGGCAAAAATGAGTTATACCCATATAAAGTCAGGGGAACAGTGCCTTAACGTTATGACGAAGTGGCATATCTCAATTAGTACATCGTTTTTATTTTAAAGCATTATCATGGTCAGGCCTATCTTGAATTATCCATAAAAATATTTTTACGTAAAGACCAAAGTTAAGATTGGCCCCTAGCTATATTTTTTGTATGCGTCTCACTCGGCGAATCTTAACATATACCTTTACGTTATAAAATATTTTTAAAGGATGGACACTACTTTGCAGATAGGTCCTATTAAGTTATTCTTTATGGCAATTTTATTTAACAAATAAAAGACAATTCGTAAGAAATTAAATAAATAACAATCTCATTTTTAATTTGTTATGCCTCTAGGGTCTAGAGAATAAATAATTAGATATAACAGTAGCTGTTATTAAAATTTTAACTATTTTGAAAATTGGTGGTAGCAAGGAACAATATAAAATATTGCAGCCCTGCAATTTTACCACCGCGACATGCTTAGAAGAAGACCGGGTTAGTGTTAAATTATATTGTGTAGCGGGAGGTGCGTCGAGACGTTAGTTAGCAAATCGACAGGAAAATTATTGTCAAAACAAATCGGTAAGTAAGAATAGTATATTGCTATTCAATAGCATTACAAAAATGGCTCATTTCAGATCCTCTTTTTGAATATAGATGTTCTTGTGGAGTGAGATGATAAAACTATCAACTGTGTGGATGTCGGCAGCCTAAAAACTGTTAAGAACAATGGAAAATTCAAAGTAGGCGAACGAGTGAAAATGTTTTTTGAAAACTTATGGTACTATGGAAAAATTGTAATGGTTGAAGGGCCATTAACCAATGAATGTTCTTCTGATTTATCGGATAATGTGCCTCTCCCCAATAAGACTGTTCCTCAAGAGTGTTTGGATAAAAATTGTGACTCCCATTCAAACTCCTCTTCTGATGATAATGTGCCTTTAAGTAATTTAATATCTTTGAATAATTGTGAAGAAAATTTGGAGGCACTGTAACACTTCCGAAGTTAAACGAAGGACCCAGGCCGATACCTTTATTAAAATACAATGACCTAATGGCACTATGTACGGGTAATAAGCCTGTTATTAGAAGTCCTGACGATATTTTGTTTTATAGTTCTTTACCGCACACATCAGTGTGAGTTTAGGTTAGCATTCGTGTTTGCTTTATGTATCAAATCAAATCAAATATACTTTATTGTCCAAAGAATACAAAATTCTCATTGACAAAGTCTATCCACATAATACATATATATCTATATCATTTAATAATAACAACAATATACATTAATAACATTTAAAAAAAAAAACAAAAAACAAGGGTAGGCATTAAAATTTGGTTATTTACAGTATGTCAACAATAATCTAAAGATATCAAATAAAACCCTTAAACAAACCTCGGAACATCGGAATAATATTCCTACAAGCAATAGTAAGCCTTCTCCAACAACATCCGCGTCACAGACCTTCTAAATAATTTAAGTGATTGTAGGTCCTTTAAGTAATTAGGTAAATGATTATATATTTTTACACTTTCATATACAACCGATTTTTTTGTAAGGGTTGAGGATGGTATTGGCAAAGGCAGATTACGATATTGTCGTGTCGTGTAGGAGGAGTCAGTATTCAAAAACCTATATCTCATCTTAAACATTAAAGTGACAGTCTCCAAAATAAACAATGATGTTAGTGTTAATATTCTTTTCTGCACGAACAATGGTCTGCATGAGTCTCTGGGTTTCGCCCGACAAATGCATCTCACTGCGCGTTTCTGCAGAACAAACAGAACACCGAGCAGTTGCTGACTAGAGAACCCCCAAAATGCAACTCCATATCTCAGATGAGATTCTATTAGCGCGTGGTAAACTGATTTCGCAATATTTGAACCAAGTTCATTAACTACCACTTTGACTGCAAAACATGCCGAAGCCAATTTCCTGCTCAGTGCCCTGATATGACTCTCAAATTTAAGGCCGCTATCAATGACAAGGCCCAAAAACTTAGTACTAGGGCAATTCACAAGGGGTGAGTCACCAATGACCAAGCCCTCCATAGAACACTTAAAACCAACTACATTTGTTTTTTCGACGTTTAGAGACAGCAGGTTTGAATCACACCATTCTTTGACCCTAACCAAATCTGAGGCAATAATGTCTTTTAACATAAGAGCATTGTTAGAGTGCCATAATATTGTAGTATCGTCAGCGAAAAGTGTGAACTCTCCCCCAATGTCGATAGACGTCAAATCGTTAATATATAAAAGAAATAGAACTGGTCCCAGCACTGAACCCTGAGGGACTCCCCAGTCAATCACTCGGCTCTCAGAACAAACAGAACCCCTGAAAACCTTTTGACTTCTGCCCCCAAGATAGGATTCAAACCAGTTAAATGTTTTTCCCCTGAAACCATAGCGACTGAGCTTCCGCAGCAGTATCCCATGACTCACGCAGTCAAAGGCCTTTGATAAGTCACAAAACACTGCCGCGGCAACCCCCCCTCTATTTATATGTCCGTAAACACCCTCCAAAAGACGAAATATAGCATCATTGGTATTTTTATTCTGCTGGAATCCGAACTGATTAATATTAAGAATACCGTTATTTTCAATAAATGATATTACGCGTTTTTTAACCATCTTTTCAATTATCTTTGAAAGGGTCGATAACAATGAGATGGGTCGATAATTAGATGGCTCCTTAGAGTCACCCCCCTTATGGAGGGAAATAACCTTGGCACACTTCAAACACGAGGAAAAATTTCCCGTTTCCCAAGACATATTGATTGCCTCAACTAACACCCTCAACGCTGTTTCGGGCAAATTTAAGAACATTTTAACGGATATCTCATCTTCTCCAGCTGAATTTTTGTTTATTATTTCCGTGAACGTTTTCTTAAGCTCATATAAGTCTGTAGGAAAAAAATAGAACGATTCTTTTACTGACACCTTTTTTAAATAAGTCATTGGGTCAATAGCAGGATTTATGTTGCTTGTCAATTTACCGGCAATTGTACAATAATAGTTGTTAATATCATCGAGTGATAGCTGAGGTCCCTCAGACAGTTGAGTGTGCCCTCCCCTGTGGCGGATGTCATTGACAATAGACCAACTCTCCCTCTGTCTACTTCCCGATCTCTCAAGTCGCTCGGCATAATACACATCTTTAGCCATTCTTATCAGTTTACGGTAAAGTAAGCGGTATTTATTGAAGTATTGATGAAATACGTTATTATTTGTAAATTTTCGAATCATATGAAGTGAGCGAAGGTTCTTTGCTGAGGTTCTAAGACCCCTAGTTATCCATTGTTTTTTGTTATTTTTAATTTTAATTTTTTGTTTTGGAAAGGCGCTATTAAACGAATTTGTCATCAGTACATTAAATGAGTCAATAGGGTCAGGTGAGTTTAAAGCGCTACTCCAACAAGCACCAGCACAGATTTGTCTAAAACGATCATAATTGCTTCCGCTAAACAATCTGCCGTACCTATACCTTGAAATGCCAGTCATTTTACTATCCAAAGTGACACTACCCACCACGGCTTCGTGATCAGACAAGCCGGCATTAACAACCATGCACTTAAAATTATCCAAATTAAATGTTGAACACATATAGTCAATAGTAGATGATGAAAATTGAGAAAACCGGGTTGGAGATCCTACATGCATGTTCAAGTTATGGCAGGTCAGCACATTGCACAATCTCAATGTATTAAGGGAGCTTTTGTCATCAAAATTAACGTTAAAATCGCCCGCTACTATTGTTTCAGTTTAGGTTTGACTGTAATTATATTATGTTAAGAAGTTTCTTGTATCCTTTTTATAAAATAAAGATGTTTAAAGTTTAAAAATTTCACTCCCTTTTCTTTGAAAAACAATATCAGAGGGGCCTATCTGGTTTGATGTGTAAATAAGAATTTGTTATTCTTTTTACGAAGGGGCCTATCTTGATTATTATTTAATTTTACAAAACACGTAAACCTTCATTAAAAATAATGATGTCTCATCATTCTAAATTGATTTATCTAGGAAACTAAAAAAATAAAGCAAAAAAAAAATTAGTGTCAATGCTATATCCAAAATGAACACCATTGATTTCTTTAAACCGCTTTCCTGAAAAACTACAAAAACCGAGTTAGGCCTATTCGTAATGTGAGCGACGATATACAAAGCATATACAGTAAATATTCTCTTAGATTTAAAAACTCCTCTACAAGACTCCAAGTATGACATTCCATAATTAATTCTAACCACTCGCTTTTGTATTACAAAAATAGATTGTGTTTTGGCATTAGATGCCCAAAAGATAATACCGTATCTTATAACCGATTCAAGATTGGCAAAATACATAGTTCTTTTAGCCGGCTCATTTAAATATTTCATCACTACACGGAAACATGTTCTGTTTAATTTTTGACTGAGCTGTTCTATGTTACCCGACCAATCTAAAAACTCATCAATCTGAATTCCTAAAAATTTTGTTTTGCTTTGTATTGGCACAATCATCTTGCCATTGATAATAATTTCATCAGGTTTTGCATTTTTATTGAGCTTAGTTCTAAATGTTCAAATGTTTGTTTTTCCTTCATTTAATAAGAGTCTATTTTTTTCAAACCAATTTTTACAACTTTGAAACATCTGATTTCCCTTATCAACAAGATCACCGATTTGTTTTCCCCCAACTAACAAACTTGTATCGTCAGCATAAGCGGTTGGTCCACATTGCGTATTTAACATTTCAAAATTTAAGTCATTTATAAAGATAATAAACAAAATTGGCCCTAAAATGCTGGCCTGCGGGATGCCTACTTTATTTTGCAAAATTTCCGATTTACGTCCAGTGTCTTGTTCTATAGCTACCCTTTGAATCCTATTGTTTAGGTATGATACAAACCAGTCTAAACTATTTTTCCGAATGCCATACATGCTTAACTTTCTTATAAGCAAATTCCTATCCAGGCAATCATAGGCCTTTGACAAATCTAAAAATATTCCCATTGCCATTTTACCCTCCTCCAAGTATCCCAAAACTGCCTGTGTAAATTGAAAAATGGCTGTTTGTGTGGACCTTCCCTCAAGATATCCATGTTGGTTCTCTGAGAAAATGCCACAATCGTTCAAAAACAGCATTACTTGCCCACGCATAACTATTTCAAACAGCTTTGAAAAACCAGGAAGTAAACTTACAGGGCGATATTTATCCAGTTCATTTGGATCACCTTTGTTTTTAGAAAGTGGTTTGATTAAAGCTAATTTCAACTGATCTGGGAAAATGCCATGTGTAAACGAGTTATTCATTATATAGCAAATGGCACAAGCCATCACAGGAATGCTAATTTTGACAATACAAGTTGGTATTTCATCATCACCACAACTATGTTTATTTTTAATTTTTCCTGATAACGTTATTAGGTCATGTGGTGTGATCGGATTGATAACAAAAGTTCTATTGTTTTCTGTTATATTTGAATTCCATACAACATTTTTCAGATCATTTAAAAGTTCAGGTACTATATTAAGTAAAAATGTGTTATAGTTTTCAAAAATGTCTTCAGCTTTTCCTGTTATTGCTGATACACTTGATCGTGATTTCCCCGTGATATCATTGAAAATAGACCACATAGATTTATTTTTTGTTGTCAGAATTTCTGATTTTGCTAGCATAGTGTTCTGACCTACACTTTATCAGGAGATTATCATATTGTTTGTTTACATTGTTGTAGCTTTCATTGTATAGATTAT
This sequence comes from Polydrusus tereticollis, assembly GCA_963920685.1. Taxonomy (NCBI): domain Eukaryota; kingdom Metazoa; phylum Arthropoda; class Insecta; order Coleoptera; family Curculionidae; genus Polydrusus; species Polydrusus tereticollis. The sequence continues at coordinate 28,695,208 of OY987327.1, forward strand.
TTTGCTTTTTTAACGTTAAAAGAATGTCTAACCTATTTTTGATATTTTTTATTTGTTCATTATTTTTAAAGAAGTTGTCTTTTTTACGATTCATATGCACTAGCTTTTTAGAGAAATTTTGATTAAAAATTGGTATAAATATGTTCATAAAAGCTGCCCATTGACCATTTACATCAGACCCTTCTTTTTTATAAACGTCCAACCATTGCTCTTCTCTTAAATTTTGAATAAAGTTTTGCCTATTGATTTCTGAAAAAAAAACCATTTATACACTGATTTTGCAACATTTGTCTCCTTATTAATAAAAGCAACTTTTTGCGCGATATGATCTGATATAATGGTGTTTATTATGCTGCTCTTTATAAAATCAAATTCAATATTTGTAAAAATATGTTGTGTGTATTGTGTACATCTGAAATGAGTTTAATAATGACTATTCCACTCATCATAATTTGAACCAATCAAAATGTAGCAATTTTAGATATTTACCTGTTTTTAATCGGAAAAACCACTACCTTCATAATTTTGCCGACCCCACTGACCAATCAGAATTTCAGAAAATAGCTAGCAACATAGTTTTTAATCGGCAAAATTTTGTTACCTTAGTTACATTCACTGTTAAGATTGGTAATTAATGACTGACAGTAGATTGTCACTGTTACTTTTGAAAGGTTGTAATCTCACGTAAATTTATTTATCTACTTTCATTTAGTAATATGAATTTTACAGTTCTGTAAATCGTTTTGTAAGGGCATCTATTACAGCACTAGTGCTGTAATAGATGCCCTTACAAAACGATTTTTAATAGCAGGTGCATTTTTATTTTTAAAAAGGCCTTTTGCCAAATATTTTTATTCATAGATGAAAGTAGATAAAATTTTGTACAATATTCTTGTTGTAAATTCATATAACTACACTCGATGTTTTATTAAACTCGGCTGACGCCTCGTTTAACAACTTTAACATCTCGTGTTGTAATATGAATCTTTACAACACTTATATCGTAAATAACTATTATCTACTTTCATTTAGTAATATGAATTTTACAGTTCTGTAAATCGTTTTGTAAGGGCATGTATTACAGCACTAGTACTGTAATAGATGCCATTACAGCACTAGTGCTGTAATAGATGCCCTTACAAAACGATTTTTAATAGCAGGTGCATTTTTATTTTTAAAAATGCCTTTTGCCAAATATTTTTATTCATAGATGAAAGTAGATAAAATTTTGTACAATATTCTTGTTGTAAATTCATATAACTACACTCGATGTTTTATTAAACTCGGCTGACGCCTCGTTTAACAACTTTAACATCTCGTGTTGTAATATGAATCTTTACAACACTTATATCGTAAATAACTATTATTTTTACCAAAGTATGTGTAATATTATTCGTGAAATAGTCTTGACGAATACCACTCAAGAAATTATATATATTATTATATACGATAAAAAAGTATTTCTATTTGTATTATTTTCAATGATTTCAATATTGAAGTCACCAGCTATAAAAATTATTTTTTGCTCAAACTCATTTGTCATCTGAGATAACATTTCTTCAAGTTTTTGAAAAAAATATTTACATTTATAATAAATTGTTTTTTTTTTGGAAGTTCACATTCTATACATTGATATTTTTGTCGTTGAAAAAACTTTCTAAACTATGCGATATTTTTGTCTCCGAGTATATTAACTAGATTTCTTAGTTACTCCATTATTTTAATACGAAGTACCCATTCGTAGACATTATACAAATAAGTATAGACTGAATAAAACAAAATAATATGTTCTAAATTAAAGATGACGTAAGTCGCGAGTTTTGTCACCAATATTTTTTCACGTGTGGTTCCTTTCAAATAATGTTTTAAATCGAAATCTACTTAAAAAATAAATAGGTAGAGGTATGTTTTGTTAACCTTGTCAACTGGTTATTTTTTCTTATAGGAGCACTAACCTGAATGAGCTAAAAATTTTACAGTTTAATGCTCGGTTTCGATTAATGGCCCAAGCGTTTTATAGAGTGTCCTCCTAAAAGTCTGCAGCATGTGGAGACCTCTTTATTTGTATTTACTATTTGTATTTTTTCGTAAGAAACTATAGTCTTGTACCAACTAAAGGGCGGAATATATGCACTTAAATTCAGCCAAAATATGCGCATATACCTATATGCCTTGTTGTCCTTTAAAATATGCAGTTATATGCATTTTTTTTTACTAAATATGCAATATTTTTAATTTATTATAGTAAAATAGGGTAAAGAAACACACTGGGTTCTAGAAAAGATGTTTATTTAAAGAAAAATGCAAAAAAAAACAAAACAAATAAAAGTAAACAATTTTTTGGCCTGAAATTGTATGAAAGGCATTTATAACTAAATATTTTTTTTAATTTTCAACTAAAAGGGATTGTCTTCTATCATTAAAAATATGTTTACACAAAGAGAACATCTACTGATGTAATCGGACAATACTGAAACTTACGTAGTAACGTATAAGGCCAACATTTCTTCGTTGGATGGTTTACCTTCATAAATGCTTTTTACTTTTTACTGCAGTTAAATATTTAAATCCTTCATTCTTTTTTACACTTACATCCAATTTATTCCTTACTTGACCTCCTACTTTACCGGGAATGTTGTTACATTTAGCGGAAAAAGTTTCAAGAATAATAATTGAGTTTCTTAAACTTAAATTTCTACTCTCTAACGAGGATATTATGTCCGGTATAAAACTGAAATTAACCTTAATAGAAACAATATCTTTAACTACACTTGCACTTTTTAACAACTCTTTACTTTACACAACACACCACGAATGGTCATCTAAATGTAAAATTAGTTCTTTAATGACTTCGAAATGTTCTGCGTAGAATATTGCGGCCTTAATCCATTTCCCCACTGAGTAATTACAGGTTCTGAAGGTAAACTAACTCCTGGTGATCTCTTCTTATACATCTGCACTCTTAGAGGTGCTTTTTGAACCACTTTTTACATTTGAGATTAATTTATTTACTCAGTCAGTTCTGACAGTTTCTGCGACTCGGTTTATTCCATGTAAAAGACAAGTCACATGTACCATATTGGGGTAAAACGTTCTTAAGTTTTGGCCTACTTTTACCATATACGGTGCTGCGTCAGACAAAAGCAATAAAGGCTTCTCATCTGGGACTGGATTTGGTAAGAAAAAGTTCGATAGGGGCTGCTGAATAAATCGGATTACGGTCACATTATTAGTTTTGTCTAGCTGCTTAGAAGCTATTAAATATGGGTTTGTTGATTTATCTTCTTAAAGTGCTCAGTGCTCCAATCATAAGATGTGCGATATATCTGCCACAAGCATCTGTGCTTTTATCAAATATAATGTAAAAATTTGTATCACTCAGTGAAGCTCTAATTTCTTCTAATACGGTTTCGTATACTGAATGGACATTTGACATTTGTTTTTCGAAGCGTGGATCCGTCAGGAATGGTTTGTTGACAATATTTTTGCAAAAATCCTCTAAGTTGCGGATTTTGCAGTTTTTTTTTAAGGGTATGTTTGCTGCGACCAAAGTCTTGCATAAGTCTTCTTTCTTTTGCAGATTTCGATTTTTCTCCAACATTTTGAAATGCGTTTTTTACACTCAGCTGAACTGGCTGAGATTTCATTTTTTGTAACTTTGATTTATGCAGCGGTGTTTTCAAATGTTGATCGATTTGGAACTTCTTTTCACAAACAATGATTTTTGCACAAGTTTTACAGAAGACTTTTTCTCCACTAAACTCTAGCTCTGGGAAATTTTTAATCCACGAAGACGTTTTCGCCAATTTAGACATTTTGAACACAAATTTGAAATCACTAGTTTCACACTGAAAATACTGAAATCTTTCGACAAAATTAAAGAGAAGTACGTATTACAACCCGATATAAATACAGTTTGTTAAGCAAGTAATAATAAGGCATTATTAAGTGACAATAAATACGCCTAACAATGTACCTGCAAACCCCGGAAACCCCCAATAAATACCTTGTATATAACCAAAATGTAGATATTAATTATTATATAATTATCTTCAGATTGGAAAATTCCTGAAACAAGTGCCGGACTGGACATTAAACCTATGAGTGTACGAGTTTTCATGACCGGGCGTTTTTAATTTTTTGATAACGCCGAAAACATAAAAATATGCTTATAAAATAATAATTTGGAAAAAATATGCATTTTATTGTAAAATTGACAAAATATGCAAAAAATGCATATATTCCGCGCTTTGATCATAACTATTATATAATCTGCATTAACGATGGAGTAAATTTAAAAAGTTCTCGCGACTATACATTATACATGGCGTATTAGAACGTAAATAATAATGATCGTCCAAGAATAATGTTAAATCCCCAATGGTATAACACACGCGAAAAGTTTTAGGTTTTAAAAGCACGGGCTAGTCCGTTCCTGGCCCACATAATGACCTATGACTTCTTATGAGGCAGTTTGATGAACCTCTAGTGGGCATACTAGATTTCGGTAAATATATACAGGATACTTGAAAAAATATTAATACACAACCAGGTTTTAGGGGACCAGTATTAAAAAAATTATATAATAATAATAATAATAATAATAATAAGTTTATTTCAAATATTTATAATATAGTAAACATGTTATTCTTTAATAAACTTATTCACAAATTCCCCGAAGACATACTTGTTTGGGGCAAATCTTATTTATTTAAAAGTATTTAAAATGATAAATATTTTTTATAAAAAGGTGCAAGTAGGCAATAAACGCCATTTTCTTATACTCCGGCAACAAAATAATTGGCAGTGACTCATTTTTACCGGGATGTGCAAGACGTAAGGTGAACGCCAATTCCAGAGGCGTGTCATTTTAAATAATAATAATTCAAAAATATATATGAATTTTTTGTTTATTATTATAGTATATTTATATTTACTATAATAAATATAATATTATAAATTAAACTGAAACATAAATTAAGCTTTTACATTTGGTGATCTAATGAAGTAATTAGAGAAACTAAATTACGCAGGTATAAAATCTAAAAAGAATAATAAAGCAACGGTATATGTTATTTTCATAATGTTTTTATTATACTACATAATAATGGAAACATATAATAGTGGATTAAGGGTAAAACCTAAACCTAAATTATAAATGTTTATAAATTTCCTAACTATTGTTAACTAATGAATACTAATTGATAATAATTTGACAAATTATATTCCACGCCGACATTAAATGTGTTATCATGACAATACGTTACAATTTTAAATTCATTATTATCATTACAGCGATTATTCACTATCTGACGATGAAAATATTTCATTACTGTCGCTGCTGCTGTCATCTGCAGGATTTATAATAATAAGTTCTGCCATTACTTGAACGCGTACATCTAAGTCCCACATTTTTTTTCTACTCCCTCGACATGTAATATGCACTTATGCCAATCTGCTGCTTGTACATTCGCTATTGCCGTTTTTAACAGTTCTTTAACATCTTTTAATTTAAAAGTTTTGTTTTCACGCGCCACTTCGCCTTTTATCTGTGCCCATATAAGCTCGATTGGATTTAGTTCACAATGGTAAGGCGGTGAACGTAATATTGTAACACCTCGTTCACGAGCCATTTTATCCACTACAAGATTAAGCAACTGCACTTTTAGCATTTTTTGGCCAAATGTAATATTTTTTTCTTCGAGCCAGTCAACAATCTTTCCTTTTCGCCACGCAGAAGTTGGCAAAGCTTCTACCCGACGGCTGTGGTATGGTGCATTATCCATCACGATTACCGATCCACATTCAACACAGAATTCCCTCATACACATTTTTTACCATTGTACGCTCCCCAGGTTTTAAATGACTTCGTTTTGTAACTTGCTGGTTACTATCACTTAAAGAGCTCGCCTGCATTATAATATTTGCTGTTTTGAATAACCATCAAAATATCACAAAAATAATAAAACTGAATTGCTGATATCCTCTTGATTGAAACTTGTCTACGACACTGAACGTTGGTTAGAGGCGATAAGAAAGCGTGCGAGCGCCTTTAGACATGGGGTTTTCTTACCTGCGTTGCCAAATTGAGTAGACCAAGTACCGTAGGGTGTAAAGGCCCTTAATGACATGCTGATTTTGGTACATTTTATGGGAATTTAAATGAAATATTTTAAAACCTGGCAACATGTACCGACTTATTAATGCACAATCTTCCCAAGCGGTTTTGAATGCTTTTATTTCAGTTAAAAGTGTGCGAATCGATGTTAATTATTTTTTCCGCACACCGTCAATGGTGATAAGAACAGTTTTGCCAATTATTTTGGGATTGTAGTATAATGTTAGATATTAAAATTATCAGAAAGATTAATTATATAATTTACTCACAATAATATTAAATAACATTAATCAGTCAAAGCATTTCCAAAAATATTTTTACCTACTTCTAATTATTTAACTTAAGTTCTACTTATTCCTCCCCAACCTAAAATTCCGTAAAGTAAATGAGTTTTACCTAATGCATAATATAATATTTCTAGATGTTTTATATCCAGACATTATTCAATGTTTTTCAAAATCGGTACTAAACTTACTAATTTTTTAATCAAATATTATACTTAAAAAATGTACTGTCAAAAATTATTCCTAAATGTTTTACATGATTAACTTTTAAAATTGGAATGCCATCGCTTATATTAATATTCTTATCTTGTGGTACATTATTTAGGTTTAAAGTAAAAGGAAGTTAATTTGTTTTATTAAAATTAAAAAAAAAACTAATTATTATATAAATTATTATCCAACCATATTTTTAAAATTGTAAAATCTTTATTAATTTTTTTATATAAAATGTTCAAGTAAATATTTTAAAAAAATGGTCCTAAAATTGTTCGTTGACACCAACTTTAAATACTTCTGGATAGCTTCTTCTTTTTCTATTTTACCATAAGTTTTTTTTATCTTTTTAATTAGGTAATTCTAATTGCATTTCTCTAAATCGAATATTTTCAAATTTTTTAATAGTAAATTATGGCTAACCGTATCAAAGGTTTTTGCTAAATCCAGAAAAATACAAATACAATGTGTTTTATTATGAACTAGGTTCTGTGAATGAATTTTCCCATCGCTATGCATACTGAATAAATCATTAATATAAATATTAAAAAGTAATGGTCCTAAAATTGTTCCTTGAGAAACACCATATTTAAATACTTTTGGATAGCTTTTTTCTTTATCTATTTTAGCATAAGATGGTTTTAATTAATTCTAATTACTTTCCTGTAAATCCATTATTTCAATTTTTTTTATTAGTAAATTATGGCTAACCGTATCAAAGGCTTTTGCTAAATCTAGAAAAATACAAATATCTACAAGGTGTTTTGTTATGAACTAGGTATGGCTTTATTTTCATACCTTCTAGGATGCTCTGTAGTAGATAATCTAAGGCGTTCCGGGATTAGAGTTGAGCTTTTTTACATGTAAATCTCCATAAGGAAATTTAAGGTCCATTCTGTTTTTCAAGCGAACCGACGCCGGGTCAGGGGCGTACTAAACATTTGGGCCCCCTCGGAGGGCGTCGCGACGCCAAAATTATTAACTCATACAACCTCTTCCAAACTAACTACCCATAATATGCCACTGTCTTCTGAGAGTTGACGATCAATGCAGAAAAAAAGCTGGTTTCTTCGGGGATAGAACCCGCGTCCATCGGCACATGCAGGCTACGCTCTAACCATTGAGCTACGTTGTCTTGCGGTAAATGTTATTCGTGGTGGATGATATGCTTACAATGCAGACGCGTTTCCGTATCGGTCGCGCAGGGGCGCAGATGTTACCCACGAGTATTTCTTGATTATCTTTACAAACGCGTTTCAGCTTGTTAATCGAAGTAAAACGTAACAGTTTAGGCTGATTTAAACAATTTATATTTTTTTATTTACAATAAAATTGTATATAATATGAACAATAAATATCGTCAAACTGTGCTGTTGTTAGATGCAACACAATAAAATATAAGAAACAGCAGATATAAAATTTATTAGTTTTTCAAGAAAACGTGCAAATAAGATTAACATCACACCACGGTTATATTATACTGCGTCGTAGAAAGAAGTGCCGTAATGCAATTTGATCAATTTTTAGTTACCTACCAAGTAGGTGGGTACCTATAGATATACGTACCTACAGTTTTATGGTAATTTTGGCGGTGCGAAATCCGTTTTTCGCTTTTAAGAAAGCAGTATTTTCACCCTATAGGCATTTAAACCTTTTTCAAATCTTAAGTTAATATTTTGCATTTGTAAGTTATAAAATCAGATATAACAGACAAAAGGTAATAAATATTACTGTATCTAACAGTTACGAAAATTATATTCTAAATTTCCTCAATTGCTTTATGGGTAAAATGTATTACCTACCTATCCTCCTCTATGCATATACTTAGGTACCTAACTTAGAAAGTCTTAAGTGTTTTTTCCTTATGTAGGTAGGTTTTTGGCATTTGAATGCTGCCACATTATCTAGCAGTAGATACCTACGCAAGTACACATTTTTTTTTTTATTGATTTTGCACCAAAATAATTAAAATGCATCCATGAGCCAGATTTACTGTGCATATTTAATTATTTTACCTTTATTATACAATGCAAATTAGTTCGGATATAAAAAATACCATATAGTAAGTACTTGTCTCAACAGTAAGGATTTTTCTGTTTGATTTTTAGCAGGGTGAACTAGGTATAATAATTTAAAACGCCGTAAGTGTATTTTATAACAACAAAATATTTTGTTCGCATTCTGAAACTATTACCTACCAATAAATTTATATCAAAAAATACCCCCAAAAATAAATTGTATCTGAAAAGAATAGCATAATGCAAAAGGTAACTAAAACAAAAAAAAAATGTGTTAACCTACCCCATTTTCCCAGAATTCTCATTTTGCACATACGACACTCGTCGTTACGAGAATTATTTTTAAATAAAACAACTAACAATGTTTAAATAATATATATTTATTGACACTACCTACTACACAAATAATTTCTTTGGACATTTTTACAGATATAAAATACACAATATACTTATTATTCCTTTTTTTTTCAAATTATATTTGCATATCAACATAATATCCCCATCTGTTCTGTAATATATACCTATGACAATAATTACAAATTGTATAGGAATGGTCAATAGTGTAATACTTACAACCTAAACTTAAAACTAAGTGATAACAAGGTTTAAATAGTTTCACGTAGGTACTTAGCACAAATACAAATCCTTTCAAACAGTTATAGATATCTACATATTCGCTTAATTATTTTAACATTTAGAAGCCAATTAACAATCGAAAGTCACCAGAAATAAGATAAAAAATGATTTGAGCTGGCTCTTAAACAGAATAATAATAATAGACATTTTTTAATGTAATTAACTTGCGTTGGGTTACATTCATGGTGAAACCGTATATTATCCATTATGGGTAAAAATAATAATAATTAATAACTTCTTTGAAAATGATCCGAAAGAGTCGAAACACGCGTGCCAGTAACTGAATAAATAGTGAAACAACAAGTAATTTTATTTTTACCCATAATGGCATTTTTTAATTTCATGTGGTAATTTATTAATCATTTTCAAACTTATAACATTAATTTGGGAATTTATAAATTATTTGTGATCTGTTTTAATTTTAAATATGTATTTGTCTATATTCTTGTAGATAAACATGTTTAGGAGTATACACTCCTGGAAAAGTTAGATTGATTGTTAGGTAAAATATATTTTTGACTAGCCTTCCATTATCGAACAATGTCCCCAAGGAATCGTGTCAGCAGAGGATTTTGAAATTCGTCTCTTATCATCATGAGGGCTTAAACCTATCTTACTTTGTTTTACACTATATATATCATGATTTTTGGATCTTATTAAATTCTGTGAAATCTGTTTATCCGTAAATGTTTGCAGACACTTAACATAATCTTCAAATGATATTTGATTTTCAATTACCGACTTCTTAATACCTTTAATTTTTTTTGTTAACCCCTTTTTCGAAAGATAACATTCAATTTCTTGTCGTTGTTTACCAGTCACCGCCAGTTTCAATCTTTCTTGTTCTATTTCGTCAAAGGTAAAATGCACTTTTGTAGCGTACATTTTAGATCTAAGCCCTATGAAATGAGTCATAATTCGCCCATTGTTCTCATCTTTCATCATTCCAAGAACTTTTTTATTAACATTTGGAATTCCATATATGTTGTCCACAAGGTAATCAGATGTATCAAAATATTGTTGACAGTCTCTTCTAATGACTTCATAAATATCTATATTTCTAATTTCATATATTAGCGAATCGGTATCGGTATAAAGGACATTGCAATTAGAGAAATTTTGCAGCATGTAATTATAATGAAAATCGTAAATGGTAGTTTTGGCTATATCTAGAATAGACATTCCTACATAGATAGGTTTGTTGAAATAAATTTTTGACTTTGCAAGTTCGATAATTACAAAATTTTCATTTATTATAGTACATGTTTTAAATTCAGGCTTTGATATTAAAGCTTCGGCTCCATAGCGTCCTTCCCAATTCATAACTAATTTCACTGAGGAATAATTCCGAACATTCTCCATAGTCTTTCCAAATACAGCATTGTTCATAAGCTTAAATAAATTTTTCTCAAATTCATTTTTAGCTGCCTGTCTTAGACTAGTATTCAAATCAATATATGGCTTTAACCATGGATATTGACTAAATGACAGCACCCTATGTATTTTTTTTAATTGCACCCCTAATGCTAATGCCTGCTTTAAGTTCCTATAGTGAATGACATATTTATCCTTGTCATGCAGGGTAGCCAGAAGTTTTATATTATTAGCACCCTCAGGTTTTTGATGTTCTGGACAAAGTGGAAGGTCTGAAAATTTATTATGTAGTTCGAAGGGAATTTTTAAATCAACTTCTAAGATATATCCTGTGTCAGCTTCTTCAGAGACATTGACTGCATTAAGACTGTTAATTTCTTCACTAGAAAGCCATTTAAAGCATCCATATGGCAGATATTGAGACATTGCCCAACCATATTGGTTATTTATGTCAAAATACATCAAATATGACTCCTCTTTATTAGCGTCGTATGAAGGCATGTACTTATTATTGGCTTCAGCATATCGCTTAGAACACTGACTTAATCCCCCTCTTATACCTTTTTCAACAAACATAATCATATCTAAATCGGTCAACAGTTCGAGTTTTACTTGACTTGTTCTAGACATTTGAAATAACATGCATTGCCAAGCATACCCCGGCAAGGTGTACGCATGTGTAGGAGAAATGCCGTAGGTTTTAAAAGATGTCTTGCGAAATTTTTCAAAAATATCTGCTAGAAGCAAAATATCAGTTTTAAGATAAAGATCAGAATAATCTTGCATTGTCTTGCAACCTAAAGAGTTCCAGACTTTTTGCGCATGAGCATAATCCATATCGCTTATCAGGGAGTCATTCAATCTGTTATAGAATTGAATTTTTAAAGGCAATTTGGTTTCGCTTAATTTATCCCAACTACTCATGAAATCATATGGAAATACTCCTTTCCTACAGAGCAATGAAAACTGATCTTCAGAGAGCTCCGCAAATTCAGATTTAAGAATTGGATAATCTGATAAGTATGATGCTAACTTATCTAACCCAGAAGCCAAAAATCGAAAACTATCTATAAATCTTAACTGCACCAAATTTTCTGGAATATTTTTCGTAAATGAAATATATTTCTCTTTGTTCACAGGTAAAATATCGATTTTTCCTGGTACCTCTGCCAATGCCTTTAATACCAAATGACCATCATAGGAACTCATATTATGGAAAAGAACGGGTATTGTATGACTATCTTGAAAGTTAAGATTACATTTTTCATGAGCTGCCCCTCTTATTTTACCAGTGATATGACTGTGATCTCGAACTATAATGTCGTCAGACGAGAATGGTTTTTCGCAAATATGACACAGCTTGGAACTATATAAAATCTGATTTTGTTCAGCAGAAAGATTTTCCATGGGCAAATCACACAAAAAGACTGTCTCAACGTCTTCAGCAAAACTAACAAGTTCCTTAACAAACCATTGCATGCAGTCTTGTCCAGTGTACGACTTATAAAATGAGAGAGTATCATCATATGAACATTTAACATAAAACCCCACGCTATACGGAATGTGTTTTTGGTAGTTTAAAGTTGCTTTACTTCCAACATCTTCAATTGGATCCAGAAGACATTCAGTGTCCGCATAAATTATAAAGGGGGCTTCTTCCTTGAATTTGAAATCTTTGAATTCTACCCACTTTTGCTCCTCTGTTGGAATTTTAGGTACTGCACCAGTGTTTACCATCTCACAATCTTGAATATGTTTATTTAACTTCTCTTCAGAATAGAAAAAGTGAAGACAACGGTCGCAAATATACTTTTTTTGTTCATGACTACTGAGCTGTTTTGACATTAAGCGAGATAGGTTTTTTATCCACACAAAATGCTGCTTAGCAGAGAAAATGTCTGTGTCTATTTCATCATCATCTGTATCATAATACTTATCCTGTACCAATAAAAGATTTACATGTTTTTCTACTCTGGCTTTTGTTAAATAAGCTGGGATAACATTAAACTTATTTCGATATTTTTCCAGCCGATAAATATTTATTGATAAATAATTCTGGTGTTCAAATCTAGATACTTGTCGCAAAGTCATAGGAAATTGTATTCCCTTCAAATTCAGTACTGTCTTAGGATCTGGGTATGATGACGGCAAGTTATAATTGTACTTATTAGGATATAAAGCTGACGTCACAGCCCATGCAAAACACATATTATCATTATTTTGTACATTGATACAAGCTTGCTTGTTTTGAATGAAAGGAGGTAGCTTAATATAACTACCTACACGAAGAGGATTATACTTATTTATAGATACTGTCAAATTTACTAGCTTCTTTAAAGCCCAACCACTATCTTTTTCCTGAAACTCCTCCAATTTAGTTAACAACTGATCTTGCACATTTTCTAGAAACCATTCATCGAAGTTAGTATTTTGGTCAATAACAGCATTCTTTGAATTAAGATATTTATATTCACTTAGAGTTAGACTGTCTTTAGTAACTTGGAACTCTCCACATAGCACAGCGTTAACCTTAAAGGAATTATCAACTTTTAAACAATTTTGAATTCTTCTTTTAAGTAAGGCTGCACAGTCTTCTAGGAACGATTTAGCATCGGTGTTTTTCAGGTTTGTGATTATTCCAGTCCTGACTCTAGATTTAAATGCTGAGTGTAAGTCATCCCATTTAACACGATGTGTTGCTGTCTCCTTTCGTTCTGCATATCCAAACCCGGTTACTTCCAATGCTCTAATAATCGCCGTAAAGCTTTTTACCCGGGCTAATAACGTTAAAAGATGCTGCTTTTCTGCAATAGATGTAGAATTTTTAAGAGCCGTTGAAATTAATTTTGATGCTTTATAACATCGCTTAACTCCGATATTCACAGCTGTTTTATTATTCTTCAAATTGGCATCCAAAAAAAATTTATTTAAATCTTCAACAAGACCATCGGCAAAAGACATCTTGAATAATTTTTATATGTTAGACTCTAGACAGGTCTTTCCTCTGTAACAGTCAGAGCGATACTAAAATAATATAAATTGGTTGAAATGTTTTATAGACTGTAGCTAGTAGTATTCGGCAAAGTTCGTATAAGTTCGATTAATTAAACTCATGTAAAACGAAGTATCTGAAAAAAAAAAGAGAGTCTATAATACCACTTTGAAAATTAAACTTATCTACTAGTTATGGTGGGCTATATCTTAATAAGACCGCAACCTCCATGCAGTCATCGTGCCTCATCAACCATCGTATTAAATCTATAAGTAAATATGGAAAATGCGAAATGCATGATTTACTTAAATTATTGGCCCAATTCTCAAAATTGAATTATTTACAATGGAAAAAAAAAGTTCGTAGACACCAGCAAAAAAAAAATGTATAAAAGAGCAAGAGAAACAATATAATATATTTTAAATGACTAGCATGCACATTCTTTAAAACAGTACTACAACCAAGCCAAATAACTCTTTTATGTGCTGTATAAAAGAACAAAAAGGGTGTTCCTAAGACAGCGTAAGATTGCTTCACAGCTACGCAGCCTGCTTTGAACACAGGTGTTACAACGTAGCTCCATAATCTTACTATACTCTATGCGGGCGAGGATGTCAATAGGTTCTAATATATTCTTCAATACATCTTAATAGCATAATCGTTAAATATAAGTGGAAACTATATGCAGAAATGAGTTTCTTGTAATATTTTATCAACAATGCATAAGACACATAAGAAAGCATCTATTTATGGCTTAAATTTATTAGGGTTTGATACTAAAAGAGATTTTGATAATATGCCATTAGTTAAATACATTTTCCAGTGAGCCGTATAACAGAATAAAAAAGAGGTTCCTCAGACTGCGTAAGATTGCTTCACAGCTAGGCGGCCTGGCATATAACTTAACTCCACTATCTTACTATTCTCAAAAGTAGAGAGGACGTCAGTAGATTCTAAGTGCATTATAATTAAATATAAGGGGAAACTACATGAAAAGATGAGTTTCCCGTAACATTTTACTGATAATGCATCTCATAAGCTCATAAGAAAACATGCATTTAAGTATTGTAATTAAAAATGTACCAAGTTGTAATGTTTAAAGATAGTTTGATAATATGCCGTTGGCTAAATATATTTTTTAATGGCCCATGTAGCAGAAAAAAAAAGAGATCACTAAGACGGCGTACAAGACAAACAACAAGTTTCAACCGCGAAGCCCTAAAGGTTAAATGGAAATATGCTCACCAAGTCAATAGGTTAATACGGCACCAGTCGTACTTCTTCGGGGGTTCGGAGAACTCGGATCGAGCAAAGCACCCCAACGGTCGACAATCTCGAAAGAAGTGAGAAGTTAACCGTCTAGCGGTCGAATCTATATCTTTTGGCGAGGGATGGGTATCGAGGTACGCCGTGTAGCACGTCGCGCTCGCGGGAGATAAATTAATATGTAACGCAATTGTTAATAAATAGGCAATTACGAGAATCGATTCAAACAAATTATCATTTATAATTAGTAGAATAGTATTTATGACGGCGGTTAGTGAAAGAACGGAAATTTTCTAATGAAAAATAATAAAAATAAAAAATTATTTCTCTGCGTAACTTGCTTTAAATAAAATACATAGGTTCAAGAAATAAAAAACTTAGTAACTTCGATACAAATCAATGGATTTAATATATCAAAAATTGTCCCGTTTTATATTCCATACATGCGAGACATGCTGCATATTTGACATATTCAGTATATTAATGTTAATAGAACTAAAAAAATTTTAAACCAGAGATATCTAAAAAGAAAACAGACTATCTTATCAAAAATAAACTCAAGAATACCAGTTTAACCATTCAACACATTATAAAAATTACCACATTTCTACACTAAAAAAGATTTCCTTAAACCATTAATGGCCAATGCCTCAACTTAATAGACATTAAATGTGTTACCATATAATGTTTAAATGAGTTTTGATAATATACCATTAGTTAAATGCATGTTTCAATAATCTACCTATGTATGTTACAGAGATCCTATATTTTTATTTACGGTCAATTCATCTTTATTCGCCAATCGTCTCAAACGAGCCTGCTTTTGAAAGTAATATAGCGTTAGTATTCAGAAAATATTAATGATATCGGAGCCTAAAACATCCTTGACACTAAAAAATCGTCGTGTTTCCTCACAAAACCCATCATCTTGCCTATTTAGCTTGCTTTCCTATTGTTTAGCAGGTTAAATAAAATTATTATTTCGCTCTTTTTGTCTGTACTGAATCGTTAGGGGAATACAATTCTAGTCCTATAAGAGAGACAGCTAAAATTAATGTAAGCAATCAGAAATCCTACACTATGAGCTACTTAGTTAAAATTTCATATTTCCTTGCTGGGTCAGGCAAAATTTGTGATGTGTCGGTCAAAATTTATAAAAATACAAAAAAAAAATGCTAGATGCATTTTTAGCGTGACTTTCTATCTAATACCATCTTATTTCAAGGTATAATTCGGTTGCCAAAATGAGAATAAAATAATTTTCTCATGGTTTATGTCATCCTAAAAAGTCAAATGGTTATATTCTGTCAGATACATTCAAATTTAAATATTTTCTCCAAGAAGAATTTTAAGATAGTATTATAGTAAATAAAAATTCTATGCCTCCAATATTTCTTGGAAACATATCGTGTTCTAGCGACATAACCCAAAAGTACCTCTATTCAGAAACGCATCGTACTTTTCTTGTCAAACTTGACTTTGTTGTAATGTAGTATGCAGGGCACTTTGAAAACAAAAATTAGATTAGAAACCGCCGCCTCTTAAGGCATACTTTTTTTAGGTCTTACATAGGGTACATTGGTATACAGAACAAATGTCATCTTTAATTGTCTCATTGTCCCGTCCATTACATACATTATTATAATAATCTTAAAGCACCTGTTACCAGCATTATCTGTTTTTTATGGTTTTCATAAAACATAGCGATTACCGATAAAAATTATACGAAAACTTGATAAATAACTTTTTTTTTCAACTGAAATATACTGGTTTTCGGTGGAAAAATGTTACTTTTAACTAAAAATGAATATACGCGATACTCAGATGATCTTTTTTTTTATATTTTTGTAGGATAATTCACCACTATGTTGTAAGTACTTGAGAGAGGACATTCTTGAAAAATCCTCAAATTTCTCTGCAATTTTGTTCCTTCTAGAGTTAAATTCACAAATAAAACCCTGTATTCTTATCTTTCAGGTTGGTATATTAAAAAGGGATTATTAGTATGGCAATATTAATTAACGCTTGTTTTTTTTTTTGTCGTATGAAGAGTTGAAATTTCTTTTTTCCACTCCAATGGTTGCGATGCAGGGGGTCGGGTTTCATCATAATCTTTCAGGGTAGCTCAGGTTTGATTGCATGTACTAAGGTTAGTGCTCCTTGCAATCGGTTTCAGGTTTGACGCGCCCCCCTCAGGTTAGTTCAGGTTTCTCAAACATAATTTATTGTGCTACAGCACCCAAAATCTTAATTCCAGTCACCTAACTTATTCACAATAAATTGTGTTTGAGAAACCTGAACTAACCTGAGGGGGGCGCGTCAAACCTGAAACCGATTGCAAGGAGCACTAACCTTAGTACATGCAATCAAACCTGAGCTACCCTGAAAGATTATGATGAAACCCGACCCCCTGCATCGCAACCATTGGAGTGGAAAAAAGAAATTTCAACTCTTCATACGACAAAAAAAAAAACAAGCGTTAATTAATATTGCCATACTAATAATCCCTTTTTAATATACCAACCTGAAAGATAAGAATACAGGGTTTTATTTGTGAATTTAACTCTAGAAGGAACAAAATTGCAGAGAAATTTGAGGATTTTTCAAGAATGTCCTCTCTCAAGTACTTACAACATAGTGGTGAATTATCCTACAAAAATATAAAAAAAAAGATCATCTGAGTATCGCGTATATTCATTTTTAGTTAAAAGTAACATTTTTCCACCGAAAACCAGTATATTTCAGTTGAAAAAAAAAGTTATTTATCAAGTTTTCGTATAATTTTTATCGGTAATCGCTATGTTTTATGAAAACCATAAAAAACAGATAATGCTGGTAACAGGTGCTTTAAGATTATTATAATAATGTATGTAATGGACGGGACAATGAGACAATTAAAGATGACATTTGTTCTGTATACCAATGTACCCTATGTAAGACCTAAAAAAAGTATGCCTTAAGAGGCGGCGGTTTCTAATCTAATTTTTGTTTTCAAAGTGCCCTGCATACTACATTACAACAAAGTCAAGTTTGACAAGAAAAGTACGATGCGTTTCTGAATAGAGGTACTTTTGGGTTATGTCGCTAGAACACGATATGTTTCCAAGAAATATTGGAGGCATAGAATTTTTATTTACTATAATACTATCTTAAAATTCTTCTTGGAGAAAATATTTAAATTTGAATGTATCTGACAGAATATAACCATTTGACTTTTTAGGATGACATAAACCATGAGAAAATTATTTTATTCTCATTTTGGCAACCGAATTATACCTTGAAATAAGATGGTATTAGATAGAAAGTCACGCTAAAAATGCATCTAGCATTTTTTTTTTGTATTTTTATAAATTTTGACCGACACATCACAAATTTTGCCTGACCCAGCAAGGAAATATGAAATTTTAACTAAGTAGCTCATAGTGTAGGATTTCTGATTGCTTACATTAATTTTAGCTGTCTCTCTTATAGGACTAGAATTGTATTCCCCTAACGATTCAGTACAGACAAAAAGAGCGAAATAATAATTTTATTTAACCTGCTAAACAATAGGAAAGCAAGCTAAATAGGCAAGATGATGGGTTTTGTGAGGAAACACGACGATTTTTTAGTGTCAAGGATGTTTTAGGCTCCGATATCATTAATATTTTCTGAATACTAACGCTATATTACTTTCAAAAGCAGGCTCGTTTGAGACGATTGGCGAATAAAGATGAATTGACCGTAAATAAAAATATAGGATCTCTGTAACATACATAGGTAGATTATTGAAACATGCATTTAACTAATGGTATATTATCAAAACTCATTTAAACATTATATGGTAACACATTTAATGTCTATTAAGTTGAGGCATTGGCCATTAATGGTTTAAGGAAATCTTTTTTAGTGTAGAAATGTGGTAATTTTTATAATGTGTTGAATGGTTAAACTGGTATTCTTGAGTTTATTTTTGATAAGATAGTCTGTTTTCTTTTTAGATATCTCTGGTTTAAAATTTTTTTAGTTCTATTAACATTAATATACTGAATATGTCAAGTATGCAGCATGTCTCGCATGTATGGAATATAAAACGGGACAATTTTTGATATATTAAATCCATTGATTTGTATCGAAGTTACTAAGTTTTTTATTTCTTGAACCTATGTATTTTATTTAAAGCAAGTTACGCAGAGAAATAATTTTTTATTTTTATTATTTTTCATTAGAAAATTTCCGTTCTTTCACTAACCGCCGTCATAAATACTATTCTACTAATTATAAATGATAATTTGTTTGAATCGATTCTCGTAATTGCCTATTTATTAACAATTGCGTTACATATTAATTTATCTCCCGCGAGCGCGACGTGCTACACGGCGTACCTCGATACCCATCCCTCGCCAAAAGATATAGATTCGACCGCTAGACGGTTAACTTCTCACTTCTTTCGAGATTGTCGACCGTTGGGGTGCTTTGCTCGATCCGAGTTCTCCGAACCCCCGAAGAAGTACGACTGGTGCCGTATTAACCTATTGACTTGGTGAGCATATTTCCATTTAACCTTTAGGGCTTCGCGGTTGAAACTTGTTGTTTGTCTTGTACGCCGTCTTAGTGATCTCTTTTTTTTTCTGCTACATGGGCCATTAAAAAATATATTTAGCCAACGGCATATTATCAAACTATCTTTAAACATTACAACTTGGTACATTTTTAATTACAATACTTAAATGCATGTTTTCTTATGAGCTTATGAGATGCATTATCAGTAAAATGTTACGGGAAACTCATCTTTTCATGTAGTTTCCCCTTATATTTAATTATAATGCACTTAGAATCTACTGACGTCCTCTCTACTTTTGAGAATAGTAAGATAGTGGAGTTAAGTTATATGCCAGGCCGCCTAGCTGTGAAGCAATCTTACGCAGTCTGAGGAACCTCTTTTTTATTCTGTTATACGGCTCACTGGAAAATGTATTTAACTAATGGCATATTATCAAAATCTCTTTTAGTATCAAACCCTAATAAATTTAAGCCATAAATAGATGCTTTCTTATGTGTCTTATGCATTGTTGATAAAATATTACAAGAAACTCATTTCTGCATATAGTTTCCACTTATATTTAACGATTATGCTATTAAGATGTATTGAAGAATATATTAGAACCTATTGACATCCTCGCCCGCATAGAGTATAGTAAGATTATGGAGCTACGTTGTAACACCTGTGTTCAAAGCAGGCTGCGTAGCTGTGAAGCAATCTTACGCTGTCTTAGGAACACCCTTTTTGTTCTTTTATACAGCACATAAAAGAGTTATTTGGCTTGGTTGTAGTACTGTTTTAAAGAATGTGCATGCTAGTCATTTAAAATATATTATATTGTTTCTCTTGCTCTTTTATACATTTTTTTTTTGCTGGTGTCTACGAACTTTTTTTTTCCATTGTAAATAATTCAATTTTGAGAATTGGGCCAATAATTTAAGTAAATCATGCATTTCGCATTTTCCATATTTACTTATAGATTTAATACGATGGTTGATGAGGCACGATGACTGCATGGAGGTTGCGGTCTTATTAAGATATAGCCCACCATAACTAGTAGATAAGTTTAATTTTCAAAGTGGTATTATAGACTCTCTTTTTTTTTTCAGATACTTCGTTTTACATGAGTTTAATTAATCGAACTTATACGAACTTTGCCGAATACTACTAGCTACAGTCTATAAAACATTTCAACCAATTTATATTATTTTAGTATCGCTCTGACTGTTACAGAGGAAAGACCTGTCTAGAGTCTAACATATAAAAATTATTCAAGATGTCTTTTGCCGATGGTCTTGTTGAAGATTTAAATAAATTTTTTTTGGATGCCAATTTGAAGAATAATAAAACAGCTGTGAATATCGGAGTTAAGCGATGTTATAAAGCATCAAAATTAATTTCAACGGCTCTTAAAAATTCTACATCTATTGCAGAAAAGCAGCATCTTTTAACGTTATTAGCCCGGGTAAAAAGCTTTACGGCGATTATTAGAGCATTGGAAGTAACCGGGTTTGGATATGCAGAACGAAAGGAGACAGCAACACATCGTGTTAAATGGGATGACTTACACTCAGCATTTAAATCTAGAGTCAGGACTGGAATAATCACAAACCTGAAAAACACCGATGCTAAATCGTTCCTAGAAGACTGTGCAGCCTTACTTAAAAGAAGAATTCAAAATTGTTTAAAAGTTGATAATTCCTTTAAGGTTAACGCTGTGCTATGTGGAGAGTTCCAAGTTACTAAAGACAGTCTAACTCTAAGTGAATATAAATATCTTAATTCAAAGAATGCTGTTATTGACCAAAATACTAACTTCGATGAATGGTTTCTAGAAAATGTGCAAGATCAGTTGTTAACTAAATTGGAGGAGTTTCAGGAAAAAGATAGTGGTTGGGCTTTAAAGAAGCTAGTAAATTTGACAGTATCTATAAATAAGTATAATCCTCTTCGTGTAGGTAGTTATATTAAGCTACCTCCTTTCATTCAAAACAAGCAAGCTTGTATCAATGTACAAAATAATGATAATATGTGTTTTGCATGGGCTGTGACGTCAGCTTTATATCCTAATAAGTACAATTATAACTTGCCGTCATCATACCCAGATCCTAAGACAGTACTGAATTTGAAGGGAATACAATTTCCTATGACTTTGCGACAAGTATCTAGATTTGAACACCAGAATTATTTATCAATAAATATTTATCGGCTGGAAAAATATCGAAATAAGTTTAATGTTATCCCAGCTTATTTAACAAAAGCCAGAGTAGAAAAACATGTAAATCTTTTATTGGTACAGGATAAGTATTATGATACAGATGATGATGAAATAGACACAGACATTTTCTCTGCTAAGCAGCATTTTGTGTGGATAAAAAACCTATCTCGCTTAATGTCAAAACAGCTCAGTAGTCATGAACAAAAAAAGTATATTTGCGACCGTTGTCTTCACTTTTTCTATTCTGAAGAGAAGTTAAATAAACATATTCAAGATTGTGAGATGGTAAACACTGGTGCAGTACCTAAAATTCCAACAGAGGAGCAAAAGTGGGTAGAATTCAAAGATTTCAAATTCAAGGAAGAAGCCCCCTTTATAATTTATGCGGACACTGAATGTCTTCTGGATCCAATTGAAGATGTTGGAAGTAAAGCAACTTTAAACTACCAAAAACACATTCCGTATAGCGTGGGGTTTTATGTTAAATGTTCATATGATGATACTCTCTCATTTTATAAGTCGTACACTGGACAAGACTGCATGCAATGGTTTGTTAAGGAACTTGTTAGTTTTGCTGAAGACGTTGAGACAGTCTTTTTGTGTGATTTGCCCATGGAAAATCTTTCTGCTGAACAAAATCAGATTTTATATAGTTCCAAGCTGTGTCATATTTGCGAAAAACCATTCTCGTCTGACGACATTATAGTTCGAGATCACAGTCATATCACTGGTAAAATAAGAGGGGCAGCTCATGAAAAATGTAATCTTAACTTTCAAGATAGTCATACAATACCCGTTCTTTTCCATAATATGAGTTCCTATGATGGTCATTTGGTATTAAAGGCATTGGCAGAGGTACCAGGAAAAATCGATATTTTACCTGTGAACAAAGAGAAATATATTTCATTTACGAAAAATATTCCAGAAAATTTGGTGCAGTTAAGATTTATAGATAGTTTTCGATTTTTGGCTTCTGGGTTAGATAAGTTAGCATCATACTTATCAGATTATCCAATTCTTAAATCTGAATTTGCGGAGCTCTCTGAAGATCAGTTTTCATTGCTCTGTAGGAAAGGAGTATTTCCATATGATTTCATGAGTAGTTGGGATAAATTAAGCGAAACCAAATTGCCTTTAAAAATTCAATTCTATAACAGATTGAATGACTCCCTGATAAGCGATATGGATTATGCTCATGCGCAAAAAGTCTGGAACTCTTTAGGTTGCAAGACAATGCAAGATTATTCTGATCTTTATCTTAAAACTGATATTTTGCTTCTAGCAGATATTTTTGAAAAATTTCGCAAGACATCTTTTAAAACCTACGGCATTTCTCCTACACATGCGTACACCTTGCCGGGGTATGCTTGGCAATGCATGTTATTTCAAATGTCTAGAACAAGTCAAGTAAAACTCGAACTGTTGACCGATTTAGATATGATTATGTTTGTTGAAAAAGGTATAAGAGGGGGATTAAGTCAGTGTTCTAAGCGATATGCTGAAGCCAATAATAAGTACATGCCTTCATACGACGCTAATAAAGAGGAGTCATATTTGATGTATTTTGACATAAATAACCAATATGGTTGGGCAATGTCTCAATATCTGCCATATGGATGCTTTAAATGGCTTTCTAGTGAAGAAATTAACAGTCTTAATGCAGTCAATGTCTCTGAAGAAGCTGACACAGGATATATCTTAGAAGTTGATTTAAAAATTCCCTTCGAACTACATAATAAATTTTCAGACCTTCCACTTTGTCCAGAACATCAAAAACCTGAGGGTGCTAATAATATAAAACTTCTGGCTACCCTGCATGACAAGGATAAATATGTCATTCACTATAGGAACTTAAAGCAGGCATTAGCATTAGGGGTGCAATTAAAAAAAATACATAGGGTGCTGTCATTTAGTCAATATCCATGGTTAAAGCCATATATTGATTTGAATACTAGTCTAAGACAGGCAGCTAAAAATGAATTTGAGAAAAATTTATTTAAGCTTATGAACAATGCTGTATTTGGAAAGACTATGGAGAATGTTCGGAATTATTCCTCAGTGAAATTAGTTATGAATTGGGAAGGACGCTATGGAGCCGAAGCTTTAATATCAAAGCCTGAATTTAAAACATGTACTATAATAAATGAAAATTTTGTAATTATCGAACTTGCAAAGTCAAAAATTTATTTCAACAAACCTATCTATGTAGGAATGTCTATTCTAGATATAGCCAAAACTACCATTTACGATTTTCATTATAATTACATGCTGCAAAATTTCTCTAATTGCAATGTCCTTTATACCGATACCGATTCGCTAATATATGAAATTAGAAATATAGATATTTATGAAGTCATTAGAAGAGACTGTCAACAATATTTTGATACATCTGATTACCTTGTGGACAACATATATGGAATTCCAAATGTTAATAAAAAAGTTCTTGGAATGATGAAAGATGAGAACAATGGGCGAATTATGACTCATTTCATAGGGCTTAGATCTAAAATGTACGCTACAAAAGTGCATTTTACCTTTGACGAAATAGAACAAGAAAGATTGAAACTGGCGGTGACTGGTAAACAACGACAAGAAATTGAATGTTATCTTTCGAAAAAGGGGTTAACAAAAAAAATTAAAGGTATTAAGAAGTCGGTAATTGAAAATCAAATATCATTTGAAGATTATGTTAAGTGTCTGCAAACATTTACGGATAAACAGATTTCACAGAATTTAATAAGATCCAAAAATCATGATATATATAGTGTAAAACAAAGTAAGATAGGTTTAAGCCCTCATGATGATAAGAGACGAATTTCAAAATCCTCTGCTGACACGATTCCTTGGGGACATTGTTCGATAATGGAAGGCTAGTCAAAAATATATTTTACCTAACAATCAATCTAACTTTTCCAGGAGTGTATACTCCTAAACATGTTTATCTACAAGAATATAGACAAATACATATTTAAAATTAAAACAGATCACAAATAATTTATAAATTCCCAAATTAATGTTATAAGTTTGAAAATGATTAATAAATTACCACATGAAATTAAAAAATGCCATTATGGGTAAAAATAAAATTACTTGTTGTTTCACTATTTATTCAGTTACTGGCACGCGTGTTTCGACTCTTTCGGATCATTTTCAAAGAAGTTATTAATTATTATTATTTTTACCCATAATGGATAATATACGGTTTCACCATGAATGTAACCCAACGCAAGTTAATTACATTAAAAAATGTCTATTATTATTATTCTGTTTAAGAGCCAGCTCAAATCATTTTTTATCTTATTTCTGGTGACTTTCGATTGTTAATTGGCTTCTAAATGTTAAAATAATTAAGCGAATATGTAGATATCTATAACTGTTTGAAAGGATTTGTATTTGTGCTAAGTACCTACGTGAAACTATTTAAACCTTGTTATCACTTAGTTTTAAGTTTAGGTTGTAAGTATTACACTATTGACCATTCCTATACAATTTGTAATTATTGTCATAGGTATATATTACAGAACAGATGGGGATATTATGTTGATATGCAAATATAATTTGAAAAAAAAAGGAATAATAAGTATATTGTGTATTTTATATCTGTAAAAATGTCCAAAGAAATTATTTGTGTAGTAGGTAGTGTCAATAAATATATATTATTTAAACATTGTTAGTTGTTTTATTTAAAAATAATTCTCGTAACGACGAGTGTCGTATGTGCAAAATGAGAATTCTGGGAAAATGGGGTAGGTTAACACATTTTTTTTTTGTTTTAGTTACCTTTTGCATTATGCTATTCTTTTCAGATACAATTTATTTTTGGGGGTATTTTTTGATATAAATTTATTGGTAGGTAATAGTTTCAGAATGCGAACAAAATATTTTGTTGTTATAAAATACACTTACGGCGTTTTAAATTATTATACCTAGTTCACCCTGCTAAAAATCAAACAGAAAAATCCTTACTGTTGAGACAAGTACTTACTATATGGTATTTTTTATATCCGAACTAATTTGCATTGTATAATAAAGGTAAAATAATTAAATATGCACAGTAAATCTGGCTCATGGATGCATTTTAATTATTTTGGTGCAAAATCAATAAAAAAAAAAAATGTGTACTTGCGTAGGTATCTACTGCTAGATAATGTGGCAGCATTCAAATGCCAAAAACCTACCTACATAAGGAAAAAACACTTAAGACTTTCTAAGTTAGGTACCTAAGTATATGCATAGAGGAGGATAGGTAGGTAATACATTTTACCCATAAAGCAATTGAGGAAATTTAGAATATAATTTTCGTAACTGTTAGATACAGTAATATTTATTACCTTTTGTCTGTTATATCTGATTTTATAACTTACAAATGCAAAATATTAACTTAAGATTTGAAAAAGGTTTAAATGCCTATAGGGTGAAAATACTGCTTTCTTAAAAGCGAAAAACGGATTTCGCACCGCCAAAATTACCATAAAACTGTAGGTACGTATATCTATAGGTACCCACCTACTTGGTAGGTAACTAAAAATTGATCAAATTGCATTACGGCACTTCTTTCTACGACGCAGTATAATATAACCGTGGTGTGATGTTAATCTTATTTGCACGTTTTCTTGAAAAACTAATAAATTTTATATCTGCTGTTTCTTATATTTTATTGTGTTGCATCTAACAACAGCACAGTTTGACGATATTTATTGTTCATATTATATACAATTTTATTGTAAATAAAAAAATATAAATTGTTTAAATCAGCCTAAACTGTTACGTTTTACTTCGATTAACAAGCTGAAACGCGTTTGTAAAGATAATCAAGAAATACTCGTGGGTAACATCTGCGCCCCTGCGCGACCGATACGGAAACGCGTCTGCATTGTAAGCATATCATCCACCACGAATAACATTTACCGCAAGACAACGTAGCTCAATGGTTAGAGCGTAGCCTGCATGTGCCGATGGACGCGGGTTCTATCCCCGAAGAAACCAGCTTTTTTTCTGCATTGATCGTCAACTCTCAGAAGACAGTGGCATATTATGGGTAGTTAGTTTGGAAGAGGTTGTATGAGTTAATAATTTTGGCGTCGCGACGCCCTCCGAGGGGGCCCAAATGTTTAGTACGCCCCTGACCCGGCGTCGGTTCGCTTGAAAAACAGAATGGACCTTAAATTTCCTTATGGAGATTTACATGTAAAAAAGCTCAACTCTAATCCCGGAACGCCTTAGATTATCTACTCTCTGTGTAAGAGTACTGAAGTTTTTTTACATTATATTATTTAATATAATATCCAGAGGACGCAGAAAAATGCATTAAACCATAAAAATAAAACCCAACCTATTGAACAAAAGGTCAAAAAAAAATGTTAGTTTTTTTTTGTCTCATTGCCATATCGATAAATTAGTCAGAATATATAAAAATATGTCGGTCTCTTAACATTGACCTCCTTCCTATAATACATACGTTAAGCATCAAATCCTACGGTTTATCACGAATTTGGACACCTAATTGCGCTTAACCACATTGTCATATCTCTGCCCACGCATAATTTTTACCGCTTTTTAAATTAATGGGCTGTCTGAAAGCCTAAGTAATTTGTTTAAACCGAAGAACGAGGATGATGCTTTGTAGGTAGTGAAAAACTAATTATGCAAGCACTTGAGTTGTATGTGGGCAAGAACATAGACGAATTAAATCAAGATCGGGGCTCGATTAGCAAGAAAGTGGCACACTCCGCACATTTGTAGCAGATACATACATAGTGTTGACGACCTGTTTCATAAACGTTTACAGTTTGGAAACAGCAGGGGTTCTTTTGAAGTTTGTTCGTTCCATTATCTAAAGCAATACTAATTAGAGGCACATTAAATTAATTGGTCTCCGCGTACGGAAAGTAGGGGTTTAGGGGCACGACAATAGGCTCCTTCAGGCTACAGGTTTAAAAGGAGTTAGTTAACAACCGCCTTAGTGTTATTGCGGCCTGTAAGATTTACTGGTACCCTTTAGTAGTTTAGAACAATTCATTGAACTGCATCTTTTGATTCACACTCGCAAGTACAGGGTGTCCATTTTTTTATGTAATTGCAGGGTATCTCCGTAACTAGTAAAGATAGAGACTTGCGGTTTTACATTTTCGTGAAACAAGAGATGCCGCAAACAGAAATGTCAGCTTTCTTAGTTTTTAAGCTACAGGGTGTTTTCGAAAATGTTTGCTTTTTGACCACCCCCTGTATTTCGGTTACCCTTTAAATTATCAAAAAATTGTTTCTAAGAGAGTTTTTTGGGTAGAATTCAGTGACGTGCTTACTTTTTTTCTGGGAGTCTTACCTTTGGAGATTTAAAGCAAAAATTTTTAAATGGAATACCCTGTATATTTTTCTCTTATTTTATTGGGCTATTTTTAAGCTTTTCAAAAATATATCCATAATAGAATAGTTATTATTAACAATAAACGCAGAAATCGAAACATTTAGAAAATTAGGGTAGTGGCACAGAAAATATAGCTACGGCAGTGGCGTAGCCAGCATTTTGGGGCGAACTATAGGAGGGGCTCAGATCGCGGAGCCAAAGCGCCGCAGGCAAAATTTCTTCGGGACCACGCCCAAATTTCGTAGGAATTCACCTTTTTTATACTCTCTGGCCCCATATGAAGTGAAAATCCGCTATATAAAGAAAATTAATATGATATGGTGGGGCGCTCTCAAAGCCGGTTTTATTAAGTTTATTCCCATCGCTTTTCTTTACTAAAAATAAAATAAGATCGATCTTGTTTTTTAAGAATTATTATTTAACTAGTAAAGGGGCGCTAGGCCAAGGGGGGCGACCGCCCCCCTGTGGCTACGCCACTGAGCTACGGTAGTAGGCTATGAACCAAACAAAAGAATATGTCATTACTGCTAAAAGTAAGTCGTCGCACAGCATTCCCAGTACGTAAGTCCCGTTTCAGATGGACGCGTATGGTACGCGCGCGTACTAAAGGTCACGCGTATGTGTACGCGTGGTTTTACTTTCACATGGGGCGTACAGACGGTCACAGACAGTAGTAGCAAAAGAAACATGCAAGGGGAAACATCTAGCGTTGTTGCCATTGCTGCATATTGCCTTTTAAAAAAAAGTCTAAAAAAGAAAAGGATATGGGTGCACCCTATTATTGAAAAGCGATTACTGAAAGGTGCGTTCGTTACGATGTATTCGGAGTTACGTGAACACCCTAGAAAATTCTTTAATTATTTTCGTATGTCAACAGCAACGTTTGATGAATTACATAGCAACTTAGAAAATTATTTGAAGCATCCAAATGTTGTCCTAAATCATCCCAGGATTTTTGCCTTAAGTCCCGATTTTTATATTCTTCGTTCGAACTATCCCATAAATTGGGTCTCTGTTCAACTTCGCTAATAAGAATTTCAGTATCGATAAAGCTATTATCATTAGCCATTTTCTGTTCACAACGTAAATAAATAATTTTTTTTTTTCAATGATATTTATTTAATAATTTTTTAGACACGATTTTATTACTTCGAGATCTTTTTTTATGACTTTGAACGAACTTCTAGTGCTTCTACAAAAGCCATAACGTGTTGTCTTCTATCAGTAAGAAATGTTTATACAAAGAGAAGCTTCTTTCAACATCTACTGATGTAAATACTACAACTTAGGTAGTAAAGTATAAGGCCAAGATACCTTCATAAATGCTTTTTACTGCAATTAAGTATTTAAATCCTTCATTCTTTTTTACAGTAGGTACATCAAATTTGTTCCTTACTTGACCTCCTACTTTACCGGGAATGTTGTTACATTTGGCGGGAAAAGTTCAACAATACTACTAATTGAGTCTCTTAAACTTAAATTTCTACTCTCTAACGAGGATATTATGTCCGGTATAAAACTGAAATTACCCTTAATAGAAACAAGATCTTTAACTACACTTGCACTTTTTAACAACTCTTTACTTTGCACAACACACTGCGAATCGTCATCTAAATCCAAAATTAGTTCTATAATTGCTTCGAAATATTCTGCGTAGAATATTTCGGCCTTAGTCCATGTTCCCCACCGGGTAATTACAGGTTCTGGAGGTAAACTAACTCCTTATACATCTGCACTCTTAGAGGTGCTTTTAGAAACACTTTTTACATTCGAGATTAATTTATTTACTAAAGGATATTCAGTTCTGACGGTTTCTGCGACTCGGTTTATTCCATGTAAAAGACAAGTCACATGTACCATATTGGGGTAAAAATCAGACAAAATCACTAAAAACTTCTCATCTGCAATGGGACTGGATTTGGTAAGAAAAAGCTCGATAGAGACTGCTGAATAAATCGGGTTACGGTCACATTATTAGCTTTGTCTAGCTGCTTAGAAGCTATTAAATATGCGTTTGTTGCTTTATCTTCTTAAAGGGCTACAATCATAAGATGTGCGATATATCTGTCACAAGCATCTGTGCTTACATCAACAATAATGTAAAAATTTTATCACCCAGTGAAGCTCTAATTTCTTCTAAAATGGTTTCGTATACTAAATGGACATTCTTCTTTCTAAGCGTGGATTCGTCAGGTATGGTTTGTTGACAATATTTTTGCAAAACTTCTCTAAATTGCGGATTTTGCAATTTTTTTAAGGCTATCTTTGTCTGTTGTCTAGTAATCTAAATAAGCCACTTCTTGGACGACAGCATTATGTGTTTCTACATTTTACAATTTGAAGCGAGCAGTGGATCAATGGTAAAACAAACATTAACTTACAACACGTCAAATCGTCAATCGTACCGAAACGAAACAATAGATTGGCGGAAGAAATTTAGACAAGTGAATAGTGCGCGGTAATTCCCCTACTCGGTTCTTTTACTCGGTTCTAAGCGAGTAAACGTATCCATTATTTTAGAGAATCCCTGAAAATGCGTTTCGTTTTTAAGCATAGACAAATAGGGTTGCCATATTATGTGTTCAAACCAAAATCGACTAAAATTTGGAGAAAATCCGAAAAAGGAAAAAAATAAATACTGCTGACGTAATTTCCATCCAGACACCCTTTCCCCCCCCCCCCCCCCCCCATCCCCCATGTCATCAAAAATAAGCAAAGCAAAGACCCCCTGGAGTGCTTACGTAATACTTGAATAACCCCTAACGCCAAAAACATAACAATATGCTCATAAAATAATAATTTGGGAAAAATATGCATTTTATTATAAAATTGACAAAATATGCAAAAAATGCATATATTATGCACTTAGCATATACTCCGCCCTTTAAATTAATAACCAACTAATTATCAGAGATGTGCTCGTTCTAAAAAAATAATTGTGTAAGGAATGTTTTTGTCAAACTATTTTTTTTTTAATGGAAAATAAAAAAAGAATGATGGTTGGAAAATATTATGATCCTAATAATCGTTAAATGGTCGACTCTTTTCAGAGATGGCCAGATATCGAAAGCAGGTCTATAATAAATTCCTTGGCCCGTCTTCACACTTGACGATGATGATGATTCCTTAATATTTTTATTGTTTTTAAGTTTACAGGTTATTCTAAGTAAAAATAACTTATTCATACAATCTGACAATATTTAAGATTTATTTGCTTCTTTCCTTGGCCACCCACTAAGTACTATTTTGTCTCAAATCCGGTATGTTTATTTAATCGCTTATTATTTTACAAATATAACTTGTCAATTAGTCACGGCGTTGTAAAGACGATGAAATCATGCAATTTATAAATGCGTAAATGCCGAAAACTTAAATGAATTTTACCCTAAAAGCAAATTTCTCGTCTAAAAATGGTATTTATTTTTCTAGGAGTTTTCCCTATATTTCACCCATTAGATTTTGGATTATGAATCGCCCTATTAAACTAGTTTTATTGAAATGCAACATGCAAACTAGACCGTTTTTTTGTATTTTGCGAACTAGGTCATGTCAAAACTATTTTTGGGTTTAATTCATTGCCGACATAGAATTATTATTATTTCAGATTATATTTTAGATATAATTATGTTCAACTTAGATGTGTTTCCTTGAATTACCTTTACCACCTATTCGCTGTTTGATATTTAGTATTAATAAAATACAAATAAAAATGTTTTAGAACGCATTTTTTATTCCAGGAACTAAGAAGATGGAATATAAGACCAGACAATGGCACGAGAAATGTTTCTGCTGCTGCGTATGTAAAGTCCCTATTGGAACTCAGAGCTTCATCCCCCGTGAGCAAGAAATCTTTTGCGCCAAGTGCTATGAAGAAAAGTTCGCTACTAGGTGTATCAAGTGTAACAAGGTAAATATACTCGGCTAGCGGCGCCATTCCATATTGTATAAACCACCACAATATAAATGATTCAATTTAATTTTTCCAGAGAAATTAAAAATTAAAAAAATAACATCTAACTTTAAAATACCCTACATGCTGATTAGAGATGTCAATCCCGAAAGGTTTTCTTAATCCCAGGATTTTCGAGATGTGTACGATAAATCCCGGGATCCTGGGATCTTATCCCGGGATTAGATGTACCGAAAAAAATCAGATAACATTCAAAAACTTTTATTGTATTAACTTAAATTACAAGATTTAACAAAAAAAAAACTCCTTAACGAACTTAAAGAAGTGTGTTGCAAATACCAACAAATAAGTTTTAGGCTTATAGATTTTTAAAAAATACCGCAAAAATATTAGTGCGTCTAAAGTTTCAACTCCCAGCTTAGAACGTATTTTATTACAAACAAATCCTGCAGAAGAGAAACATCTCTTAGATTCCACGCTTGTGGGCTGAATGGTTAATAAAATTCAAAGGGCTTTTTGAAGACTACGTCCCGGACTACCACTATTTGCGTATAAATCAATTTCTTGAGTAATGATGTCTGGCAGTCGCGTCTTATTACATTTGTATGAATCTGAACAATGCCTTCTGTAGTTTTACCTTTAAGGGTTCATTTTCTGCTCTCAGAATTTTCGCGATGGGAATCAGATTCTCGTCGCTGTCGTCGCTGGTTTCGCTTCCACATGCATCTTCATTGTCTAGCCTGATTATGATATTTGATGTTCTAAAGCAATCATCTGGTTCAGAGTAGTGATTCCCACGAGAGTCTCATTTACGAGAATCTCGCATGGTCTCGTCTTGTTTTCGAGACGAGAATCGAGACGATACTCGGATATCACGAGACGAAACTTTTATTGGCCTCGTCTCGAACTTCTCGTGTCTCGTACAAGAGTCTCGCAGGTGAATATTTCTGCATGCAGACTTGAAAACCTATAAATCATTTTACTTATTATAAAAACCAGTGTTAAACAAACAAGGTTGACTTGATTGACTTGATTGCTTTTCTGTCTTACTTCTTGGCTGTGCTGTGCTATGCTACACGCTGCGCTCAATGTGCGACCGGCCTTAGCAAAGCTTTGAATTCCGCGGAATGAATAACATTTCGGGATAAATTACTAGTCAACTTTGAAATACTTTCCAAAAAACTCGGAGGAGAGAAATACGTCACCTTACCTGTGGTGGTTGTATGTATCAATATACTAATAGATAATCTTGAGAGCAAAATATTTGAATGGAACCAAAAGGCAGATCGAACCCCTGTCGAAGAGCAGCTTATTGTTGGTTTTCAGGCTGCGAGAGACAAAATATTAAAGCATTATCATAAAACTAACTGCATTTTTGCTGCAATTTCAATTCTTGATCCACGGCATAAGTTAAAAGCATTTGATATGACAAGATGGGGCCAAGAATTAAAAGAGAATTCGATTCAGAAATTTCAAGGTATATATATATTATTATGTATAAAGTAGATTTTCATAAATCAGAGAGGCAACTTTCGAAAGAAACGGAGGTGGAGGGACGAGGACGAGAAGATCCTGAACCAGAATAATCGGATTTTGTGATCGATTTTGATATCTTGTACGCAGTAAATCCTACCCCTGCCGAAGGAGAATGGATGCAGTAGCTTCAAAAATATTATTTTATACCTCGGTGTAATAAAAATACAGATATATTACAATAGTGGAAAATTCATGTTTCTGAATTTCCCATTCTAAGTTTGATGGTACGAGATCTCTTAAGCATACCAGCTACTTCAGTCCCGGCGAAAACATTATTCTCACGTGCTGCGTTAACTATAAGAAAACATAGAAATCGCCTTAATAATGAATCTGCACGATGTTTGTTATGCCTAAACGACTGGGTGAAAAACAAAAAAATTTGCGACCGAGAAGCCTGTTAAAAGTTTTTTCTTATTATTTCTAAATAATGTTAAGGTTAAGTTTTTGTTTCGTTTAATTGTTTAGATTTATTACCTTGTACTACCAAAGTTTTATTCCGTAAGTGTAAATGTAAACTTTGGTATTACTTTCAAATAAATGCATGATGATATCTTTCAACAGTTTTAATTTTCTCTTCCTACTCTTACATTATTGTATAACAAGTAGGTAAGTATCCCGTACTGGGCTGGATGGGATTTCGATACATTTGCAAGACTCTCGTACGAGACGCGAGACGAGACAGGCTGCGAGACGAGACTTGATACAAGGTTTTTTATTTCATATGCGAGACAAGACAAAACTTTACGAAAATCTCGTCTCGTTGGTCTCGTGGGAATAACTAGTTCAGAGTATATAAATTCCGTATTTGTGAGATAACTGAGAATTTGAGAATAAATGGTTCTGCGTTGCTTAATCCTTTTTCTAAATAAGTCTTGTAGATCAGTGCTGAGTTGTGTTTTAATTCTGGATAGTTCTTTCAACATGAATTTTAATGCAGCATTCGCTTTATATAAATCTGTCTGTAAAATGTCTCGTCGGCATAAGGCTTCGACTGTTAATTTTATTGGCTGGAGCACTTTTACAACGCCTTTGTTTTCCATTTCCAGTCTATAATTGGTAACATGTTTAGATCAATTAAGGTATTTTTTATGGAGTTCTCTAAGAGGCGTGTTTCCGGATTGCATGCATATATGCATAAAAAAATCGGTATTTATCCCGGGATTAACAGGTCTAATCCCGGTATTTTCTAGACAGGTTTTTCTTCCGGGATCCCGGTACTGCGAGATCTCGGGATTGACATCCCCAATGCTGATGCGTAAGAACAATTCCAATAAGGAACGTATTTCAAAATTAATTTTTAATGACCAAATTATCAAGTATACAAAAACACTTAAATTTTTAGGATTATATTTAGATAAAATCTAAGTTGGAAGTGCCACATTCAAAACCTAAAAACTAACATATCTCCATTAATAGAACTTTTATATAAAATAAGACATTTTGTTCCCTTAAAGTATTTAGAAAATATATATTTTTGTCTTAATTATTCAAAAATCCGATATTTAATTTCAATCTGGGACTCTGCATGTAGAAGTAATTTAAAACCATTACAAGAATTACAAAATAAAGTAATTAAATGTAGGTATACACAACTTACCTTTTTTAAAACCAACAATTAATTTATATCGACCAAAAAGATATGTAGACTAGGGGCGCGTTCATAGTTTTCACCAAATTAGTAAATATTACCCAGGTAAAATTTAACCGACGTCCATCCAGTTATATCTACGAAACAAAAAGATCTACTCACTGTGAACGGCTCGGGCATGCGCCGAGAGCAACCCGAACAAACGTCAAACTTGTCAAATTATATTTTGCAATTTTGAAATGCGACAGCAACAAAACTCTTTTGAGCAAATTGTGGGTATCTTTTGAAATCGACATTCTCAAAAAGTTTTGCCGCGCCAAAAAACTTTTATTTTAAAAACAACCTAACTTTTAACTTTCACCATAAACAATAAACAATACATTTGCGCATGCCGGACAAACTTTATCCGTCTCCCGACTTGGTTAAAAAGTTGTTTCGTTCGGTAAAAGTTATCCACAACCGTGAACGAGTATAAATGTTACCCGGTACAACCGTGAACGAGTTTTCCTATCGCCGTGTGCAATCGGTGCGCACCCGACGAACGTCCGACGTCAATCGTGAATGCGCCCCTGGAGTAATAATTTTTATAAATTAAAAATTAATATATTATTAGAGACAATAAACTTAAAAATAAAAAATTCAATTATAAAATTATTAAAATCAATTAGCGTTCATCAACATTATACAAGACAATGTAATGATTTCCGAATTACCTAAACCAGATCGAATTTTGATAAACGGTCAATTTTATATGAAGGAATTAATATTCATAATTAATTACCAACGTTTCTTAAAGATATCCAAGTAATAAAAAAATAAACTAACAAAAACAATTCTGGAAGAATGATTTTGTTAAAGGTTTGTGAAACAGATACTCATTGTGAAATTATTGTTTTAATATTATTTTATCTTTGAATCATAGATATCTCCGGGGTGAAGCTTATTTATATTAAAGAGGAAAGAAAAATCCAAAATTCTTCCCAAATATTTAATATTTTGCTCTACGCGTTGCGGTTTCTCAAACCATTTTCAAGAGCTGTCTAAAAAGTTCATTTATATAATAATCTCAATTCAAAATCAAAATTATTAGGTATTACTTACATAATATAATCACAAACTTTACATTAAGGACACAAACAAGTTCACTATGGCGAACACAGGTTAACTAACTATATAAAATTGATCAACGGGCGGATAAACCCAAAAAACATTAAAAAAAATAAAACAAAATATACCGAACCAGAGCCGCATCTAGGTTGCACAAAAAGAGGTACGATTATTTAAACAAACATTCACTACTTAAACTCATTTTTAATTTTCACTGCTTCTCTGTAGTGGGCGTTGACAGGATCGTTCAAACACTCAATCTGATTAATAATCTCTAATTTGGCTATTTCTATATTTTCTAAAAAATTCAGCTTATGGCCTTTATTCGCATTATGTAGCATTTTGAATTTGTCTTTAGTATTAAAATTATGTAAGTTCTCTCTTAAATGTAGGCCAAAAGCTGATCTCTTGTCATTAGGCGATTTCTGAGAGTTTAAATGTTCTTTTATTCTAATATTAAAACTACATCCTGTCTGTCCAGCATATTTAGCTGTGCAAGAGTTACAGGACAACAAATATACCCCACTTTTGTCAAGCATTTACTCTCGAGAATAAGCTACGTAAATTGTTTACTGATTTGTAAGCTATTTTAAAATTGTTGTTTAAGGACTTCAATACATTACCCGCCCTCAGAGAAACAGCGCCCAAAAAAGTTAGTCTTAAATACCTAGGTTTTTTTATTTTTATTGTTTTTCGGGTTTATCCCGTTGATCAATTTTATATAGTTAGTTAACCTGTGCTCGCCATGGTAAACTTGTTTGTGTCCTTAATGTAAAGTTTGTGATTATATTATGTAAGTAATACCTAATAATTTTGATTTTGAATTGAGATTATTATATAAATGAACTTTTGAGACAACTTTTGAAAATGGTTTGAGAAACCGAAACGCGTAGAGCAAAATATATATATTATTGTATCTATTGTGTCAGTTATACTGGTCTATAAGTTTGTATTAGATTCCCTGTAAGTTAGTTGGGAATAAACAATTGAATTAAAATAACAAGAAAATTGTGGTTTACTCTACCTATCTAAAGTCCATTAAAATAGCAGAACATCCAATTAGCTAGCTTATTTATACCACCCAAGAAGTCACCCACTCAATTTTCTAAATAATATTCTCATTTTAACACTGTTTTATTATTGAAAAATTGTTATCTATAATTTTATGGTAAAACCAGTTTGCTAAATTTTATTTTTCTCCAGGTCATCACTAGTGGAGGCGTTACTTACAAGAACGAACCATGGCATCGTGAGTGCTTCACCTGTACGAACTGCCAAAAGAGCCTGGCTGGAGAACGTTTTACCAGCCGCGACGAAAAGCCATATTGTGCTGATTGCTTTGGCGAACTCTTTGCGAAGCGTTGCTTCGCTTGCAATAGGCCTATAACTGGAATTGGTGGAACCAAAGTAAGTAAAAAATTATTTGATGGCGCACTGGGTTTTTATCCTAGTGGTTACATTAATTTTTACTGCGTGACCTATAGGGTTGCTCACTGGTTCGTTAACTTTCTGCTGCCTTTGATTGAAACAATTGTTTACTTAAACACTTGTATTTTTATTACTTAATGCAGGTTATGGTAGCATATCACAAGGATTCACGACAAATACACTGGTCAATACTTAACGTTACATTACTAACTATCACTTTAAAGTACATCACAAGAACGCCCCGGTATCGTAGGGAGTTCAATTTAGTATGTCAGATAATGCAGAATCACTTGCTGCTTAGTTCTACTTGAAAATAAACCATCAATTGCCCAAAAAGCTCTTAAGCTCGTGAAGCGTACATAACAGCACCTGCTTCACGGAGCCGTCTTGGAATGTACTACTTAATTGCCCAACAAGGCCTTCAAAACGTGGAGCGCACGTAAAAGCTCTTCCTTCACGGAGCCATCGTGGAAGACTACTCTCTCTTGACCGTTGCGCCGTGCCCTCTCGTCTCTCTACCGTCGCGTGATACGATCTGACCACATATTTCGCCCGATGGAGAGCTAGCCTCTCAATAATGACGTTATAACTGCGTGAACAAATTATAACCCTTATGTAATTTACAAACAAAAATAGCAAAGATTGAAATCGCACGCACACCGCATTTACCAACATTTCCCACAATATGGAAATTTTCCGTCGTAACCCCTTTGTTCAAAGATGGAAAGCGTTCAGACGTAAATAATTATCGACCTATTTCCAGACTATCGTGCATGGCTAAGATCCTGGAATCCATAGTGACAGACAGAATCTTTGCTTCATTTAAAGGTATCATCTCAGAAAATCAACATGGTTTCTTCTCCGGTAGATCTTGTCAAACTAATTTATGTACTTACAGTGACTTCATTTCTACTGTTCTTGATGACGCTTTACAGGTTGACAGTGTTTATTTTGATTTTAGAAAGGCCTTCGACCGAGTTGATCATAATATTTTGCTGCAAAAATTGAGTTTCTGTGGTATTGGTGGTCCTTTACTTTCCTGGCTTGATAGCTATCTCCACAATCGAATGCAATATGTTAAATTTAACCATACTTTGTCCAAGGAGATCACTGCACATTCCGGTGTCCCTCAGGTATCTCACCTCGGTCCTGTATTATTTTTGATTTTCATTAATGACCTATCCTTTGTTTTCGAACAGTGCCATCATTTGTTTTTTGCTGATGATTTGAAAATATTTCGTCATGTTGCGAATGAATCCGACTGTGCCCTTTTACAGAGTGAAGTCTCAAAACTGTATGATTGGTGTCTCAATAATAGCATGACCCTAAACAGCGAAAAGTGCAAAGTAATATCGTTTTCAAGAAAGAGGCAACCTCTGAATGTTGTTTATCGGATTAATGGAGCACTAATTCATAGAGTTGAACTGATTAATGACTTGGGTATTGTATTTGATAGCAGTCTACGATTTAACAGCCACTTTAATAACATAATTGCAAAGGCCTTCAAAATGGCTGGTTTTGTCATGAGACAATGCTGGCAGTTTAAAAATGTCGAGACATTGAAGAAAATGTACTATGCATTGGTGCGAAGTCATCTAGAATATTGTTGTGTGGTCTGGGCTCCTCGATATCAGGTCCACATTAAACGGATTGAGCGGGTGCAATCGAGGTTCATGAACTTTCTGTTGCATAGACTGGGGATTGATCGTTCTACGCTTTCTAATAGGGATCGCTTAAGCCTTGTAGGGTTGAATAGCCTGGAGATACGCAGAATAAGGCTCACCCTGGTATTCGGCCATAAAATCTTAAACAACTTGATGGGCTGCTCGGAACTTTTGTTTTTGCTTAACTTTAGAGTACCATTCCTGGCGGCAAAACGTGTCAAAGGATATGCGTTTTTCCAAGTTCTAAAACTAGACGCTTTAACATTGAATTGTATTGAGAACACTTTTTTTGCTTAATTAACCGAAGCTACAGGCCGCTTATTTAGGAAATAGTAGTTGTATTTAATGATAATATTTGCAAGTTCTGTTGTTTGTCTAGACGACAGTATTATTCGTTCTACAAACATTAGATGCATTTTGTTTCTCTGTTTCTCTGATCGTTGACGAATTGTGTTGCTAATGGAATAATAGCTGTAGCAAGTTATAATATTTGAAAAGCAGCTATTTTATCTAGACAAAAAGTATCTAGTAAAAATATTGGTTGCATTTAATTTCATTATTTTTATCGCATTTGAGCAATTGTTTCTCCAACAATATCTACGTGACTTTCATTAACACCCTGTATGTTTTATGAGGTTTCCATACCCATTGCAATTTGTCGCTTGGAACTAAAATGTATTGAAAAGGGTTTGCTTTTTCCTTCTGCCAGAACCATCCTCAGACGCGTTTCGCTGTATAACAGCTCATCAGTGAGGCTATGGGTTCTGACAAAAGGAAAAAGCATCGGTGTCTGTTTTAAAACAGAAAAATCGGTATAATAACATATAAT
Organism: Polydrusus tereticollis; assembly: GCA_963920685.1. NCBI lineage: Eukaryota > Metazoa > Arthropoda > Insecta > Coleoptera > Curculionidae > Polydrusus > Polydrusus tereticollis. The sequence goes on from OY987327.1 coordinate 28,735,275, forward strand.
AAAATGTATTTTATTTTATTGATTTATTAAAAGGGTGAAATTGTGACGAAATTTGGCGTAGTCCCAAAAATTCTTTTTTCTGCGACTCTATTCACGGCTTATTTTAGACTAACTAATATTTTTGTTTCAGTTCATCTCATTCGAAGATCGCCACTGGCACAACGATTGCTTCTTCTGCGCGAGCTGCCGTACTAGTCTAGTTGGCCGCGGCTTTATCACAGATCAAGAAGATATCATCTGTCCCGAATGCGCCAAGCAAAAACTTATGTAAAATAACCTCCTCACACGGGCCATAAAAAATAGACATTTTAATGAAAATAATTTATTCTTGTGAGTTTCACGTTGGACTTATTTAGGATTAGAGTTAATTAATGGCACGACAATGACACTAAATTATTTTCAATTAAATGGTTTTATAGATGTGTAGTTTTTAAGACTCTTGATAACACATGACACAACATGACAAACACGCACACAGATTACACACACAGTTAAACTTAAAACACAAAAAAAAAAGAAAAAAAAATTAAAAAAAAAATTTTGATCTGGCCGCGATACGTGAATAATGATCACAACCCTAAAAGTGATAAATTGATGTTGATATCAAGTATTTTATCAATCTTAAGCTTTCCGTCATTGTAGTCACTTATCATTGTCAAGTATGGGAAATGGGATCTAATAGTTAAATTTTGTTCTTTTTTAGCAAACTATCTTCAAATTTTTATACCCGGAGTGATCCTACACCTTTAAATAGTAGTATTTTTTTAATCCAAGTAGTTTCTGTTTTATTAATAATGAATAATATATTGTATATTGGATCCCACTTTTAACAATGACCGCGGTTATAACTTAAAATACTATTACGGTGTTACACACACACCGCACCACCGTAAAATTTTCAATAAGGACTAAGTTGAACGGTTTTGAACCCAAACTATTATTTTTTTAATTTTCGTTAATAGTTGTTATAATATTTTTTTAATGGTTTTATTTTAGTATTAAGCTGTATTAAAAATTCTAGCTTATTTATTAAATAATGCGCTTTTTATAGCTTTATCATAGTGAAATTAATACAGTGTTTAGATTTTGAAAGCTGTTGAATTAAAAATGAAAAATACCTAATCTAAAATACATGTTTGTCAGAAAGATGCCTTAAAATCATAAAAGAACTATTTTGTTAATGTTTTATAATCTATAGTATTTTTAATTAATATACATATATCCAAGGTAAAAAACATGTTAATGTCGTGATGGCTTTAATGTTCTATTTTCATTGTTAAAACATATAAAAAATTCCTCCCATAATATATCTATACCGGGTGGCAAAGGCTCGCGGAAATGCAAATTTTCTAATGAAGTGTGGTTCTGTATAATTTCATTGTTACCCGGTATATCTTAATAATTACAACTTATTTGATATAGATTAATTTTTAAGCATTTTAAAACATTTTTTTAATAATTTAGAAGCTTAGAATCGCCAAGCAGGTGCGCTATTTCAAAATACTTATACCATATGTATTCCTTTTTGGTAGCTGCTATAAAAACTTTAATTTTAAAGGTAAAGAATTAAATGTATTGTCACAGTATGTCCCATATTTTTGTGTAACTATTTTTTTAATGTTTTGCAGTTCAGACAGCTGATGTATTTTTCTGATTTTTCTTGTAGATATAATTAGAGAGCTTCACTAGGCATTTAAGAGAATATAAAATGCAATTTGGTGCTACCTATAATATTAAATGTAAAGTTTATATTTTATTTTATAAATATTGATATGTTACTAGTTATACGATTATTTGTTATAATTATTAACAACTTACAACTGTTATTTTATTTTAACTCTATTCTAGATTATATTAACATTTCTGGAATGTTATAAATTTTAAGCTTCTTAAAGAAATAAATTACAGGGCTTTGCTTATAGGGTTATTGTTATTATATTTTATTCTTTAATAAAGTCTTATTGGAAGATTCTAAATTATTGTTATACATGTTGTAGGTTTCCGTTTGCAACTTTCCTATCATCCAGCACACACAGAGTGGGGCTGCAAATTACGCTTTTTAAATAAATATATAGTCGGAAATTTCTTATATTCATCTAAAAATTTATTTTTAAATCTTCGTCATGGGATCCTTGTTTTCTTCTCAGTTGCTTGGGCTAATGTCCGCACATCCGCTATTCCGTATTTTCGCGAATTTTGTGCCTGTTCATATGAGGCAATTTGCTCGCGTTTCGAGTAGCGCGTTTATTTCGTTGCGCCTAGATGATGCGTTTTAGGAGTCTAGGTTATATATGTGGATAATTCATTTACATATTCGAATAATGTAAATAAATGCATGCAAAGAGCACGTGAACACGATGTAATAAGGCTTGGACCCGAGAATATAAGACCGTCGCCGAATGGTTACTCGACTAATTTACCACTGCAACAATCGATTGCCAAGTTCAAAATTAAATTGACAGGCTGGAAATGGTCGTTCGGGAACGGTGCCTATTTACATTGTTGGAATCTCTAATTTATTTTAGTATGGTGTTCTATATTCGTGAAAAAATCACGATTGACAAAGCCTAGTCGTGCGACTTCTGAATGGATCAGTGGTTCTTCAAATACAAAATACAAAACGCCTTACCAATGGAGGAATTGACCGCGCGTCGCGCGCGAAACGTTTAGCGTCAAGGTTTTCGCGTATTACGCCATTGCAATTTGTAATGTATCTGAACGAACAATCGCGTATAAGTTGTCTGATATGGACAGGCACTTATGTAAGTCGCATTTTCGCGTCTCTACTTACCAGAGTATTGGCCAAATTTCAAACATATTAACACATACATAACTTAAAAATTGAGCACTGCACACGGATTAAATCTGTGCACTGCATGAATTCGCCTTTCCCGTCAAAAGTCACATGCCATGCCTTGTCACATCTGTCACATGTCTTGTCAATTTTGTCATGTCATCCGTCATTTTAAATTTGCCGATTTTTCTCGTGTTCTAGGAACGTTTTTTTCGTTAATAATAATTTTTATGTAGGTATTATCTAATAAATTGTTACATTGAGTGTCGCAAAGGATAGGAAGAAGTAAGTACCTACTTACAACTAGGGCCTACTGATTTTTAAACGCGAATCATGCTTTTAGGTTCAGTGTTCTCGGCCGATAACCTAAAAATATTACTGTGGTAAAGGAAAGGACTCGGTTTTCATAAAGAATGTCGGCAGCTCAGGTTTTTAATCGAATTGGACAATTCGGCTTAGGAATTGCTCTTGTAGGAGGTGTGGTGAATTCAGCTCTTTATAATGGTAGGTGATTTCCATTGCATTAGACAAATCCTGAACTTCTCTTCTCTCTGCTGCTGAACTTTTTCGGCTATTTTCCTAGCACATTGTGACTTTGTCATTATGTCAATGCTTTGTTGGCCTCTAGACTCTGTTATGATCAGTGACACAGAGACTGTAACTGATTTAAGGCAATATGATAAGAATATTTCATACCATGTTGACACAGCAATAGTTAGCAAGTGATAACAGTAATATAAAGTAAAGTACATAATATTATCTAGGCACTTTTAACTAGGGTGAAGCTGTTATACAGCATACAATCAATTGCTTAGTGGAAAGAAATGAGAACAACCTTCTCTGTGAATGCAGGGGCAGAGATTGTCGGTAGAAAGAGAGAGCACCACACATTAAGATGCGACAAGACTTTCCTGCTCCACGATACACATAAGTTAATGTATAACTGATGCATTACAGTATTAGAGTCTCTTTTCTTCATGTTAAGTGCCTGATTGTAGAAACCATGTGGCAGCCAAACCTTTATAATATATATATAATAATTATTACATTATTACATTATTTTAGTTGATGGGGGCCATAGAGCAGTCATATTTGACAGATTTGCTGGGGTGAAAAAACAAGTTATTGGTGAGGGTACCCATTTTTTCATTCCATGGGTTCAGAGACCAATCATATTTGATGTTAGATCAAGGCCTAGAAATATTCCTGTAATAACTGGAAGCAAAGGTATGTAAGTTTATGCAATATTAATCATGTACTCTGAGAATTTCACTTTTAAACATCTTAAGTTTTAAGTACATATTTTATAATAACTATGTTTATTCTAAAATTTTTAGATCTCCAAAATGTAAACATCACCCTCCGTATCTTATTTAGGCCAACTCCAGACCAGTTACCCAAAATATACACAGTTCTTGGCCAAGATTATGAGGAACGTGTCCTACCATCTATTACTACTGAAGTTTTGAAAGCCGTAGTGGCACAGTTTGATGCAGGAGAACTTATCACACAGCGTGATTTGGTATCACAAAAAGTCAATGATGACTTAACAGAAAGAGCATCACAGTTTGGTGTTATTTTAGATGACATTTCTATTACGCATTTAACTTTTGGTCGGGAGTTTACGCAAGCTGTTGAGTTAAAACAAGTTGCACAGCAAGAAGCTGAAAAAGCTAGGTAGGTTAAGTAGACAGTTGGTGATATTGTTACATATTTTTTAATAGCAAATTAAACTATTTTTTTCTTATTTAGATTTTTAGTAGAAAAAGCTGAGCAAACCAAAAAGGCTACTGTTATCTCAGCAGAAGGTGATGCCCAGGCTGCTATTTTGCTGGCAAAGGCTTTTGGTGATGCTGGTGAAGGTTTAGTTGAGCTTAGAAGAATAGAAGCAGCTGAAGACATTGCCTATCAGCTATCAAGGTCTAGACAGGTTTCATATTTACCAGGTGGACAAAATTTGCTCCTTAATGTACCCACTCCAGGAAATTAAGCATTTAACAAAGCACTGTTTACAAAGACAAAGTGAATTATTGCTGTCTAATTTTAGTGGGGCAGTATGAAAATCATTTTATATTATCTGATTGGTAATGCTAAATAAGTCATTCTTGGATCTAAGGTAATATTGTTAGTGAACTGATAATTTACTAGTGATAGTAGCAAAAAGCTGGTACTATAAAATTGTGTTACTATTTTTGTTATAATAAAGAAGAGTTATGTATAAATTAAAAATACTTTTGACTAATTCTGTTGTCCAATATTCCTGTTGGCATGAGGAAATATTATTTTAACTTTGCTACTATGATTATGATGCCTTTGTCTAAATATTGTGCTGGATTTCATCTTTTGCAAGAAAGTGAAAGTGCCGAATCTTTCTGTGATCATTTAACCCTAATTTGAGCCAGTGAGGAGCACAAATTTAACCTGTTAATATGAAGATTAAAAGTACAACTATAATAATTAGTAATTATCCTGGTCTCAACTTAAAAATGTATGTTTCTTCATACTTTTTCTTATTAGGTAATTAAGTAAATCTAAATTGCAATTAAAAATAACAGGTAGAGTTTCTGTTTTCATCTGTTTACTCAAGTACCCAAGTTTTGCTTATTGAAGTTGCTTAAGCGATATTATGTCTAGATTATCAATTCCATTCATATACCATTCCAGGGATTGCCATATTAATAAGGTATCCATACTAGTGGATTATCTTTTATTATATCTGCTTTATCCTGTCAGGAGTGTCAGGCTACTAAATTTAAAGATCAAAGAAACCTCAAGATGTTTAGCAAGAACTAAAAACGGTTACTTACTAACCAAAATGATACATTAAATTAGTTAAAAAACCTAAGAATACATGCTAATGATACAGTTATAAGAAAAAATACATTGTACCTGTACATGTAAAAAATAGTATACAAGGTGTTACAAATTCGAGGCTAAGTATAAGGATATCTGAAACTATAAGAGGAACAAAGTCTGCAACATTTTTTGTTGAAATAATTTCAAACACATGTCACATTTCCATTGCCACTTTTTCTCATCTACAAGTTGACGTAATTAATTTTCAACTCCGACGTTTCGATTTCGGGCCACCATCATCAACTTAATTTTTTTGAATACTAACCTGGAATTTAAATTGAATATTTTTTATTCTCATACCCCTAAAACCTAATATTTTATATTTCCTGAATGCCATTCGTACGTTTCGGTTCTTCAAAATTTATCAGCAAGGTTTTTGGATTTTTTACAAGAACAGATACACATTAGATACTTACTTAAATAATTAAATCTTAAAATCAAGTAATTTGAAGCCTTTCAAAATTCATATTTCTCCAACATTACATCCTGAAGATGCAGAGAGAAACGCTACCTTTTGCCAATGGATAAGGGATGAAGCCACAATTAATCTGAATTTTTTAAATCACATTATCTGAATGGATGAATCAAAATTTACACAACTGTGGTTTATTTAACAGAAATAACGAACATGTTTGGGTTGTAAAGAAACCCAGAGGAAATAGTGAACTTTGTCCTCAAATTAGGTTTTCCATTAAAATGTTTGGGCAGGATTATTTATATGATCATAATTTAAATGCAGACATCTATCCTACTTCTTGACACAATCAATTTGTAGATTTTTTTAATGGACTATCTTTGGTTTCAACATAAAGCGGCATTTCCCCATAATGGTAGAGATGTCCGTGCATTTTTACATCGACATTTGCCAGAAAAGATAGGAAATCGAGATGTGGTGGAATGGCCAGCAAGATCACCCGATCTTTCACTCCTGGACTTTTTCTATAGGGTGCAATAAAAAATAAAGTGTATAAAAATGCCCCAATTCAAATTCTTTATTCATGTTATTACAATAGAATGTTTACACACGTCAAAATACAAAGTAGAAACAATATAATGTTATTAATCAATATAAAATTACAATAAGTATTATAAACTAAAGGCAGTATACAATGCATTTCAACTCAAATTCAACTGCACTGACACAGGGTGTACCACAGGGGTCTATTTTGGGGCCAATCCTATTCCTACTATATGTAAACGGCCTTGGTGACGATGTGCAGGCAGGTGTGATCTGCCAATATGCGGACGACACCTCGGTGATGCTATCTGAGTCTTGCTTGGAGGATCTGTCAGTTGGCTCTTCGGCGGCTGCGGAACAGGTGAGGAAATGGTGTAGCAACAATCAACTCAAACTGAATGTGGAAAAAACGGGACTGATGACATTTGGCAAATTGTCTGCAACGAACGAGTCTATCTATGTAACATTAAACAAGAAATCAATTCCTGTCATAAATCACATAAAGTTCCTGGGGATTCATCTTGACTCATGTCTCACATGGGAGAATCAGGTAAGTACTATAGAAGGCAGACTTAACAGCCTATGTGGATTGATTCGAAGGCTTAGAGACCAGTTATTCTTGCACACCATAATGTTGTTCTACAAGTCTCATGTACAATCAATAATAAATTATGGAATCTTATTCTGGGGCTCGGGAAAGAGCGCAGTAGATGTATTTAAGGCGCAGAAGAGGATTGTGCGCTGTATTTGCGGTCTGCACCCTATGACCTCTTGCAAACCATTTTTTATCCAACTGGGTATTCTGACTGTGCCATCCTTGTATTTCCTATCGCTAGTTCTCTTCGTGAAGAAATATCCTGAACTCTTTAATACAAATCGGGATATGTACGCACAAGGCATGCCCATCCTAACAAGAAACAGAAATGCGCTTAGCATTCCTGCACATAGCTCCGCTTTCTTTGAAAGGGGGCCACAGTATAGAGCCATAAAAGCATACAGCATACTTCCCAATAGCATAAAACAAATTCAGAGCCTGCAAGGTTTTAAGAACGAAGTTAGAGCTTTTGTTATGCAAAAAGCCTATTACTCTTTTAAATTTGATTTTTAATTCGTAGTATGTGTCGTCTCGTACTCATTTCTGCATATTATTCCAAATGTATAGATATTAAATAAATAAAAAAAAAAAAATTGTAAATTTAACAGTTTTATATTTAGTGTAATTTTAATATTTTAAAACTTTTACATGTTAATCTAAATTTCAAAAACATATATTTAGTGTTTTTCTTATTTTTTACATTTTAAAATTCGTGCATGTCAGCTTCATGTTGAGAATTTCACTTTCTCTGCCTGTAAATGTTTACATTAGGTAACAGTTCGTGACGTTGCTATTGTCATTTTTATGATTTTGTCGGCAATAAAGATTATTATTATTATTATTATTATTATTATTATTATTATTATTAAATGATTTAAAACAGTTTAAATACAGTACACATAGCAAAACATAAATATACACAGTAAATGCTATTTCCGCAATTATTTCAGACGTCACTGTTTCTAAAACTGTGGGACCTATATTCATTAACACTATAGAATGCATTTCTTATTAGTATACCCTTAACTCTATGTTTAAAATTTTTAAAATCAAGTCCCTTAATACTTTCAGGAAGCAAGTTATAGAATTTAGTTGCCCAGTAAACTGGGCCAGTTTGACACCTTTTTAGCCTCTAGTATGTTGGAGCAACATTACTTTATTACTTTTGTTTCTGGTATTGTAGTCATGCACAATCTCGTGGGAAGAGAAGCTATCCAGATTGGTTTTTATGTAACAAACAGCATCCATAATATATTGGGATCATTGGGATGGCAAGGTAAGGATCCTAAGGTCAGGTCCCTAAACGCTTGTCTACAACCGTCCCTGTAACCCAACCCAGTCAGAATTCTCAGAGCACGTCTCTGCAGTCTAAATGGTCGGTATGTTTCCGCAGAATGGCCCCAAGCAAGTATTGCATACGAAAGATGAGAGTGGAACAAGGAAAAATATGCGACTTTTATGACATCCTGTGATACGCGGTCTCCCAAATTTCGCAGTACAAATAGCGCTCTACTTAGTTTGGTGCACAGACTATCAATGTGCGGTCCCCACTGCAGCTTCAGATCCATCTGGACTCCAAGAAACCTAACCTCTCCCACATCCCCATCCAGGGCCTATTTTTGATTTAGTTTGGCCCAAGGCCCAAGCAGAACTTCGGGCCCCCAATATCTTATATAACTTTCCAATAAGAATTTTTCTGCTTACCTTTGGCACCTTCACTTTTTTGTTAAAATTCATGATAAAAAAAAATTGTATAGTTAAAATTTAATTTTCAATTAATTAATTAAAAAATTGCTTTTACTAAAAAAATAAAATAGTTTTATTTCACAACAACATAAATAAGATACAAAAGACTAATTATATCTAAGCGGTCCTTAAACAAAATTTCCAATTGGAAATTAGCATCACAACAAAAAATAAATAAAAAAGCTTTTGCTTCTGAAGAACAACGAACAAACTAAAGAGTTAATAGTAAACAGAAACATCTAATTAATTCTTTTTTTACGTACTTTCATTTCAGAAAACTTATCTATGATACTATTTATTTCTAATTTATCGAGAATATCGCTTTCTACGTTTAGAATTGCCAAAGATGAAACATTTTCTTCATTCAATGAGTTTCTTAAATAGGATTTTACCCGTTTTAACGCAGAAAATGATCTCTCGCCGGATGCGTTACTGATAGGAATAGTTAAATATATTCTCAACAATACCTCAACGTTAGAGAAGGTCGACAAAATATTGTTGTCAATTAAAAATTTTAACATTTCCTGGGGGTCTTTGGAGGAAATATCATTTCATTTACAAAGTGCCTTAAATTGTATAATTTCATCCACTAAATCTTCAGTAGCATCCACATCCATGTTGTAATATTTTTAAATATTTTTTATACTTACATTAAATCTTTCATCCACGGGTTCGAAGAAAAATACACCAAGAACTTCATTTACACAATCATAAGCTTGCATTCACATTTTTAATTCAGAAATTAATTTGTCACATATAGAAAAAAATGTATTTATTTTAAAGTTCTTAGCACCGCTTAAAGTAATGTCTTCTGCAGGGCCTTCATCAAAACACTGTTTCCTTTTACGAACTCTTGAAATCTCATCCTTGTAAACAATAATATTAGGCTAAATTTTTTTGGCTTTCTCTTCAATTTCATCAAATTGCTCTCTAAAAGTCTTGAGAAATTCAATCAATCCGTTATATAGTGTACAAGCCGCAGTTAGATTGGCTTGATTATCTTGTAGAGATTTACTGGTGGAGTTTATTATGTCTAGGATTCTTTTCCAAATTGCTGTCATCAAGGCAAATTCAAATGTATTTAATTTATGAAGTAAATCTCCAGCCTCTGTTCTGGTGGACTTCTTTTGGTTTGCATCGTCATTTAGCTCTATTAACGCTGTTCTTATTTCACTAAACCCAAGCGCAACAGGTTTGATAGCATCAGCTCATGCCGGCCATCTTGTATCACATACTTTCTTAACTAATGGTAATTTAGTTTTTAAAACCGATAGACATTTTTGAAGTACGCTCCATCTATGTGTTGACGCAGAAAAGAAGTTATATAAGCATTGTACATTTTCAAAGTATCTGGAAGCTTCTGAACAACTTTTGGCAGCACTATTACCGACCAAGTTTAAAGAATGACTGCAAAATGGTACAAAATGTGCATTTTTTGTCTTTTCTTTTATTTTTGCCTGCAATCCGTTATACTTCCCGGACATATTGGATGCGTTCTCATAACTTTGGCCTCTGCAGTAATAAATATCGATATTAAGGTCACTTAATGTGGATTGTAAAACATTTGATAGACTTTCTGCAGTATGAGAGGATATTGCCACAAAACCCAAAAACCTTTCTACTGATTGACCAGTAGGTAAAACATATCTTATAATGATAGTTAGTTGATCGATATGAGAAATATCGGGCGTAGAATCGACGATAATGGAAAAGTATTTTGCCACTTGCAATTCTGCGATAATAACATTTTTTACCTCACTTGCAATAAGGTGGATAAATTCATTGCAAATGGTTGAAGAAAGATTGTTAACATGACCACTTCCAATGTTACTATATTTCTGGAGGTGTCCAGCTAAAAACGGGTCAAACTCACTAAGAAATTTCAACGAGCCTAAATAATTACCATTTCCTTTTGTAAAAAGTTTAGTCGTGGAACCATAAAATGGTAAACCATTTTTTGCTCGAAACTTAATGGTTGCAAGCACTCTTAATAAAACAGTTTTCCAGTAGTTTTTTTCCTGCAAGTAACTTTTTTCGATTTCTGTATCTATCCTGCCCTCTATTCGACTTCTATTAATCATTGTACTGAATGAAGTTATGTGTTCGGAAGACCTTTCGTGGTTTTTCAAGTACTGAGTCACATTTTTCCAGTCAGTGTAGCCATCGGCACTAAGCTTGACATCTTTCTTCGAAAAAAGTTTGCAAACATAACAGTACACACAGCATGATTTGGGACTGTAAACCAACCACTCACTAAGGACTTTTTCGCCATTTTCTTTAAATTTATAAAATGTTGAACTTTGTAAGCATCTAGATTTTTTTCCGTCCAATTGTTTTAGGCACCCACTAATTTTGTCAATATTTTGTTTAGGTCTGTTTCTAAGAACAAATTCTTGAAATTCCAAGGTTATAATTAAAAATTAAGTTAAACACCTGCAGTGGCATATTTATAAATAGAAAAAAAAATTATTTCATTTTCATTATCACACGGCTTTTTTTTTCTTGGTGTTTAAATTTAAATTGGAATGGTTTATAATTATATGTTTTTATCCTCTTTCGGGGGGTCCAGCGGGCCCCACAATCCACCGGGCCCAAGGCCCGGGCCTTATGTGCCTTATGGTAAAATAGGCCCTGTCCCCATCTATATCTCCAGTGTCCCTCAAGGTAAATATCACCTGCTGTGTTTTACCCGCATTCAGGTGTTGTGTTCAAAATGTCTAAGGTGGCGAAAACGTTTTCGTGGATTAAAAATTTCCCAGAGTTAGAGTTTAGTGGAGAAAAGCCTGTGCAAAAATTATTGCTTGTGAAAAGAAGTTCTAAATCAATCAACATTTAAAATTGAAATCTGACCCAGTTCAGCTGAGTGTAAAAAACGCATTTCAATATGTTGTAGATAAATTGAAATCTAAGAAGGAAATTTTTCAAGAAGACTTATGGAAGGCTGAAAACATGGCACAGTTGACAAATTATAACTTCATGCCGATCTTTATGCAGAATCTTAAGGGCCGTAAGATAAGTAATTAACAAAGCAGTTAAATAAACGTAAACGGCAATCTGTTCCAACATTTGAGATAAGTTTCAAGGATATTCTATCTTTTCTTAATTTTGTTTCAATATTATCACTGCCTTTATCCTGTTTTAATGTGACGAGTATCTTATATATAAGTAAGTTTATCTAATATGTATCTAAAGAAGTAGTCCATACTTACAGTGGAGTAGGTAATATAGATAAAAACAAAACTTCTGTCTTCCTCCACAAATCAGTCGCCTAGATTCAAAACCCGACAAGTCCACATAAAGATAAATTGAGATAATGACAAAAAACTTCTAGACGCTTTACTTCAGCGAATTAAGAAACGATACGTTTTTTAAACTAAGAAAATATTAGTACTGAAAAACATTAAAAATCATTCTAAAAATCGTGGAGTTTCCAAAATCTTTAAAAACTGATTATAAATTTGAACATGTCGGGTTTTGCACCCGAAATTGTTATTTTTTATAAATAAAAACGCCAATTTATACTGAAAATATGTATTTGTTTCTCTAAATAAACAATTTTTAAATACTAAATTCAACTGATTCTGCTTCACAGTTATCCTCTTCTTGATTTTCTACTTCAACTTCAAGAATATTATGGAATGCATCTTTGAAAAATACCAACCAGTGGCGTAGCCAGCATTTTGGGGCGGAGGGGACGGGCGTGAACCGCGGAGCTAAAGCGCCGCAGGCAAAAAATTTTTGAGACCACGCCCAAATTTCGTAGGAATTCACCTTTAAGCTCCCTAGGGAACAGGGGTCTGGCCCCAAATGAAGTTAAAATCCGCTATATAAAAGAAAATAAATTTAATGTGATGGGACGCTCTCAAAATCGGTCTTATTAAGTTTATTACTATCACTCTTCATTACTAAAAATAAAATAAGACCGATCTTGTTTTTTAAGAATTATTTTTTAAGTAGTAAAGGGGCGCCAGGCCAAGGGGGGCGGGGGGGGGGCGATCGCCCCCCTGTGGCTACGCCACTGGATGCACTTTCGTTTTCCCATTCGGTCCCATAGTGTTTTCGTAAGAGTTTTTAAATGCTTTGTTTTTTTTTTCTTTGTTAATAGCCACTCCAGTTTCCAACACTTTTGGGTTCATCTGAGAAATCTTTTTTTCCCTCTTGCATATGCTTTTAGGTATACAAATGTCATTTTTATAAAATACTTCACCTCTTACCAGTGAAGCCCCATTACCTTTAGTAATTATTATTCTCTTTGAAGGTTGAAATTTAAAATGCCAATATCCTGGTTGCTTTAAGACCTTTTGGGTTTCACTTCTCCAATCCTTGATGATTACATCATTTCCGATTTTGTAAACGGTAGCAAACTTTTTAATGATATTTATGTATTGATCAGGATGTACTACTACTGTGTGTCGTTTGTAGACTTTTTCAATTTGACCAAATACCCGATTAGGGGGAATGTAAGAGTGCCCAACAACTGGGAATACCAACTCAATTTTGTCAATATGCTTTGGAGCTTCAAACTGGAATCAATAGTTTAACATTCCGATAACGGTGGAATTCTTGTTCTGTGCGCCGCATCCGTCGCAAACGAGGCGAATGACTTTGATATTTTCGGCAAAATGAAAGTTGGACAGCATGTGGTGCAAAGAAGATGAAATTTCGTTTGAGCTTCTCTGATGGTCTAACTCTGTCCAGACATGTGCACTAACATTATCTGAAGTCAGCTTACTTTTAGATGTTCCACAAACTATGGCCAAGTGGTAAAAATTAATTTGCATGCTAAAGTATGCGGACTGATCCGGAAGTTTGGGTAATGCCAAATTCTTTTGGCAGTCAAAGGAAAATGTGATCATTTTCTTTTTTTCTTGAAGAAGTTGATAAAAACTGCTGGCTCTTAATTTGTGAAGTCGTTGTTGTGCTAATAAATTAGACTTTTCTGTCTCATTAATTCTTTTTTAACTTGAATGTTGAACTGCATACAGGTAGAGCACAAGTCAGTTTTTGGTGTGCCAAAGCCAATGTTATAATTTTTATTAAAATAATCTAGAAAAAAGCATTCTCTTACTTTAAGTTGCTCATTAATGTCTATTTTTTGGATATACATTTTCCATAGTTTAGTAATACTTAGCTCACTCAGCTGGTAAATAAATTCTATTAAATGTTTTTGATCGGCAATAGTGCGTTTCAGTACATGTTAGAGATTCAATAAACTGTTTTAAAGCTTGTTTTTTATTTTCGTTCTTATCCCCAACTCGATCTCCGCCCCTATTCTCAATAGGCATAACTGAATTATCCTTATATTTTTTTGAGATATTTAAAATTCTGTCTTTTTTAACCTCTAAGATACCTTGGAATGCTTGTCTGCATACAGGAATTATCATGCCATCGCTTATTTTTACTGTGTAGCGCAATATACAAGTTTTGGGCTTATTTCTATTACTATTGCGTTTTCTGCGCCTCTTGGGAGATTTGGCTTCACAGTGTCGTAAAATAAACATATCTTCTCCCCTTTTGTCCTTGTGATTGTAAAAGGTTGCGTGAAATTCCTTTACATCTCTCATGGAAAGATGAGATGTGCATTGAAATGGTTGGAATGGTTTTCCAGCGTGGCCACAAGTGGGATAGAGAGGTAAGCTTTTTGGAGCATACCTAAAAAAAAAAAAATACCCCCATAATCACACGCAATACATACTTAAGAACATCTTTTAGTATTAAATTATTTAAAGAATTTGTGCTTACTTACCTAGCACGTTTTGCCGCCTCTCTTTTAGATTCTAATTTACATCTTTTACGGGCTCTGTTACCATCACCTTTGGTAACAATTATTTGGGCAGGGTTGTTAACTTTTAACGTGTCCAAACAATCCATTTGAAACTGTTCACAAAAGTGTTCTTTTATTATTTTTACTATAAATATTGAGTAAAAAACACACGCGTTGTTACTCGTTGAAAAACTTATTTAAACTGAGAAATTTTAACGGTCGAATTAAATCATCAGATGAAATACCGTGCTCCCATTGGTTCAATGGAAACGTCGGTTTTTGCATCTAAGACAGGCGAGGACGTGTCGGTTTTTGCATCTAAGACAGGATTTTCAACCGAAAATAAGGTAAAATATGTCGGGATTTGCTTTATAATTTTTACATGGACTTGTAGATTTTTTAATTCTTGATTTTTTTATGTATAAAGCTCATTTCTTGAGAAGTTGTGACTTGCCGGGATTTGAGTCTAGGCGACTGAAATGATATATATTTCAAAAATTAAATTTCTTTATAGCGATTGTCCCTACATGTTTCGACCGTACATACAGTCATCTTCAGGGGAACTAAATCGAGTTTGGTTTCGGTTTCAGTAGTTGCCTCAAATAAATGAGTACAACTCTTTTAAAATTATTAGGCAAGTGAAATTTTGTTAGTTGAAGACTAGTTTGGCTGAACGTGATGGATAAATAGATGAGCACAGTTTAAAAGATATTCATTTTATTATTGTATCAATTAGTACTTAGAAGTAATGAAATATGGTTACATATATGTAGCATGATTTTAATTTGGATTTTAAGTTGTTATAAGGAAAGTTATTCAAGTAGGTAGTATATAGTGTGGAGAAATCAAAAAAGAAAAGAAAAATAGTTTTTCATCTTAACTAGCTAAAGATATGTTTTCCTCAAAAAGGAATCTTCAAAAAATGTTTATCATAAATAAATTATTTTTATATTAAAATTTAAAATAAATGTTTTTTAGAGTTTTTTAGATTTAAATTGGGACAGGGGGCTCAGCCCCTGTTGTGTTAAATAATAATTCTTCATATTGGAATTAAAATGTCTTTTGGAAAATCTTTATATTAATAAAATCGGGTTATAGTGCTCAAAACGTGAAAAGAATTGAATTCAATTTTCCAAAAGACATTTTAATTCCAATTTGAAGAATTATTATTTAACACAACAGGGACTGAGCCCCCTATCCCAATTTAAATCTAAAAAACATTTATTTTAAATTTTAATATGAAAAGAATTTATTTATGATAAACATTTTTTGAGGATTCCTTTTTGAGGAAAACACATCTTTAGCTAGTTAAGATGAAAAACTATTTTTCTTTTCTTTTTTGATTTCTCCACACTATATACTACCTACTTGAATAACTTTCCTTATAACAACTTAAAATCCAAATTAAAATCATGCTACATATAACCATATTTCATTACTTCTAAGTACTAATTGATACAATAATAAAATGAATATTTTTTAAACTGTGCTCATCTATTTATTCATCACGTTCAGCCAAACTAGTCTTCAAGTAACAAAATTTCACTTGCCTAATAATTTTAAAAGAGTTGTACTCATTTATTTGAGGCAACTACTAAAACCGAAACCAAACTTGATTTAGTTCCCCTAAAGATGACTGTATGTATGGTCGAAACGTGTAGGGGCAATCGCTATAAAGAAATTTAATTTTTGAAATATATATCATTTGTGGAGGAAGACAGAAGTTTTGTTTTTATCTATAATATGTATCTGTTTTTGTTGGGTTTCTCTTACCAAAGAAAATTATACTCATACTCATCATTTATTACATTTAATATTTTTAAATAAGTATTTTAAAGAGAAACAATATTTTAATTTCCTGTTATATACCGCATCTGTTCAATTTCTAACAAATACTGTGATTTTCACCAGGGTAGTATTTGTAAAAAATTCAGAAATCTTGCTGATGTATTTTTAAGAAACAAAACGTCCGAATGGCATTGAAAAGAAGTCGGAATTGAACATTAATTATATCAATTTGTAGAGGAGAAAAGTGGTAATGGAAATGTGACATTTGTTCGAACGAAATAATTTCAACAAATGTAATCAGGAAGAGATAAATACGATTTTGATCATTTTCGTTTTTTTCGGATATTTCCGAAGGTATTATCGGAACTTTCAAAGTTTTTCAGCTGCGTTTTTTTGAACTTTGTCCCCATTTAACTGACTTTGTATCTCTTATAGTTTCAGAGATCCCTGTACTTGGCCTCGAATTTGTAACACTCTGTACGTTACTAGACTCTACCAATTAGGTCAATTACTCGCAGAAAAACCTAACTATTTGAAGACACTTCATTGCCACAATTCTTCGCCTAAAATTGGGACATGCTTGTGGGCGGATGCTTTGGGTGATAGTAATGAAACTTCCTTTTTCATGAAATATTTTTTATTAGACTACCTACTTCAAAATATCAAAAAAATGTACCTTACTACTTACTACATAACAGTTTTCAACTATTTTAAGGTTTATATTTATTAGGTACCATTGGTGTCAAAGTTTAGGTTAAAGCCAAAGCATACCAACACAGTTTTGATTGCTAATATCTGTATTTTACCCTCTGATAAATGTCACATATCTTTTTCGAATGTAGAAAATATTCTGCTTACTGGCATACTTTACACATTGGCGGCTGGTCCTAAAGAGCACAAGGACAGTCCTTTATTTCGAAATAAGGTCCGTTGTCTTTTAATAAGGTGCCAAAGAACGGTAAACGTCCTTTAAAATCAAACGATTTACCTTGTACCTAAGTACCTTAAAAAAACTTAACATTCAGCAAAATTAAAGTATGTTACATTTACCTAACATGAGATATACAGGGTGTCAATTTAAAATCTTCCAATGCAAATATCTCGAATACTACAAAAGTTAAAACAACGCGATTTGGTATAAATGTTATTTGGGTAGGGGGAACTGGAACCACCCTTAAGTCAAGGGGTCAGTCACCCCCTAGGCGCCTCACATCACGACTTTAAAATTTCAAATGTCACCACCCCCTTTGTTATACCTCAATTGAAAGGTCTCGCTAAGTAGTATTTAGCTGCATAAAAAAAATCATTGGAAGTTTTCAAATTGACACCCTGTATATAATCTAGCGCTTAGATTAGATTAGATTTTCTACGTTTAGGTGTTGCGTGTTGGCAATAGTTAGAATATACCTGTGAATCCCCGAATTCGGCCAATTCCCCAATCTCAACCCGCTAGATCGTATGGTAGCTCGGTTCCTGATGATTTCGCGACGAAAAGTGACGATAGTAAAAGAGTTGGGAATAAAATTCTCAATAATATTGTCCTTTTAAGAATTTTCAATATTTTTATTATTCATCGAGTTATTGCTCGATTTGACCATTTTCCAATCCACATCAATCAAAACCAACAAAAAAGAGATCCTTAATTTTTTTTTTGTTATTAATTAACGTGGAAGTAGAAAGTGTTGTCCGGAATTTAATTGCGCCAACTGTAATCGTACAGGGTGTCCCATTTTCGACACTTATAGGGTATCTCCGTAATCGTTAGTGTTATCAAAAAAGTAATATAGGTGTCATGTGCTCTTTTTGGGTCAAACTTAAAATGGTGAAATCAAAATTTGAAAATTTTCCCTCGCTTAAGAGATACGAGGGAAAATCAAAAAATTGACAATTTCAAAATTACCCTATATTTTCGTAGTTAAAAGAGATACAGAAAAATGTTTTATACGAAAGTTTCTCAATGATTGCTGATTAATCTGCCGTTTTCAGAATAAGTATACGGGGTCAGGTAAGAAAGTTATCGGACCTAACCTCATTTTTTTAAATGGAACACCCTGTATACTTTAATCTAAAACGATAGCATTTTAAATTTTTTTTCAAATATATAACACATCATGGATGATATTGGTTTCCTAGGCGATTTATTTAAACTTTATTACTTTAAACCACAGTAAGCCATGAAACAAAAGCTAATATCCGAGAAACAACTATGTTGACATTCTAGTTGTTATTAACATTTAACGTCGATTTTATTTTTACATATTCGTTTGTGAAAATGACTTATCAACATTTTGAAAAATTTTATATGATATCAGTTTATATTGAAAGTGGAAAAAACGAAGAAATGGCGCAAAATTTATATTTTGTTTGTTATCCGGAAAGACGGCAACCATTTAAGGACATATTCCGACGACTGGAACATAATTTAAAAACATACGGCTCTTTTACGATGCCGAGATCAAGAAAATATAATAAAGAAAACAAGGAAAATGAAGAAATAAGCGTGTTAGGATTTGTCAAGGCCAATAATCAGGTAATATATCCTGTGATAGCTTTGAATAGTTGTAGCTCAACTTTTATTGAAGTGAAAACTTCTTTAGGCGCGTTTAGCATTTTTAGTGGGTATTGAGTTAGACTGAGCCGTCAGATTCGGCTATGCAATGCTCAAGATGCAGTCGGGGAAAAAAACAAGATACTAAAATATACCCAAATGCATAGTGTATTTGATTTTTATGGATCGATTCTTTTATCGTCTTGAATTTATGATTTGCGCATGTTAGATTGTGAAAGGTTAATAGAGAATCTCGTCTTGGTGAGGTTTTCACTTCTGTCTTGTGGTCTTCAGCACATATCCTAATTTTATTCTCTAAAATCACTTTGTAATTTTAGGAACAAAAATCTACGTCCGTCAGAAACGTAGAAACTGAAACTGGAATTACAAAATCTAAGGCGCAAAGAATTTTGACGTCCAATAAATATTTTCCCTATGTTGTTAAAATTACCCAATATTTGCATCCTGGTGATGATGTGAGACGATTGGAATTTTGTCCCTGGTTTTTAAATAAATCTAACGAGGATCGTTTTTTTCACAAAAAAATAATTTGGTCAGATGAATGTCGAATTACAAGTTGCGGTATTCATAACCGACATAATGAAAGATATTGGAACTCCACAAATCCCCACATGGTACGACCTGTTCGCCAACAAGGTCGATTTGGGGTAATTATAAGTTGTTTTTTGTTTAAAACAAACTGGTGCATCGCTTTTTTGAAGAAAATTTAAATGCAAATAGATATCTGGACATACTCCAATCAAACCTTTTCGATATCCTTGATGATGCTTCTTTAAATGAAGTAATAGAGATTTACTTTCAACAAGATGGCACCTCTACCCATAACGCTCTTCGAATAAGAGAGTATTTAAATACTCACTTTAGAAACCGTTGGATAGGAACACATGGACCTATAAGGTGGCCACCGCGATCTCCGGATCTAATACGTCCAGATTTTTTTCTTTGGGGAGTGTTGGAAAATAAAATATATAAAGAGGTCATTTTAACCCGAGAACAACTTGATCAAAGAATTCATGAGGCCTTTGCAGAAATAAAACCATTACACATCATGAATGCCTTAAATTCCGTTCGAAAAAGATGTCAAAAGTGCATTGAAAACAACGTAGGAGCTTTCGAACATTTGCGATGATTCTCTTTATTTTTTCTTTTATTTCGTTTTAAAGTAATAAAGTTTAAATAAATCGCCTAGGAAACCAATATCATCCATGGTGTGTTATATATTTGAAAAGATAATTTAAAATGCTATATTTTTGGATTAAAATATACAGGGTGTTCCATTAAAAAAAATGAGGTTAGGTCCGATAACTTTTTTACCTGATCCTGTATACTTATTCTGAAAACGGCAGATTATTAAACAATCATTATAAAGAAACTTTTGTATAAAATATTTTTCTGTATCTCTTTTAACTAAGAAAATATAGGGTAATTTTGAAACTGTCAATTTTTTTATTTTCCCCCGTATCTCTTAAGCGAGCGAAAATTTTCAAATTTTGATTTTACCATCTTAAGTTTGACCCAAAAAGAGCACATGACACCTATATTACTTTTTTGATAGCACCCATAATTACGGAGATACCCTATAAAAGTGTCGAAAATTGGACACCCTGTACATAGGTACCTAAAAATTTGAAACCTATATAATTTTTTTGGGATTATTAAAAGTCGATGCTAATTGCCGCAGCCATTAACGACGCCTCCTTCCATCGCCGGGACAGGCGTCGCGGGGGTAATTAAGGCGGATTAATTACGGGAGCTTATTATTCGAAGGCTACGCTGGCCTTTTCTAAAGCTTTTCTCTGCGTCTTTTACAGCTCATTTGCATTTTAGAATTGCGGATCTATCTCGGTTGGTTTTGTTTCGAATGTCACCGGCGGCAAAGAGGGATTACATTCAGCCACCCTTTCGGCGTGACTGCTAAAGATACTTGGGCGTGGCGGACCTGCTGAAATTTCCACGTCAACTTTGTCTAAACAGGGTAGTTTTGAGTCTGTTTTAGGTAAAGTTTTAATGGCGGCTAACAAGTCTTGTCAATATTTAGTTACTTTTGATTTAACTACATTCAAAGATTGGATACAGACTCGTTTTTAGTACAATGGAATATGAAACCGACGGCGCACGGGTTGAGAATGTAAGAGAGTTGAACGAGGTATGAGAGTGTGGATGTAGGTATAGGGAAAGAAGGAAACGCATTTTTGTTCTGGTTGAACAATGGGGTTAATCTAAAAGAATCGCAACTACCCTTTGGTAATGTTTGAATTAAGGACTTCTTCCCAACTGACTTTTGTCGCAGAGACCTAATTGCGACTAATTGTGACTACAAAGTGTTTGGCGTCCAATACCAACCTGCGGCGTTTTAATTGCTGAAGTTGGGAATGATTTCAGGTAGGTACCTACCTATGTAGTTCCTAGATTATGTTCTGGAACGTCGCAGTATAATAATTGTTACATCCATTAGTATATAATTACTTTTCTAAAATAGATTAATTGACATTTTTATAAAGAAAGATGTTTTTCCCTTTTCTTTCCGCCAGACCCAATCCTTGGACGCGTTTTGCCGTATTACGGCTCATCGGCAAGGCTATAGAGTCTGACGAAAAGGAAAGGGACCCTACAGTGTTTTCAACACATAATGTATAAATACATATGCGAGATGTTACACGTGGCGACATCTCGTAGCAATCGAGCTATCCACCCAACCAGACCAGCGAGGTCTTAGAGAAGACCAAACGCTGAAATGGATCCATTTCAGCGTTTGGTCTTCTCTAAGACCTCGCTGGTCTGGTTGGGTGGATAGCTCGATTGCTACGAGATGTCGCCACGTGTAACACCTCGCATATGTAATTGACATTTTTGTTTAACAATAATTTTGGCATCGCGTTTATAGACCTCAAGATCCAGTTTCCGCTTTTATAACTGTCAATTTGGCTTCCGTAAAACATCGGAACACCTCCTTGTGGATAATGGATCTGGTTTCGTGCATTTATGAAAATTTTGAGGGGCGTGACTATCTTTCCAGCAGCTTCTGTGACCTGAGTAAGGCCTTCGACTGTGTGTCTTAAGGGATTCTCCAAAAAAAGATCCTCAAAACCACAAAAGTGACCTTGACATGTTGCAAGTCACCTTGAGAATTTTCTCGAGGTCACTTGAAACCTCGAGGATGACTTTAATGTCTTGCAAGTGACCTTGAAAATTTCTCAAGGTCACTTGAAACCTCGAAAGTGGCCTTGACATGTTGCAAGTGACCTTGAGAATTTTTCAAGGTCACTTGAAACCTCGAAAGCGACCTTGACTGATTGCAAGTGACCTTGACACTTTTTCAAGGTCACTTGAATCTTCGAGAGCGACCTCGACACATTGCAAGTGACCTTGAAAATTTCTCAAGGTCACTTGAAACCTCGAAAGTGGCCTTGACATGTTGCAAGTGACCTTGAGAATTTCTCAAGGTCACTTGAAACCTCGAAAGCGACCTTGACTGATTGCAAGTGACCTTGAAACTTTTTCAAGGTCACTTGAATCTTCGAGAGCGACCTTGACACATTGCAAGTGACCTTGAAACTTTTTTCAGGGTTACTTGAATCCTCGAAAGCGACTTTGACATGTTGCTCAAGGTCACTTAAAACCTCAAAAGCGACTTTGACACATTGCAAGTAACCTTCAAACTTTTTTCAAGGTCACTTGAATCCTCGAAAGCGACTCTGACATGTTAAGGCAAGTGACCTTGAGAATTTTTCAAGGTCACTTGAATCCTCGAAAGCGACTCTGACATGTTGCAAGTGACCTTAAGAATTTTTTGAAGGTCACTTGAAACCTCGAAAGCGAGCTTGACACGTTGCAAGTGATCTTGAAACTTTTTTCAACCTCGAAAGTGACCTTGACATGTTGCAAGTGACCTTGAGAATTTTTTCAAGGTCACTTGAAATTTCGAAAGCGAGCTTGACACGTTGCAAGTGACCTTGAAACTTTTTTCAAGGTCACTTGAGTCCTCGAAAGCGACCTTGAACTTTTTCCAAGGTCACTTGGAATCTCGATCGTGACCTTGAACTTTTTTTCCAAGGTCACTTGGAGCATCAATGGTGACCTTGACATCTTGCACGTGACCTTGAACTTTTTTCAAGGTCACTTGGAATCTCGGTCGTGACCTTGACACCTTGCACGTGACCTTGAACTTTTTTTTCAAGGTCACTTGGAATCTCGATCGTGACCTTGACACCTTGCACGTGACCTTGAACTTTTTTCAAGGTCACTTGGAATCTCGATCGTGCCCTTGACACCTTGCACGTGACCTTGAACTTTTTTTCAAGGTCACTTAGAATCTCGATCGTGACCTTGACAACTTGCACGTGACCTTGTATTTTTTTTTCAAGGTCACTTGGAATCTCGATCGTGACCTTGACACCTTGCACGTGACCTTGAACTTTTTTTCAAGGTCACTTGGAATCTCGATCGTGACCTTGACACCTTGCACGTGACCTTGGACTTTTTTCAAGGTCACTTGGAATCTCGATCGTGACCTTGACACCTTGCACGTGACCTTGAACTTTTTTCAAGGTCACTTGGAATCTCGATCGCGACCTTGACACCTTGCAAGTGACCTTGAACTTTTTCCAAGGTCACTTGGAACATCGATCGTGACCTTGACATCTTGCAAGTGACCTTGAACTTTTTTTCAAGGTCACTTGGAATCTCGATCGTGACCTTGACACCTTGCACGTGACCTTGAACTTTTTTTCAAGGTCACTTGGAATCTCGATCGTGACCTTGACACCTTGCACGTGACCTTGAACTTTTTTTCAAGGTCACTTGGAATCTCGATCGTGACCTTGACACCTTGTACGTGACCTTGAACTTTTTTTCAAGGTCCCTTGGAATCTCGATCGTGACCTTGACACCTTGCACGTTACCTTGAACTTTTTTCAAGGTCACTTGGAATCTCGATCGTGACCTTGACACCTTGCACGTGACCTTGAACTTTTTTTCAAGATCACTTGGAATATCGATCGTGACCTTGACACCTTGCACGTGACCTTGGACTTTTTTCAAGGTCACTTGGAATCTCGATCGTGACCTTGACACCTTGCACGTGACCTTGAACTTTTTTCAAGGTCACTTGGAATCTCGATCGCGACCTTGACACCTTGCAAGTGACCTTGAACTTTTTCCAAGGTCACTTGGAATCTCGATCGTGACCTTGACACCTTGCACGTGACCTTGAACTTTTTTCAAGGTCACTTGGAATCTCGATCGTGACCTTGACACCTTGCACGTGACCTTGAACTTTTTTCAAGGTCACTTGGAATCTCGATCGTGACCTTGACACCTTGCACGTGACCTTGAACTTTTTTTCAAGGTCACTTGGAATCTCGATCGTGACCTTGACACCTTGCACGTGACCTTGAACTTTTTTTCAAGGTCACTTGGAATCTCGATCGTGACCTTGACACCTTGCACGTGACCTTGAACTTTTTTTCAAGGTCACTTGGAATCTCGATCGTGACCTTGACACCTTGCACGTGACCTTGAACTTTTTTTCAAGGTTACTTGGAATCTCGATCGTGACCTTGACACTTGCACGTGACCTTGAACTTTTTTTCAAGGTCACTTGGAATCTCGATCGTGACCTTCACACCTTGCACGTGACCTTGAACTTTTTTTCAAGGTCACTTGGAATCTCGATCGTGACCTTGACACCTTGCACGTGACCTTGAACTTTTTTCAAGGTCACTTGGAATCTCGATCGTGACCTTGACACCTTGCACGTGACCTTGAACTTTTTTCAAGGTCACTTGGAATCTCGATCGTGACCTTGACACCTTGCACGTGACCTTGAACTTTTTTTCAAGGTCACTTGGAATCTCGATCGTGACCTTGACACCTTGCACGTGACCTTGAACTTTTTTCAAGGTCACTTGGAATCTCGATCGTGACCTTGACACCTTGCACGTGACCTTGAACTTTTTTCAAGGTCACTTGGAATCTCGATCGTGACCTTGACACCTTGCACGTGACCTTGAACTTTTTTTCAAGGTCACTTGGATTCTCGATCGTGACCTTGACACCTTGCACGTGACCTTGAACTTTTTTCAAGGTCACTTGGAATCTCGATCGTGACCTTGACACCTTGCACGTGACCTTGAACTTTTTTCAAGGTCACTTGGAATCTCGATCGTGACCTTGACACCTTGCACGTGACCTTGAACTTTTTTTCAAGGTCACTTGGAATCTCGATCGTGACCTTGACACCTTGCACGTGACCTTGAACTTTTTTTCAAGGTCACTTGGAATCTCGATCGTGACCTTGACACCTTGCACGTGACCTTGAACTTTTTTTCAAGGTCACTTGGAATCTCGATCGTGACCTTGACACCTTGCACGTGACCTTCAACTTTTTTTCAAGGTCACTTGGAATCTCGATCGTGACCTTGACACCTTGCACGTGACCTTGAACTTTTTTCAAGGTCACTTGGAATCTCGATCGTGACCTTGACACCTTGCACGTGACCTTGAACTTTTTTTCAAGGTCACTTGGAATCTCGATCGTGACCTTGACACCTTGCACGTGACCTTGAACTTTTTTCAAGGTCACTTGGAATCTCGATCGTGACCTTGACACCTTGCACGTGACCTTGAACTTTTTTTCAAGGTCACTTGGAATCTCGATCGTGACCTTGACACCTTGCACGTGACCTTGAACTTTTTTTCAAGGTCACTTGGAATCTCGATCGTGACCTTGACACCTTGCACGTGACCTTGAACTTTTTTCAAGGTCACTTGGAATCTCGATCGTGACCTTGACACCTTGCACGTGACCTTGAACTTTTTTCAAGGTCACTTGGAATCTCGATCGTGACCTTGACACCTTGCACGTGACCTTGAACTTTTTTTCAAGGTCACTTGGAATCTCGATCGTGACCTTGACACCTTGCACGTGACCTTGAACTTTTTCCAAGGTCACTTGGAACATCGATCGTGACCTTGACATCTTGCAAGTGACCTTGAACTTTTTTCCAAGGTCACTTGGAATCTCGATCGTGACATTGACACCTTGCAAGTGACCTTGAACTTTTTTTCAAGGTCACTTGGAATCTCGATCGTGACCTTGAACTTTTTTTCAAGGTCATTTGAAATCTCGATCGTGACCTTGACACCTCGCACGTGACCTTGAACTTTTTTCAAGGTCACTTGGAATCTCGATCGTGACCTTGACACCTTGCACGTGACCTTGAACTTTTTTCAAGGTCACTTGGAATCTCGATCGCGACCTTGACACCTTGCAAGTGACCTTGAACTTTTTCCAAGGTCACTTGGAACATCGATCGTGACCTTGACATCTTGCAAGTGACCTTGAACTTTTTCAGTTCACTTGCAAGATGTCAAGGTCACGATCGATGTTCCAAGTGACCTTGAAAAAAGTTCAAGATCACGATCGAGATTCCAAGTGACCTTGAAAAATTCAAGGTCACGTGCAAGGTGTCAAGGTCACGATCGAGATTCCAAGTGACCTTGAAAAAACTTCAAGGTCACGTGCAAGGTGTCAAGGCCACGACCGAGATTTCAAGTGACCTTGGAAAAAAGTTCAAGGTCACTTGCAAGATGTCAAGGTCACGATCGATGTTCCAAGTGACCTTGGAAAAAGTTTAAGGTCACGTGCAAGGTGTCAAGGTTACGATCGACATTCCAGGTGACCTTGAAAAAGTTTAAGGCCACGTGCAAGGTGTCAAGGTCACGATCCAGATTCCAACTGACCTTGGAAAAAAGTTCAAGGTCACTTGCAAGATGTCTAGGTCACGATCGAGATTTCAAGTGACCTTGAAAAAAACTTAAAGGTCACGTGCAAGGTGTCAAGGTCACGACCGAGATTCCAAGTGACCTTGGAAAAAAGTTCAAGGTCACTTGCAAGATGTCAAGGTCACGATCGATGTTCCAAGTGGCCTTGGAAAAAGTTCAAGATCACGTGCAAGACGTATAGGTCACGATCGAGATTTCAAGTGACCTTCAAAAAAGTTCAAGGTCACTTGCAAGATGTCAAGGTCACGATCGATGTTCCAAGTGACCTTGGAAAAAGTTCAAGGTCACGTGCAAGGTGTCAAGGTCACGATCGAGATTTCAAGTGACCTTGAAAAAAAAGTTGAAGGTCACGTGCAAGGTGTCAAGGTCACGATCGATATTCCAAGTGACCCTGATAAAGTTCAAGGTCACTTGCAAGGTGTCAAGGTCACGACCGAGATTCCAGTTGACCTTGGAAAAAGTTCAAGGTCAGTTGCAAGGTGTCAAGGTCACGCCCGAGATTCCAAGTGACCTTGAAAAAATTCAAGGCCACGTGCAGGGTGTCAAGGTCACGATCGAGATTCCAGGTGACATTGAAAAAAGTTCAAGGTCACGTGCAAGGGGCCAAGGTCACGATCGAGATTCCAAGTGACATTGGAAAAAGTTCAAGGTCACGTGCAAGGTGTCAAGGTCACGATCGAGATTCCAAGTGACCTTGAAAAAAGTTCAAGGTTACGTGCAAGGTGTCAAAGTCACGATCGAGATTCCAAGTGACCTTGAAAAAAGTTCAAGGTCACGTGCAAGGTGTCAAGGTCACGATCGAGATTTCAAGTGACCTTGAAAAAAACTCCAAGGTCACGTGAAAGGTGTCAAGGTCGCGATCGATATTCCAAGTGACCTTGAAAAAAATTCAAGGTCACGTGCAAGGTGTCAAGGTCACGATAGAGATTCCAAGTGACCTTGAAAAAAAGTTCAAGGTCACGTGCAAGGTGGCAAGGTCACGTTAGAGATTCCAAGTGACCTTGAAAAAAACTTCAAGGTCACGACCGAGATTCCAAGTGACCTTGGGAAAAAGTTCAAGGTCACTTGCAAGGTGTCAAGGTTACGATCGACATTCCAGGTGACCTTGAAAAAAGTTTAAGGCCACGTGCAAGGTGTCAAGGTCACGATCGAGATTCCAGTGACCCTGATAAAGTTCAAGGTCACTTGCAAGGTGTAAAGGTCACGACCGAGATTCCAGTTGACCTTGGAAAAAGTTCAAGGTCACTTGCAAGGTGTCAAGGTCACGCCCGAGATTCCAAGTGACCTTGAAAAATTCAAGGCCACGTGCAAGGTGTCAAGGTCACGATCGAGATTCCAAGTGACCTTGAAAAAAGTTCAAGGTCACGTGCAAGGTGTCAAGGTCACGATCGAGATTCCAAGTGACTTTGAGAAAAGTTCAAGGTCACGTGCAAGGTGTCAAGGTCACGATCGAGATTTCAAGTGACCTTGAAAAAAGTTCAAGGTCACGTGCAAGGTGCCAAGGTCACGACCAAGATTCCATGTGACCTTGGAAAAAAGTTCAAGGTCACTTGCAAGATGTCTAGGTCACGACCGAGATTCCAAGTGACCTTGGAAAAAAGTTCAAGGTCACTTGCAAGATGTCAAGGTCACGATCGATGTTCCAAGTGACCTTGGAAAAAGTTCAAGATCACGTGCAAGATGTCTAGGTCACGATCGAGATTTCAAGTGACCTTGAAAAAAGTTCAAGGTCACTTGCAAGATGTCAAGGTCACGATCGATGTTCCAAGTGACCTTGGAAAAAGTTCAAGGTCACGTGCAAGGTGTCAAGGTCACGATCGAGATTTCAAGTGACCTTGAAAAAAAAGTTCAAGGTCACGATCGAGATTCCAAGTGACCTTGAAAAAAGTTTAAGGTCACGTGCAAGATGTTGTTTTAGCACTCAAATTGCCTATAAATAGCCGACAATTTTAGTTTACATTCAGTCATTCACGGGGGTTCAAAGAGATAAGATCAAATTAGCTGCAGTCATCATATGACGTCATAACTCGGGATGATGAGTTATTTTCACAAGATTTAATTGTAAATACGTAGTTTCAGTGGAAAGTTCCTAAAGCATAATCTGGGACTTTCTTGGGAGTTGTCCAAATATTTATCGGACCAATAAAATAAGTGTTAAAGTTCAGAAGTCGTTTTATTTTGTGTTATAAGTTAGAATAAAATACTTAGGCATAAAAAGTGTTAATAGTTAGTTATTATAAAGGGTCAGAATAAGACCATTATAATATACAGAGTTAGGAAAAAGTTTTAAAACATTTTATTTACGTTTTTAACAAGGCTGTTGTGATTTAGACACATGGCCTTAAATTACGCAGCAGTCTTTAACAGAATGCAAGACGGGCTGCTACCTTCTTCGCCGAGTGGCTTCCTGGAGGCCTGGATCAATGATGCCATGGCCGCATACTCGCCCAATAGTCAACCAGACCTCCAGGAGGTTCGCTACGACTTTTCCGTCAACGATACGGAGGTGGCGAAGGGCCCCGACCGAGATGCCACGTCTGCACCTGGTGTCCAGGACCTGTTAGGGTTCTCTAAACCTCCGCCCGGCTGCCGGCCGAGTGGCAAAGAAGTGGCAAGCGACCCAAACCCCGTGGGTGACTCACAGCAGGCAATAACAACTAAGCCTGAAGAAGAGGAACTCTGGTCGTGGTGTGAAGATATACAGCCGTGGGGAATGCTGGGTGAAGACGAAGTTAAAGAAGTATATGTTGAACTGGCAGATCGCCAGCGAATTTTAAATTGGAGTGCGCATGCGTCGGAGCTACCTGGGAACGTAGACGCAAGCGTTCGCTTCATGGCGCCCGAGCAAAAGACCGTTAAAGGCAAGGAAGACTTAAAGCCCTTCGATGCGCCTAGGTCGAAGACCCAATTAACATCAAAAGAGGAAATAAAGAAATGTGACGTGCCTGAAGTGGTGTCCCATCAAACAGGAGTAGATGCGGAGACAGTCTTGTGGCTACATGGCAAGTTGGAGGAGGAGGCCCCAGGAGATGGGCGGTGGATAACCGCACTCCTAGGGATCGTGGGGGCGCAAGCAAGCGACCCGGTTGCCAGGGACCTACGGGACGCAATCAAGGAAGATGCGAGGGTGCCGCTGGTAGATCGGTTCGGCGTTGTGGGGCGTCAAGGAGACGACGGAGTGGCGGTGTGGTGTCCGAGGAACCACAGGAAGAATATCCTCAACTTGGCTCATGGAATACGCCACAATACTAGACAAGGAATGGAAGAGATTATCAAGAAGTGGTTATGGTGGCCGTCGATAGAAAAGGATGTGGACACGCACTTTAGTCAGTGTTTGTGTTGTCAGCATTTCAAGGAGGATGACCTGCGCCACGGAATGTTAAAACCGTGGGGCACAGTAATAATTACGATCATTGAAGATTTACCAAAGACCAGACACAGCAGATTTACAGCACTCTACTGTGCAGTTGATGTATTCAGTGGCTTTGTAGAAGCAAGACCACATAGAAGTATTCACCCAGCTTCGCTAATAGAATTTATACAAGCCGAAGTGATTAGCAGATGGGGAACACCCAGTTTGTTGATGCTAGCACCAGATGTGGCAAAGTATAGAGAAAAGATAGCCCATGCAACCAACATAACAACGGTTGGCACGGCAGAGAAATCAATGATGTCTACGATGATACCATTTGAGAAAATGAAGACACGAATTTTAATGATGACCAGAGACGAATGGCCTCTACAGTTGCAGTCCTTGCTGAACCAAGCCAGGAGCCGCAGGGATGAGTTCAACGGAGCCACAGCCAGAGAGATGGTGATGAACATCAAGACGATCCTCCAGACCCGAACGTTCTAAAGCGTAGCATAGAGTAGAAATGGAGCTACGGCCAGAGGGATGGCGATCAACACCAGGAGAATCCTCAAGAAACAGATGAAGAGAAGTGAATTTTAGATAAGTAGGAATCGTAACTGTAAATATTTTGTTGTTGTTGTCACATTCGACGACAACTAATTTGATCTCTAAGGGGGGGGGGGTGTTTTAGCACTCAAATTGCCTATAAATAGCCGACAATTTTAGTTTACATTCAGTCATTCACGGGGGTTCAAAGAGATAAGATCAAATTAGCTGCAGTCATCATATGACGTCATAACTCGGGATGATGAGTTATTTTCACAAGATTTAATTGTAAATACGTAGTTTCAGTGGAAAGTTCCTAAAGCATAATCTGGGACTTTCTTGGGAGTTGTCCAAATATTTATCGGACCAATAAAATAAGTGTTAAAGTTCAGAAGTCGTTTTATTTTGTGTTATAAGTTAGAATAAAATACTTAGGCATAAAAAGTGTTAATAGTTAGTTATTATAAAGGGTCAGAATAAGACCATTATAATATACAGAGTTAGGAAAAAGTTTTAAAACATTTTATTTACGTTTTTAACAAGGCTGTTGTGATTTAGACACATGGCCTTAAATTACGCAGCAGTCTTTAACAGAATGCAAGACGGGCTGCTACCTTCTTCGCCGAGTGGCTTCCTGGAGGCCTGGATCAATGATGCCATGGCCGCATACTCGCCCAATAGTCAACCAGACCTCCAGGAGGTTCGCTACGACTTTTCCGTCAACGATACGGAGGTGGCGAAGGGCCCCGACCGAGATGCCACGTCTGCACCTGGTGTCCAGGACCTGTTAGGGTTCTCTAAACCTCCGCCCGGCTGCCGGCCGAGTGGCAAAGAAGTGGCAAGCGACCCAAACCCCGTGGGTGACTCACAGCAGGCAATAACAACTAAGCCTGAAGAAGAGGAACTCTGGTCGTGGTGTGAAGATATACAGCCGTGGGGAATGCTGGGTGAAGACGAAGTTAAAGAAGTATATGTTGAACTGGCAGATCGCCAGCGAATTTTAAATTGGAGTGCGCATGCGTCGGAGCTACCTGGGAACGTAGACGCAAGCGTTCGCTTCAATGTCAAGGTCACGATCGAGATTTCAAGTGACCTTGAAAAAAAAAAGTTGAAGGTCACTTGCAAGGTCACGATCGACATTCCAGGTGACCTTGAAAAAAAAAAGTTGAAGGTCACTTGCAAGGTGGCAAGGTCACGATCAAGATTCCAAGTGACCTTGAAAAAAAGGTTCAAGGTAACTTGCAAGGTGTCAAGGTCACGACCGAGATTCCAAGTGACCTTGGAAAAAAGTTCAAGGTCACTTGCAAGATGTCAAGGTCACGATCGATGTTCTAAGTGACCTTGGAAAAAGTTCAAGGTCACGTGCAAGGTGTCAAGGTCACGACCGAGATTCCAAGTGACCTTGGAAAAAGTTCAAGGTCACTTGCAAGATGTCAAGGTCACGATCAAGATTCCAAGTGACCTTGAAAAAAGTTACAAGGTCACTTGCACGGCGTCAAGATCACGATCGAGATTCCAAGTGACCTTGAAAAAAAGTTCAAGGTCACTTGCAAGGTGTCAAGGTTACGGTCGACCTACCAAATGACCTTGAAAAAAAGTTCAAGGTCACGTGCAAGGTGTCAAGGTCACGATCGAGATTTCAAGTGACCTTGAAAAAAGTTCAAGGTCACGTGCAAGGTGTCAAGGTCACGATCGAGATTCCAAGTGACCTTGAAAAAAGTTTAAGGTCACGTGCAAAATGTCAAGGTGACGATCGAGATTCCAAGTAACCTTGAAAAAAGTTCAAGGTCACGTGCAAGGTGTCAAGGTCACGATCGATATTCCAAGTGACCTTGAAAAAAATTCAAGGTCACGTGCAAGGTGTCAAGGTCACGATAGAGATTCCAAGTGACCTTGAAAAAAAGTTCAAGGTCACGTGCAAGGTGGCAAGGTCACGTTAGAGATTCCAAGTGACCTTGAAAAAACTTCAAGGTCACGTGCAAGGTGTCAAGGTCACGACCGAGATTCCAAGTGACCTTGGGAAAAAGTTCAAGGTCACTTGCAAGGTGTCAAGGTTACGATCGACATTCCAGGTGACCTTGAAAAAAGTTTAAGGCCACGTGCAAGGTGTCAAGGTCACGACCGAGATTCCAGTTGACCTTGGAAAAAGTTCAAGGTCACTTGCAAGGTGTCAAGGTCACGCCCGAGATTCCAAGTGACCTTGAAAAATTCAAGGCCACGTGCAAGGTGTCAAGGTCACGATCGAGATTCCAAGTGACCTTGAAAAAAGTTCAAGGTCACGTGCAAGGTGTCAAGGTCACGATCGAGATTCCAAGTGACTTTGAGAAAAGTTCAAGGTCACGTGCAAGGTGTCAAGGTCACGATCGAGATTTCAAGTGACCTTGAAAAAAGTTCAAGGTCACGTGCAAGGTGCCAAGGTCACGACCAAGATTCCATGTGACCTTGGAAAAAAGTTCAAGGTCACTTGCAAGATGTCTAGGTCACGATCGAGATTCCAAGTGACCTTGGAAAAAAGTTCAAGGTCACTTGCAAGATGTCAAGGTCACGATCGATGTTCCAAGTGACCTTGGAAAAAGTTCAAGGTCACGTGCAAGGTGTCAAGGTCACGATCGAGATTTCAAGTGACCTTGAAAAAAAAGTTCAAGGTCACGTGCAAGGTGGCAAGGTCACGATCGATATTCCAAGTGACCTTGAAAAAAGTTCAAGGTCACGATCGATGCTCCAAGTGACCTTGAAAAAGTTCAAGGTCACGTGCAAGGTGTCAAGGTTACGATCGACATTCCAAGTGACCTTGAAAAAAAGTTCAAGGTCACTTGCAAGGTGTCAAGGTCACGCCCGAGATTCCAGGTGACATTGAAAAAAGTTCAAGGTCACGTGCAAGGGGCCAAGGTCACGATCGAGATTCCAAGTGACCTTGGAAAAAGTTCAAGGTCACGTGCAAGGTGTCAATGTCACGATCGAGATTCCAAGTGACCCTGAAAAAAGTTCAAGGTTACGTGCAAGGTGTCAAAGTCACGATCGAGATCCCAAGTGACCTTGAAAAAAGTTCATGGTCACTTGCAAGATGTCAAGGTCACGATCGATGTTCCAAGTGACCTTGGAAAAAGTTTAAGGTCACTTGCAAGATGTCAAGGTCACGACCGAGATTCCAAGTGACCTTGGAAAAAAGTTCAAGGTCACTTGCAAGGTGTCAAGGTCACGATCGAGATTCCAAGTGACCTTGAAAAAATTTCAAGGTCACGTGCAAGGTGTCAAGGTCACGACCAAGATTCCAAGTGACCTTGGAAAAAAGTTCAAGGTCACTTGCAAGATGTCTAGGTCACGATCGAGATTTCAAGTGACCTTGAAAAAAGTTCAAGGTCACTTGCAAGATGCCTAGGTCACGATCGAGATTTCAAGTGACCTTGAAAAAAACTTAAAGGTCACGTGCAAGGTGTCAGGGTCACGACCGAGATTCCAAGTGACCTTGGAAAAAAGTTCAAGGTCACTTGCAAGATGTCAAGGTCACGATCGATGTTCCAAGTGACCTTGGAAAAAGTTCAAGATCACGTGCAAGATGTATAGGTCACGATCGAGATTTCAAGTGACCTTCAAAAAAGTTCAAGGTCACTTGCAAGATGTCAAGGTCACGATCGATGTTCCAAGTGACCTTGGAAAAAGTTCAAGGTCACGTGCAAGGTGTCAAGGTCACGATCGAGATTTCAAGTGACCTTGAAAAAGTTCAAGGTCACTTGCAAGGTGTCAAGGTCACGACCGAGATTCCAGTTGACCTTGGAAAAAGTTCAAGATCAGTTGCAAGGTGTCAAGGTCACGCCCGAGATTCCAAGTGACCTTGAAAAAATTCAAGGCCACGTGCAGGGTGTCAAGGTCACGATCGAGATTCCAAGTGACCTTGAAAAAAGTTCAAGGTCACGTGCAAGGTGTCAAGGTCACGATCGAGATTCCAAGTGACTTTGAAAAAAGTTCAAGGTCACGTGCAAGGTGTCAAGGTCACGACTGAGATTCCAAGTGACCTTGGAAAAAGTTCAAGGTCACTTGCAAGATGTCAAGGTCACGATCAAGATTCCAAGTGACCTTGAAAAAAGTTGCAAGGTCACTTGCACGGCGTCAAGGTCACGATCGAAATTCCAAGTGACCTTGAAAAAAAGTTCAAGGTCACTTGCAAAGTGTCAAGGTTACGGTCGACCTACCAAGTGACCTTGAAAAAAAGTTCAAGGTCACTTGCAAGGTGTCAAGGTTACGGTCGACATACCAAGTGACCTTGAAAAAAAGTTCAAGGTCACTTGCAACATATCAAAGTCACTTTCTAGGTTTTAAGTGACCTTGAAAAAAGTTTTAAGGTTACTTGCAAGGTGTCAAGGTTACGGTCGACATACCAAGTGACCTTGAAAAAAAGTTCAAGGTCACTTGCAACATATCAAAGTCACTTTCTAGGTTTTAAGTGACCTTGAAAAAAGTTTTAAGGTCACCTGACTAAAAATGGGATTTGACAATGCAAGTGACCTTGAACTTTTAAGGTCACTTGCAAGGTGTCGAGATCACGATCGACATTCCAAGTAACCTTGAAAAGAGTTCAAGGTCACTTGCAACGTGTCAAGGTCACGATCGACATTCCAAGTGACCTTGGAAAAAAGTTCAAGGTCACTTGCAAGGTGTCAAGGTCACGATCGAGATTCCAAGTTGCCTTGAAAAACAAGTTCAAGGTCACTTGCAAGGTGCCAAGGTCACGATCGACATTTCAAGTAACCTTCAAAAAAGTTCAAGGTCACTTGCAAGGTGTCGAGTTCACGATCGACATTCCAAGTGACCTTGAAAAAAAAAGTTGAAGGTCACTTGCAAGGTCACGATCGACATTCCAGGTGACCTTGAAAAAAAAAAGTTGAAGGTCACTTGCAAGGTGGCAAGGTCACGATCAAGATTCCAAGTGACCTTGAAAAAAAGGTTCAAGGTAACTTGCAAGGTGTCAATGTCACGATCGACATTCCAAGTGACCTTGAAAAAAGTTCAAGGTCACTTGCAAGGTGTCAAGGTCACGATCGACATTCCAAATGACCTTGAAAAAAAGTTCAAGCCACTTGCAAGGTGTCAAAGACGCTTTTGAGGTTCCAAGTGACCTTGAAAAGATTCTCAAGGTCACTTGCAACATGTCAAAGTCACTTTCGAGGTTTCAAGTGACCTTAAAAAAATTCTCAAGGTCACTTGCAACCAGGGTTTTATTAAAAAAATCAAAAATCATTGATTTTTTTGATTTTTATTGATTTTATTAAAAATGTAACATTTTTCTCTTTTTTCAAATTAATACAAATTATTTTAATGTTGGTCTAGCAATATAGTAGGTCTAAATTCTACCCAAAATATTGTCAGAACGCGCTTGTTGCAAGAAAATTCCTGTCGCGACTTGATTCTTTCCCGATCTATAAATTGCCGTGGCCCAATGTCTCGCGTACTTTGATGTTGATTGTTCAAGGGAGTGGAAGTAATAAGTTTTTAATATGTTATATTGTTCATTGTTCTGAATTAAAAATAAATAGTTTCATTAAATCATGATTTAAATCGTGATTTAAATCATGATTTAAATCGTGATTTAAATCACTTGATTTAAATCAGCCCAGCCCTGCTTGCAACATGTTAAAGTCACTTTCTAGGTTTCAACTGACCTTGAAATAAGTTTTAAGGTCACTTGCATGATGTCAGGGTAGCTTTCGAGGCTTCAAGAGATCTTGAAAAAAGTTTCAAGGTCACTTGCAACATGTCAAAGTCACTTTCTAGGTTTTAAGTGACCTTGAGAAAAGTTTTAAGGTCACCTGGTGTGCATTCTTATGTTCAGTCTCAAGAAAACTCGAAATGAAGGTCAAATCCAAGTTAAAGGTCACTTCAATCAAAATTTGATTTGACCTTGCAAGTGACCTTGAACTTTCTAGGTCACTTCCTAGGTCAAAGTTAGGTTAACTTCAAGGTTACACTAAATTTTGGCACAGGTGTGCATTGTTATGTTGTCTCAAAAGGAAGTCAAAGTGAAGGTCAAATCGAAGTTCAAGGTCAAGGACTGGGGGGATCGGTAGAATCCGCAAGCTTTGACTACTACTACTACCTAGACCTAGAATAATAAAATGTAATAGAGCATCCGACAATGGAACGCCAATACCCAAACTATTTTGTTTTTATTTGTTATATTTTAACAGCTTATAAATAATAATAAATACACTTGTAATAAAACAGTCGACAGTCAACAGAGAGCTCCTATTTTGTATCATTTGCAATTGACATTTGAGAGTCTCACCAAGACGAGCTGCATCTCTCTTTTGAAGTTATATCATCGGCATCTCATGAAATCTGAAATAAAAAGTTTATATTATTTCGGTTGGAAGCTCTATTTCGACTATGACATGAAGGATATTTTTAACAAAGTTGGGGCTAGTAGGAAATAGGTGTACCTACATATTGTCAGGAATATCACGGACCAATCCTTTGGTCAAGAAATTGTGCAAGTCTGCAACTTGAGCTTCAATTAATTTACCCGTGTTACCAGCTAAATTTTTCCAAATTTATTTTCAAGATATTGAAACATACTCTAACTTTTTCGCTAAGTTGGAGAAAAATATGTTTATTTCTGGCGTTTTTCTTTGCTGCCAACTTACCGAATTTTGAGATTAGAGTTATTTAATTTTTAAGCTTAAGAATTAAGTTGTTTAAATAATGATTAGTCGTTATGTCGTTGGTAAAAACGGAACTGCTTAAAACAGTAACTTTGTCCCTGTTTAATTGTTGTTAACCATGATTGGAAAAATATGTCTACAACCCGAGAAGAGCCAACAATCGAGAAGCGACAATATGACATGTGGCGAAATCAATGTAGTGGGAGGTAACCCGGACAACTGTCATAAGTTTAAGCCGACCCGTTAGTCCGGTACTCGATGTGTTATTGTTATCGAGTTTAGTTGTCTTTTTTGTTGAAAGAAGTGAATTGTTTAACTGTTTATTTCTGTGGTGCTGTGCTATTATAAAACTTTGACTGGTAATACCTGTGCGTTTCGAGGGTGTCACTCAAAAGAAGGTCAAGGAATAAGCAT
This sequence comes from Polydrusus tereticollis, assembly GCA_963920685.1. Taxonomy (NCBI): domain Eukaryota; kingdom Metazoa; phylum Arthropoda; class Insecta; order Coleoptera; family Curculionidae; genus Polydrusus; species Polydrusus tereticollis. The sequence goes on from OY987327.1 coordinate 28,773,098, forward strand.
GTTTTCATTTCCAAAGGATACTGAACAGTAAGTACATTTGCACCGCTATGATACATTTGTTTTGTTGTATTTATCTGCTGTGTTTTATTACGTGAAAGGTATATGGAAAAGATCTACCATTATTTATTATGTTATTTAAGTGAAGTTGATATTAAATGTATAAAAACAAGTACCTTTTTAAGGAAAGGCGACGGGAAGGAAAAAATATCAAAGTAATCTAAAAGAACATGTTTTTATTTCCCTAACAGATCTTGCGTTTTTTTGAAAAATATTCCTGAAAGCACAAGTACCTATTCTCATTTAGTAGTTTTTATCGAATAATATGATATTCTACGCGTAGATCAGGTGAAATAAGTAAAGAGTAAGTACCTAGTAATAAGATACATTATAAAAAAAATCATAGGGTTTCCGAAATTTACAACTTATTTTGCCTAAACAAAATAATAGTTATTTATATTACTAGTACGGCATGAGCTTCATTACAGTAACGAGTGGGGAATATTGGTACGACAAGGTCGTAGACCGAGTCGTAGTAACCACACGAGTGCTGTAATGAGCCTTACGTGTGACATACAACAGCAAGTCTACCCCTCTCTGGCCTCCAAGTATTATTCATAATAGAAAATATTCTTTCAACCGCAGCCGAGGTTCCAGGTAAACAGAATACAAACTCTACAATTTTTTCTATATTAATAAAACTGCCATCTTCGGATGCAGTGAATATTAATTTCCATTTTTCCGCAATTCATCTAACAAATTTATGCTTTGCTCAAAAATATCATTTATTCGAGTTACTTCATCAAACAAATCATCTATGTTAATAACATTACTACGTAGTTCTTTATTCCTTATTTCCGCAGGATTGTTAATTAAAGGACATTCTAATTTTTATTTTAATAAAACCCAATTAAAGTTTCTAATTTCTTCAAAATTGTTTTCCCACAATGCTAAATACGTCAAGCAATTATTATAAAACTAATCAATAATGGACAGGAGTTTTTTTGAGTTCAACTGACTTGATTCCCCCTCTTTGATTAAATTTTGCTGTGCCAGAAATGGTACAAATCTTTGCTTTTTTCCTTCTTCTATTTGCTTTGTTAGAGCTTTATACCAGGTAAAAATTTCGATTGCAGTCGGTTGTTCTGCCTTCAATTTTAAAATGGTTTTATTAAAAAGTTCTAAAGTACCATGCACAAAACAGAGGTAAAACTCATTTGTTTTGTCTTCAAAAAATATTTTTAGAAGATGGGGGCATTGGGATTGAATTTAATTCTATGTTTTATGGCAAATGGTAAAAATAACGGACGCGAGAATATAACGGACCGGACAAACGGACGGCCTAAAAAGAACGGACTGTCCGTTGAAAAGACGGACGTATGGCAAGCCTAGTTTTAGTGCTTCTTTTAGTGTAATAACCCGGCCAAATGTCAAAATTTCAAGGTGGAAGATATATAATTTGGTCCCCATTTAATCAATGCTAAACTCGGGATTTTGTCGCTTTTCGTTGTTTGGCTCTTCTCGGCTACAACACTTAGTTTAAAGATTTTGGTTGGTAACACTGGATGAATTTGACAATTTGACAAGGCATAAATAAGAAAATTTGAATCAGTTGGCCAAGCAAACAAAATATTATTGACACGTCAACGAGAAAATCATTGTTATGTCAAGGAGGGTTACAATTTGTGCGGTATACAAAATAGCAGATATGCGTTTGAGTTTGGCTGAAAAAGTAGAAATAGTGAGATTAGTAGAAATCATCCCTACGATGAAAGAATTTTAAATCATTAAATAAATCCAAAATCAAACTTAAGAAGCTTTGATGTTAGGCGGAAAAGTTCTGCGTCAAGATATTTAAAAAGAAATGGTATTAAACCATTCAAACCAAGATTTTTACACACGTTGCACCCATCAGGTGATAACGAAAGAAATATCGAGTACTGCCTAACAAAGCCACCACATTTTTGTAAAGATTAATTTACTTGTAGGTACAATAAAATGTCTATTCGTGAATTTCTCTAGCTAAAAATCACTCGATCTTTTTTTTTTAAGATCGGATAAACTTTTAATTTTTTAAACTCAAACTAGATCACTTTTTAGCAATTTAAACTCGAACCAACGGTAATAGATAATTTTTTTATCATTTCGTTTGTTCTCGTTAAATTTCTAAGCAATCTAGTTTTCGTAAAAAATAAAAGTTTATCCGATAAAAAAAAAGCTCTTGTGGTTTTACGTATGATAAATTCACTCCTACAATAAAGTGTCCATTTGATATTTGCATTTTTATCACTTTGACATCGATAAAAAGGTGCATCTTTTTAATCGCGATAAAACCCTCTCCAGCTAAAAATTAAATGGTAAAAACCTCTCCAGCTCAAAATCGAGTAGCTTCTCTTTTTCATTGCTCGGCAACCTGACATATTGTTACAAATTAATTTGATGCTGTCAAACATTTTTTTAGTGAAGTATTATTTTTTTTTTAGTATCTATTCATGCCAAAATTCGTGAATTTCTCTAGCTAAAAAACACTCGGATCTTTTTTTTAAGATCGGGTAAACTTTTATTCTTTGAACTCAAACTAGATCACTTTTTAGCAATTTAAACTCGAACAAACGGTAATAGATAAAAACGCTCCAGCTTCTCAGCTTTATCATTTCGTTTGTTCTCGTTAAATTTCTAAGCAATCTAGTTTTCGTAAAAAATAAAAGTTTATCCGATAAAAAAAAAGCTCTTTTGGTTTTACGTATGACAATAAATGCTGTTTTTGGCAAAATTTGATTTACTGACGAGGCAAGATTTTCGATAAACGGGGCAGTGTCATCTGAAAATATTGCTGTAAATGTTTGGTGTGGTGTTTTATATAAGGTCGTATTATTGCACCTTTTTTTTTTTAAACAAATTTAAATGGTGTGAGACTTCTGGAGTTCTTGCAACATGATTTGGGATGCTATTCACGGGTAGCCGTTATAACATAGGGAGAATTTGTATATTCAGTTAGATGACGTTCCAATTAATTATATTGCTCCTATTAGAGGATGCCTCAATGAAAATTTTGAAAATAAATGGATTGATCTCAATAGTCCTTTTGCACTGAATCTTTTTATGTTCCTTACAATAAGCCATTAAATAAAAATAGTTTGATTTTTTATTTAGTACAATAAGTTTTTGTCTAATTTTTGTTACCTAAGGTATTGGGCCATGCATGCGACTACGCAACTTATTTTTGATTTTTGTAGTGTTTTATCGGTTCATTTGTTGTTCTTATTTTTATTACTTAATGGCAATTTTTTTGTGTATGTTTTTGTTAACTTATAATATAATACATTTAATGAAAATAAAGAAATTAAAAACGATTTTCTTTATTATAATCTTACTAATCTTAGTAAGCAGGTAATGTGTATTATTAGTGCACTAGCGGATCCAGAACTTGGTCAAGGGGGGGTTTTGCGATCTGTAAGATATATGTATGTATATATATTTACCGTTTTCACACAATTACAATTATATGCCGCTCATGTTCGAGTGTAAAAGTCTGAAAGGGGAAAAAGTTGATGTTTCATCAAAAAGCTATAGGTAGGTATGTATGTATGGGACAGCAGACCATAAAAACTTCGATTTCGCCAAGGAGGGGGGCCAGACCCGAACCCCCCCCCCCCCCCCCCCGTGCATCGGCCACTGTATTCCTGTAATGCTCATCTTCCTGCACCCATTGAGATTTTTAAAAGTCGGCGCCTATGCAGTCAATGTTCCAGCATCCAAAGTAAAAGATGAAGCAATATATAGGATTTTTAGTTTTTTCCAATAGATCGTTAATGTATAGTAAAAAGGGAGTGGGCGACAATATAGAACATTGAGGGACTCTGACGTTGATGTTAAATGTGTCTGAAAGAAATCCGTCCATCGCCACTCGCAGAAAACTTTAAGAAAGCTTAACAGCCATGAACAAAATTGAACCGGCTTTCCGCATGCTCTCACTTTAGTTGAGAGCTCCTCATGCTATACTCGGTCAAAGGCCTTGGAATCTTGGAAATGTCCAGTACTACTGGTTTGGTCGAAGATATTGACAATTAACGTGTTATTAGGTATTTGTTTAGAATTGTACATACACTTAATCACGTTTAGTTTAGTTTAGATGCAACATGGATTTTTCAGAATTGTAGGTACCATTGGTTAATCTTGGAAAGATGAAAATAAAAGAAGTATTACATCTACTAATGTTGATGGTAAAAGGTATTATGCAGTAAACAAATATATAAACTATGGAAAATTTTTGTACATTTATCTTGTTTTTATGAAAAAAAAAACTGTGTAATTCCCTCATTTAGATACTTTGGTTACAGGCTGGCAACACTGTCGATAACTGATGTCACTCGAAGGGTATGACGTGCATCGGTTTTTGTTTTGCAAAGAGTATATATACAGACTTCCACGCGACTGGCTCCCACCTCAGGAAAAACAAGCTGCATTAGAAACAAATATAACATTGAAAAAATAAGAAAAGCAGCAGCTATACAATCAATGAAGCGGCCAAAACAATAAAATTGTCAGCACCCAAACCCACCAAGAAGTTGTTCTGAACAGAAGTACAATACAGAAAAGGAGTCGAAGGTGAAGATATAACCCACTGTCCAAATTTAAGAATATACAGGGTGTCCCATAACTAATGGTACACAGTAAAACTGCAGATTTCTGGGGTAAAAATATTGCGATTTGGCCAAACTTAGCTTAGTTCAAAAGTTGATAATAACCGAGATACAGGGTGTTCAACCAATATTTTAACATAAAATTTTGTGATTGGGGGTTTTTCGGGTCGAGAAATTTAAATTTAAATATAGTATACTAATTAGGAAATTAAATTTAAATTTGTTAAGAATTTTAATGTAGATTGTAGAGGGCGCTCTCTGCGGCACTGTAGGTACATAGAAACAAGTGTAAATTTTTTGCGCCTTAGTGTATTTATGTTTTTATTAAAAACATCAATTTTCTCACTTTACGCAAAAAAGGTGTACTTTGTAAATGTCGCTCCGAGTAACGGTTTTCGAGATTTATACATTTACAATTTCTAATGCATCCTTTTAAATCTTGATTTGCAAGTTTGAATTTTTTTAAAGTAGGCTTTGATAAAAATAAATGCAATGAAAGCGCTTTGAAACTTCATTTCTGTCAAACTCCCTTGTGATTTGTCAGCATTGTGGGTGTTTTTAAAGAGTTTTTAAAGAGTTTTTAAAGAAATTGTTATTAAAAGTTAAGTTAAAAATGCCACTACATAATTTGTTTTCTAACGAAGAAATGCGAGACATGGTATGCTTATACGTACCTACAAGAAGATTTTAACGGACGCAGAGCACATCGACGATATTTGGAAATGTATCCAAATCGAAGGCAGCCAGATTTTAACATTTTTAGAAACCTTTACGACAGACTGGGAGAAACAGGATCGTTGCGTCCCAAACGTAATAATAGGGGACGTCCAAAGATTATTACACCCGAGCAGGAAGAGGAAATACTAGTTCGCGTGGCTGAGAACCCGGAAATTAGCACACGATGTAGGGCTGCAGTTACTCCAGTAAGTAAGTCATCCGTTTCTAGAGGGGCTTTATCCATACCACTTTACGCCTGTTCAGAATTTATTGAATGTTGATCTTCCAGCCAGACTGGAATTTGCCCATTTCTGTCGTACCCAGCAAAACGCTAACCCAATGTTTCTGAATACAGTTTTATTCACCGATGAAGCGACTTTCACACGAAGAGATGTCTTCAATTTTAGAAATAAACATGCGTGGAATTTAGAAAATCCCCATTTAGTAACCGAACGCCATTTCCAGAATGAGTTTAAAATAAATATTTGGTGTGGACTTATTGGCAATTACATGTTGGGTCCACTCGAGCTACCACCCAATTTAAACGGACAGCTCTATCTTAATTTTTTGCAAAATCAGCTGACCGACTGTTTGGGATAACCTACCGTTAGAGCTAAGAAGATAAATATATGTTTTTTATGCAAGATGGTGTCTCGCCACACTTTTCCAGGCTTGTCAGAGACTACTTAAATACAACATTTCCTAACCGCTGGATAGGTCGTGGAAGCGAAATGCCTTGGCCTGCCCGAAGCCCCGATTTCAACCCCCTTGATTTTTGTGTATGGGGATACATGAAATCACCTGTTTATGAAGAAACGATCAACACTCGGGAACAACTATGGCAAAGAATTAAGAATGCGGCGCAATCGTTTCAAAACGAACACTTATTATTTAAAATCAGGCGGTCGTTCAATAAGAGGGTAGCCAAATGCATTGAAGTTAACGGCAATCACTTTGAGCAATTATTGTCAAAAATTGATCTTTTCTTTTATTGATATATTTTGTATTTATTTATGTAGAAATAAAATTTTTATTTAAATTATCAGTATTTTCATTCGTGGCCGTTTAATTTCTTAGTAGTCTGGAGTTTTCATAATTTTTAGAATATTAATAAATTAATAATATTTTAAAATATCTAGGTTAAGTTAGAACTACTGTTATAATCTGAATTATTTGTAATTAAATTCTGTTATTAATAATGTAATAATTAATTTTTAACACAATAATGTGTTATTTAAATATACATTTATTTTAAAATGCGCACTGGACAATTGTAAATGTATAAATCTCGAAAACCGTTACTCGGAGCGACATTTACAAAGTACACTTTTTTTGCGAAGAATTAATAAGAAAATTGATATTTTTAATAAAAACATAAATACACTAAGGCGCAAAAAAGTTACACTTGTTTCAATGTACCTAGAGTGCCACAAAGAGCGCCCTCTACAATCTACAATAAAATTCTTAACAAATTTAAATTTCTCGCTCCGAAAAACCCCCAATCACAAAATTTTATGTTAAAATATTGGTTAAAAAAAAAGTTAATTAGGAAAATCGAAAATAAAATTTTTACTTGTTATGTATTTCGGTTATTATCAACTTTTGAACTAAGCTAAGTTTGGCCAAATCGCAATATTTTTACCCAAGAAATCTGCAGTTTTACTGTGTACCATTAGTTATGGGACACCCTGTATGTACCAGTGCTTATTGGCCGCAATGGTACTTAATTAATTGTGTTTAGTGAGAGGTTTTAAATGAAGTGATTTGGTACATGCATACATAAATTAATATATTCCGCCTCCTTGAATTCTTTTTTAAACTTACTAAGGATTATATGCAATAAACGGGTACTTATCTATATGTTCTCTAAAATAAATAATATTGCATATTACATATCATTACAAACAAAACTGTTTCGCACGCCGTTTGTTATCCGTCACGATTTGCTCCCGAAATAAATAAATTCACATACATTTTCAAACGCAATGACATAAAATATCTGTTATTATATGCGCCTTATAACATATATGCGAGGGCCGGCGGTAAACCACTATTATACACTGTATTTACACAATTTTGGAATAATTTTCGGGTCACGGAGTTTCGGCGAACAACAATAGTTTTGACGTCGAGAAAGTTCAAAGGCCCAGAATTAGAGTGTTTTAACGGGGAGGCTAATGATAATGCTAAATGTTTAGGGCGGCGAAGAAGAGGAATATCTATGTAGTGTGCGGGTCATGTTGCACGCGAGGGAAGTTGTTTACTCCTTCGGGGTACTGACCTGGATTTTAAGAAACGCCAAAATGTATTTGTCCAAGGGCCGCTTTAACCATGTGTAGTTAACTATAAAACATGGTTTAGTCCAAGATATATCTATTTTACAACCCCACTGTCAAACTGCCTTAACCTTAAAACGCTTGGTTTGGTTGCTGCATATGTACAGGGTGCTCGCGTATATATTGCCCAATAAATATCTCCATTATTATTGGTTTTAGAGAAATTGCTAAATTATCAAAGTTATAGCATTTTCACCAAACCTTCAGAAAATGAAATGAACAAAGACAACTGAGTATCGGAAGTGACAGTTTTTTGACAAGTGACAATTTTTTTAAATGGAATACCTTCTATTTTTTCATTGTATCAGTTAAAGAGTTTTATCCTCTTTTTAAGTATATATAGTGGTTGTTGGGGTTATTTTTTACCGGTATGGAACGAAATTAAAACATAACACAACATATACAGGCGGGTGTTTCTTAACCTCTCTGAAAAAATGAAGGAGGTGAATCCTCACCTTATTTTAAGACGAAAATGTGGTATAAAAGTTTTTCGCATGTCGCTTCGTTTTCGAAATACAGGATGTTAAAAAAAATTAGTAAAACAATAATAATAATTTTAATAATTGATTTAAAAACTTTTAATAATGAACTCACATGAACAAAAGTGAAATAAATTGCTGAAAATGTCCTCCATGAGCCAGTAAGCACCCATGTACACGACGTGCTAAATTGTCTGATTGTTGATTGGCGCGAATCGTATTAAAACCATCAATAATACGCAGTCGAAGGTCTTCTTCAGTTTCAATAGAAGTATTATAAACGAGTTGTTTAAGGTGACCTCAGAAATAAAAATCCAATGGATTCAGATCAGGCGAACGGGGTGGCCATGGGTAAGGTCCTCCTCTACCTATCCAACGAGCAGGAGATTGTTGATTTAAATAGTTTCTAACACGTACTGCAAAGTGAGGGGGAGCGCCGTCATGCATGAACCACATTAACGTTTTAAACTGCTTCCATCAATTCTGGCAGTTCATCTCTAAGGAAGTTGTAATAGACATCACCAGTAAGTCGATTTGGAAAAAAATACGGTCCAAGTAAGCTATCTCCAATAATCCCTGCCCAAATATTAAAAGAAAATGTATACCTACTGGTGATGTCCTTCGATAATAGCATGAGGATTATGTTCTGCCCAAATATGGTTGTTGTGAAAATTTATGATGCCTTTGTCTGGAAAAATTCGCTTCATCTGTAAATATTTTTGGCGAAAAATGTGGAACCAAAGAATTTTCTTGAAACCAGTTACAAAAATTAACTCGAGCTGGAAAGTCTCTAGGCAACAAAGCTTGCACTCTTTGTCTGTGATAAGGATAAAGTGAATAGTCCTTAAAGATACTTCATACTGTTTTGTAACTCACATTCAACTCGATCCCAGTTTTCCTCGTACTAGTGCCTGGAGATTCTTCCACCATCTTTAAGACCTCTTCCTCAAGTTGTACGGTTCTAACTGTAAGTGGTCGGCCGCCTATTTTGTTTTTTGCAAAGCTACCTGTTTCCTCTAACCTGAGGTGCAATCTAGTAAATGTTTCCGAACATGGTTCTCGTCTATTAGGAAAACGTTCTGCATCTAAACGTCTCGCCTCGAGCGCATTTCCATTTGCCAAACCGTACATAAAATGAATTTGAGCCATTTCTTGATTGATAAACTCAGCCATTATGAAAAGCAAGTAATGTAGTACATACAAATAAATTCAAAAACAATTCAAAAGGATATTATTTGAAAGATGTTAAACAGGAGACAAATGGTACGGAGAAAACAAATGTGGTTGCCATGGAACGAAGCAAAGCCTACTCGTATCATTTGACGCAACATAATGATAAAAATACGAAAAATAACTAAAAAATTAAGGTACTCCTTTACCCAGATCCCCGCCAATGAACTAGTTATAAAATTTAAAATTTACCCAAAGTAAAGTGCTCTAATCCCTTATGTTTAACAAATATCATTAGAATATCGTTTGGCATTAATTAATAAAATAAAAAAAAAGTACAATTTTTTTTTAACACCCTGTATTTTGAAAACGAAGCGACATACGAAAAACTTTTATACCACATTTTCGTCTTAAAATAAGGTGAGGATTCACCTCCTCCATTTTTTCAGAGAGGTTAGGAAACACCCTGTAGGTATATTATTTTTATAATTGCTCAAAATAGCCAACGTTTATTAAAATGCAGGATTGATAACCCTCTTTTAGTTTTTCAATTGCATTAGCAATCATATCTGGCCTACCGAAGTTGAAAAAGTCAATTTCAATTTGGATTTGTTCCTGCAAATCGGCAACACTATTTGGTCTGGATTCAGATATCTTGTCTTTGAGGTAGCCCCAAAGAAATGTGTCTAATGGTGTTAAGTCTTGACTACTGGGAGTGGTATAATCGTCATATCGTCATAATCGTCCCTCCACGACCAATCCAAATGTCATAATTCTCATTGAGGTACTCTCTAACTGGAAGAACACTATGACATATAAAATTCCTTGCGGCGTTTAGAGGAAAAGTTTCAAGAATATCCTCTATTTCATGTGCAAGCATTTCACGATATGTAACTCCATTTAAAGATCCATCAATGAAAATTGGACCGATGATTCTGTTTTGCACTATGCCGCACCACACATTTACTGATACCCACCCAAAACGTAGCACTTCAACTGTATGATGCGGATTCTGCGATGCCCAGAAGTGTGTGTTTTGGGATTTGGAGCTGAAGTTTATCGGTCCGTATAATGTTCTTAAAAAAATTGGCGTTATTGTTGAGGATGTTTGTCATGTGACGGCAAAACTCCAAACACCCTTGCTTCTGTTCTTCTGTTAATTTTTGAGCTATTTTGAATTTAAAGTCGTGGAATTTATGCCGTTTCAGAATTTTAAGATATCTTACACAGTCCCTTATCGAAATTTGTGGATTTTCTGAAAACAAATTAAGATTCTAAATGATACGAAGCGAATATAACAACAAATAAATATTACCTTGAAAATATAAAAGAACAGCAAGTTCTTCATCCTCAAGTATCCGACAATGCCTTTTCTTTCTTTGTAATGTTTTTCGCTCAGAAAGTTGACGAAACACATTTCGGAAAGTGTTTTCGGTAGGAATTACTAAATGTGGATGTCGCCTTCTCGCTTGTTGTGTCCACATTAGATATATATTTTTAGAATTTCGAGCTTTAGCTTTTCAGAGTATCCCATTTAGACCCTGATTTTGACAACTTTTATTAAGATTTGTCAAGAAGAGAGAAGTTGCCAAGAGCAATTTAGTCAAGGTGATACTGGTATTGCTATGAGTATGAGTAACATGAGCCATTTACAAAACTTTAATGAGGATAATTCTTATAATTATTCTATTATATTATAATTCCATAACGGTAAAAAATAACCCCAATAACCACGATATATTAAAAAGGGGATAAGATTCTTTAACGGATACAATGAAAAAGGAGGAGTATTGTTAAAAAAAACTGTCACTTGTCAAAAAACTGTCACCTCCGATTCTCAGTTGTTTTTGTTCATTTTATTTTCTGAAGATTCGGTGAAAATGCAATAACTTTGATAATCTAACAATTTCTCTAAAACCAATAATAATGGAGATATCTATTGGGCAAAATATACGCGAACACCCTGTACAGGGTATCAGCTTTCGTGTGCTTTCATTTATCAGCTCCCTTATTATAAAAACTAGAAAGATAGGGCTGGCGGCTTACTGTTCTATTATTTTATGAAACTTTTACTGCCGCAGACGAAATTTTCATACCCCTCTAAGTTTCTGACAAACAGGGAGATTTTGAAAATTCGTCATTTTTGACGCTCTCCTGTATCTCGATTATTTGATAACTTATTAATAAGGTAAAAATGGGTTATTATCAAAAACATTTACTTCTAATGTCTTTGGTTATTATAGAGTTTTTTATGTAGAATTCAGTGGCGTAGTAGTATGTTCCCTAAAAAGTTTTGTTTTTGAGTTATGACCCAAACTTCTGTTTTTCTAAATGAGACACCCTATATATTATTTCATTGTCTTATCCCTCTTTTTAAGAGCTTTTCAAAAATATACAGTATGTCCACGGATGGGGTTTACAAGAGGACAAATGGACTAAAAATTGAAAGATTCGAAAAAAAGTCACTCTTAATAAACGTTTTTGCTTGTCTAGAAAATAGGATTCATCATAAAAAACTTCAATTTTTTTATACAGGGTGGGCAAAAACTGCAAAAATATTATTTTGCTTAAGAGTAAACATACTTTATTTTGAAAGATACCAAAAAAAGTCACTCTTAATAAACGTTTTTGCTTGTCTAGAAAATACGATTCATCATAAGAAACTTCAATTTTTTTATACAGGGTGGGCAAAAACTGCAAAAATGTTATTTTGCTTAAGAGTAAACATACTTTATTTTGAAAGATACGAAAAAAATCCACTCCTAATGAATGTGTTTTCTACACAACAAATCGAAGTAGAACAATTCATTAAAAGGTTTACCTATGTAAAAATTATTTCCCAAAAAGTATTCGCTGGCACACCTCTGACTGGTGAACCTAGTTAAAATAATAATGACACTTAAGGTGATAGGTAAATGTTGTCAATGTCTTTATTTAATGACGTTATTATTTAAGTAGAAATGCTATCTACTGAACAAAGATTTTTTATAATACAATGTTATGGGGATGGTCAAGTTTCATACCGCTACGTCATGGAACAATTTACCGAGAAATTTGTAGGAATCCCTATAACTAGGATGACAATCTGCAAGTCAATAAAAAAGTTCCAGAGAACTGGTTCGGTTTTGGATCTCAAAAAAGAAGAAATACGACCATGATGATGCTGCTACAGTCTTAGTTCTTCAATATGTTGAAGAAAATCCTATGATGTCCCTTAGAAATCGTGTTACTCAGTTGGAAGTTGTGAAAAAAAGTCAAATTCAGAAGATCCTTAAAGCAAATAAATTGTATCCGTATAAACCGCACTTTAATCAAAGATTGGAAGAGGGAGATGACGCGAAACAACTTGATTTTTGCTTGTGGATAGGAGACAAAATTTTAAGTAGAAATGTTGATTTTTATAAATGTATCATGTGTTCTGATGAAAGTACATTTTCTACCAATGGAACCGTTGCAACCCAGCACGTTAGGTACTGGTCTTTAGAAAATCCCGAATTCAAAATTATGACGAGAAGACAATATTTCACAAAAGTGAACGTGTGGTGCGCGATATCTATCCATGGCATCATAGGGCCATACTTTTTTGATAACACGTGCAATAGATTATCATATTTAGAAATGGTGGATACATTTTTCAATGATGAACTCGAAAATCTACCATTAAATTCTCGGGTGTAATACCACGAGTGCTTTAAAATTACCGATAATTTTTTACAAATGCGTGTTTTCTTTAATTTCACGAGTCCGAAGGACGAGTGAAATTTGTAAAGAAAACACGTATAAGTAAAAAATTATCCGGTTAGTTTTAAAGCACGCATGGTATTTAGAGGAATATTTCACGAATCCAAAAACATTCATTTTGTCAACTTTGAAATAATAAATAGAAATTTGTCAACAAAGTGACACTGACAAGTGGTATTTTCGTTTTGGTATTTTCGATTTTGTATATCCGCTGTAAGTTTTCGAAAATACCACTGTCCTTATGGGATTTTTTATACGTGAGTGGAATATTCGACAAAATATGTATTTTCAGCAAGATGGTTTTCCAGCTCATTTCGCTCGTGAGGTTAGAGAATGGCTTGACCGCAGATTTGGTCCAAGGTGGATTGGCAGGAATGGCCCAGTTTTGTGGCCCCCAAGAAGTCCCGACTTAACCTTGGCGGATATGTTTTTATGGGGCCGTTTAAAACAAATTGTTTTTGCTACCGCAGTACCAAATGATATTGAAGTGCTGAAGGGCAGAATTATCCAGGCTGTCCAATCGATATCTCAGGAAGAAATCAGAAATTCTTTCACTTATTTGAGAAAGCAATTAGAAAAATGTGTCGATTATGGGGGTGGAGCTTTTGAATTATGAAATCGTTATCGTATTTCTTTTCATGTTAATAAAAATGTTTGTATTATTATTACTATTATAATCACTTCATTAAATAAAGACATTGACAACAAGTAAAGTCTGTGCGTTTTAAGAAGTCCGCTAAGCCATAAAACCTCTTGAGCATTATGTCGGTGGCTCTCAAACAATAAATTATATTGAAGGTAATTTTGGATGTTGATGAATTACATTTTCTAAATAAAATAATTTAAAGTAAATAAAAAATTAGTTTAAGTAAAGAAAAATAATAATTTTTTAGCTTTTGTAGTATTCAGACAAATTAGTTTTACGAATTCTTTTTTATAAAGTTTTGGTTCTAAAAAGAACCGATTTTGTAGTCTTGCGACAGAACGTACCTACTTGTAGATAGGTTTTTTTTGTTGAGGAAAATATCAAACTAGCATTTAAAACAAAACCTTCTTCATTACCAGCATGTAATATAATATACCTTTTCCATTACTTGCACGGGTACTTGAATAACAATGCTTTGAGTCATCCTGCCAAGACGTTTTTGTTGAAGTTCCGTTTGCAAATACCCATGTTTCGTCAAGAAAAACAACTTGTCTTGACAATTCCGATTTTTTGTTGTTTAAATAATCCCTTAAAAATTGCCATCTTTTCGAAACAACATTGGACAGCTCGCAAAGCAGTTTTCTGTTGTTCGTTTTTTTATATTTGAAACCCATATGTTTTAAGATGATGGACAAACTGTTAGTTTCAATATCGCAAAGTTTTTTCCGCTTTATCGTTTCAAGAATAGCTTTGAGGGTAACATATTCCTTGGCTTTATACATATCATAAACAATATTCCTAATAGAGAGTTTTATCCCTTGGGATAAATCCAAGGTTTTTGAATGGAGTCGAACCCTTTTATATGGTCTGTCCAAAACCTCTTCACTCTTTTTTCGAAGTCTTCTTAAGGTCTTCTCTGAAAGGCCGCAAGCATCATACGTTCGTTTTTGCACTGCCAAAACAGACTCTAACGGGCCCGAGTTATCTTTTTCTAAAGTAAAATAACGTTCCACTTGTAATACCAAACGGCGTTCACCTGGAGATAAATGCCTTCTAGGCGATGTGCCACCTTGCTGAACATTTTCCATAACTTTGCTTAATAACTGATTTTAATTCACACACAATGAGAAACAAACTAAAAGTGAAAAGCACAACTACTTATTTAAAATAAAGTAGAACATACCATCCCGCACTTCAGCAAATTTTAATTATTTCTTGGAAAATAGTAATTATTATGAAGATTTAATTATAATAATCCCAAAATAATGTCATTATCGGAAAAGTATATACCTGACAAAATCTTTAACATATTTAACCATCCCGCACTTGAGCAAATTTTAATTGGTTCTTGGAAAATAGCGATTATTATATAGATTTAACTATAATAATAGCAAAATAATTTAATTATCTATTTAATTATTATTTATGCTCAACGCGTAATTCTAAGATAATTTTGTTTTCAAACCTCTGATTTCGCCCAGTAATAGAATACAGTAAACCAGTGGGATGTTCGGTGTGATCAAGTATAGCGAAGGTGCGAAGATATTGTAACTTAACCGACTTACTGTTTTAAAAGCGATAACATCCCTTGGTGGTTTAATCCGATATCGGACTTCTTAAAACGCACAGACTTTATCACCTATTCATTATTCAAGTAAAAACGTTTATTAAGAGTGACTTTTTTCGTATCTTTCAAAATAAAGTATGTTTACTCTTAAGCAAAATAACATTTTTGCAGTTTTTACCCACCCTGTATAAAAAAATTGAAGTTTCTTATGATGAATCGTATTTTCTAGACAAGCATTTATCCATTTGTCCTCTTGTAAACCCCATCCGTGGACATACTGTATAATAGTCATATTTATTTCTTTTAGAAAAGGGTAATTTTAACATTTTTTGTAAAAATAATCATTTTCGTATATAGTCTATTTCTTAATGCGAGAGAGTAATAAATCATTATTGAACTATAAAACCCAGTGGTCTTCGTCGTATTCCATAGGCGTAGTTCAATTATTATTTCATATTACATTCGGAGTTAAGCAAAAATAGTGGAAATGTGTTCGAATATGACTGGAGTCGGACAGTCAACAATATACCGACTTGTGCACGAGGATAAACGCGGCCCCATCAGGTCACCAAAGAGAAGTACAGGAAGAAAAGAAACTGTAATAATTGAGGATGAAAAGACTGCCATCAGAAGAACACTCGTTTTACTTAAACAGAAATAGAAATGCATATCTTGGACAAAATAATGTCTGAAATGAAAGAGGATGATTTCATTCCACCCATGGGTAAGAAGAAATTAGGGAAAACTTTGAAGGAAATTAGGGAAAATTTTGAAGGAAATTAATTTTTGTTAAAAAACAGAAAATCACTTTTATTAGAGACAGACGAAATCATTTGCTGGCGACGACAATATTTGAGGGTAGTTAGACAGTTTCGAAGGGAAAACAGGAATATCTATTATATCGACTAAACTTGGTTAAATGAAGGTTATACCGTTGGTAAAATATGGCAGGATACACATATAAAGAGCGCGAGGCAAGCTTTTATGGAAGGACGGTCCACTGGAATAAAAGCACCCTCGGGAAAAGGTAAAGGATTAATAATTACTCACATTAGTAGCAAAAATGAATTTGTCGATGGCGGCTTACTAGTATTTGAATCAAAACGGACTGAAGACTATCATTAAGACATTAACGTTGATGTCCTTCAAGAATACTTCCAACAAATAAATGCTAGATCTTATTCCTCCTGGGTCTGTTATAGTCATTGATAATGCCAGCTACCACTCGAGAAAAACCGAAAAAATACCAACGTCTTCTTGAAAAAAAAATGACATCATTCATTGGCTTACTGTAAATAAGAAGCCATTTCATAAAGATATGCTGAAAAAGATTGTAAAGTTGAATAAACTTCTTTGTACGAAATCTGTTGTCGACGAAATCGCTTGAAAACGAAATATAACGTTACTTCGCCTTCCGCCATATCACTGTGAATTAAACCCCATAGAATTGGTGTGGGCGCAAGTAAAAGGGTTTATAGCAAGGTATAACACCACTTTTAAATTGAGAGACGTTGGAAACCTCTTGCAAGAGGGAATAAAGATAGTGCACTGTAAAATATAGGAGAAAAAATGTGGGAAGCTGATAACATTCTAGAAAACACTGTAGAGCCCCTTATTATTTCTCTGGACCCCAACGATGATAGTTCATCGGACTACTACTTGCGCCTAGTATGAAAACCATTTCGGCTAATTCGTCTGTAGAAAGATTCATAGTGTTTCAACAAAAAACAATTTTTGGATCTACAATAATAATTTTTTTTAAACACTATAAAGTTGTTAGATATGTTGGCAGTCTGGCGGTGCCCCACCCGGTATGTAGGTATACATTAGGAAAGCCAAGCATTACCAGTTCAAGCAATTTCGATTTAATATCCCTCTTAAACTGTTTTAGCCGAAAACAACAATGTATTTTAATACCTTTAAAATTATATTAGTCGTGTCAGTATTATTTTAGGTGTACTTTATGGGGATGACCGGTTGACACATCTCCTATTTCAATTAACCATAAGACGCGACAGGCGATAGCACAGATAAGTTACATGATCGAAGTTACACGAAATAACCGATAAACAAATTAATTTTACGAACGCATACATGCATGACCATTAAATATATTAACACTTAACAAACTCCGTAAATCAGTTTTATATGTGACGTGTATACTCATAAAAACTGGCGAGGCAACGATTAAAAAAATCGGGAAATTTATTTCTATTTCGAGTACATGTGATGTAAATCTTCCCAGTATGGTTATATGGAATGTTTACACTAAGGTCGCGATGACCTGTAAAATATACCGATAGTTACAAACTAGAAATGGAAGTGTCTGCAACTAAAAACTAATTTTACAATTCGAATTTCAGTATAGTCAAGGGGTAGTCAAGGAAATAGCCTGCAAATTCGTCGATGGAAAATCGGTCATCGAATTGACCATACACAGAGAAAATTCGTTTACTAAAATTCTTTGCTAGCAAAATATGATTAAGGACAGCAAATAATTTAGTACAAGCTAAGAATAGTCCAAATATGAAGAAATTTTCATTTACTTTAACCATATTATTATTTTCTTTTTGTTTTAGCACATGCTTTTGATAAACGCGTTTCTAATAATGTTTTTTTTTTTCTTTATCATGAGGCACAGCACTACAGGATTAATCCTCATCAAAAGTTGTTATGGTGTATGGAGCAGTGGCGTAGGGTGGCGATCCCCCCCCCCCCCGCCCCTCTTGACCTGGCGCCCCTTTACTACTTAATAATAATTCTTAAAAAACAATATCGGTCTTATTTTATTTTTAGTAAAGAAGAGCGATCGGAATAAACTTAATAAAACCGGTTTTGAGAGCGTCCCTTCATATTTAATTTATTTTTTTTTATATAGCGGATTTTAACTTCATTTGGGGCCAGACCCCTGTTTCCTAGGGAGCATGAAGAAGGTGAATTCCTACGAAATTTGGGCGTGGTCCCAAAGAATTTTTGCCTGCGGCGCTTTACCTCCGCAGTCTGCGCCCCTACGATGGTTCGCCCCTCCCGCCCCAAAATGCTGGCTACGCCACTGGTATAGAGGTTCTTAGTTCGGAAAAGTACTTCAAGCTTCTTCGAGGCTGTCTTAGCAATGACCGATCGTGACTATGTCAAGACTATCCAAATTGACGCCCAATAAATGAATCGATGAAGCCAATGGAATCGGGTGTCCCGCCATGACTGTATCCGGTTCTTCAACATTAACTTTTTTACAAAAAACTGCCGCCTGGGTTTTAGCGTTAAATTTTACTTGGTTACTGTCACCCCAAGGCAGAATTTCTTCCAGGTCTTTGTTGAGATGTGAGACCTCTTGCTGCCTATAGAGATGTGCATTGGCAGCCGATGTCCGAGCATCCAAAGTAAAAGATGAAACAAGTGTGCTGTCATCAGCGAAGCTATATATGGGATTTTTAGTTTTTTCCAAAAGATCGTTAATGGATAGTAAAAAGAGGGTGGGCGAGAACATAGAACCTTGAGGGACTCCGGCGTTTAGGGACGCGCCGTCCATGTGGGCATGGTCGTGCGGCGCTTGACGGCGCCAAGGCCTTAACGGCGGCAGGCCTTCAACACAAATTAACATAAAACTAAAAAAATTATCTATGAATACCGGTGGTGAAAATGCATTATCCACCAACACCGACCGTGGGTCGGCGACCAGTACCAGTGCTGAAATTTTACTCTCTGTGGGGGCGCGAAAATCGGCGTGCGTTCGGCGATGGTTTAAACTTGCAAGATTTTGCGTGTTCGTATTCGTAATCGATGTAGCAAGTTAATTTTTCATTCAGCAAAGTCTTGATAAGCGCATAAGACGTATAGAGTGAGTGTCTTATTTGCTATTACGTATCTACCGCAATTGTGAAAACTAATTACAAATAAGGTAAGTAAGTGATTAAGTAAATTAATTAACACGGATGCAAATAATTGTTTTTCTTTTTAATAACTTTTGTTTATGAAACAAATAAGGCTTAGTGTTTAATATTTTTTTATTTATTTTATTTAGATAGCCAGAGAAGAAAAAAAGAAATTGTCTGGTTACCAAAACTTGCTTAACAAGCGAGGACGGGGGGAAACTTGGAGAAAACCAATTTCAAAATTAGTAACTTTTTTCGAAAGACCATACAAGACACTACTTCTGATAACAGTGATTTTCTACATTCAACAAAATCAAACTTGCCATCAGAATTAGAAAAGCAAGTTAATGAGGATGAAGATCCAAAAGAATTAGATCCTGATACGTTTCAGTCAGTGTCGGTACCATCATGATCGAGTAAGTAAGACGAATTAACTGAAGAAGCGCCCTTTCCTAACGATCCAGGTCTTTGGCCAAGTATATTGTCTCCAATCCAGGTGCAAGAACTTGTCGAAAAAGGTCCAATGCAAATCAATCAAAATGAAACTATATATCCTAAAGACAAAAGTGGACGTAAGTTTTCCGATATATATTTTACTCGAATTTTGTTAAATGGTGAAAAGGTTGAGCAGTTTTCTGCTTCTGCTATAAAGTATTCAATGACCCCAACCCTAACAATTCATTGACTTTTAAAAACACTAAATTAAGTAACCAAGACGGTTTCAATAATTGGCATCATTTAAGCGAACATTTGAAAAGCCACGAAATAAGTAACTCTCATTTTCAAAATTTACGTGTCTGGTCAGATTTACTAGAAAGATTGAAAAGTAATCGAACCGTTGATTCCTGTTGATTCAGAAATGCAAAATTTATTAAAAAATGAAACTAAACATTAGCGCAGTGTCATTGAAAGAATGATTTATACTATTCAATTTTTAGCTGAACAAAACTTGGCTTTTCGTGGTCCTAGTAACAAATTATTTGAAAGAAATAATGGAATTTTTTTAAAATGTATAGAAATGATAGCAAAATTTCAAAATTTGATCCAGTCATATCTGCACATATTAATAGATCTCAAGAAAATATTCCACTTTACCTTGGAGATAAAATTCAAAACGAAATCATTAAATAAATAGGTGACAATATAAGAAATAATATTTTAAACGAAGTTAAAGAAGCAAAAGTATTTTTCTATATTACTTGATTGTACTCCGGATGTGAGCCGCCAGGAGCAGATTTCTGTTTGCTTAAGATACGTTAATTTTAAAAACAATAAATTTAGTGTCGAAGAACGTTTTTTAACATTTCGTCCTATAAGTGATACAACAGCCGAAGGTTTAACTAACTTTTTACTAAAAACTTTGGAGAATTATGGTTTAGACATTTATAATTATATTATTAATTTATTTTAGACATTAATCCACGAGCAAGGTTTGTACCTTGTTGTAACCACAGTTTGAACCTTGTCATAAACGATGCTGTGAAATCCAATATTTCTAGTATAATTTTTTTTCCAACTGTTCAAGAATTATATAATTTTTTGTCTGCCTCAACCAATCGATGGTCTGCTTTGAAAAGTAACATTTCAAGTCTGACATTAAAGCCTTTGTCAGATACTAGATGGTCTAGCAGAATTGATGCAATAACCCCTCTAAGATTTCAGTTGGGCGAAATTTACGATGCTCTTTATGAAATTTTATCCGGAAATAATTTTGACAATACTACAAAACATAGGTATAGGTAAAAAAATTAAAAATTATGTAGTCTTGTGGTACAAGATTTTAAGTAAAGTGGATGTTGTTACTAAGATTCTGCAATCAAAAACATTTAATATTTTCCAGGCTTGCGAAAGTTTAAATAACCTTAATGAATGTGTAAAACAATACCGATCTGACAAAGGGTTCAGTGACTTATTAGTAGATTCCAAAGAACTAGCTTCTTCCTTAGAAGTTGATGCAAAATTTATATCCGCAGAAATTTTAAGGCCACGAAAGATTAAAAAACAATTTTCTTACGAAGGTGACGACCAGCCGATTGAAAATCAAGAAATGAAATTTAAAGTAAATTGCTTTTTCGGAATGCTTTCATCCATACATGAAAGATTTAAACTATTATCGTGTTATTCTGATGTTTTTAATTTTTTGTGGAATGTTGAGGATTTCGGCAAATATTCTGTCCAAGATCAATTTAATTTTTGTAAAAAACTGGAAGAAACCTTAACTGACAAAGATCGAAACGAGAAAGATATAGACGGAACAGAACTTTTACACGAATTACAATTTCTGCAAAATGGCGACAAAAATGCGACGTCTGTAGTAGAAACACTTAATTACATTGCAATAAATAAACTAACCCACTCATTTCCAAACATTATGATTGCATTGCGCATATTATTAACCATTCCAGTTTCTGTAGCTACAGCCGAGAGGTCATTCTGTAAATTAAAGTTGATTAAAAATTATTTACGATCTAGAACGGGTCAAGAGCGGTTAGAAAATTTTGCTGAAAAAAGCAATTTGAAATGGAAAATTTTGTTAACGAGATTGCAGAAAGTAAAGCTAGAAAAGTCCAATTTTTGTAAGACCTCTCCATCATGTTTCAAAACAATCGCTATTTTATTTCTTTATTTTTTTTTTTAATATTTTGAATCAATGTTTTGTAACTTTGATACTGTTTTTGGTTTGTTGTTGTATTCTATTAATATTTTTTGTGTACTTTCTGTTTGTCACAAATAAATATAGACATTAGTACTAAAAAGTATAGAGTTTTAAAATTTCAACGATCAACTATGAGAGAAGGGTGGTAATTTTAGCTCAATATTATAATATTGGTTAAATGCGCCTATTATTATTTCGCACGACGGCGCCGAAAATACTTGGTGCATCCGTGCCGGCGTTGATGTTAAATGTGTCTAAAGGAAATCCGTCCATCGTCACTCGCAGATAACGGTCTTTAAGAAAGCTTGACAGCCATGAACAAAACTGAACCGGCATTCCGTATGCTCTCAGTTTAGTTAGGAGCCCCTCATGCCATACTCGATCAAAAGCCTTGGAAATATCCAGTGCTACCGCCCGGGACTCCCCATGATGTTCTATTGCGTTGTTCCAAACGTGAGTAACATAAGCGAGAAGGTCTCCTGTTGATCTAGACTTACGGAATCCATACTGGCGGTCACTAATAATGTTGAAGCCTTCCAGGTACTTTAATGATTTTTCGTTAATAGCCTTCCTCCATAACTTTTGATATAACCGAAAGCAATGCGACTGGACGATACTTGCTTGGCAAGATCTTCTTGCCTGTTCTGGGTATGGGCTGGACTCGCGCAGTTTTCCAGCAAGAAGGATATATTCCTTTTGTGTAAGATAATACAAAATACCGGTGTCAATTCGTCAGTGCATGCTTTAATTACGATGACTGGAATATCGTCAGGACCAGAAGCTTTTTTGGTGTCAAGACTCCTCAAGGTTCGTTTAGCATGGCGGTGCCGGAAAACAATCTCGGGCATTCTCGATTCTACAGGAGAAATGTTCAGTGGAGTCTTTCCCCGAAAATTAACCGTTGAATGTGAGAGAATAGATCCGCCAGTAATTTTGCATTTTCCTCTGCTTTGGTCGCAATGGTGCCATCAGACCGTGTTAGAAATGGAATGGTTAACTTTGTAAAGTTCTGACTGACGGTCGCTAGGTACCGTCAATTAGGACATTTAAGAAGTTTGTCTTTGATTCTCTGGTTGTGTGCTTCTTTGCTTTGGTTTATCGTGTGCTTGCATTGGCTTCGAGCGTCAACAAAAATGGTAAGATTTTTGGCGGTAGGATTTTGACGCCATTTTCGGTAGAAATAGTTTTTTGATTTAACAGCTCGTTTGCAATTTTTGGTAAATTAATGCTTGCCGTTAGAAGGGCACGCTTTTGAAAAAGGGATGAAGATTGAAGAATGTAGAATAAGTCAACTGCCTATTAAATTTGAATGGATAAATTTTCCAGCTGTATTAGCAACTCTTTTATTTAATTACTACCAGTTACCCATGTACTTTAATTTTGCCCACAGCCTATAAACGTACAGCTGTTGTAAAATAACTCCAAAATGTGTAAATTGTGCATAATATAAAAATCCCTTTGCAGCACGTAGCTATACGTCCTCGAGCGTTTCGTATCGCATATGTAATAACCGCTAGTTTAAAAGTCATTTAGCTAACACTATCCACAAATTAAAAGTCCAGTGGGACTATATAATATGTAAAAATCTGGTGGTCGGGTTGTCTCGAATTAGATGTACCTAATAGAAAATAATCGGGTTGCTTTGCGGCACGTGCATGGTCACGCGATGCAATGAAGTGTCATATGTGTAACCAAAAAATTTTTGCTCAAAGGTAATTTGGGTTAGACAGACGGTAACCGCAAAAACTGCAAGTTAAATACATATACCCACCTATACATTTGGTAGATATAATATATAAAACAATATTTCTAGTGACGTGTTGATTTTAGACCAGGTACTGTACCTACACACACACAAATGAAGTCTTGTTTCAAGGAAATAATTGCTATTACAAATATTTATTTACTTACAACACTTAGGATGTTAAATAAAGAGAACTTCTTTATTTTAAAGAAACAGTAAGATTTAAAGTGAGAAAAAAAAATTTCAACTTATCTGTTCAATTTAAAGACATTTCGTTAAACGGATATACCGTAATTATAATTGTTGGGGAAACGATTGCTCAAATGCAATAGAAATAATGAAATTAAATGCAACCAATGTTTACAGAATTCAATACTACTTTTTGTCTAGATAAAATAACTGCTTTTCAAATATTCCATTACAACACAATTCCTCAACGGTCAGAGAAACAGAGAAACAAAATGCATCTAATGTTTTTAGAACGAATAACACACGTCCAGACAAACAACAAAATGTTCAGATATTATACTAAAACAGCGGCCTGTCGCTACCGTTAATTAAGCAAAAAAAGTGTTCTCAATACAGACAGATTCAGTGTTAAAACGTCTATCTTTAGAAGTTGTAAAAACGTATACATGCTTTGCCGCTAAGAGATTAAGCTCACCGCAGTACACAAAGCGGGAAAATTAACCATTGGTCCAGAGAAAACATGACGGAAGAGTAAATAGCCAATTAGAACACAACGCGCGAAATATGTTGCCTTGTGATTGGTCGGTCTGACAGCGGAGCGTGGTTTTCTAGCGACATAGCAAGCTGATAGTTCGTCAAGAGACACTGCGGATTAAACTGTTCAAAGGTCAACACGTACGTCAAAATTAACGTTGGTCATCGTCCGCTGGACATGACAAATTGCAGCTGAAATAAAAGCACCAAGTAATAAGTGTAGTAATGTTATAAAAGTTAGTAAAATGAGTTTTAGTTAGTTAAAATTTCAAGTAATTGCGTAAGAGGATTAGGAAAGGTATGTTTTTTGGCCTGAAGTGTCAAAATCGAAATATTGTGTAGGGATTAGTTAGGCAGTAGATTATAAAGTTTCGTTTTGCGTTTAACAGGTACCGAGTTTGGCTCTGGCCTCTTAGGCTCGATCATATAAATAGGTGGTAATTTGGAATAAACTTCATATATCATGTGTATGACCTTAATAAGTAGATATATTTGTTTCGTTTAACGCATTAGTATTTGCTGTTAAGCCGTATATAGTGTTCACAGTATTATAAGATTAGTAATAAAATGGCGACATTTACACCAACAAAAAGATGTTCCAATAATTCTCCACTATCAGTGAGTGAAAAAGTTATTATTTTAAACGTACATGATTGCATAAAATACGACTATCCGAATTTTACTGTACAAGAAACTGTCGACCGATGTTCCCTTATGACTGGAGTTGGAAAGTCCACCGTTTTTAAATTATTGCGGGAGAGAAAGACAGCAGGTCAAGTGGAACCTGCCAAGAAAAGTCCAGGCACACCAGTAAAAGTCCTTGATGAAGACACCAAAAGTGTAGTTCAAAGAAAAGTTCACTCTTTTTATTTTAAAAAAGAAATACCCATCCTAGATAAGGTTCTAATGGAGCTTGGCCAGGATGACAGTGTTCCGTTTATACCTAGAAAACTTTTATTGACCACTTTAAAAAATATGGATTTTGTCTGGGAAAATCATAACCGTAAATCACTTTTACTGTTTACTAACTTAAAGGATTTGTAGCAAGACACAACACGACATTCAAAATGAAAGACGTTAAGCTACTGTTTGATCAAGCCATTAAGGAAGTGACACTAGAGAACTGGCGAAAAGCAGTCCATCATGCCATTAAAGAAGAGGAGAAAATATGGGATCTTGACCACCTGATCGATCGGACCGTCGACCCGTTAATTATAACGTCAAGAGGAGATGACAGTTCCTCAGATGACGAAGAATATTAGATTTTTATAATTTAATTTCTGCATAATGTATTTTTTGTACTTATTTTGTATTTTTTTATAATGTTTAATAAAAAATAACTGTACCTAATACTATGTACATAATCCCTAATTTTTATTCTGTTAAAATAAAATTATTTCCTTTTTACGAGTATAATTTAATTTATTATAATTTTTACGAGTATAATTTAATTTCTGTATAATGTATTTTTTTAAAAATGTTTAATAAAAATAAAGTGTAGCTAATACTATGTACATAATGCCTAATATTTATTCTGTTAAAATAAAATTATTTCCTTTTTACGAATATCCTACCGGCTCGCCTTTGTCACACTATTTTCAGTGTTTGTGAATGGATAACAATAGGCAAAACCCATAAATTGACCCAAACCCGGGTGGTACTACCTGCACTTGATGAAAAGAAAGAATTTTGCAATGAAATCAATGCCAAATTATGAAAGTGGCTTAAATATTCATTGGGTCACTCTGTAGTCCCTTTGCATACCTAATAAGCTTTTATTACTCTACACCTTTCTGAAATAGACTATAGGTGCTTTGTATTGGCCATTTAAAAGGCGCAAAACGGTCGATTCATCGTCCTGGGAACTTGGCGCTGAAGCAGTTCTAAATAATTTTCAGTATTCAGATTAGGTACCCTCTCTAGGTAGGTACTATTTAGATTTTAATTACATCGAATACCTAGTTACCGAACTGATCAAGTTCATCCTTTGGTCCTTAGACCTGAAGTGTGTTTTATTTTAATTTTCCTGATTAGGTCTGGTTACGTTTTTTTTCTGTCTACTTAATCGATTGAGACGTTATAGCATGATTGGTTTTTTTTATGCGTTGTGGTTAAAAATGATTCGTCTTATTCGGATCTAAACCCAAGCAAGACGTTATACACTTTTTATTCACTTTGTGAAATTTAATAATATACAAAACGGATCCGTGAAATTTAAAATGTTATTGCTTTATCGTGTGACATCATTTAGAAATTATATTATAGTTAGGCAGGTGGTGGCAATACGGTACGATAGTTCATCGCTGACAGCAACATGAAATGAATTTTTTTATAAAGTGAACCGATCAAATAAATATCAAACTTGTCAAAAAAAAAGTGCAACTATATCATTAGTTCATTCACTTCGTTTCTGAAATTGTTATACAATACAAATTATCAATGCTAATAGCAATATTATGATTTGCTCTGTGATTTTTATTAAACTAATTGTACCAAAATGCTCGATTTCTTCGAGTTTTTATTTTGTTCGTTTTTATGCCTAGAACTAGAAAATAACGGCTGGGAAAGTGTGCGTTGCTGATTTCTATAGGAATACTTGTATTTGTTTCCTAGTCGGCAGTTATTTCTAAAGAGAAAAAGTCTCTTCAGTTTTCTTGTTAATACAAACAGTTTTCAAGTAATTCTTTTTGAATTACCTCGTATACGAAAAAGTGATCTTTATGAAAGTTGTTCAGTAAATTAATTCCTCACATTTCTACCTGCATGAATTTTTTCTGTCATTTCTGGTTTGGTTGCCATAGAGACTAACTTACTTTTCTTAAATAGAACACCCTGCGTATATGATTGCATAGTTGGATTTTACTGGGAAAACTCTGAATATTTTGTATTTTAAATTTTTATTTATTTAAAATTGTAACAAACTTTATAATAACAAAATAACAAGCCTAGAAAATTGAACAACTTAACATCGGAATAATAAACAAGTGAAACCTGTTCAGTGGATCAGCTGTTCAAAATGACCACCATTTTCAGCTAAGCAGAGCGCCAGTCGATCCCTGAACCCGTCTACAACGTTTAAAAGGAAGTCCTTCGGAATGGCCCGAATTTCAGCACTAATTCTGACTTTTAAAGATTCTAAGTCATATGGACGGTTAACGTAGACTTTCTTCTTTAAGTGTCCCCACAAAAAGATGTCGAGCGGGGTTAAGTCCTAGGATCGCGCTGGCCAGTCAATAGCACCTCTTCTGCTTATCCAACGTCCTGGAAATTGTTCGGTTTTGTATTGTCTAACATCTGCCGCATAATGCGCTGGAACCATACCTGTTCGTTTATGCCATTATTTACACCCGGTAAAACCATTCTGTAAGAAGGAATTATGTGATTCCTGAGGAGGTCTAGATATTTTGCTATTCAAATTACCATCTATGAAAAAAGGTCCCACAATATGTCTACTAGCTATGCCCGCCCAAACATAAACTTTTTCGGGCCTCTGAGTATGACGTTCCTGGAACCAGTGAGTATTCTCAGCAGACCAATAACGAGAATTGTGTCTATTAACAATGCCGTTTAAATCGAAAGTAGCTTCATCCGACAAAGTGATATTTGTTGCGAAGGTATTATCGTTATTGCATCTTTCCATCAGCTCACAAAATTCAGCTCTTCTATCAAAATCGTCCTCATTTAACTCGTGCACCAACTTTATCTTGTACGGATGCAACTTCTCCTGCTTAGGCAAATTTTTCACTGACTGATGAGACACATTAGGATCCATTGCCATTGGCCTGGATGATTATGTTGGATCTTCATGTATTGAGAGTATGATATCCAAAGCTTTGTCTCCCCCGGTTGCTGTTTTAGGTCGACTTGATCTAGCGGCTTCCCTAACACTGCCTGTTTCTCGATATTTCTTTACCACTCGACACAGTTGACTGACTTATGGAAGGCCTATTTGGATATAATTCATTGAAAAGTTGAGAAACCTGATCTTGCGATCTCTTCATATTTCCGTAACCGCTCATTACTAAAATTTCAACTCGTTGTTTCTCACTCAGATGAACCATAGTGTAAACAAATTAGAAATCAGACAACAGAAAATTAAACAGGAACTCGAAATTGACACCTCTTAGGTCGCTGTCATGAGAACACCTTGACTGAACTGTATTAGATAGGAATAATTATAATTAGGAAGTTCTTCATTTTTGAGTTGTCATTATCTCGGAAACGCTTGCAGATAGGCGAAAATTTGAAATACAAAAAATTCAGAGTTTTCCCAGTAGAATCCAATTATGCAATCATATGCAGGGTGTTGTGATTTAAAAAAAGGAAGTTAGTCTCTATGGCAACCAAACCAGATATGACAGAAAAAAATTATGTAGGTAGAAATGTGGGGAATAATTATTTACTGAACAACTTTCATAAAGGTCACTTTTTCGTATATGAGGTAATTCGAAAGTGACAGGCATTATGCGCGACTTTTTTGCCACTCCGTATTATAATATTTTATTTTGCCAAAAGTTTTTTTACAATAATTAAACTGGCGCACCGCGAAACAATACGCTGTAAGTAAAGCTATCGACCGACCGAAAATATTTTTAAATTTTTCGGCTTGCAAGGGGGTAGTATAAATTTAAGAACTACAAAACCAATGTAAATAGAATCAAATTCTAAGAAAAATCCGAAATATAAAGGAATAAAGGACCTTTCTATAGTTTCTTTAAATTGCAATGTACGCACATGTCAACATTTTTTCTAACAAAGTTGTTCTAAATTTAAGGCAAAGCCTTAATACGAACTTTTCATAAAAAAATCCGAGAATAAATTTTTACATTTTGATTAAAATCGAAATTAAAAAGTTTAAGAGTCAAAGTAAGTTCTCTAGTTAAAGTTTTTTTCTAATACTTTTAAACTTTACATCACGTACCTTTGTTACAAAGTAATTTAAAAAAAAATTAATAAATCAAGATCAATAATAAATAATTACCCATTAAAATTTCGTTCCTTGACAATATGGCGCGTGTCGTTTAAAGTGCCTTCACAAAGTTCTTTTCATGTTTCCACAGTCATGAGATTTAGCATGGTAAACGTATAGCTGAATATTATACATAAGGGTGTAAAAAATTAGTAACCAACTGGGTTTAGTTAGTGGGGGAAGTTTGAAAAAAATCGCCGCCATCTTGGATTTTTTGCTTTTTTTTGAAATATCTCCATTTGCATAATTTTTTTCAAAAAAACTAAAGACATATTTTTTGTAGGAAATTATATTTCAAACATTTTCCCCCTATCATTTTTCTCTAAAGTACATAGTAACAGAGATAGAGCTACTTTTTACTGTATGTTTTACAGAATTTCCACTTTTAATATTATTTTGAACAAAATATTAACTATATTTACTTTAACATCTGCCTAATATTAAAATAAATAATATTATATGTATGTGCACCTTTACCCAACGAAAATTAGTTAAAAATGTCTATAATAAATAATAATTATAAGCATCGCCCGTTTTACGCCATATCCCTCTAAAGTTATATAAGAGTTGTGTCATAGTCGTCGACGGCTATTGTGAAGAGAATATATCTACTAAAGACAGTCTACAAAGATGCAGATCAAAGGGCAGCTTAGAAATTTCCATACATGCCCAGGCTTCAGCAATTATACCACAAAGAGATTTCCTAAAGAATAGTTACAATAAAATGCAATTTATAAAGATCCTTCGAAACCATTTTGAAGACGTAGGTATAACTGTGCATGAAGCGACAAGGGTTGCTGATTTTCTTATCACCTCAACAGAGCTGTGGAATTATCCATGTTAAAAAACCATGTCACAGTTGTTTCAAAGAACACTGATATAATGATATACCTAATGGTTTTGCTTATATAATATCATTTGAAAAATAAAAATATATCCATGCTTCGTCCGGGGAAAGCAGCAAAAGGTGACAAAATATTAAAGATATCTGACATACAAGAAAAACTGGGTAATCTGAAAAAACACATATTGTTTTTACATGTTATATCAGGCTGCGATACTACATCTTTTTTATTTAATAAATCAATAGGTTTGTTCCAACACCCAATTTTTGTACCATCCCAGAACCGTCACGAAACTGTTGGGATCGACTTTGTGCGCACGCGTTAACTTTGCATGGTTTCGTAACCGTACAAAAATAGACATGCGTTGGAACGGGTTTTGAACCAATGACGATAAAGCAAATTATCGTCATTGTTTTGAACCGATATATGAAGCGTCTTTGTGAAACTAACCTTACTTTTAATGTAAACAAAGTGTCAGGATATTTTTTGAAATAGAAACTGTTTAAGGTGGTGATTTTGATATTTTTTTCATAAAATTTATTTTGCATACTTAAATATTCTTCATTTTTAACTTACAGTTCGTTTAAAACCTCCAAATCATCATCAGAAAATTAACCATTCGATAGAAAATCACTGTCTCCTTCGTCATATTCACATTTTTTAATTCAAAGAATTATTTTATCTTGTAATGTCAAAACTAGTAAACCACAAAACAAATAAGATAGTAAACAAACAAGGAGAGAAGAATGACATAGCCAAAATAAATAAACCAGGAGCACTTGACAAACAGACAAACGGACTAATGCGCAAGTCAGTCCAAACAGTACATGCTTTCAACCAAGTATCGAAATGACCGTACAGAAACCGATTCGCGAACGGTCCTTGACAATGTTGGAACGCCAGCAAGGATCGTACGATAAACCGTCACGGGTTAGTTGGAACGCTTTTCTTCTTCTGCGCACGAACCGGACGGTACAATGTACGGTTTCCAGGTGTGTTGGAACAAACCTTATATATCACATCTTTTTAGACAATAATGCGAACAAAAATGACTTCCTTCAGTCAGGATTAAATTTTCCTTTGAAGCTGTATAACACTTTATACAGGGTCGTTGGTATGTATGGAAACGGCCGATTATTTCTTAAAGTATATAGTGGGATTTATAAACTTGGTCGCAACGCTCAGTTCAGTTCCGCGCAGTCCAGTTCAGTTCCGCTGATTGTCGTTCGACTTTAAACAAACGAAAACATACCAAACCATTTATAAACTCTCAATTCATTCGCAGCGGTACGCCCAGTCGCGCAGCGAAACGCTCGGCTACGCTCGAGATGGCCAAGTTTTATCTTTTGACGCTGCAGTTCGTTGTCGCAGGGCTTTTAACCAATGAAATGCGAAAGTTGAATCACGTGGTGGTTGACAGATGACGGTTGTCGCAAGTTGACCAATGAAATGCAATACGACATGCGAACAGCAGCTAAGTTTATAAATTACAAATTTGTTTACGGCGAACTCGGGCGAACTCTGGCGTACTGCGCTGCGGAACTGAACTGTGCGTAACTGAACTGAATAGTTTATAAATCCACCTTAAGGCCGGTTTAGACGCTCATGCAATTTGCGCCAATTGGCTTGTGCAAACCAATTTGCACAAGTAAATCGTTGCATGTGAATGGAAGCATGAGACTTGTGCAAGTCAAAAAGTTTGGCTTGAATAAAATCTGTTCTGCCAGATAATTTGCATGAGGTTGGTGCAGTTGTTTGAGCGTGTAAACAATGTTTGCCCACATTTTTCTAAAAATAGCGTACGCACGTGATTTTGAGAGGTTAGATTTTGTTGTTTACACTTGTAGTTTGTTGTTGCCGGTTTGTTATTATTAAAAAAAATGTCGAATAAAGAAAAAGAGTTTCTTCGTGAATTCATAGAACTATATCAATCGTTTCCTTGCTTGTGGAAAATTAAGTGTCGGGAATATTCTGACCGCAATGCAAAAGCTCAAGCATATAATATTTTGATTGAAAAACTTCAAACCGTTAACCCAGAAGCTAACAGAGACAGTGTTGTTAAAAAAATTAATTCCCTACGTACCACCTACAGAAAGCAGGAGTTAAAACGAGTTCTGGAGTCCGAAAGGTCAGGTGCTGGAGTAGAGGATATTTATGTACCCAATTTATGGTATTATGAATCAATGAATTTTATAAGGGACCAGAAAATTCCACGGAATACGAAATCAAACATTGAAGATACACAGTTAAATGTAAGTATATTTATATTTTTTTTCTTTTATTACAATAAAGCAAATTATGTCTTATCGAGTCTAATGAGAAACCATTTTTTCCTGCCAAGATACTTTTCCAGAATTGTTAAAGTATATTTTAAATTGCTCTCTTACTTCTTTTGCTTCTGCAGAGTGATTTCGATTATAGCCGTTTTGAAGGTCCAATAGATTATCAGAGTGTGTTCGTAAGCCAAGAGTAATATTTCCAGTTATAGTATCTTCAACGTCAAACACATCATTAGGTGTATATGTGTTTGAACACTTACGTCTCAAAAAATTATGTAGAGCACAACAAGCCAAAACAACTTTATCAATATTATATACCTGTAAATTAATAGTGGTGCGAAAAATTCGAAAGCGATTGGCTAGAATCCCAAATGAATTTTCTATAATTCTTCTGGCTCTTGATAAACGGTAATTAAAAATTCTTTTTTCATGATCAAGTTCTTTTTGATTATATGGTTTTAAAAAATCTGGCCTCAAAGCAAATGCTTCATCTCCAACAAAGGTATAATTTAGTGGTGGTTCACCGTCAATGAGTGGTTCTGGTGCTGGCAAATTTAAATTGTTTTCAAGTAATTTGTGCATAAATATAGTATTTTCGATTACTCCTCCATCAGATACGCGGCCATTGGTTCCAACATCACACATTATAAATTCATAGTTACCATTTGCAATTGCCATCAAGACAATACTGTGCGTTTTTTTATAGTTGTAGTAATAGGATCCACTTCCAGAAGGTGCCACAATCTGTATATGTTTTCCATCTACAGCCCCCAAGCAATGGGGATAATTCCATTTATCTTGGAACACACTTGCGATTTTTTTCCATTCAGCTGCAGTTGTGGGAAACTAGAACAAAAAGATAAATATTAATTACCGTGTAATTTTTATTTTTTTTAATCTTTTTTTCAGGATCCTACGAGTCCTGCTGCTGAATCAATCACTCTTGAGTTTGAATCTACCGATGTGTCTTTACCACCCACACCATGTTCAACTTTATCGCAAACATCTTCCAAGTCATCGAAATTACATAAACGTAATGACAAATGCGACGAAGTGTTAGATGTGATTGGAAAACGGTTAAAAAGTTCTTCAACAGTAGATAAATTTACTGATATTGGAAAAGTATGGGCATCAAAATTGAGGGACCTTCCACCACAACAAGCCATGCACGCAGAAAAAATAATTAACGATGTGCTGTACGAAGCTCAAATGCAAAATTTAAACCGAAATTGCTTTGTACAAATTACAGGGGAACCTTCAAGGAGCAGACAACCGACATTCGACACTCAACCACCATTCAACCCTCAGCCCCCAATTAACCCTCAGCCCCCATTCAACGCTCAGTCCCAATTCAACGCTCAGTCCCAATTCAACGATCAGTCCCAATTCAACGATCAGTCCCAATTCAACGCTCAGCCCCCATTCAACGCTCAGCCCCCATTCAACGCTAAGCCGCAACCCATATTTAACACTCAGCCCACATTTAACAAGCAGTCTAAATTTAATACTTATTCTCTGTTCAACACTGCTCCATCATACAACGCTCAGTCCCCTTTAAATACTCACTCCCCATTCAATCGCCAGCCCCTATTTAACGCTGAAAAACCCCAAACACATCAAATGGAAAAACAAGTTCTACCCACTCAATCGTCTCATACTCACCGAGAACAATGTGAACAATCTGAACAACGTGAACAATCTGACCATCGTGACACAAATAATGTTGCACAATACTTTCACAACTTCGACGATTCACAAGAGAGTGAAGCGCAATAACATTATAAAATGATATTTAAATGATAAAACATACAGAAATATACCTAAATAAAAAAACTTACCCTTAAATATGTTTGTTTCAATACAGTGTAAATTGCATCACATGTTTCGGGAATTATAGCACTTAGAGCTGGTTTGGATATACATGTTGAAAATTTCATATCTTCGTAACTCCTACCTGTTGCCAAAAACCTTAATGTAGCTGATAGTCTTTCATGGGGGGTTATTGAACGTCTCATAACAGAATCAGCTCTTAAGATTAATGGTGTAACCAAATCTAGCAAATGCTGGTATGTACTTTCGTCCATTCGCAAATAGTTGCGAAAATCATCCGGTTCACTACGTAATTCTGCTATTAAATTTGTATGTGAAAACAAATCCCTTTTCAACAACCAAGGTTTAACCCACCTTTTTCTTTTTCTTCTTAAAACATTTTTTTTAATAATGCAAACCGCAGCAGTAGCAAGTAGTAAAGATTCCTCATCAATATTTTCCATTTTCTATTAATTTTTCTCTATTTATTTAACCAACACTATAATGCCCACTGCGCAATTAGACTGAACGTGTAGACAGAATTTTTTGGCTCAGTTTTTTGCACAAATTTGCATGCACAAATCAGTTTGCGCAAATTGCATGAGCGTCTAAACCGGCCTTTAACAGTTAGCAAAAAATATTTCAGATAAAAGTTTTAGGGTTTTTTAAGGTGTATTAGAACTTTAAAAAAAAAGTATACAGAATTAGTCAGAAAATCGTAGGGAAGTAAAGTTACCTTTTTTTAAATCGAACACCCTATACCTTCGAATATTTTTGGATTTAACATGAAATAGCAATTATTTTTTAATAAGTGCATTGTAAGTCTAAACCTAATTATTTCCGACATATCGACTTTTGAAAAATAACATTATTCAACTTTGACAGCTTCTAGCTTTCTAACGGTAGGCTTTAGAGTAAAACGGCTTACATGTCCCTATCTTACTTTTTTATGATCTTCCCAAAAACATCAACTTCCGGTTAAACCGGAAATACTGTATTTCCGGCTTTTGAGTTACATCTGGTTTAACCGGAAGTTAATGTTTTTGGGAAGATAATAAAAAAGTAAGAAAGGGACATGTAGGCCGTTCTATTCTAAAAGGTACCGTTAGAAAGCTAAAAGCTGTCAAAGTTCAAAAATGTCATATTTCAAAAGTCGATATCTCGGAAACTATTAAGTTTAGACTTATAATGCACGTATTGAAAAATAATTGTTATTTTATGTAAAATTCAAAAATATTCGAAGATATAGGGTGTTCTATTTAAAAAAAAAGTAACTTTGTTTCTCTACGGCTTTCTGACT
The DNA here is from genome assembly GCA_963920685.1 of Polydrusus tereticollis. Classification (NCBI taxonomy): domain Eukaryota; kingdom Metazoa; phylum Arthropoda; class Insecta; order Coleoptera; family Curculionidae; genus Polydrusus; species Polydrusus tereticollis. The sequence goes on from OY987327.1 coordinate 28,808,591, forward strand.
CAACCTGTATACTTATCTTTTTTTAATTCTAATACACCTTAAAAAAACCCTAAAACTTTTATCTAAAATATTTTTTGCTGACTGTTTTACTTTAAGAAATAATCGACCGTTTCCATACATACCAACGTTTAATTTAGCTACTTTGCCTTCAACTGAAGACATTGCACAACAACATCTACTCAGGACATACTTTCAGGGAATTGTAAACGTACATTTTTTTTTTAAGTGTGATAAAGTTGTGTTTTTTAGATTCAAGAATGGATTGGTAATAAATTAGACCCTTTGCAATATGGGTGGAAAAAGGATCAGAAAGGTAATCTGATACCTATACAATCCACAAAAGATGTAGCGCCTCTTGACCTATTAAAATTGATTTTTTGCAATTGTAAAAAGAGTCAATGCTCTAAAAACTGTTTCTGTAGAAACTGGGCACTCAAATATTCTTCCAAGTGTGGTCAGTGTTATGGAATAAGTTGCACAAACTTTTGTTTTTTGGCAGAGGAGAATGACGCTCATGATGACGTCATACAAGAATTTTTTTAATAGTAGATACTTATATAAATTTAAGGCTTAAATTTTAGAGAAAAAATGGTAAATGGTAAAATGTTTCAAATTTAATTCTCTACAAGAAATGTGTCTTTAGTTTTTTTGAAAAAAATTATTCAAACGGAGATATATAAAAAAAAAACAAAAAAGCCAAGATGGCGGCGATTTTTTTTAAACTTTGCCAACTGGGACCGAATGAGACTTTTGAGAGGTTAAATAGGAGATAATTATCAAAACATTCCCGCTAAGATCAGTTGGTTACTAATTTTTTCCACCTCGAACTCCAGATTTACTGCATGCGCTAATTGTGCACAACGTTGTTATTGATTAATCAATTCCTTTTACTAATTGCAATATAGGTTCTTTAGTTCAAATTTACGTTTTGCGTTACTTTACCCAGGTTGTCGCAATTTTGAATATCTAATAGTTAATTAATAAAGTATTAATTAGTAAAGTTATATAATGCGATGGTTTTAAAAAAAATATGCAAATTGACATAAAGAAGTTTTAACTTGAAACCTATCATTGCATCGCCAACAATGCCACAAAAATCTGTCGGAATTAAGTGTTGGGTTGTAGGTAGCTATAATTTACTTTGGTTGTAGACTGCAAAAAAATTCTCCGACCGCACGGTTGTTGATGGTTTATTATTTATTCGAAATCTAGTGGGTTCTGTAACGTGTTGTGTTAAGCCAGTGGGAAGGCAGGTATTTACAAATAAGTCTGCGGGTGATACTTCTAATGCTCAAGAATAGTTGGATGGAATAGAACATAATTTCGATTATTAATTTTATACACATATTTTGTATTACATGTATACATTTGTTTTATTTGTTCTATGTGAAAATTTGTGCATTTGTAAAACTGCGTTTCGAAAACTCTGTTTGAACAATTCACCTAATTCCCTTTTTAAGTGTATCTATCCCTCTGTCTCGTAGATTTTACTCAAAGAAGAGGGAAGCTATCGCTGTAGGTAATCTCGACGATTCCACGTTACATTGTGTCGTCTTCATCACACCCGTGTTTTTTACGCGGGGACATATCATTACTTCCGCCATTGAATCCCGATGTGCGGCTCCTCTCCGGTCCCGTTCGGAATGACTTAGCTGATAAATTGGCGTTTGCCAAGCCGCAGGATAATTGAATTCAGGCTTTAATATAAAAGGACAAGCCACGTAATTTCTAGGGCTTTGGATTTGTAATATTACATGAAGATTTCCCTTCCGTTAATAAAACGATGATAAAGGGTAGTTTCTAATATGCTAATTAATGACACACTGCAAAACCAAAACCACAAATTCGTCGTGTAAAAATATTAATCTTTAAACATTACACTGAGAAAACTTAATTGGTTGATTCAATAATCACATGACTGTCAACGATAAGATGTTGGTTTCAATTATAAAGCCTTTGGGGTAATTAGTTTAATTGGTTTATAGAAATATTCTAAATTTATTTAAATTTTAGCTGTTGGAACAATAATTAAATTTTTGATTTAATGATTACTATTCCATTAAAATAAATATCATATAACTTGTTAAGTTGGTGCTAGCGAAGATGTTCAGTGAAATAAAAACGTGTTTTGTTTCTATTAAAATAATTATTGTATTAAACAATTAGCTAACCATTTATCTAAAATCTTTATTTACCATTCCCATTCACTCAGCCCAGGTCCTCAAATATGTAGAAGCAGAAAAAGCAAAGCATATGAGAGGCACGCAGCAGGCTAAATGACACCGATGACATCGACCATAATCATGAACCACTGGTGGAGCGCACTGCCAGTCTAATCAGACGCTCCCTCGAAACTAAGAAAATCCTCAGACCAGTCGCCCCCTGTGAAGTCGCAGATATCATTCGCTCGCGAAAATATAAAAAAGGCCCGGGCTCCGACAACATCTCATACAGAATTCTCAAATTTCTCCCACGCGAAGGCCAGGCAACAATGGCCAATGCCATCCTTCGCCTTACCTACTTCCCCAAAAGTGGAAAGAAGCCACTGTAATTATGATACCCAAGCCTGGAAAATACCACACTTTTCCTCAAGCTGTCGCCCCATCTCCCCCTTTAAGTCCATGGCGAAAATCATGAATATTATCATTCTCTGACGCTTAAAGGAAAAAACCGCCGAACTGGAAGTTTTTCCAGACGAACAGTTCGGCTTTCACGAAAACCTAAGCACCGAACTCCAAGCCCTTAAACTCACTGAGTACATGACCGAGGGCTTCAGTTGGAATAAGTACGTCGGTATGATTCTTTTCGACATTGAAAAAGCCTTTGACACCGTCTGACACGACGGACTGATTCACAAGATGATTGCTCTGGGTTATCTCTCTAATCTCGTACGTCTAAGAACCAGAACCCTAGATGCAGGCGTCCTTCAAGACGCTGTTCTCTCTCCACATCTTTTCAACATCTTCATTCATGACATCCCCAAAGCCCTAGATAATACCGTAGCCCTCTATGCCGATAATACCGCATTCGTCGTAAGGTCACTGCGTCCACACATAGTCACACGCAAGCTGCAAGAAACAGCAGTTATAGTTTTTACTTTAAATTTGTTACACTTTTGGTATAACATACTTTGTTCCTAATATCAGTAGTTTTCGAAATAGCAAGTACAATTTAGAAAAAATATATTTTTTATTTCAAATGTTCAAACTGTTTTCCCTGTACAGCTTGACAGTGTGCTAATTGAAAATATAGTTTTTTCAATTGTGTCGTAAATCATTTCTAGCGTTATTAATTCAAATTTGTCCAAAATTCGACGCTGCAAGTCGGCGAAATCTTGAGGTTCTGTGGTATAAACTCTGTTCAAGTGTCCCCATAAAAAGTAGTCGTTAGGCGACAAATCAGGGGACCTAGGTGACCACCCGCGAGATCTACCGATGTACCTATTCGGAAAAGCGTTGTTCAAATATTGGCGCACGTTTCGACCAAAATGGGAAGGAGCTCCGTCCTGTTGGAAGAATGTACTCACATTGTACTGCATAAATTGAACCCATTATATTTCGTATAGTAGGCAGCATTTGCGTTTCCGAGAGCTTAAGTTAAGTTGTGATGTCAAATTTCCATCAATGAAAAATGGACCGATCTTGTGGTTACCCAGAAGCACAGCCCACACATTCAATTTTCCAGGGCGTTGTGTATGACCTTCTCTCTTCCAGTGAGGATTTTCATTTGCCCAAAACCTACAGTTGTGTCTATTGACTTTACCATTTAACGTAAATGTTGCTTCGTCCGAAAATACTATAAATTTGAAAAACTGGTCAAACCTTGATATCATAATATCACAAAATTCAATTCTTCGCTTATAATCATCTTCTGACAACTCTTGAACTACATGTATTTTGAAACGGTGATATTTATGTTTTATTAAAATATTATGGACGGATTTGAAGCAGACGTCACTTACTTGAGAAATTTTTCTTAATGAAGAAACAGGGGTTTTAACAACATGTTGTAAAATTTCTAAACTCCTGATCGTCGCCTATCTCTACAATTTCCAGTTTCTTCGAACCGTCGGACAGTTTTTAGAACAGTTGCTTTTGAAATTGGATTTCGGTTTGGAAATGCGTCATTAAATACATTTTTAACATCTTCGTAAGACCTGACCCTATCGCCATATCCTCTCATCATAAGAATTGTATTTTTTTTTATTTAACAATTTTTATTGGACAAAATATCCAAAAGGCCATCGACCGAAGTCTTTCAGCCTATAAATTAATACATTTATTATGTTACAAAAAAAAAGAAAAAAAAAAGAAAACTAATTAAGTATATCTAAGAATTTGTTAAAATTTGAAAGATTGTCTTTTCTGATGTAGTTTTGGGGGAAGCTTAAAATGAAGGGTTCTATTTTGGTTATGTTTGCTGCTCTGCTGGTAAATCTTCGAGTAAGTCCATCAAACCTTTGGAGAATTGGTACAATTTTTGTTTTCTCATACAGGTAATCATTGGAGGGGTTGTGAAGTGGATTAGCAGGGTGTCTCATCTTTGTTATTGTACGAAGAAATGTCCTTTCAGCTATTTCTATGAAGCTCAACGCTGGTTTTCTACAGGAGCGAAATATTATTTGACCATACTCTACCATTGGACGACATAACATTTTATATATTATGGCAAGCAGTCTTTATACTAATTCCGCTGTTTCTGTACGTCAAACTTTTAGATGTTTACTTCTGCTTATCATCTTCTTCTTTATAATTGTTAGATGTTTAAAATTTAATTTATTGTCAAAATTGATACCCAAATATTTAACAGCAACATGTTGTGGATGAATTTGGTGATTTAAGAGTTCAATAGCTGGTGATGCATTTGTGATTTTATGATGAAAAATTATAAATTGAGTCTTTGCTGGATTTACTTCTAGATTCCATCTACAAAACCAATCGATCACCATGTTTAACGCAACTTGTAAACCTTGCACTGCTTTTGCTGGATTTTTATGATGAGATACTAAGCAAGTATCATCGGCAAACTGTATAATGTATGGGGTTTTTTGTAGAACTTGGTTTAGCAAAGGGAAGATATCATAGCAAAAAACATTGTATAGCAGAGGTGATAATGGAAAGCCTTGTGGTGTGCCCTGCTCATACGAAAAAAATGTGGAACATGTTCCATTCACTCTTACAATGTTCTCACGCCCTTCCAAAAAAAATTGACAATCCATATTAAATAGGTTGGGCATTGTAGTTGGTAAAGTTTGTAGAGGATACCTCCGTGCCAGACACTGTCAAACGCCTTCTTTATGTCCAGGAAAACGGCTGCACTGCTAAGTCCCATTATGTTTGCAGATTGAATGTTTGATGTTAAAATGGTTAGTGGATGAACAGTTGAATGGCCTTGTTTAAATCCAAATTGGTATTTTGGTATCCTGTGGTTTATTTCTTTTGTGATCCTGTTACGTATAATTTTTTAAAAATTTTTTCCTATTACTGGCAAAAGTGTAATCGGTCTATAGTTTTCCACTCTTGAATGATCCATCTGTGGTTTTGGTATGTTAATAACTATGCCTTTTTTTCATGCCTTTGGACATAAAGTATTACTTAAACAGAAGCTGTACATTTCTTTAACCTTCTTGTGAATTTCTGGACTTAGTTGTCTTAGAACATTTCTATTTATATTGTCAATTCGCGGTGACGTATTTTGTCCAGAAAAAAGCACTTTAAAGTATTCAGCATCTTCAATCTGGATGTTGTTATTTTGATTTTGATTTTGATTTTCACCTTGAAAGAACTGCTCAAACCAATTATTTACTGTTAGCGTTTGCTCATCTAAATTATTTACCCTGGGTTTTTTGTATATTCTTTCATAGTACAAGGAGAAAACCTTTGCCTTATCGTTGTCTTGGTCATAGAACATGTTACCTTGCTGAAGTGTGGGTATTGAAAATGTGGATGTTTTGTATTTTGTCAGCATTTTAATTTCGCTCCAATAATTCCTTCCCTGCATTCTATTTATGTTGTCACAACACTTTACCCACTTATCCTGTTTGTAGTTACTAATTAGTTTGTGAATATTTGTATTTAAAGAATTGTAATTCTTTCACTTTCAGTTAAAGAAATCTTTGCATGTAAAAATGACAGCTTTTATGACTTTACATCAAAACTGAACTGGTGTTTTATTTATTAATAAATAAAATCTCGTCATTTGGTGCGTCAGATCCTCTTAAGGAGCATTTACACGTATCCAGTAGCTGGCGCCAGTCTCACTGGCCTGCCAATTCCTGGCTGGAAAGGCGCTGAACCCAAGTCGTTTACACGAGTCCAGTCAATCGTGTGTTTTCACTGTCGCATCAGCATTCCTTTTTAAATGAATTCGAGAAAAATTCGAATGTTAAAAAGAAATATTGTAAAAAACATGTGTTTGTTATTAAAAGAAGAGATGGGTAACACAACACAACGTTTCATTTTCACTATATTTACGGGCCATTTTATATGAAAAACAGAAAAATATACAATCCAATAATGACAGCAACTGACGCCAACGTGTTTAGACGTTGCCTGTAACACTGGCGCGGGTGTTACGGGGTAGGGGGTGGCAGCTACTGGCAAGGAAAATGGACGCGATCTCTATTCGCTCCAGTGCTGGCGGCCAGCGCTGGACTGGCACGAAAAAGTGTTCATACGATGCCACTAGTATGACAGTGCTGGCGTGCCAGTGAGACTGGCGCCAGCTACTGGATACGTGTAAATGCTCCTTAACACAACTGTACCAAATTTGGTTTAAATCGGCCAATAAATTGTGATGTTATTAAGCCGTTTCCAGACTTTACACACACACTGTATGTGATATACGTTACTATAAATAGGTCAGTTCTACTGATTTAATGGTGACAAAATTGAACCGTCACATCGAATTATCGAAGAAAATAAACTGCTTTACATTTGACATTTTAAATTTGTCACCAGCCAGATAAAATCTGGAGGGGGGTAAATGTCAAAAATGTTTTAAAATTTGTCTCTTAACCGCCCTATTGGCGTCTTAAAATTTGGATAAAATATTTCCAGCCGTTTTTCGGATTTTGCATTGTAACACTTTAAAATCCGCACCCTGTATAACCTTTATATGCTTTTATACATTTTATAAATATTTACTTGAATTCAAATTTAGAAATATATTTTGCACCTACATACCCTCGTACATACCTTAATAATTATCTCAAAACGATTCGTCACCCAGTGATCTTCAGAAGGTGTTGTACCGGTCTTTGTCGGTTTCACCGAAGCTTCATTAGGATGTGAGTCAGCAGCAAACCAATGCTGAGGGATAACAGTTGTCAAACTATCGAAATATTTGATGTCAGTTAGATTAATGTTTTCACGATATATTAGTTGAGTTTCTTTTCGGCCGGTGACTTGTTATTTTTTCGTTTTTAACATCTCTCGCTGTAGTGAAAGAATTTGTGATGGTCGTTTCGAATTAACAAATTGATTGCGTGTTGCTTCTTCTTCGTCTTGTCCACGAGGAAATCTAAAAATAAAATTTTATTTGGTAATAAGAATAACCTGATAAGTTGCAAATAAAATTTAAGTTTAACTTCACGTTAGCCGAAACTAATCTCAACTTAAAACCAAAGAAAACGATACAAAGAATAGAAGCTTTATGGCGTGTTAAATTTTTAAGCCCCCGATGGACGCCAAGTTTGTCTACCTTGGTGTCCATCGGAATTCGAAGGCTCCTGTGTAGCTGTTTCATTTGTGGACTGTATGTTTTAACATTATATGAAGGTGATATTATCATATTATATATGCTTATTAGTATTATTTGAATTATCACTTCTATGGAGATTACCATATTTCACTATACAGTGTATGTAAAAAGTCCCGGTGCGGCTAGTTATTAAAAAAAATTGACACAAGTTAGCGGAAAATCTTTCAAATTAAAGTAAGTAAGTGCTAATGCTTTTAAAAACTTTAATTTAAATTTAGTTGGTATAAACAGGGTTGCTTAAAATATAATGTGATCAGTTAAATATATATTTCTTTAAATAGGACTACTCTATTTTTTGCAATATATTTTGATGCGCTTAAAATTATTAACTAAATAATACCTATATTATAAGACTCACTAGTTCTAGTTCCAGAATTCCATAGTATTTAATATTATTATTCCAAAAATGTATATTTACGTCAAGAAGTACTGTAAGATACCTGCAGGAAAATTGTCCTGATTTTATTGAACCAAACATGTGGCCTCCAAATAGCCCGTCGACTATAACATTTGGGGGACATTAGAGGGAAAAGTTTATGAAAATACTCGGATTAATACGATTGATCAGCTTAAAGAGAGAATAGTCTACTGTTGGCAACAATATAATCAAGAAATTATTAATAACTCAATTGGGCAATGGCGCCGAAGAATTCAAGCTGTTGTAGATAATCAAGGTGGTCATATTCACAATAATTTCTTGTAAACTTATTGAAAAATATTTTTTTTTTATTACATTTTTGCTCTGTTAATTTGATATTTAATAAGGCTGTATGGTAATATTATTTAATAAAGTTTTCGAAAAAAAATACGTTTTTAATACAAAACCTAAAGTTTCTAGAACAATTTTTTCATAGCCTCTTTTCCGATAGTCTCTTAATAATTTCAAATAATTTTTGTAGTTTTAGAGTAAACCATTTAATTTTGCAACAGCCCCAAAGGCAAAGGCAATGATTACAAATATTTCTTATTAGTTGGCTCCCCCTGTACATAGTGATTGGATATTTGTTCTACAATTAAAGAAAGGCCCCTTTAATATTCACAGAAAATACCACCAAAATCCGACAAATATAGCAAAAGTTATTCAGAGTGAAATTGGGTTCCAAATAAATTTAGTCCACAGTGTATGTAGCTATACAGGGTGCTTCAGAAGTACTATACGTAACTTAAGGGGGTGATTCCTTATAATATTCTAAGAGAAAAAGTTCATATGATCATGTGTATGGAGATGACCCGTTTTCGATATACAGGGTGTTTAAGTTTTTTTAAAAAAATCGGTTGCAATCGTGCGTTTTATTAGAATGTGGCCACTTTTAACATATGCTTTGGTTAACTGGCATTTTTTTTTTATCGTTTTGAAATACATAGGTATTTTTTTGTACATGGTACATGCAATAAAGTGGTTTGTATTTGTTCTCTCGAAAACAAAGCAATATACGAAAACAGTTTAAAAAAACAAAAAAGTTAAATTATTAGTTGGTCAATCAGAAAAATATATCAAAATTAGAAAAAGTCAGTGGCGTACGTTTTATTGTCAATAATATTCGGTAGGGTGCTCCACAGGACGCCACTGGACCTAATAAGTTTGATCTAGTTAGGGCTAATTAAGCCTTTTGTCATTATGAAGAAAATTTTCAAATTTCAATAAAATTGGAAAAAGGATATTTAAAGAAATTATAAAAAAACGATTTTTTTTTTAAATCCCTAACACCCTGTATATCAAAAACGGGGTAACTCCGGACATAATGTTCATATGAACTTTTTCTCTTAGAATATCATAAGGAATCACCTCCATAAGTTACGTATCGTACTTATGAAACACCCTGTATAGATAGCGGTGAAACCGAAAATAAACTGTCTTGTTGGTCAATTATTTTATTTCGAAATAAAAAAGGAAAAAATCGTTTAATAAATAATTTGATAGTTGCATTAAAATAAAACATGGCAGTAACCCAAATACAAGTAATATGTGTTTTAACATAACGCTGTGATTTCATTAACACCCGGTATATTGAATTTTATCTTTTAATTTATAACTACTTTTTAGAGCTTCGTCAACAAGAATTAATTATTTCTTTTGACAATGAAGCACGTTTTGAGTACTTTTAGTTTAATTTTCAGGAAGGGGGTGGGGAGGGGGCACTTGTATGTCCACCACCATGGGAGCAAATGATAAGAATACATTTTTATATGTATAGTTTTCTGAGCGCAACTTAGGTGTTCCACTATATCTCCCGCGGTGTCCGAGTATGAAACAGTGGCAGCAACTCGTTCTAACATTCTTTAAAACACTAAAATGAGACTGTGACAAATACTCATGAAAATGACCATAAATTAGCCACCTGAAATGCGACAGGATAAGATCTTACGCCACAGGTGGCAAATTCCATATAAAGTGGACATGTTCGCCACAACAACCGCCACAGTCAATGAATCTCGACGATCATTTCGACTTAAAAAGAGTTTTGTTTCCTTTTCTATTGTATGAGAGCTTCTGTTTTAACCAAATTCATTCATAAGTAAGAATATATAGTTCTTTAATGACTCTATCCATTTTTTAATACCTCTTTGACGGGTTAAAAATCGATTTTATTTTACAGGGTGTCCGGATTTCGCTTGCGGGTTATCTCATCAATTCCTAAATTATTTATAGTACCTAGCTGTAACTAAAAAAAAATCTTAAATGTCAAATTATTGTTTATAGCAATAAGTAAAGGGCGGAATATATGCAAAGTGCATATACAGGGTAGGCCAACAAGGGCGCGTCGGTCAATAGTTGCTAAACCGAAAATTATTTTCAAAAATACAGGGTGTCTCAAAAAAGAGTAATACCAAAAACTATATTTATGTTAAATGGAATACCCTACATCTTAGAATATTTTTGAATTTTACTGAAATAGCCATTATTTTTTAATAAGTGCATTATAAGTCTAAACCTAATAATTTCCGAGATATCGACTTTTGAAAAATGACGTTTTTTGAAATTTGACAGCTTCTAGGCTTCTAACGGTACGTCTTTGAGTAAAACGGCTTACATGTCCCTATCTTACTTTTTTATTATCTTCCCACCGTTAGAAAGCTAGAAGCTGTCAAAGTTCAAAACTGTCATTTTTCAAAAGTCGATATCTCGGAAATTATTAGGTTTAGACTTATAATGCACTTATTAAAAAATAATGGCTATTTCATGTAAAATTCAAAAATATTCCAAGATGTAGGGTATTCCATTTAACAAAAATATAGTTTTTGGTATTACTCTTTTTTGAGACACCCTGTATACTTGAAAATAATTTTAGGTTATAGCAGAGGCGAAACGTTATAAGTTTTATTAAGAAAATTTTCTCATAAGTTCAACAGTTTAGCATCTAGTGACCGACGCGCCCTTGTTGGTATGCATCTTTTGCATATTTTGTCTCTTTTATAATAAAATGCATAGTTTTCCCAAATTATTATTTTATGAGCATATTTTTATGTTTTTGGCGTTATCAAAAAATTAAAAGCGCCCGATAATGAAAACTCGTAGACTCATAGGTTTAATGTCCAGTCCGGCACTTGTTTCAGGGATTTTCCAATCTGAAGATAATTATATAATAATTAATATTTACATGTTGGTTATACGCAAGGTATTTATTGGGGGTTTCCGGGGTTTGCAGTTATATTATTAGGGGTTTATTACATTTAATAATGCCTTATTATTACCTGCTTAACAAACTGTATTTATATCGTGTTGTAATACGTACTTCTGTTTTAGTTTGTCGAAAGATTTCAATATTTTCAGTGTGAAACTAGTGATTGCAAATTTATGTTCAAAATGTCTAAAGTGGCGAAAACGTCTTCGTAGATTAAAAATTTCCCAGAGTTAGAGTTTAGTGGAGAAAATGTATTTTGTAAAGCTTGTACAAAAATTATTGTTTGTGAAAAGAAGTTCCAAATCGATCAACATTTGAAAACACCGCTGCATAAATCAAAGCTACTAAAAATGAAATCTAAGCCAGTTTACCTGAGTGTAAAAAACGCATTTCAAAATGTTGGAGACAAATCGAAATCTGAAAAGGAAATTTTTCAAGAAGACTTATGCAAGGCTTTAGTCGCAGCAAACATACCCTTAAAAAAATTACAAAATTCGCAATTTAGAGGACTTTTGCAAAAATATTGTCAACAAGCCATTGCTGACGAATCCACGCTTTCATACAGTGTACGAAACCGTTTGAGAAGAAATTAGAACTTCACTGGGTTGAAATTGTTACATTGTTGTTGATAAAAGCACAGATGTTTGTGGCAGATATATCGCACATCTTATGATTAGAGCGCTTCAAGAAGATAAAGCAACAAACCCATATTAAAATTAATAGTTTGTAAGCAGCTAGACAAAGCTAATAATGTGACCGTAACCCGATTTATTCAGCAGTCCCTATCGAGCTTTTTCTTATCAAATCCAGTCCCAAATAAGAAGTTTAGTGCTTTTGTCTGATGCAGCACCGTATATAGTAAAAGTAGGCCAAAACTTAACAATCTTTTACCTTCAATATAGTACATGTCACTTGTTTTTACATGGAATAAACCGAGTCGCAGAAACCGTCAGAAAAGTTAAGAAAAAATTAGTAAATAAATTATTTTCAAATGTAAAAAAAAGTGTTTTTAAAAGCACCTCTAAGAGTGCAGATCTATAAGGAGAGATTACCAGGAGTTAGTTTACTTCCAGAACCTGTAATTACCCGGTGGAGAACATGGATTAAGGCCGCAATATTCTACGAAGAACATTTCGAAGCCATTAAAGAACTAATTTTGGATTTAGATGACGATTTGCAGTGTGTCGTGCAAATTAAAGAAATGTTAAAAAATGCAAGTGTAGTTAAAGATCTTATTTTTATTAAGGTTAATTTCAGTTTTATACCGGACATAATATCTTCGTTACAGAATAGAAATTTAAGTTTAAGAGACTCGATTAGTATTGTTGAACTTTTTCCGCTAAATGTAACAACATTCCCGGTAAAGTAGGAGTTCAAGTAAGGAATAAAGTAGATGTAACTGTAAAAAAGAATGAAAGATTTAAATACTTAACTGCAGTAAAAAGCATTTATGAAGGTAAACCATCCAACGAAGTTGTATCTTGGCTTTATACTTTACTACCTAAGTTGCGGTATTGTCCGATTACATCAGTAGATGTTGCAAGAAGCTGCTCTTTGCATAAACATATTTTTACTGATAGAAGACAATCCTTTTTAGTTGAAATTTTTGAAAAATATTTAGAATGCCTTTTACACAATTTCAGGTTAAAAAATTGTTTACTTTTAATTTCGTTGTTTCTTTTTGCATTTTTTTTTTTTAAATAAACATCTTTTTTAGAACCCAGTGTGTTTCTTTACCCTATTTTACTATATTAAATTAGGAAATATTGCATACCAGTATGCATATTTGGTCAAAAAAATGCATATAACTGCATATTTTAAAGGCAAACAAGGCATATACAGGGTTATGATAAAGAAACGGATCAGCCTTTTATGTGGAAAACCGCCCACTTAATCAAAAATCGCTCGGACCATCAAATTTATTTTTATGAAAAAAGATGTTGTACGGGTGACTTCGTATAAACTAGCACCCCCGTAACTTTTTTATTTTTTATCGTACGGGAAAAATAAAAAAACTGACATACAGGGGAAATTTTTCCTTTCCAAATTTGCATTGTAGTTTTCAGTAACTTTGCCAATATACGGGGGACGACAAGAAGTATTTTTTTTTAATGGAATGCCCTGTATAGTTTCGGCTAAAATAAAAGATCTTTTTTTTCTGATTTCAAATATACCATACAAGGTGACATTTGGTTCAGCCATTTTTGCGTTATTTAAGTTTACATTTGCATTGAATTTACATTATCTTGATATACGCTACCATGATTACTGAGTACAACAACTTTTTGAACAGTGGGCCATGAAAACAATAGTAACAAATGTTTCTGAATTGACATTGTCATTGAAATAATAACTGTCAGTGCAACTTACTCGGTTCGTATATCAAGATAATGTAAATTCAATGCAAATGTAAACTTAAAATAACGCAAAAATGGCTGAACCAAATGTCAACTTGTATGGTATATTTGAAATCAGAAAAAAAAGATCTTTCATTTTAGCCGAAAATATACAGGGCATTCCATTAAAAAAAATACTTTTTGTCGTCCCCCGTATTTATGCAAAGTTACCGAAAACTACAATGCAGATTTGGAAAGGAAACAATTTCCCCTGCATGTCACTTTTTTTATTTTTTCCGTACGATAAAAAATAAAAAAGTTACGGGGGGTTCTAGTTTATACGAAGTCACCCGGTACAGGGTAGATCATAAAAGTGCTACATGTGTCAACTTTAATTTTTTTAATGAAACATATTGTATATTTTTACATTTTTATATTCTACAATCAATTTTAGACATTTTTCATTAATCATACCCTATCCCTATACTTATCTTCAGCCGTTTACGAAATATTAACACTTTTTGCTGGTATGCACCATTGGTATGTTTCTCGACATAGCAACGTTCTGAACTTAAGTCACAATCTTTTGACTATGAGAATTGCTTATTTAAGTTTGAGACGTCAAAGAATGACAGTGAATGTTAATCAAATTTGAATTTTGCTCTGCCTGATATTTTATCAAAATGCGCCTCGCCGAAGATGAGCGCATTGAAATTTTGATTATGTTGTGGAGATAAAAGTAGAAGTCATAGGGAGGTCCGTGATATGTTTAATGAAAAATACCCAAATCGCCCGCCTATTGGCCAATCAACAGTATCTAGAGTAGCAAGTAAGTGGAGAACTTCCCGTACTATTAAAGATAGTGTTAAAAGTGGTCGTCCTGGTATATCCGAGGAGAAAAAAAAAATATTATCACTACAGGAAGATTCTCTTAGCTCAAGCACACAACTTGGACGGGACTACGATATTCACCAAACCACCGTATCTAAATTTTAACAAAAAGAGAAGTTTCATCCATACAAAGTATTTGTACAAGAGTTATTGGATGATGATGCTGATAGGCGAGACCAATTTTGTGAAATAATGGTTGAGCTAGAGATAATAATGCAAGATTTGTCCAAATAATTTGTTTTTCAGATGCAGCTACGTTTTGCTTAATTGGTCGGGCTAATAGACAAAACTACAGATACTGGGCACAGGAAAATCCTCACTGGTTCATAGAAAATCACACCCAGTATAATGAAAAGGTTAATGTTTGGGCGGGCATTGTTGAAAATAGGATAATCGGACCATTTTTCTTTGATGAGAGTCTCACTGGAGAAAGATATCTAAATTTCCTTCGAAATGATCTGGTTCCAGCTCTTGCCACTCTGTTTCCAGATGATAATGATCCTGATTTACCAAGTTTAACCTTATGGTTTCAACAGGATGGTGCTCCCCCGCATTATGCTGTTCATGTAAGGGAGTACTTAAATACAATTTTTCTGGGGCAGTGGATAGGTAGACGGGGGTCAATAGAGTGGCCACCCAGATCGCCTGATCTTAATCCACTGGACTTTTTTTTTATGGGGCTACGTCAATAATTTAGTTTATAAATCTAAACCCATCGGGGTAGATACACTGAATATCTCCACAAGTAGTACTTAATGTACAACAGGAATTTCTAGATCGATTGATCTACTGCAGAACAATTGGTGGAGGACATTTTCAACATCTTATAAAATAGTTTCTTCTCATTCTTTGTTGTTTGTTTATTTTGTTTTAAAAATGTTAAAAAATTTAAAATTGTTAATATTTCGTAAACGGCTGAAGAGAGGTATATGGCATGATTAATGAAAAATGTCTAGAATTGATTGTAGAATATAAAAATGTAAAAATATACAATATGTTTCATTAAAAAAATTAAAGTTGACACATGTAGCACTTTTATGATCTACCCTGTACAACTTTTTTTTTCAAAAAAAAAAAAAAAAATGCATTTAAGAAAATAAATTTGACGGTTTTTGATTAAGTGGGCGGTTTTCCATATAAAAGGCTGATCCGTTTCTTTATCATTTATTATGTGCATATTTCGGCTGAATTTAAGTGCATATATTCCGCCCTCTAGTTATTAAAAGTATCTACACGAAAAGCATATCTGCACGATTTTTAATAAAATATTTTTTCAGCAACACAGTGCTCCTGCTTACAACTCTCAAATAATAACCTATTATTTTAGAAAATCATTTTCCTGATCACTAATGGATTGGCACAGAATATGGCCCCCAGTTCTTGTAGTAAAATAAGATACCTATACCTATACTTTGGGATTTTGACCAGTCAAAATCTTTTCTGGTCAATTGACTAAGCACCGGTCAAATTCCTCAGTTTTGTCTTAAACAATGAAGGCATTAGTGATTACATAGAAACCATTAAAATTTGAAATGGAATTCAGAAACTTGCAAACACTACCAAGCTATTATTCTACAAAACAAGGATAAACAAACAAAATGTGTCAACATGTTAAGGTGCATGTTTTATGAAACCAATTTGAATATCTGGATTTTACGGATTTCTATTTCGACTAAATTACTTTTAAGAAAAAGAAAACACGACTAAAAAATGGTTCTCACCCTATACCTATATGATTCGACAAGTTGGATAAATGAAATAATAAAAAAATATAACATTCTAAATAAAAATTGTAATTGAACAGCTTTAATAAAAAAATACGTGTTATACATTTTTGAAAAGAATTCATCATTAACTCAACTGCAAAATTTAAATCTTTTAAAATTTTTCGCGGCCAGCTTAAAAATTGTCCTAACACATAAAATAAGAACCTTTTTTTTAGTTTTTCTTTTAACCATTTTTTGTGTCAGATTTTAAGAATTACAGAAAAATACTCCGTCAATGTTGGAATATGTATACGATTATAAAATCAAATCCACTACTTAAAAAGACAGTTTCTCAGACTTATACTCGTATTATTAAATTAATAAATTTAAAACGACAAATCAGAGTACCTATATAAGTAAGCAGCAGTAATAGTTTAAGCTGTACGCATTGCACTTGATATATTACATGCAAAAATCGTACAGATCGTTTGTGACATTAACACCACAACAACATGAAATTAAGATTTCCTCCTATAATTAATATTTCCCGTCTACTACTGAATAGAATAAGTAATGTTCTTGTCCGTTTTATTCGCATACTGGTTTAAATATGCATACTCTCAACTTTGCTTAGGTATTTATGTATTTACTTTTCTTTTTATATATACATATAATATGAGAGATATTCCGGCAATGCACTTTTGAGCAAAGATGCGCTACTTAAGGTGTGGTTGCGTAAGAGCTTTGGATGCTTTTATATTCAGTGGCGTGACGAGGGAACATATACTATTGAACAAAGTGAAGCATTAGAATTGAAAATGTACTAAAATTTCTATTGCTTTGCCAGTTTTCCAAATAGGTCGCTAGAAATTTGTAATAATGTAGGTTAAATTGCACTGATTATATAATTATGAAAGCCTTTTTTTTACAGATGTTCTTGTTCTAAATATTTGCTGTTTTAGTATTTTCTTTCTTAAATAATAAAGTTGTTCAATGAACGAGGATATCCAATCTGATAGAATTAGAAAAACAACTCTATAATTTCGAGGATTACAGAAGAAATCCAAAAGTTAAACATTTTGTCTATATAAAATATAAAAAATGTGGAAGGATGAAGAAAAAAGAAAAAAGGATGCCAAGGTGCTCAGCTAAAAAACCACTGAATTTTCGCGGCAGTGTTTTGTAATTTATCAAAGGCTTTTAACTGCGTGAGCCATTGGATTCTGTTGTGGAAGCTCAGTTCCTACGGTTTCAGGGGAAAAACATTTAACTGCTTTGAATCCTATCTTGGAGGCAGAAGTCAGAGAGTTGTCAAGGGTTCTGTTTGTTCTGAGAGTCCTGTGATTGACTGGGGAGTCCCTCAAGGTTCAGTTCTCTTTATTTTATATATTAACGAGTTGACGTCTATCGACATTGGGGGAGAGTTCACACTTTTCTCTGACGATACTACAATATTATACTACGATACTACAGATTTGGTTGCGGTCAAAGAATGGTGTTATTCGAAAAGCAAATGTTATTAGTTTTAAGTGTGCTATGGAGGGCTTGGTCATTCGTGACTCACCCCTTGAGAATTGCCCTAGAACTAAGTTTTTGGGCTTTGTCATTGATAGTGGTCTTAAATTTGAAAATGATATCAGGGCACTGAGTAGGAAATTGGCTTCGGAACGTTTTGCCGTTAAAGTGGTACTCAATGAACTTGGTTCCAATATTGAAAAATCAGTTTACCACGCGCTTATAGAATCTTATCTCACATCTCAGATATGGAGTTGCATGGTGTTCTGCTTGTCCTGCTCAAATGCGCAGTGAGATTTATTTGTCGGCCAAAGCCAGAAACTTGTGCAGACCATTATTTTTGCATCATTACTTATTTTGGTGACTGCCACTTTATTATTTAAGATTAGATGTAGGTTTTTGAATAAAGACTTCTAAACGACACGATAATATCGTAATTTGCCTTTGCCAATAAAATATTCAACCCTTACAAAAATATCGATCAAATATATATAAAAAACCTGTTTTATGTTTAAATATTTTCATAAAATTTTGATGAGGTAATAGGAATATGGGAGGACATATTTAACCAATTTTTTTACATTTTACCCCTTTTTCAATTTTGAAGTTTTTAAACTTATTTATTAGCTTATTGCTCCAAACATGGAAGCGAATATTAATGTGCAAGTTGATATGTTGGTAATTTTGGGGGAGTGCAGAAAAAACTTCAGAGAAGCTGCACTAGTGTGAGCAGGAAGGTTTCTTAACAACCCGAAATCTCACATGGCATTTGAAAGGCTGGAAACCAGATGTCGTACTGCTGAGGTAACTATTGACCCTCTGGTATGTTCCAGGCGACTTGCTAGCTGGAATGACTCAAAAATCAGATAAAACCATATTGCACTGATACAGTTTCATCCATGCAACATGTCTATATGACATTACGCTTCACCAAGAGCTGTATGGGCAAGACTTTGAAAATCGCGTTGCCTTTTGCAATTGGGTCAGAAGGCAAATACAAGAAAATAACAGTTTCTTGAAGAATGTAATATTTTCCTGCGAAGACACTTGCCGTGATTGTGGGCAGGTAGAATTTTAGGATATTCCTCATTATTAGAAATTAAATTTCTCATTTTTGTTTGGTTGCTTTCCTTAAGGTAAACAGACACAATATGCAGTACTAAGCGCCGGAAAACCCCCACTGGATAAGAATTCCAAATCAACATCCCTGCTCAATCAATGTCTGGTGTGAATTATCGGAAATAGAGTTATTGGTTCGCATTTCTTTGAAGGATATTTAAATGGAGAAATGTACACATATTTTGTTTAGAGACCAATTACCCTAATTATTAAACCAACACATAAATCTTAACATATGGTTTCAGCAGGACGGGGCTCCACCTCACTATGCAGTACAGGCCCGTACCCATTTAAATGAAATATTTGAAAACATCTGGATTGGTCGAGCTGGTCCGGTCAACTGGTCTGCTCGGTCCCCTTGACTTCTTCTTGTGGGGCTTTAAAAAGGACAAAGTGATGGCAACTGCACCCACCACTGCAGATGATATGAAAGACCGAAGCAAAAATACATCATCAAAATATTTAAAACCGTTCTTGATATATTGCCTAGTAACTACACAGTAAAAAATTACGTGTTAAATTTAACACTCAATGGTGGTACATATAGGACCACACTCAATAGGGTATATTAACCAATCAGTATATCTGGTAAGGAAGATATTTTTGAATGTTTTTTTTACTTTTTAAAGAGTGTTAATTCTTTTAATTTATGGGAAGGTACATTTACACTATCGTGTTTAAATTAAACTCACAGATTGTAAACCTACCCTCCTAGGGTGTAAAAGAAATAATGAGAGGTGTAAGTAAACCATTTTTAATGGTAATTTGTGATTAGTTAGTGTAAATATCATATTATTGTAGTGTAAATTTTATTTTATTTGGGTGTGACTTTACTATAGTGAGTGTGATAAAATAATCTACCCAGGGCTAGAATATTTTCCACTCTGATTAAGTCATTTAATCCCGTATCAAACTAACCGGGCGTTTATAATTAAAATGTAAAAAATTATGCATTTTGTAGCCACGTGCTGCAATTCTCATTCGTAAAAATCCACAATTTAAGATTATAAAGTCTAAATTTCATTTTTTAAATGGGAGATTCGGGTTAAAAAAGTAGTCCCTTTAGACTCCTCAGTACTTTTTAGCGTAAATCTAATACTTACAAAAGAACGACAAAAACTAATCGCCCAAAGACCTATTACCATAACCTCAAATCCAATAATCTTGAGCTGTCAACGTAAATCCGCAAAACTAAATTAAAACAGCTCTCGATACTAGCTAGAGAAAGTCCCGCCGTATACATATTATGGGGGAAGTCCCTATGGAATGGTCTCGTTTTGCGGTATTTGAAATGACATTTCTCTTTTTAGCCAGATCATCCGCGATTTCAATTAAACCGAGCCAGAGGGACAGCTGGTATGGGGCGAATACGAAAATTAATTTCAGCGTCGCACGGGTTGGCCAACAAAAAAATGATTGGAAAATCCGAGAAAAAATAGTTGACGGTATATTCTTCCCGGAAAAGTTATATAGGTAACTGACAGTATAATATCATAAAACTAATATTTATATATTCAATAATCCATAATAATAATAAAAATAAAAGTATTTATTGTAATTAAAGAAAAAAAAAATTACAACAGGCGTCCTCATTCTAAATTATGATTTAGTTAAGGGAACAATGAATATTAGATATTAACTAACAAATGTATGGCATTAGTTATACAGGGTTAAGAGAAATTACCAGAACGGTCGATAATTTCAAAAGAAATACGAGTTAGCAAAAAATGTCTTTTATAAAAGTTGTAAGACTTTTAAAAATCTACATATCTGTAATAAATTGGAATATACAGGTACGCCCAAAAAGTTGTGGAGAGTCAAAGTTATATTTTTTTAAATAGAATACCCCGTATATTATTACTCATTTTGATCTTCCGGTAAATTTGAAACATTTTCTATTAACCATATGCTATGCCTATATTTATTAGTTTCCGAGATATCGGCGTTTTAAATAATAATGGATAACAATGCTTATTCGAACGTAGTCGTATTTACCTTAGCAACAAATTAACATTTGTCAGAATTGAGCAAAAAAGAAAATAGCATGTCGTTTTCACTTACTGAAACAGAGAGAATTGATATTATAATTTTAAGGGAATATGGCGATAAGCAGAGATCATATCAGGAGGTATGTGATATTTTTAACAATTTGCACCCAGATAGGCAAATTTAAAAAAATGCAGTTTTTCGAACTGTGGAGCAGTACAGAATGACTGGAAGTGCAAAAAACCGACCAAGATCTGGAAGACCTAGGAGTGCTACCGCCGATGATAAAAAATTAGACATTCTGCTTTCGATACAAGAAAATCCCAGACAATCCACCAATCAGCTTGCTTTGAATCATGAAATTGATCAAAAATCTGTAAGAACCGTTCTTCATACTGATAAAATGCATCCATACAAAGTTCATGTTGTAAAAGAACTTTGTGATGTTGACTATTATCGATGACTAAAATTTTGCGAAATAATTACGAGAAAGATTGAAAAGAATACGCATTTTCCAAACAATATTGTTTTTTGTTTTTTCGAATGAAGCGACCTTCACACTACACGGAATGGTCAATAAACAAAATTACCGTTACTGGGGGCGAAATAACCCAAACTGGTATGAAGAACTGCATACACAGTTCAAAAAAAGTTAATGTCTGGGCTGGATTGTTAGCGGGACATGTAATTGGACCCTTTTTTTTATCGAGGGAAATTTGAACGGTGAACGATATACGATATCTCCAGTTTCTTCGGCAAGAAATAGTTCCAACTATAAACAATTTAACTCTCGATATTAATTTAACCTGGTGTCAGCAAGATGGAGCTCCTCCGCATTTTTCTCGTGAACTTAGAGAATTTTTGGTTGTCACGTTCCCAAATAGATGGATAGGAAGAAGAGGGCCTATCGAGTGGCCTTCACGATCCCCCGATCTTTAGCCCTTTGAAATGAAAAGAGAGAATACCCAAAGACATTTTTTGGACAATTTGTATCATTGTCAGTTAGTAAATGGGGGCCATTTTTAACAATTATTAAAAAATAGAGCTGTTTCCATGACTCGTTATACCGATTTTTTTTTCATGTTAACTTATTAAATTGTTTATTTAAATTTATTTTGTGTTTTGTAACTCATCAAAATGTCATGATATCTCGGAAACTAATAAATTTAGGCGTAACATATGGTTAATAGAAAATGTTTAAAATTGACTGGACGATCCAGATAAGTAATAATATACGGGGTGTTTTATTTAAAAAAATATGACTTTGACTCTCCACAACTTTTTGGGCGCACCTGTATATTCCAATTTATTATATATATATGTAGATTTTTAAAAGCCTTATAACTTTTATAAAATACATTTTTTGCTAACTCGTAGATATATCTTTTGAAATAATCGACCGTCCTAGTAATTTCTCCTAACCCTGTATAACTATAGGAGTCAACGCGGAGGGCACTGAGAAGCATAATAAATAAAAGACCAGTTTAGTTTTGATGTAAGGCCATAAAAGCTGTAATTTTTACATGCAAAAATGTCTTTAACTGAAAGTGAAAGAATTACAATTCTTTTGATGAGAGGATATGGCGATAGGGTCAAGTCTTACGAAGAGGTTAAAAATATATTTGATGACGCATTTCCAAACCGAAATCCAATTTAAAAAGCAACTGTTCTAAAAACTGTCCGACGGTTCGAAGAAACTGGAAATTGTAGAGATAGGCGACGATCAGGACGACCAGCAGTAGTAGATGAAGGCAAAAGTTTAGAAATTATACAACATGTTGTTGAAACCCCTGCTTCTTCATTAAGAAAAATTTCTAAAGTAACTGACGTCTGCTTCAAATCCGTCCATAAAGTTTTAATAAAACATAAATATCACCCTTTCAAAATACATGTAGTTCAAGAGTTATCAGAAAATAATTATGACCGAAGAATTGAATTTTGTGATATTATGATATCAAGGTTTGACCAAAATAACCAGTTTTTCAAATTTATAGTATTTTCGGACGAAGCAACATTTATGTTAAATGGTAAAGTCAATAGACACAACTGTAGGTTTTGGGCAAATAAAAATCCCCACTGGATGAGAGGTCATACACATCGCCCTGGAAAATTGAATGTGTGGGCTGGGCTTTACAAGGGCCACAAGATCGGTCAATTTTTTATTGATGGAAATTTGACATCACAACTTTACCTTGAGCTCTTGGAAACGCAAATAGTGCCTACTGTACGAAATGTAATTGGTCCAAATTATGAAAGTACATTCTTCCAACAGGACGGAGCTCCTCCCATTTTGGAAGAAACGTGCGCGAATTTTTGAACAACACTTTTCCGAATAGGTGGATTGGTAGAGGGGTACAATCGAGTGGCCACCTAGGTCTCCTGATTTGTCGCCTAGCGGCTACTTTTTATGAGGACTATAGTTTATACCACAAAACCTTAAGATTTGGCCGATTTGCAGCGTCGAATTTTGGACGAATTTAAATTATTAAACGCCAGAAATGATTTACAACACAATTGAAAAAATGTATTTTCAATTAGCACACTGTCAAGCTGTACAGGGAAAACAGTATAAAAAATATATTTTTTTTTAAATTGTACTCGTTATTTCGAAAACTACTGATATTAGGAACATAGTATGTTATACCAAAAGTGTAACAAATTTAAAGCAAACACTATAAATTAAAAAATATACAGGGTGTTATATTTAATAATACAGAATTCGTTCGAATTCCAAACAAACTAAAAAGCTGGCAACAACGCCAATATCGTCACTCGGTGCATCAGATCCTCTTACACAACTGTACCAAATTTGGTTTAAATCGGCCAATAAATTGTGATGTTATTAAGCGGTTTCCAGACTTTATACAACCACTGTATAGAAGATATCTTAAACTAATAACAAATTAAAGAAAATAGATTTCTTTTTAAAAAAAAATATAGCACAGTGACAAATGTAACAAATAAGGGTCTTAAACAAACAGAAAATTAAATGGCTTCCTTTGGGCTTTTATTTTAAATTGACATACGTAAACTCAACAAGAAGAAACAAAAGGTAGTCAAATATGTTATTAAACATAAACTGCAAACCAAATTGCAAACATAACAAATTAATTATTTGGTAAAACCTGGATTGCTTCTAGTGAATAAAATGACGTATTCATATTTTAAATACTCTCGAGAACTGTATGTAAAATATGAATTTGCAACAAGAGTACAGCACTAAAATGAACATGGTAGGTACATAATATGCGACCAATAAAAAATTAGACAAAAGTTATTATTTAACATCAATTGAAATATATGACATAGTTGAAAGTTCAAAAAATACATAATTAAATTAGCTCTTAGGCTTTATCGCCTAACTGATGAGACCCAGAAAGGTCGAAAGCTACCATCAAAATGGAATCCTTACTATAACACAAGGTTAAGGTGAATCCTGATGACCCAGTTTACTCGCTTTTGGAGTTCGCAAATATCCGCAAAATTCGCAGCGCGATTGACCTTTTGGACACACAAAAGCAAAGAGTCTTTGGTAGTCAAAGAAAGCAAAAGTATTCTTTGGTCTGAAAACCTGTAAAGTTTGGTGCTTGTTTCGACTTTGGTTCGTCTTCCTCAGTCAGGGAAATTACCCTGAGACAAGTTGGAATTTTATTCAATAGAAGTGAATCTACAGAAAAGTTTCGAAAACTGCAAAACATCGAAAGATATGCAGAAAACGAGATTTGTAGAACTCCGCAGATGCCCGACACTGTGTGCCAGTGGCGGCTCGTGTATGTGTAAGGGGGGGAGGCTATAAAATAGCGCCGCAGGCGAAATTTTTTCGCGATTTCAAGGTCATTGGCTTAAAATGAATAGTTAGGAATTCAACCAGCAATATAATTACTTTGAAATACTAGGTTTCACGACAAAAATATTCAATTTGTAAGGTCAGGGTCAACTTCTCTCAGTGCATCCGCTATTGTGTCTCTATTTTGCTCTACTCTCGTAAGCGCCACAGAATTCTTAATATTATGTTCTTTGGAACTTTCGTGTGATTTTATCGCCCGTGAAATTTTTTTAAATCAGAATACCCACCCCCTGAACTCTCAATTGTTTTTTACGCTGCCTAATAAAATACAAGGCCAACAATATAAGCTCTCCTTATAAATACTTCCGCACAGCCACTTATAGGTTTCGTACCAAGTTACCTGAAAAGCTCTTGAATATTGCTTACCCTGTCTCTTATCGTTAAATATTGCCGAAATTTTTGGTGTCGGACGACTACATAATATCTGTCTTTTTTCCGTTTCGTTTTTCCTTAAAAATAGGTATGAGAGAATAATATCATGAACAGGATTTATATTTTTTTAAAACAATAAAATTTAGCGTTTAATAATTAATAACATAATAAAGAAATCTTAAAACTTACCGGATCTTGAAAATATAACCTTAATTTTACTTTAAGCCTTTTATAAACAATTTATCGTCGTAAGACAGTCGACTAAATCTATATTTTATCAAGTATTCGACGATATCTTTGCAATTTCGAACATTTATTTCATCATTATTAGCAATACAGCTTCTACTATATTCGCCAATTTCAGTTACCTCCATTTTTATAATAATATAGAGATAAAATTAATAAATAAACAATAAAATAATAATAACTCCACACACAAATAAACACATTTTTGGTACGACTCCACCATGATGGTCGTACCCTATTTCTCCTTTGATTTTAATGTCCCAGTCAAATTTGGGTTTTTTAATAAGTTCAAAATAAAATAAAAACAAAATTTAATTCAAACTCATATTTATTTAAAAAATTTGTTTACTACTATTAGTTATAATGTATTAGTTATTTAATTAACGTTACATATGTTTTCTTATAAAAATTTAAAAAAAATTTTCTGCAAAATAAGTTTAACAATTTAACAATGTCATTGGTCTGTTCATAAATTAATTACATCTTAATAATAACCCACTGAAGATGAAGGTTTATGCCTTCGAAACATGTATGGGCATATATTTTGAACTTATTTTATTAAATTAGTGGAGCAGACTTTGTGTTTTATTCCATAAATAAACAAATAGTTCCGTATACTGTGCCGGCACACACTACTTGGCTTCCCGCGAAATATTATTTGTGGGCGTTTCTGCCTCCTGGCTATCAGTTTTTTACGTGACAAAAACAACGGAAGCTTGCCTCCGTTGATAATAGTCTAGGCGCATATTCGCTGATGCGGGCAGACACCACCTAATAGTACTAAAGCTGAGCGGCAATAACAAAAATATTATATTATAAAGAAAGTGTTTTTCTAGAAGTAGCTAATTCAGAATTTTTGATACACTGAGAATATAAGAATATGAAAGTATCATTTTCAAAAATGAATAAAGTATTAAAGTTATCTTTAAAAAAATAAAATGTTATTTCGTAAGTTTTTGTTGGGGAGGCACTGCCTCCCCTGCCTCTCCTGACGAGCCGCCACTGCTTTGGTGCCTTTGGCAAAATGAACAAATGAGGTCATCAGGATTCACCTTAACCTTGTGTTATAGTAAGGATCCCATTTTGATGGTAGCTTTCGACCTTTCTGGGTCTCATCAGTTAGGCGATAAAGCCTAAGAGCTAATTTAATTATATGTTAATTTTGTTGGTTCAAGAACTAGTTCTCAAACGCAAAGAACAATGTTTGTTCATTTTGCCAAAGGCACAAAGGTTGTACCAGTGTCAGGCATCTGCGGAGTTCTACAAATCTCGTTTTCTGCACATCTTTCGATGTTTTGCAGTTTTCGAATCTTTTCTGTAAAAAATATGGTTTTAAACAGGAATTATAATCCAACATAATTTTAATAGGATTGGTTGACGATTTTATGTGCTCTACTATTTTATTAGACTTTTAGTTAGCATTATTTTTCAACTGACACTAGCTTACGGTTTTAAAGAAATTAAAATAACACTCTTAAGTTTAGTTACTTTAGTAGTGGTAAGTTGTATAAATAAAACATAACTCTCTTAGGCTTGTATTATCAACTACTATAAAAAACAAAATAACATAATAATAATATAGTATATTAATAAACATATTTATAAAACTTATCTGTCGTACTTTTTCAACCAGATAAATAATTTAGAATATATAAATTAGCACAAAACTGAAAAATTGCAGGAGTTGCATCACCCGAAACAAAGAACGATCGAAATGGCCGCACGCACGCACGTTCTCTGGTCGGCTGCATCGCGTGATGATCGGTGGCCTGGTAAGCATGTGACCCGAACCGTTAATCTGATTGGTAGTGTTAACTAAGTACATTGTAAATTAACATTTTTTATGGATTTTCACATTGTATTTGGTTTTTCTACATACTTGCGTGTAGTTTTAATGTAAATTTACATGGAATTGGAGTAATTACATAGACTCAAAATGTATTTTTACCATGAACTATGTAAATATAGGTACACTCACTGATATGTTCAAATACGTTTTTATTATTTTTGTGTATAAAAACTGTAACCTTTGTGTAAAAAATAATGTAAAATTACCCCAATTTTTATCAGTGTACCGCTTAAAAACTGTAACACCCTGTATTTCCGAAACGAAGCATTTCCGGACATAGGTTTATAGGAACCCTTTTTCATATTTTTAAGCAGGGAAACTCATCCTTAATTTTTTCGCGGTATTAATGAAACACCCTGTATATCTGTTTGAAAATGACGACGACAAATTTTAATTTATTAGGATCTAGCTTCAATACAAAAATAAACTTTTAGATACAATATAATGTTGTTGGAGCTCACTTTTTTGAAATATCAGGTTTTTCATATTGCAACCAATAGGCGTGGCGTTGTTTTTGCAAGGTGTCTTAAGACGCGTCCTCACCGAGTCGACACTGTAGATCGGCTCTGTCTATCGACGTTGTCGACTTGGTGTGTACGTGGTAATCGACGGTGTCGATCGACAAAATAAATCGATCGACATGTCGATTTGTTTTCCATCGCCTGTCGGTAAACATGAAAGAGCAGTCGATCGACTTTAGTGTGTGGACGTGTTTGCGACGTTCGACATTAGACAAACTGTTAGTACTCAGTGACGTCTTGTCTTGTTGACATCGTAGTCGTGTGTTTACGTTGGAGAAATGGAATGGGAACCTTTATTGAAGCATACGAACTAAAAACATCTTCTATCAAATTACTGGCACTGTATCTGGTTCTACTTTAAAGACTTGGTCGAACCCAAAATCTTCTTTTGCGCGCAATTTTTCTTATTTAGTCGCGATAATAATATATGCGGCACAAGCAACTACGTCATCTTCGTCAGACATGTTGATTTCGACTGATCGACAACCATTTCTGTCAATTCTGGTGTGGATAGATGCAGTTTTGTCGACTTGTTGATCAACAATGTCGATAGACAGAGTCGATCGACAGTGTCGACTCGGTAAGGACGCGCCTTTACGTGTCAACGTGTGTGAAGTTGTTACTGGGAAAATATTATAAGGTTAAATTTATGTAAACATCAAAAAGTTACCAAATCGTGGAATAAACGAAGCATGTTAAAGTAATAATGTGTTTTATTAACTATTCCATGAACCATCCGTATACTGTCGCAAATACAGTAGTGAGCGAAATATCGAGTTGACATAACTTAAATATGAGTTATCCTAGACCGACGCGTGTTGCTAATAGGGGACAGTTCAGACCTCTGAGTTACGGCAACTAAATCGAAGAGATTGCATCAAATCACTGTTCATGAGTTATAATCAAGGGCGGTTTTAGCTTTTCAAAGTGGGGGGGGGTAATTTGAAATCCCAATTTTTTTTTTAAAAGTACCTAACCAGAAAATAAGTTTGGGAGGGGGGTCAGAAAAGAAATAGCGCCGCAGACGAAAAATTTTTGGGTGCCACGCCCTTTAATCAATGATGATGCTTAAAATTCTGAATTCATGGGGGGGGGGGGGTAATTACCCTATTACACCCCCCCCCCCCCCGTAAAACCGCCCTTGGTTATAATAGGCCTGAAGATGGGTTGTTTTAGCTAGCTAGCTTAGCTAATCGTAACTGGATTGACGAACACATGCGACGTGGGCTGCAGCAATCCATTGTTCAAGCTGCCAGAGACCAATATGGGAATTGTAATGCGTTACTATTCGAGCTATCAAATCTGGACCTTTCAGTTGTTCTAGCTTACTTAACGACTATAGATTTAATCTGTCCTAAATGTTGGCAGGGAACCTCAATAGAGCCAAGAAACACAAGGAATATTTAATAATATGTACTTTACTTAACAAACACTTGTTACAGAAAACACATGCTAGGTTAACTGACATTACTGACATATCTAACAACATATGATAAACGTCAAGTGCAAAAGAACTACTCTATGAACGAAGCTAGGCACCATAAGGTTTGTCACTTTAAATATATTCCAACACTAAAATTGGATTATTCTCATTTTCAACTAACCTGTATGAGAACAGACTCTGAACAAAAATAAAAAAAGGTCCCTCCGATCAACGATTGCGCGGATAGCAAGTCCAGTTATGTGGTCCATGACGACGCGACGTGCACGAGGTACTAATAACAATGGGATGAAGTTACCGCGCCAAATCGGCACGAGCGAAAATTCGGAACTTTCCGTGACCTTTCGATCGGTGATTTACCCTCGACATGGGTTTTTAGAGCGCTCTTTATGACTTATTTCAACTCAAAATAATTTACACATGGTACCTAATGAGTTAAAATAATGCACGTCTGGGTCAAAACTCAAAACATAGAAACGTGTGTTAAAGTATCTAATTCTGCAACCCATTTTTGTCAGTGAGGTAATGTAAAAGCAGGTCAGAATACCTCGTTCCATCAGTTAGGTTAGGTTAGTTCTAAAAGAATTGCAGCCGTTTTCCCATTTGGTAACTTTTGCATTAAGGGTTGTGGTAATAGCTTGACAACAAGGGCTGAAGCGGATTATACGCAATAGAAAGCTCATCTAATAGAATATTTATAAGTTCTCGATGGATGCCAACTTGTTCTGGTTAGTTGGTTTACGTTTACTGTAATACGATGCGACGCGACCGTCGCGTCACTTCACGAAGCTTGTAAATTGCTGTAGGCAGGCCCCCCCGCATTATCGTTTTGTAGGAAAGTTGGCATCCATTGAGAGCTTGAAAAATGAACACCTAAATAAGTTTTCTATTGCGCAAATATTTTCTTTGGTAGGTACCTATTGTCCATATTTTTGCTTTAAGCTTAAATACTTAATAGCGATATATTTTAAAGACCTTGCTCCTATGCGTAACAAATATGTCACAAATTAGCAGTATGGTAGCGTCGTCGGCGGCGTCTCTTGAAGGGCACGCGCGTCCCGACGAGGCTGTTGTTTTAGCTCATTGGGCGCCGGCCGGTTGCTCGGCCGGGGCCGCAATCGATACATTGCCGTGGCCAATCACGTGAAGCTTGCCTTCTTTTGTTTTTCGGAACAATGGAGGAGCGGTGTGCGAGAATCTTTCCGTGTGCACGTGTCGTCAAGATAAACAGAGAATTAGGTTCCATTTTTTAAAACTGCCCAAATACTAGACATTGATCGCAAATGTGTCACGGATGGCTGATTTGCGGTTAGTACCTATAGCTGCAAACAAAAAAAATTGAGACATAAAAAGTCCACACTAAAAAACCAAAAGCTAACCTACTGATGCATTTCAATTAGGTACGCGACTTAAGTGTCAGCTTTGCGTGTGAGACATGTTTTTAATATTTTCTTCAAATAATATCTATGATCAGTGGCGGCTCGTGATATATGATATAAGTAAACCGCGTTTTTTTTTTTTATTTAGTTATAGAAAGCAACATTTTTAATGTTTTGCAAATATGTAGATACCTACTCTCGAACTAGATCAATAAAACGGTATTCACTTGCACACTACCTACCCATAATTAACGTTCGTTTTTAATTTTTTAACCAGGTAAATTGAAAATTACTGTTCTTGCATTATTTTGCACTTTAATTCGTATCTCATCCTTAAGACCAAAAATATTTTTGGGGGTGTATTCTTAAATTGACAAAATGATTCCTGAATAAACTACTTGTATACCGGGTGATGCATGGCTTAGTTGAACATAGGAAATCCCATGAAAATTTTGAGGCGGCTAAATATTGGCTCCCCTGTACATTTTAGATACAAATTGTATTATAATTTTTTAAAGAGGCCGATATATTAAACCGTTTGAATAAATTTTAATAAGCCAATCCCAACTTATTCAATTAAATGTGACGGCAAAATTACGAAATTTTCATAGTTTACCTATATAGGTAACATAGCAAACACCAGAAAATTATTATTTGGCATTGACAAAACAAAAGGTAGCGTCAGTGACAACATTTCCATTGAAAGCGCTTTAGTTAGGTATAGCTAAATATGAGATATTGCATTAAGGAAGAAGTAACCAGTGGCGGCTCGTGGGTGTATAAGGGGGGGAGGCTATAAAATAGCGGCGCAGGCGAAAATTTTTCGCGATTTCAAGGTCATTGGCTTAAAATGAATAGTTAAGAATTCAACCAGCAATATAATTACTTTGAAATACTAGGTTTCCCGAGAAAAATATTCAATTTGCAAGGTCATGGTTAACTTCTCTCAGTGCATCCGCTATTGTGTCTCTATTTTGCTCTACTCTCGTAAGCGCCACAGAATTCTTAATATTATGTTCTTTGGAACTTTCGTGTGATTTTACCGCCCGTGAAAATTTTTTTTAGGTAATCAGAATACCCACCCCCTGAACTCCTAATAAAATACAAGGCGAACAATATAAGCTTTCCTTATAAATACTTCCGCACAGCCACTTATAGGTTTCGTACCAAGTTACCTGAAAAGCTCTTGAATATTGCTTACCCTGTCTCTTATCGTTAAATATTGCCGAAATTTTTGGTGTGGGACGACTACATAATATCTGCCTTTTTCCGTTTCGTTTCTCCTTAAAAATAGGTATGAGAGAATAATATCATGAACAGGATTTATATTTTTTTAAAACAATAAAATTTAGCGTTTAATAATTAATAACATAATAAAGAAATCTTAAAACTTACCGGATCTTGAAAATATAACCTTAATTTCACTTCAACTCGACACACAAATAAACAAATAGTTCCGTATACTGCGCACTGTGCCGGCACACACTACTCGCTACGGAGCTTCCCGCGAAATATTATTTGTGGGCGTTTCTGCCTCCTGCCTATCAGTTTTTCACGTGACAAAAACAAATCGCGTCGTGGTGACGCTCGGTTCTTGCAGTGTTATCCGTGCTGAAGAATTAAACCGTCGGAAGCATGCCTACGTTGATAATAGTCTAGGCGCATATTCGCTGATGCGGGCAGACACCACCTAATAGTACTAAAGCTGAGCGGCAATAACAAAAATATAATATTATAAAGAGAGTGTTTTTCTAGAAGTAGCTAAGTCAGAATTTTTGATACACTGAGAATATAAGAATATGAAAGTATCATTTTCAAAAATGAATAAAGTTATGTTTAAAAAAATAAAATGTTATTTCGTAAGTTTTTGTTGGGGAGGCACTGCCTCCCCTGCCTCCCCTGACGAGCCGCCACTGGAAGTAACTATGACTGTAATCAAGTGGTATTATACAGGAAACAGTTTAAGAGCAGTGTTTGAAATGTTTTCAGTTGCATTCCTTCACAGTAAAAAACATAGACATTAGTAACGATGCCTATGGTAAAAAATATCCACCTGGTAAAAATCGTTTCAGGAGTGGTAAAAAAAGTAGTGTTAATGTTAACACCCGGATCAACATAATTTACCACATTTTTACACTCATATGGGACCAAAGTTGTTGTATTAAATTTGCCTAAGAATTTAACTCTCTAAAAAGTTAAGTTTGTTAAATGGGTGTTATTTATTCCATTTTACACTCTATCAGGAAAATTAAATACAATGACAACTAATAACACCATATTAGCGTGTAAATAAACGCCGCTAGAAGGTTATTGTAACACATTGAGTGTAGAACTTATTCTTTAATCGCTTTTTTACACGGCTCCTGGTAAAAATTCCTAAACCCGTGTTACCGAAAAGACAGGCGGCAACAAATGGTTTGAAATTCTAGGAATTGACCGATGACGCCGACGCTACATGCAAATTTAACTTTCAAGTTAGTCTGATTGTGCTTTTTGAACGTGATATAGAATAATGTTATATTTAAATTAAAATACCTATAAAATAGAAACAAAGCAAAGTTCTGTAAAGTGCCAAATGAAAGTGCCTCTTGTTAAATTGGGTGAGCATATTAACGAAATTTAATACTACTAAGTAGATACGCCATTTTTAAGAAACTAAGTAGGTATTTACGCTACAGTTTTCCCTTTAGCTTTAAAATTATTCTGATATAAGCTTATAATAGAAATGTATTCCTTTTTTATATAAATACTTAGGTACCTACCTACATATTTTACTTCATAGATCTCTAAATAAATATACGATTAATATAATACTTGTCCGTGGGAAGAAGGCAGTACGCCAAGTGGATCTACGGGTCGTGATAAAAACCAATTAAAGCGTGATATTTTATCAGTTGACACAAAAAAAGTAATCTTCGACGTTTGCACCACCCTTCTTCAGGCCAGTGAGCACAGTGTCACAGAATTAATTCTTGTTAATTCTGTGACAGTGTGGTTTGTTGTAAATAAACCTATAGTGGAAAGAAGAAAGAGGAAATACTCTTTTACTTTTAGGAAACAGGACGCGACGGATGTCGATATAATTCGTAGAAAAATATATGCCATGTATAGGGAACAAATTTAATGATCCCCACTTTAAAAACCCTATTGCAAAGATTAAAAAAAGATGATACAGGAATAAAGTGTTGTCGTGAGACTCTAAGGAAATGTATTTTAAGAGACGGTTTTAAAATGAAAAAAATTAACAAACGACAAGTCATTATGGAATCGGCCCGTGTAAAAAGATGGAGGATGGAATACCTAATTGCAGTCCCATGGATATAGACAGGATGGAGGGGATATTATTTATTTGGACGAGACGTGGTATGACACACACGAAGTTCCAGATAAAGGTTGGGTAGATTTATCGGGTCAATGCAGAACCAAAGCTCCATCAAATAAAGGTAAGCGTATACTTAACAATAACTCATGCTGGGACAAAAAACGGATTTATACCAAGCGCTTTGGCCTTATCTGCCAAAAATATAAAATACTCCCTTGTTGATTATCACGATGATACTACGGCAGAACTATTTGAAGACTATAGTTTAAAAACAAATTATTACCAAATATACCACCAAATATAGTGTGATAGTGATGGATAATGCGACCTACCACAGTCGTAGGTTAAATAAAGTTCCGTGTTCCAATGACACAAAAATTACCATCCAGGACTATATGATGGAAAAGAATATGTATTTTGAGGTAAATTACACAAAAAAGCAATTGATCGAAATTTTAAAATCATTTTATAAAAAAGCTATATTATTACCTACATACCGTGTGCATGTTCAATTCAATTGAACATATATGTCACCAGCTAAAAGCATCAGTAAGGAGGAATAATGTTTCGCCAACCTTATGTTCTTCTGTGACAGCTTTAGTATAGTCAGAGATGCAAAATATTCCAAAGAAAAGCTGGGAAAATTGTGTAGCGCATGTTCAAAATTATGAAAAATCATACGTAAATATAGATGTGTTGCCCATAGAAAGAATTATTGTGACCTTGGATGACGGCAGTGTCAGTGAAACTGACTTGGGTTAAAATGTAATAATTATTTTTCTGACACGGTACTTTTTTGTGGGCATATGTATATTTCGTTTTAATTAATAACCCTCCTTTATGTTATAATTTTAATTGTATACTGTTATATTATTATTTCATTATTATTACTTATTATTAAATTACGTTTAAAACATGTTTTTGCGTTTTTTTTCTAACATCGGCATTAGGGATTACCATTTATAATGAGTTTGTAAGATGGCTAGATGGACTTTAGGTAC
This sequence comes from Polydrusus tereticollis, assembly GCA_963920685.1. Taxonomy (NCBI): domain Eukaryota; kingdom Metazoa; phylum Arthropoda; class Insecta; order Coleoptera; family Curculionidae; genus Polydrusus; species Polydrusus tereticollis. Next base: position 28,843,506 of record OY987327.1, read on the forward strand.
CGGTTGGTTGGACGTGTGTGACTAGAATAAGAGGGGTTGTCCAAAAGCATGCTTTTCTAAAAAAAAATATTTTATTTTTATGTAGGCATCTGACATTTTGCATAGCAAGGTATAATTAATATATTTTTTCGAGGAATACCTATCTCAGTTACGCTACTGCATGACTTCATTGGATTTCTTTTTTTAAGGAAATTCGGTACATCCCTAGTCGACAGAGCCCAGAGAGGCCTCATAGGCCACATAAAAACGTAGGAAAAAAAAAATATAATTTTACTATAATAATAGATATTATTCTTTTTTGAGACACCCTTTATGCTTGAAAATAATTTTGGGTTGTAGCAGAGATGAAACGTTAAATGTTCTATTAAAAAAATAAATTCGGCGGTTTAGCGTTATTGACCGACACGCGTTTGCGGGTCTAACCTGAACCCCTCAATTTTGTCACGAGCCGCCACTGTTTTGTAGTAGAAAGATTTAGATAATTAGAAAATACTTAAAAAAATACTGGAAGTGGCCAACATATTATTGTTGGGCATAATTCTAAATTCGTTTTAACCTTTTTTAGACTCTACGGTGAGCAAATTGAAAACTGGTCCAATATAGGCAACCTTCCCCTAGGTACGCTCCTAGATAAAGCAGGACAAATGCATATTTGCAGCTTCTGTTTATTCATAACGACCAAAATGTAAATTTACTGAAAACTAGTTTTTCTTCGATAAATTTTTCGTCCGTGAAGTTGTCTGCCCCGCTCAAAAATTCGATTGTTAGTCTTCTCGGAAATCACGAGTTATTTACAAGAAATTTAGGAAAGTTTAGCCTCGATCTAATGAAAACAAGTCCTCTTTCAGTCGAGCGTGAAAGTCATCACACTTAGACAACCTTTAAAGTGTTTAAACGCTGTTATATAAAGTTACAATGTGGATGGCTCAATACACTTTTTAAAACGTTTATAAATATAAATTATTTTCGTGCAAAGAGTCCCTTTATCATTACTTGGGAACTTTCAAAGTGTAGGTTTATATTACCAGACACTATAATTGGATAAAAACATTTTTTTTTCTAAACCTTTAATAATTATAAAAAAAGTGCAAAATATCTCGTTAGTTCGTGTAATGATAAATAATTAGTAATATGATATAATCGTCAATTACAACCAAATGTAAACGATTTTGTAGCAACAAAGCTGAAATTATAAGCTAGAGGCTACATGCAACATGCAAGTATGGCCGATCACGTTATAGTACGCAATACCTGGTGTGTAAATAAGCGTGTACACATCCCTTCGGTCCGGCCGTAGATAGCCAGAGGCAAATGTTTTGTTGTGGTGGCCATCAAGCGCAAATCGCATTTCCTATACCGATTAGCAAAGGTACAATCGCCCAATTTTAATTAAAATTGTCATTAAATTATGGCAGGATTATCGACAATATGATTTGAAACGCAACTATTTGATACTATGGCACTTATTAGCAAAGCTAAAAAATTTACAAAAGACAACAAAGGAGCGTACCGTTTGCTAAAATAAAATGAATGAAAGTAGAATTAATAAAACTAGTGATTAGTATTTTGGTCAACACAACCAGTGACAGGCGCGACTTTCAGGTGAAAACGTTCAACGCTACAGTAGCAAACAGACCATAGAGGGGTTATGGAAATGGTGACATATACAGGGTGTTCAAACTCTATTTATACATGTTGAGGATTTTAAAGTGTTACAATGCAAAATCCTAAAAACGGTTGGAAATATTTTATTCAAATTTTAAGACGCCAATAGGAAGGTTGAGAGACAACTTCTAAAACATTTTTAGAATTTATCTCCCCTTCAGATTTTATCTGCCTGGTGAAAATGTCAAATAGAAAGGTGTTTTCTTCGATAATTCGATTCGCCGGCAACAACTACACAGAGCTAAATACAGTAATAAGACAGTATTGCTAGGAATCATTTCATGACAGTAATATCATTTTTAATAACACAACAAATAATAACTGAAACAAAGTTATTTGATGAAACAAAGTTGTTTTCTAACGAACAGTATACAGAATATGCTTGTTACCGATATTTTTTTTAGTAATTTTTTTATGGTACTTCAGCTCCCTAAGTGTATGCAATCCTTAGAAATTCCCTTATTCTACAAATCACTCGTTCTACATGTATTCTTAAGCTTGCAATCCTTTTTGATGCCGTAACTTCTTGCTTCGAATTTTTTGGGCTGGATGAGACAGATGGTGGTCTAACAAGTCGACTAATATGTGCTGCAAGTTGGTCTTAAAGTCTCTGTCGGCAATTACCTGGGCCCCTGGATTTAATTTATTTAAAAATATCGATTCGAAAGCACATTATAGCGAAGAAGTTAGGTTATGGGTAAGACAAAGTAATCGTGCCTTAACACAATTTGATTTGGCCGAGTTGTTAGGAAAGCTCTCCTTAAGTGTCAGATGGCGGAAATAGCAAGGAAAGGCTTCAAAGTTATAGGAATTTGGCCAATAGAGAAAAATTTACAGATGCAGATTTCATTACTGAAAAGCTTGATGCTCAAGAAAATTGTAGCACTGATGTTGTCGAAGATATCAACCCCGACGCTAGAGCTCCTGTGCTGCTGGAACCTGTTGAAGCAGAAGTTAGCCCCTAACTTAGCTGTTCAAAAGATCCTGACATCTAACCTGGCTGTTTAAAAGATCCTGACCCTCCACCTGGCCGTTCAAAAGATGATGATTTCCATCTACGACCAAAGTTGCATTAACTTCTAAACCCCTTATTACGTAACAGTATAAGGCAAGGGGGTGAAAAGGTTCTAAATCTCAAGTTATCAACGCCATCTTCCTATAACAAATTAGAAATATTCATCAACAAACCTGCGGCAATAAATAAAGATAGGGTAAGAGAAAAGTCTAGTCAACTTATCAAAAATCCAAGGAAAAAAAGGAGTCTAGTTCAAAAGATAAAATGGAAGAATTTCAACCAACGACGATGTCCTGGATACAGAAGAAGTGGGCAAATATGACTCTAATGCCACTGATTCAGACTGCATGGATTGTGGTGAGCTTTTCTCAGAATGCTAAAGGTAAAATATGGGTGCAGTGTTTAATGTGCAGCCTATGGACACATGAACAACGTTCAGGAGCTGAGAAAGATTCCTATATATGGTAATACAATAATAATTTTTTTATTTGTGACAAAACACGACGTTTAAAATATTTTTTCAAAGCATTTCGTATTTTTATGTTATTTTATTTAGACAGTTTGCCTGCTGTGGTGTCTGGTCATGGACGCAAATGATGGACTCGTCCTTGTGACGGGGAAGTTTCTGGGTGTGGTGTGCGATATGATGCAGACATCCTGCAGGATACTGGAGGAATGGTGTGAGGGAACGGGACTATCGGCCAATCCGAACAAGACCGAAATGATCCTGTTCACAAGGAGGGGGAACATAAATGAGTTTAGGGCGCCTCAATTGTATGGGAAATCTCTTACATTAACTTCTTCTTCTTCGACTGCCTATCCACTATTGTTGGATGTTGGCGACCATATTTCCATACATTTCTCTGTCGGTTGCTGTGTGGACCAACTCTCCTATCGTCCTTAACCCCGTCCACTCTCTTATATTTCTTAAGCATGACAATTGCTTTCTGCCCATGCCTCGCTTTCCCTCTATTTTTCCCTCGACAATAAGTTGCAGCAGTTGATATTTTGAGTTTCGCATTATATAACCAAAGTACGATGTTTTCTTCTTTTTGACATTGAGCATTAACTCACGGTCTCTGCCGATTCTTCTTAGAATTTCGTCGTTGGTTACTCTGTCCGTCCATGGCACCCTCAGCATTCTACGATACATCCACATCTCAAATGCTTCTATTTTGTTGATGGACGATGCCTTCAATGTCCAGGTCTCTGCACCGTACAGCAACACCGACCATACATAGCATTTGGCATTTGGCATATCGTAATCTTAGTTTTAATTTAATGTCTCGACTAGTTAGTACGTTTTAAAATTTAAAGAAGTTATTTCGGGCCATTTCAATTCTGCATTTAATTTCTCTGTCATTATCCCAGTCTTCATGCAACCAGCTTCCCAGATATTTATATTGTGTTACACGTTCTAAGGTTTGGCCGTCTGCTATTAATCTTGCATCGCTGTATGGGAGTTTGCATCTGCTTACTATCATGAACTTTGTTTTATTGTTATTTATTTTAAGTCCATAGTCTGCACCAACACAATTCAGCTCATCGATCATTTGTTGCAGCTCTTCAATATTATCTGCAATTAAAATAGAGTCATCTGCGTATCTAATGTTGTTCATATATACCCCATTTACCTTAATTCCAACATTTTTATCTTCCATGATTTCCTTAAAGATGTCTTCTGAATAGAGATTAAATAGAAGAGGTGATAATATGCAACCCTGTCTTACGCCTCTACATATGGCAATATCTTTAGTTTTAACGTCATTTGTTTTTACATGAGCAGTCTGATGCCAGTACAGATTCTGTATACAACGGATGTCTTTGTCGTCTAAGTCTACCTTTCTTAATATGTCAATTAGTTTATCATGCCTTACTTTGTCAAAGGCCTTTTCAAAGTCCACAAAACATATGAAGACATCTTTCTGAACATCTCTGCAGTTTTAAATGAGCACTCGCACACTGAAAAGTGCTTCCCTGGTTCCCATCCCACTTCTAAATCCAAATTGAGTATTTGCTATATTGGCCTCGCACTTGCGATAAATTCGATTGCGTAGGATTTTAAGGAATATCTTAAGGGCATGACTCATTAGACTAATTAAACGATGGTCTCCGCATTTCTTTGCTTTGTTTTTCTTTGGAAGCGGAATAAACGTAGATCTAAGCCAGTCTGTCGGATAACGACCTACATTATAAATTTTGTTAAAAATTACCTCTAGAAGAGAGAGATTGTCTTCATCAATAAGTTTAATAATCTCTGCTGGCAAGTCATCAGGGCCAACTGCCTTATTGCTTTTGGCTTGTTTTAAGGCATGGCGAATTTCATCCTTTGTTATTGCGGGACCGTACTATTCATTTCGTTGTTATCTTCTTCTAAATTTGTTCTTTCATTATCTTGAAAGAGTTCTTTAACGTAGTTCTCCCATTGTCTTGCTTTTTCCTCCCTTTCGAGAATAATCACGTCATCCTTGTTGACAAGTACTGTAGGTGCTTTGGCTTTATATATTCCAGCAGCTTCCTTTAGTTTACTGTGCTCTCCCCTGGTGTCATGTAAAGCTTGCAGATTTTCTATTGTTTGGCATTCGACATTAACGCCGAAGGTCAAATAGGAGTCACCTTTGACCAGAAGCTGACGTGGAGAGCACATATCGACAACGTGGTGACCAAGTCGATGGCGACCTTTTGGCAGCTCCGACGTGCGGTAGGTGCCAGCTGGGGTCTAAACCCCCGTATCATGCGCTGGTTCTACACGGCGGTCATCAGACCGAGCTCGCCTATGGCTCTGTGGTCTGGTGGCCTGGAGTGGAGAAGGTTACCGTGCGCGCCAGACTGGCAAAAGTGCAGAGGCTTGCAGGCTTGGGCATAATCAGAGCCATGAGAACCACGCCCACGGCTGCACTGAATATCCTGCTGGGGCTGCCGAGCCTTGCCATCTGGATTCAAAGGGTAGGCAAGGAGGAAAGGAGTAAGGTCACACTAGGATTGCTCCGAGAGTAGACAGGGAAATCCCAATACTCTCCTCCAGAGCAATGTCAGTTGAGGGAGTGCTTAGGCTGAATAGGAAGTTCACTCTTACGATCCCTAGTAGGGAGCAGTGGGAGGAAGAGCCGGTGAAGTTCCCTGACGATGCTCTGGTATGCTACACCGGTGGGTCGCGCATGGCTGGAACTGAATCATCAGGGGCGGGAGTATACTTGGAAAACATCAACATAAGAAGAAGCTACCCACTGGGAAGGTTCGCGACGGTTTTTCAAGCAGAGGTGTATGCCATCCTCTCGGTGGCAAGTGTGAGGGAGGTCATGGACCGTCAAGAGCGGATTGTATACCTAGTACATAGTACCTTTTTCCTAGTCTAAGATGCAAGCTATACAGCTTTATTTTTTTTTTAAGTCTCTATTATATAGGGTGTTAAAAATTTAAACATTAAGTTTTAAAGCTTAGTCCGCCCCTGGTAACTTATGAAAGCTAAATATGTTTCAATGAGACTGTTTTAAGAGGTCCTTACTAGTGTCCATCACATTAAATTTTTATTAAATTATATTAAGTATTTTTTCAAGAAAAACCGATTTCCAGCGGCGTCCTTGAGGGGCACATATCTCCGTAGGGAGGGCCTGTAAGAAAAAATTTTATATAAACTTGTCACCTTATTTTTTTACGTTCTATCTGAATCCAAGAGATTTCCTGCATTTTTCCTGACACCCTGTATATATGACAGTAAGCAGTTAAAAATTTAATAAAATGAGTTTCTTGTGGCCCATATTTCATACTCTCTATCCCAATGATGAAAATGTGCTTCTGTTAAGATTTTTCTTTGGAAAATACAATTTTTATTTTGGCACAAATCTATCTCCGGGATTGATGATTTCTAGATAGTTTCTTTAACGACAAATACTTTTATTTTGATGGTAAAGTTAATAAGCCGCAAGATATAGCAAAAAATAAAAATTGGGATCCATAATAGGACCACTTCCTCTACTAATAGGTACTAATAATAATACTAATTTAATTATATAACACACATAACAAGTTAGTTGAAGTAACTGCTTAAAATGGTCACTTTTAACAATTATTATGCATTTCAAATGAATGCCTTCGTGCATTTCCAAAATATAAGTAAACTTATGGTTGTATTAGATCAAACTTATCGCCCTGTATTTCAAAAATGACGAACTTACGGACATAATAATATGTTAGCCATAGTCAAGTAGTTTATAATATAGATATCATTGATAAAAGAGAAAAAATAGTTTCTAATTAGAAGTAGTTAGAAGAAATTCTGGTAATGTATTGTATCTCCAACCAAAAATCACATCTAAATTAATTTAAGCTACAAGAATCGATATGTTCCAGTTCCGGTCATAATTTTAATATAAAACGAGCTTTATGTTTTTCTCAAGATGTTTAACTTATTTCTAAGTTTATTGATCTCAAAAAAAGTGGAGTCGATTTCTTCGCTTTAAATGAAACTTATTAAAAATATTGCGGTGATAAGTAGGGGAGACCAGGGAGGCTTGAGACAAGGGAGGAATGAGACGGTGTATTTATTTTCTAAAATCGGTTAAGTAGCGCCACCTGTTGATGAGTGACTCATTTCCTTAGGCGAACATACTATTACCATATCAGCAAAGTGGCGACATTCGTTCGTAAAACGTTCTTGTTAGTACAGGTGCAAAATTGATACTGAAAGTAAAATTTTATTTTTTGGTTTGTTGTAGTTTTGTTATAGATAAAAGTCCAAAATCGAGTTGATTCTTCTAGCATATTGACCGCAGGTATGTTTTGAATTAGGCATGTAGTTATTAAATGAATTAAATGTTAAACAATAATTTTAGGTTACATTATTTTGTCAAACTTTACATAGGGAGACATGAGACAATTGTTTTAGGGAGACATGAGACGTCTCAACCCTCCCTATTTTGTATTTTCAGACAATCCAAAACTCATTAATAATATTGTTTTAGATTCAACATGCCCCATTTTTGGAATAAAAAGACAAAGCGCGTAGTCCCTCCACCTGATGTTATGCGAACAGCAGTGGAGGAAGTTCTAGGAGGAGCAAAATTACGCGCAACCGCTAAAAAATACGATATAGACAAGCAAACACTTAACAGATATAAAAATAAGACTCTAAATACTGCTCCAGGTAGCATTTCTTATTCACCGGATTTTAAAACTGCATTGGTGTTTACCCTTGAAGAGGAAACCCTCCTATCAGACTATCTAGTACGTGCTTCGCAAATGCATCATGGCTTAACACTAACATGTGCACGTCAACTGGCTTTCCAATTTGCCAAGGCTAACCATAAACAATATCCAAAAAAATGGGATGAACAATCTATTGCTGGCTACGACTGGTACCGCGGCTTTAGGTATCGCCATCCCGAGTTATCGCTGAGGACTCCAGAGTCAACCAGTTTATCACGATGCACAAGTTTTAACCGCACAAATGTTACCAATTTTTTTAATAATTTAGAAACGGTTCTCAAGCGCGAAAAATTTGAACCCCATCAAATATGGAATATTGATGAAACAGGGCTTACAACCGTACACAAATCACCAAAAGTCCTGGCAGCCAAAGGTGTTAAACAAGTTGGAAACGTCACTTCCGCTGAACGAGGCACATTAGTTACTGCCTGTTGTGGTATTTCTGCTGGAGGGAGATTTATCCCACCGTTTTTTATCTTCCCAAGAGTAAATTTTAAGGAATATATGTTAAGTGGTGCTTTTCCAGGAAGTGCTGGGGCTGCTCATCCCAGTGGATGGATGTCTTCGGACAATTTTGTTGTTTTTCTGGACCACTTCATAAAGCACACGGGTTGTTCCATGGAAAAAAAAATATTGCTCCTTTTGGATAACCACGAGAGCCATATTTCCGTTGATTCCCTGAGAAAAGCCAAAGAAAATGGGATCGTGATGCTCACCTTACCGCCACACTGCAGTCATAAAATGCAGCCGTTGGATGTATCAGTTTACTTCCCCTTTAAAAATTTCTATAATTCGCAGTGTGCATCATGGATGGTTGCAAATCCAGGTCAAACTTTATCCATTTATAATATTGCCTGTTTAGCTAGCCGAGCCTTTGAATTAGCTTTTATACCGAAAAATATTGTATCGGGTTTTTCATCGACAGGCATCAGCCCATTTAATCGTGACGTATTTACGGACCTTGATTTTATGGCTAGCTCAGTGACTGATAGGCCACTAGAAATTACAAGTACCGCTCTAGAAGGTGAAGCATCAACGTCAAAAACTGGTGGGCCACCGGAAATCTTGAAAGCACCAACATTGAAAGACCAAGTGCTGGACGAGAACAATTTGAACACTAAAGACAATTTTGTTAGTCCTGAAATTTTGCGACCATTTCCAAAGGCAGGTGCACGAAAGCAGCTTATAAGGCGAAAACGTGGTTCTTCTAGAATTCTTACCGACACGCCAGAAAAAGACGCTATAGAGGCGGAAGCAAGTGCTCGAAAGATAAAGAAAATTATTGTTCCATTGAAGCATGGCGGTCTTTTGTCAAAAAAATGTAAATCCGTACAGAAGCTTGCATCCCCCCCTCAGTCTTCTTCAAGCGATGAAGATGAACCTAGCCTGTCAGGCGGAAGCAGCGAAGATGTTTCCGATATTGAAAGCTACGAGATGGAACAGCTTCAAATGAAAGCTCTCGAGGATGTCAAGACACTCCAAGCAGGAGACTTTGTGTTGGTTAAGTTTCCCACAAAATCTTCAATAATGCATTATGTGGGTCAAGTGGTAAAAAAGGAATATGATACCTACGAAATCAAATTTTTGCGTCGTCATGGAACTACTTGGAAATTTACTTATCCATTAGTAGAAGATATATCTACAGTTCAAGAACAAGATATTATTTTGAAATTACCCTCTCCGCAGAGTATTAGTGGCACAAAAAGGATGAAATCCACTTTGACATTTGGTTTAAACTTTCGTTATTATACTAATTTTCGTTGATTTGCGCCGTATTAAACCTTTATTGATGATGCTTAATATATATGTTTTATAAGTTTACTACGTCTCAATGCTCCCCATCATGTGTCTCAATGCTCCCTTATCTAGGGAGCGTTGAGACAACATACACCATTTTGTTTAAATTAGCGTAAACAATTAAAATCATATTTTGGAGATATGAAAAATTATGGAGAGATTAAATAAAAGGTACATATTTCACTTGCAATATATACTGCCTTTAAATTATACATAGTGAAAATTCTAGGAAATAAAATTCATTTTTCGTCTCAAGCCTCCCTGGTCTCCCCTACCTATTTATAGTGTTAAATGAGTTGAAAAATGAAGTCAAAAAATTATGGGAAGAAATTTAAAACGCACCAATCGAAAACAAATCACCTTATTGACTTAATATGGATAGATAGTATGGATCAAAGGAAATTTGGAAATATTAGTAAACATTTCTGTTTTCTTAACGGCCTTTTCATCAGTGTGGGCACATGAAACTGATGTTATAATATATATATCTTCTTCTTTAAGTGCCTTCTCCATTCAATGAAGATCGGCAACAATTCTGGCAAATTTGTCTCCGTCTTGGGCTCTTCTCAGTAGGGTGTTTGAATCTAAGCCTGTCCAATCCCTTATGTTTTTTAATTTTTAGCCAAGAGCACTGTCTACGCCCTGGACCACGCTTTCCCTCAATCTTGCCCTCCATAATTAGTTGCAGGAATCTGTACTTGTCCTGCCTCATGACATGGCCAAGGTAGGCTGTCTTTCGCTTTTTTATGGTCTCGAGAATTGTTCGGTCCTTGTTCATTCTATGTAAGACCTCTTGATTGGTGATATGGTCGGTCCATGGTATGCGAAAAATTCTACGATATACCCACATCTCTAATGCTTCCAGCTTGTTAATACTGCTGACTTTTAGCATCCAGGCCTCGACTCCATACAGTAACGTGGAATACACATAACATCTAACAAAGTTAAATCTTATGCTTAAATTGAGTGTTCTGTCGGTTAACAGGTTCCTCATCTTAATAGAATTGGCTCTAGCTTGCTCTATGCGGGATCTAATTTCAATCTCAGGATTCAGATCCTCGCTGATCCAACTTCCTAGGCTAGGTATTATATACAGGGTGTCCAAGATAGGAATGGTATAGCATTGGAATCTTGGAAACGGTAGGAATTAGAATGTTGGTTAAATTAGGAAAAAGTTGCACAATTTAAATACCTTTTTCATGGTGTTTGCAAAATTAAACTATCTTTAACCGATTTCGATATTAAAAAAAAAATATTTTTTGCTGTATTATTTTTTATTTATTTGTTGCATTATTTTAACAGATATAAAAAAATTAAAAATACTTTTTCATTGTCACTTTTTAAGCTGAACAAGATAGGGTTTACAGATTTTCAGTACGACGTTTCGTTTTCGAAAAAACATCCTCAACTTTCTTTTTTTAAATATGGTTCTGTGTTTTTTTTTTTAATCTTAAGGGGGACTAAACCAAGCCTATATGTCGCAAATGGTGTAAGTCGACTTATTAGACTTGAAATAGGTTTCTGTCGACTTGTTGACCCATTAGAGGTTTAAAAAAAATGTATGTACCCAAATTAGTTGAAGAAAAATTATTATCAAATCCAAAATAGCCTAACTCGGGTTTTGAGGACGTATATATGTTTTAATGAATTTTGTGACCTACTATTGCTCTAAATAGGATAGGTGAAGGTGGGCCTATTTTATGGCTTGTAAATTTGACGCTAGTTCACACCTGAGAAGATCTGATGGAAAGAATAACACACCATTTCAACGAAATTCTAGACAATCCTGGAATGTTGTTTTAAGCACAATGAGAAAACATCCGTCGGCTAACGAAATGTATGGAGGTACATGGCGCCCATTTCGAAAATCTGCTGAAGTTCTTTTACATTTTTAAGGTTCTTGCGTTTAAGTCATTTTCGAAATGTCAGCCCTTTCAATGGTTCCATTATGCAGCAGACTTAGATTTAGAAATGTATCAGAATAAATTCTTCTTGCATCCACACAATTGCCGAGTGCTTGTTCATAAGTTAGATGCATGTAACCATTAATGAGATGTAAAAATGAAAAATTTCATCATTTTCATGCGAATTATTAGTTATGTTGTTATTCAATTAGTTACTGTGTTTAAATAAGTTTTTTTTTTTCAAACAAATTTATTTCTGACCTTGAAACAGTAACAATACTGATAATAAGGCCTAAACATTAAGTATTTACAATAGATAAGGTAGGTTACAGTTTAAAGCAACATAATATTAATATACAATATATAATTTACAGTATAGTAAACAGTAGGTAAGTGAGTCTATTAGTTTGAGTTTAAATATGTTTTTAGTTCGTGACATAGTTTCTTCATTCTAGTGAGCGATGTAACTTCGTGAGGTATGGTATTATATGTTTGAATGCTTCTATAAATTGGTGAATCCTGAGCTTTTTTTGTTCTTGCAAAATCAGTACGATAATTTAATTTTTGTCTTATGTTATATTGGTGGAATTCGTTTGTTTGTTTTAGTTCAGAGTTTATTTTAATATTTTTTGTTTTTATGTTATATATTAGTTTTGTTTGTTCTAAAGTCCTCAACTTGTTTATGTTTAGTATTCTTGTTTGGTTGTAAATGGTTTCTGAAGAAGTATACTATTTCATGTTATACAGTGCCTTAATAGCCTTGTTTTGTGATCGTTGCAACTTGTCAAGCAGGTATTGTCCGGCATTTCCCCAACATGGAATTAAGTACCTTAAGTGTGGTTCAATGAAGCCGCTATACAACATAGTTCTAGTTTTATTATTTATGAAACTTGAACACCTTCTTATAACACCAATCATTGGTGCTATTTTTGATAGTATACTGTTTATATGCTTCGACCAGGTCAATCCATCGTCTATTATAAGTCCTAAGTATTTATAGTTGGTAACATTTTTTAATTTCACATTTCTTAAGTATAAATTTAAGACACCACCAGGTTTATTTTTTTGTTTAAAAGTCATATATACTGTTTTTTCAGCATTTAGAGTAAGTTTATTTTTACACAACCATTTATAATAGATCTGCAGGTCTTGATTTATTTTTGATTCTAGATTGCTTATATCACTATCCGAATAAACAAGTGCAGTGTCATCAGCAAACATAAAATACCTAGCTTTAAGTCCAGCATACTTTAGATTATGTACGTATAGCAAGTATTCTAAGGGGCCAAGTATAGATCCTTGCGGTACTCCAACATTTACCGTGGCAGTAGAGCTTGTCCGTCCATTGATAGTTGTATAGTGCTGTCTGTTTTTTGAGTAAGATTGCATCAGGTTGTAGGCAATTCCTTTTATTCCCATTTTATATAGTTTTTCCAGCAGCATGTCTATGTCCACAGTGTCAAAAGCCTTCTTCAAATCAATATATACTACAGTCACATATTTATTTAGATCCAACTGAGATGTAATGTGTTCCAGTAAATCCACTGTTGCACCCAAAACACCACTCTGCTTCTGAAAGCCGTACTGATATGGATCGAAATTAAATTTTTTTTCAATAAATTGTGTAAGTCTATTTTTGATTATTTTTTCAACTATTTTAGATAACGTATTTAAAATTGATATAGGTCTATAATTATTTAGGTCGCTGTGATTTCCACTTTTATAAAGTGGTATAATTTTTGCCACTTTAAATTCCTCCGGGAAAACACCACTGGATAATACTTCGTTTGTTAATAAGACTATTTTGTCATTTATAATGTCAAACAACTGGATTATATCTTTTTTTGTAATAAAATCTTCACCTGGTGCGGAGTTAGTTTTAATATCTTTTATAACTTCAAGTATTTCCGAAGTGTTTGTAGGCCTTAAAAAAATTGTACCCAAAATTTCCTCATCCTCAAAGACGGTACCATTTACTGGACTTATTTTACTTGCAAGATCCACTCCGATGCTGGAAAAATGTCTATTTGTTTCTTCTAGTATATCTGTTGAGCACTCTAGGGTTTGTCCACTTGTGGTATTGATTTTATTTATTGTAGATTTTTGGTTTTTTCCCTTAGAGCATAGTTCATTCAGGACTTTCCATGTTTTTTTGACATCTCTTTCAGCATTTTCCAGTTTTCTTTCCGCATATTGTTTTTTTAGGTAATTTCTTAAGTTGTTTACCTCGTTTTTTAATTTTTTAAAGTTTTTTTCTGTATTTTCATTTTGATTTAGTTTCCATCTTGAATACAGTTTATCTCTCTCTTTTATTTTCTTCTTGAATTCATAGTTTACCCATTGTCCATTTATTACTTTTAAATTGTATTCAGTGGTGGCTTCGTTCCTTGTATGATTTATACTATTTGTAAGCTCCCTAAATGATTGAATTTCTTGACTAGCAATTTGCCTAGATAAGCCTTCTCTCCAATGTTGTATGTTTGTTTTTTTTCTAGTTATTATTTCCTTTTTCCAGGGTATTTTGGGGATATTGACTTTGATATTTAATACCTGATGATCCGAAATCATATGGTCTTTTATAGCTATTTCACAGTTTAAGTTGTTGTTTGTTATTACATGATCTATGATACTCGATTTTGTGTTTCCTATTCTAGTAGCTACATTTAAATTATTTTGTAGAGAAAATGCATTCATTTCGATAATATGTTTATAGTCTATGATGGTTGGCGAATTTTGGGATATGTCCAAATTAATATCTCCAACTATAATGCTATTTTTTTTATTATTTTCTGTGATTTTATTAATTAGATCCAGGAAAAAAGCACTCTGGCTTGAGGGTGGTCTATATATTGCACATATGGAACACTGTAAAGTATTTATATAGATCTTAATCATGTTAATGTCATTTAGTTCAATATTATCACAGTTTTCAAGAGTGTAGTTGAAATATTCTTTTATGAGTATGCATACCCCTCCCCCTCGTGTATCTCTGCAGTGATGGAAAGCTGTGTATCCAGGCACATTAAAATGTTTGGTTTCACTTTTATATAAGTTATGTTTATAAATTTGATTATTAAATAAATTTCGAAGGTCATGCAATGCTTAAACGTATTATACAAAAAATGTATTTTCTTCGAAAACGGCTAATTTTATCGAAACAAATGTAGAGTATCTTTTTTAAAGAGGAATGCGTTGAGTATTTAAAAAAATCAGTTTCAGCTCTATAAAATGACACTTGTCAAAATTTTGGCCAAACGACTGTAGTGGCAAGTCCAGTCCTGACTTCCCTGACGATGTAAAACATCTACTGTAGTATGGTTTTATGAGTCTTTATGGCCTACAGAAAATATTAAAATTTCATTAAAATATACATGGCGGATCAAAAGTTTGAGCCGAAAAGGTAAGTCGAAGGGTTCCCCTTTGGGGCTTTGTATCTCAGTTAAGGAGCACTTAAGGATTACTTTATTCTATGACAAGTTAGGGTTATTTTGATCACCCATATACTCTCCCTAGAGAATACCTTATACTTACCGGACACCCTGTATAATTGATAACAAGAAATTTAAAATAATCCCCAAGAGTGCAAAAAGCAGGGGCCACGAAAGCTTTTTTGGGACTACCCCCAAATTTCAGGAATTTACTTATCTAATGCTCCCTAGAAGGGTAAAGTTCGAACTCCTCACCTCTGTTAACTATAGTATCCACGGGTTAAGTTTACTCCTGATAATACAAAGAATGTATAATATTTTTTACTAACCACACACATTCCGATATTTAATTTCCTACGAGCGTGCGCAAAGTAGTACTTTGCGCACGCATTTCCGTGTGCAAAGTTACACTTTTCGGCACTAGTGCGGATAAGATTTTTATCCGCACCGGGTGCGGAAAAGTAGCACTATTCAAAAATCTCCTTGGCAGGGAATATTTATATTTATTTTAGTAGCTGTAGACAATTTTATGCAATGTGCGAAGCCGTTGCAAGTGTATTCTCTTTTACCGTAAATCACGATATTCGTATTTCAGCCTAAAACGAAAAAAAAATATATTTTTTAAGTACCTCGTATAGTGATAAATGATTATAATATTGCCAAGCAACAATAAATGTACATGTTGATTTTGGCACATGATGTCAGATTTTTCCTCCGTTTCTATGTCAACAAGAATCTACAAACACCGACACTTTTCTTTCCATCAAATCCTCGAAAAGTATGAACGCTGTTAAAATGAGCAGCTCTGACGAGGAGCTACCAGATTCCATTCTAGAGGCCGCAAGCTCTGCAAATTTAAATTTATTGCCCGCTAAATCCCAAGAAAAATACGAGAAGCAATATAAACAATTTGAATACTGGTGCCGCAACAAAGGGACAAATAGTTTTAAGGAGCAGGTCTTCTTAGCGTATTTTGCAGATTTACGAAAATCAGTTCAGCCAAATACTTCATGGAGTAGGTACTTTATGTTAAAAAGTGTCCTTAAAATCAAAATAAACTTGGATTTAAGTCAACATTTCAAGCTAACATTGTTTCTAAAAAAGCAAAATGTGGGATATCGTCCGAAAAAGGCCAAAATTTTTGACAAAATTGAAGTTTCCAGATTTATGGAAGAAGCACCTGATCAAATTTACCTTCTAATAAAAGTCGCCACCATTTTTGGGTTGGCCAATGCTTGCAGGCGCGATGAGCTTTGCAAGATAATGGTTGATCACATAGAGGATAAAGGAAATTTGATTGTCGTGAAAATTCCTGACAGTAAAAACAATACTTCAAGAATCTTTGTAATATCTAATAAAACAAATAAGGGATATTATCTCTATCATAAATATGCAAATTTGCGAAAACCATCCACTCCGCACAAGCGCTTTTTTGTGCAGTATCGACAAGGAACATGCGGTACTCAATGTATTGGAATAAATTCATTCGGTAAGATGCCTTCGGAAATAGCTGCATATCTACAATTGAAAAATCCAAAGCATTATACCGGACATAGTTTCCGTCGTTCATCAGCTACCATGTTGGCCGATTCTGGAGCAGGAATCACTAATGTCAAGCGACTCGGAGGCTGGAAATCGACGACTGTCGCCGAGAGCTACATTGAAGATTCGACAAATCAAAAAAAGGACATGTCGAATAAAATATTGGCCACGAACAACTGCCCTTCTTTATCAAGCTACATAAATCCTTCTGAGTTAACACCTTCATCGACCTATTTGAACAACTGTCCTTCCACGCCAAGTCAGTGCTCATCAAGCCATACCATAAACCACCCACTCAATGAACTTACTGCATCGGCTATCAATTTGCATAATGTCAGCAATTGCTCTTTTGTTATAAATGTTATAAACAAATAATTTAGTTTCCTATTATTATTTTTTATTGTTATGTAATTTTTGAATTTTCTATTATCATTTTTTTTGTTATGTAATTTTTAATTGAACTATAATTCTTTTTCTAAAGTTAAATTAAAAATTATTGAATAAATTATCATATTTTTATTTTTGTTGTTATCTGATATGAAGCTCGTAGGAAAAATGTTGTTCCGCTACGCGTCGTTCGTCCAACTATACTTGCGTGCGGCAAAGTATCACTTTGCGCACTTGTTAGGAAAATAACTTTTTCTAATTTTGTTTCATAAGAAATCTATTACGATACCGTTTTCAGTATCGAAACAGATCTATTACGATACCGTTTTTTTATTTTTTAAAAGTTGGTATTGGTAATATTTAAATGTTTTATTCTGTTGACGGCTGACGTTTCCTGTTATTGTGATCCATGAGAAAAGAAAGTTTTCGGGATTTCTCTGGTAAAAGTTGATTTATCGTTTTATTAGCAATATCCCTTAACTCAGGGGAAGTTGAACTTAGATTATCATGCTCCATATTTTTTTTAATTATAATTATAAACAACTCTATGAAATATTAAAACACAAATTTCGTGACAATGACACAAAGAAAATATTATTTATTGTCAAGGCTACTATGATAAAAGTAAATTTATAGTATTACCAACATAGAATTTAGACATACAAATTTACAAAATTTGAAGGGTTGATTTTCTTTTTAAATATGTATTTTCTTATTGAAAAAAATACAAAATAGAAAAAATAGTATAAAGTACGTGTTTTATAAAGCAGTTAGAACACTTGTCCCGTTAAAAAACTCGCCGCAAGCGGCTCGTTTTTTAACGTGGACGCGTGCTATAAGATTATGCTTTATAAAACATGTACTTTAATATACTAATTTTTATTTTCAGATAATTACTATGGAGATTTGTATTTTTTAATTGGACGTTTTAACTTTTAGTAGTTAAAAATACTATAGTCTGTCTCTAAATGGCGCGAAGTAATAAATGCTCATTAAATATGCAAACCGCATTCCGGGGTATCAAGAGCAATTTAAACACCATCCCTTTAAATCTATTGTGTTTACATTAAAATATCCAAATAATGGGCATTCTTTAGGTAGGTCCACCCTGAATTTATCGCAAGCTATTGTTATATTTGAGGATTTGCCATTGCTATTGGGAACAGGAGCGTCTTTATTTGAGCCCGTATAAGCTCGATCGGGTTTAAGTCGCAGTGGTAAGGAGGGAGTCTGAGCACAGATATTCCTCGGAACTTTGCCATTTCATCGACTACATATTTTTTGAATGCATTTTTATGTAAATTGGCTAGTACCAATAGTTTTTTTTAAGGAATCTAATGGATATTCTACTTGTCTTAAACTTATCCATTCTGTTATTTCACTTTTACGCCACGCACTTGTCGGTAATTTTTCCGCCACTCTAGAGTGATAACTTGCATTATTCAATACAATAATTATTGCATCTCTTGGTGTAAGATCCAACATTTGCTCGAACCATTCTTCAAAGGCATCGGCATTCATATCTTCGTGATAGTCTCCTGTATTTTTAGATTGGAACATCAGTAGACTACCTTTAACGAAGCCTTCAGAAATTCCAATATTGGTTATGATAAGTTGATGCCCTTTTCCAGATGGCGGTCTTAATCCTGTTGAAAATCCTTCCAAAAAAGCGTGCCTTAAACTTTTAGTATTTTCATCCTGCCAAAATTTAGTCGCCGTGTGCCCTTCATTTAGCCATGTTTCGTCTAGGTAAAATATTTTTTTGTTTTCTTCTCTGGCTTTTCGGATGCTTCTCAAGTAATTTCTTCTCCAACAGACGATATCACTTCTGTCTATTAAAATCGTTTGCCTATTATGTTTTTTCCACCGAAACCCCTTTTTTTTAGTAATTTTCAAAGCGTATTTCTTCACATAAATGGGTAGTCCTGGTCTTCTCGGATTGAGGACACAATTTTGTACAGCGTGAGAATGTCTTTTTTTAAAAAGAAACTATGAACTTTTCGCATTATTCTCTGCATTAAAACGTCATCCAGTTCAAGTTTTAGTCATCCTGGAGAAGCTTTTGGAGATTTGACTGCAACACTTTTTTTCTTCTTTTAAAAGTTTATAGGGTAAAGTAGGGACATATGACGCAGCAGGAGAGACGACGCACCGTTTAAATTAGCCGCGATTTTTCATAAAATCAGGTAGTTTAAATATTAGTCAATAGCTCTTAATAGCCGCTACTTGTTAGTGTGAAAATATTGATAAAACATGCGTAAATAAAGTAGTAACGATAAATTTATAGTTTGGTAAGTACCGCAAAGTTTTTCAATAATGTTAATTATACGTTTGTAAAAGAAAAAATAGCGATTTTAACACAATATTGAGTAATGTTCCGAAAAATAGGTTAGGTTGGGGAGTGCCTACAGTCACTTAAGCTCAGTTTACACTTAGGAATGTATCACAATATGGTGCGTCGTCTATCTCTTGGTTTTGGGACAGACGACGCATGTTAATTTGGGAGAGATGACGCGGTTAATTGAAAATAAATAGCATGTGTGTTTTTTTTCTTTTTAGATAAAATGCCAACATTTTACGGCCCAAGGAAAAGTAGAAGGGGTCAGTGGTCAGAAGACGATCTCCGTAAAGCTGCTGATGCTGTAGTTATTCATAAGGTTCCCATTAGGCAAGCAGCTAGGGAAAATAACATTCCCGAACGAACTTTAAGATTTCGCATAATAAAGAACAATTTTAAAAAGGGAAGCATGGGTGGACAATCTAGCCTAAGAATATTTTTTCTTTTAATTTCATGTGTTTTTCATAAGCAATGTGCCCCATAGCTGATGCGTCGTCCCACCTATACAATGTGGCATAGATTGCCAAATACAGATTTTTTTCTTTTTTTTGTTTAATGAATAAACTTAAGTTAATTTGTTTATTTTTTTAAATAAATGTATTAACAACCAACTTATGTTCATCTATTATTTTCCAATTAAACCAAAATTAACCATTGTAGATTATTTTAAAAAAAGGTGCGTCATCTGTCCCTACTTTACCCTATGTTGTTGTTTTTCCAACGTTAAGCATATCTGCTGTAAATTGCATTGCATTGTCAACACTCAAATCCGCATTCTTACGCTTAATAGAATCGTAACAGTTAAGAATTATTTTTTTTCATTTACTGTACATGGACCAACTCTAGGGCGTTTATGCAATTGTTGAAAACTCTCCATATTTAATTAAAAAAACACTGATAGTTCACACTTTGACTAGTTTCACTGAGAAACAATAAACAACCAAGTATGTAAAGATATAAATTGGTCTATTATTCCAATAGAGGCACCCATAAAGACATAATAACCACATAATTAGCAAACAGGTAACCAGGATTAGGTACAAAAAAAAGGAATAAAATTAGTTTTAATAAAATTGCTTTCTAAAATTCTAGGTAAATGCTTAAAAAATTTAATATTAAAATATATATTTGAAGACAAAACTCGAATTTAATGTCGATACTTGTACTAATTCTGCACAAATTCAAAAATTCAGGCCTATAATCTGTACATGCCGAAAACTCTTGTACGCCCATGGAGAAGACGGTTTTGATTGATTTATTACTTTGCATCATTTGAAGATAGGCTATAGTACTTGCCCTGAAATCTATGTAGCTCGTTATCAATTTGCGGGGGGGGGGTCTTCCCTTCTTCTGCCGCCGATGTCAGTCACTGACGCCTGTAAATCATCGTCACACCACATTGTTTACGTTTATACAAACACACACTACTGCGCTGATGTACACGGACCGTTTCTTGTTGCGGCAACACAATGATATATACTGGTAATAAACTATAAATAAACAGGTTACGGCTTCCAAGAGTAAAATGTTTTCTGGACATACCTCACGAAGATTGTTTTTGATACACCCTGTATAATAAATTCACAAAGTGAAAAAGAATATTAGCTCATTTAAAATTCATTAAATCAACATGGAGAAAATATTGGTAAAAATCGAAAACCCATAATATGACCATTCGGTCACTTCCATACCTACTTTGTTTCATGTAGGTATACCATATGCCTCTGTCACGGTTCAGGTAGAACAAGGTATAATATTCTGGGCAGTACCTTCGCCGGCTTTTACGACAGACTTCGAGGAACCGCTCTTCGGGGGGCTCAATTCGTCAAGGCAAATATCGACGGCCCTCAAAGTGTCAACTTGTCACCCATCAGCTCGAACGTTTACGACTTCCAGGGACCGACCGTTCATTCAGCATTATTTTCTTCTGGCATTAATAACCGTACTAGCACCTATGGTGGCACAGACCGAGAAACTGCATTGATTCTGAAAAATACACTTGCATGTCATGGTTTAGGGGCGGCTTTTTTAATTGTATTTATTTAGAGTTAACTATAAACAGTGGATTATTTCAAATTACATCCATTTTACAATCTCTGGTTACCATCACACTGCGTATAAACCTAACGTTAACCCTAACCTGTGCAAAAAGTCCCAGTTAAACACCAATTAATGGTTTAAACTAGAAATTATGATAATGAGGGTATAAAAGATAAAAAATTAAATTAGTTTAAACTTAAACTTTTTTTTATGGATTTCTTGGGTTTTCGGTCAAAGTTGAGAAGGATAAAAAATGGAACAATAAGGAATGTCAATTTTTATTCTACAGTAAGTCCCAGAAGTAATGTCTAAATGAGGTCTAAATTCATTTAAAATTCAGTGGTGTGTTTTTTAGAAAAACGCTCGTACCCGTCGATTCTTATTTCTTAATGTAGCTTTCTTTATGGTAAATTTATGTATACAGGGTAGCCCAAAAGTAAGTTACCACCATCAACCATTTTTTCAAGTGAAAACATATATTTCTTATTTCACTTTTGAATTTTGCATCGAATTGTAGGTACCATGTCCTGGAAAAGATGCCGAAAACAAAAATGTCATAGCTTTTTTAGTTTTTAATCTACGCATCAACTATTATATATTTTTGAAAAGCTTAAAAATAGCCCAATCAGATAAGAGAAAAATATACAGATTGTTCCATTTAAAAAAATCATAAGTTTGCTTTATATCTCAAGAAGTACCGTACTTTGGCACCCAGGGTAACTTCGGCATATACGTCATTATGATAGGTACCTTTTTTTCTGGTTTGTTTGTTTAATTCTTTTTTAAAATTTAATTACGAGATTCTCATTGTTACAGGTATAAGGCACTAAAAAGATGCCACGACATTATAGAAAAAAGTTAGGAGGGCGTCCATATGCCAATTATTCTGTTGCCCAATTAGAAGCGGCGATAGCAGCAGTTGGAGGGGGAATGTCACAGGCCTTGGCGAGTCGACGTTACAAAATCCCACCGGGAACGCTCCAGAATAAGCTATTTGGTAGACATACCAAAACAGTTGGTCATCCGATAGTCTTTACCAGAGAAGAAGAAGATTTACTCACACACACTCTTACAACAGTGAGCAATTGGGGGTTTCCGTTAACGCAGGCGGATATACGCGAGGTTCTCCACAAGTACCTACCTAGAAAAACAGGGTCGCAATGTGAAGGAATTTACCAGCAATGTACCTGGACCTGAATTTAAGTGTCCGCTTAGCTTCAAATATAAAACGTGCACGAGCAGCTGCGCGATGAGACTACAACAGATTAACGAGTTTTTCGAAAAATATAGAAAATGTGCTAATAAGAGCAGATCCTGCTTTAGTGTTCAATTATGACAAGACAAACGTTCAGGACAATCCCGGCGCAAAAAAAGTTATTGTCTCCAGAGGCACCAGACGAGGCGAAAGAGTGCAGCAGCATTCAAAAGCTGCTGTAAGTATAATGGTATGAGGAAGTGCTGACGGTATTCTCTAGCCCCCTATGGTGGCTTACTAATCTGGTAATCTATATGAAAATTGGACCAATGGGGGACCCCAAGGAACTGTTTATGCCCATAGTAAAAGCGGGTGGTTCGATATGTCACTTTTTGAGAAGTGCTTCTTTAATGTTTTACTGCCACATCTGAATCAAATCAATCGTCCAGGCCAAAAAATCATTATAGGAGACAATTTGGCTTCGCATTTTTCCCCTAGAGTAATCCAAGAATGCAAAGCTAACAAGTGGCGCAAAGAGAGCAGAGCTAGTGGGTCTATCCCAAAAGAACAATTCCCTACCCTTTTGGCAAGGCTATGAGCTGGAATAAAACCTAACGTTGTCAAAAATCTAGTCTCGGGTTTCCGCGCAACTGGTCTCTGTCCGTTGTAACAGGACCTCAACAAGTAGAAGAGAGCGAAAAACTCGAACCTCAACAACAAAATTGCAGGGAAATAGAAGAGACAGATGAATCTGAAAAAGAAGGAACACAAGGAAAAAAGATCATTGAACCACAACCAGGACCATCTAATATACAACGTCCAAGTAGAATCTTAAAGAGAAAAAAGAAGAACGTTGTTCTATTTGCTTACGACACTGATCTGGTTATTCAGGGCCTCAATGGATTGCCTGTGTTGATTGCAAGCGTTGGGTTTGTGGAGTTGTAACGATGAAAGCAAATATCCTTTCTACGTCTGCCCGAACTGCGAAGAAATTGATTTTGACAGTGATGATACCATCAAAGATAAACATTTTGTGCCTTAAAATAAGAAAGTTTCATTTTAAGTTTTTAATGTTAAAAATTTATATTTTTGTAAGACCAAATGCATTTGGACGTTATTTTTAAGTTTTTTTTTCTATGAAGCTTTCTATTTTTTTTTTAATTTTTATAGCCGTTATTAAAAAAACATATGTTTGTGTTTATGCTCATTTGAAGAGCTTAGTTTAATATTTTATAAATAAAAAAATTCAAACTATTATCATTGTTTTTGATGAAAAAATGCGTCTAGAAGGTTAAAAAAAAGTGTGGAAAAAACTAAACCCGCTTTTTAGTCGTTTAGGTGCCAAAGAAGACACAAATGCTGTCCACTTTAATGTTTTACTGCCAAAGTAACCCCAATAATCTGCCTACTTTGGCACCCCAAAAAAATTTTTTTTTCTCGGTTATCTTTCCACATTTTTAAATAAATTTTGGAACATTTATAGCCTGAGGACGTTTGTTATGATGGCAACTTTAGTTGTTAAACATGAGCGACTGTTTTATAGTTATTTGCCATAATATTCCAAAATCTGCCAAAGTAACCCCGTTTTAGGGTAAGACTCACAAAAAAAAAGTAAGCACGCCACTAAATTCTACTTAAAATACTCTCTTAGACACAGCTTTCAAGTTTTTGATAAGTTAAAGGGTTACCAAATGCAAACATTTTTGAAAACACCCTGTAGCTTAAAAACTACACAGTAAAAAATATCCACTTGGTAAAAATAATTTCAGGAGTGGTAAAAAAAAGTAGTGTTATTGTTAACACACGGATCAACATAATTTACCACATTTTTACACTCATATGGGACCAAAGTTGTTGTATTAAATTTGCCCATGAATTTAACTCTCCAAAAAGTTAATTTTGTTGAATGGGTGTTATTTATTCCATTTTACACTCTATCAGGAAAATTAAATCCAAAGACAATTATTAACACCATATTAGCGTGTAAAGAAACCCCGCTAGAAGGTTATTTTAACACATTGAGCGTATAACTTATTCTTTAATCGTTTTTTTACACGGCCCTGGGTAAAAATACCTAAACCCGTGTTACCGAAAAGACAGGCGGCATAAAGTGGTGTGAAGTTCTAGGAATTGACAGATGACGCCGACGCTACGTGCAAATTCAACTTTTAAGTCAGTCTTATTGTGCTCTTTGAACGTGCTAGGTGATATAGAATAATGTTATATTTAAATTAAAATATAGAAACAAAGCAAAGTTCTGTAAAGTGCCAAATGAGAGTGCCTGTTACGAGGATCTCGTTAAATTGGGTAAGCATATTAACAAAATTTAATAGAAACCTTACTAATAAGTACGCCAATTTTAAGAAACTAAGTAGGTATTTACATTGCTACAGTTTTCCCTTTATCTTTTAAATTATTCTGATATAAGCTTATAATATAAATGTATTCCTTTTTTTTATATAAATACTTAGGTACCTACCTACATATTTTACTTCATAGATCTCTAAATAAATATACGGTTAATATAATACTCGTCAATTTCATTCTTTTATATTGTTCCAAAGCACTTTTATTTAGTTGTTTAGTGTTCTAAGTTTACATAATATATTTATTATGTTATTTGTTTTGTTAAGCTTAACATTAAACGTAGATATATATATGTTTAATTTACTAAATTGTAAGGTATATAATAAATGTGTCAATTTGTTCATTTAGTTATAATAATAAGTGTAAAAAAAATCGCAGGGTTTTCCAGTTTTGTTGTAACCATCATTTTGTTTATAAATAAACGATAAATCATACTCAATATTTTCATTCATTTAACAAACCTTTCCAAGCGATCTGAATATTTATATATTATATTAGGGGCTACTACTTTCGGCTTTGCATGCATAATTTTTTACATTTTAATTATAAACGCCCGGTTAGTTTGATACGGGATTAAATGACTTAAACAAAGTGGGAAGTATTCAAGCCCTGGGTGGATTATTTTATTACACTCACTATAGTAAAGTCACACCCAAATAAAATAAAATTTACACTACAATAATATGATATTTACACTAATTAATCACAAATTACCATTAAAAAATGGTTTACTTACTCATTATTTACACCCTAGAAGGATAGGTTTACAATCCGTGAGTTTAATTTACACTCGATAGTGTAAATGTACCTACCTATAAATAAGAAGAATTAACACTCATCAAAAAGTAAAAAAACCATTCAAAAATATATTTTTTATCAGATTTACTGATTGGTTAATATACCCTATTGAGTGTGGTCCTATATGTACCACCATTAAGTGTTAAATTTAACACTCAATTTTTTACTGTGTAGTGTAAGAAAGGTATGACAATTCTGTACGGCACCTTTTGTTTTACGAAAGAGTAGCCCATGTAATGTAAAAACCGCAAGTCCTTATCTTTACTAGTTACCGAGATATACCCTGCAATTATATCGAGAAATGGACACCCTGTACATAAGTATCGAAAACAACTATATGTACAGGGTCGTTGGTATGTATGGAAACTGTCGATTATTTCTTAAAGTATAACAGTTAGCAAAAAATATTTTATATAAAAGTTTTAGGGTTTTTTAAGGTGTATTAGAATTTTAAAAAATAAGTATACAGGATAAGTCAGAAAACCGTAGGGAAGCAAAGTTATCTTTTTTTAAACGGTACACCCTATATCTTCGAATATTTTTGGATTTAGCATGACATAACAATTATTTTTTAATAAGTGCATTATAAGTCTAAACCTAATAGTTTCCGAGATATCGACTTTTGAAAAATTACATTTTTGAACTTTGACAGCTTCTAGCTTTCTAACGGTACGTTTTAGGGTAAAACGGCTTACATGTCCCGATGTTACTTTTTTATGATCTTCCAAAAAACATCAACTTTCGTTTAAACCGGAAGTACTGTATTTCCGGCTTTTGAGTTACATCCGGTTTAACCGGAAGTTGATGTTATTGGGAAGATAATAAAAAAGTAAGATAGGGACATGTAAGCCGTTTTATTCCAAAAGGTACCGTTAGAAAGCTAGAAGCTGTCAAAGTTCAAAAATGTCATTTTTCAAAAGTCGATATCTCGGAAACTGTTAGGTTTAGACTTATAATGCACTTATTAAAGAATAATTGGTATGTCATACTAAATCCAAAAATATTAGAAGATATAGGGTGTTCCGTTTAAAAAAGGTAACTTTGCTTCCCTACGGTTTTCTGACTCATTCTGTATACTTATTTTTTTAAAATTCTAATTCACCTTAAAAAACCCTAAAACTTTTGTCTAAAATATTTTTTGCTGACTGTTCTACTTTAAGAAATAATCGACCGTTTCCATACATACCAACGACCCTGTATTGGCATCAAACTAACAACTAATTTTTCAAATCAAGTCCCTATGTTTTTTTCTCATTTTAAATCATATTGTTTCTTTAGAGTAAAGAAGTTCTCTTTATTTAACATCTCAAGTGTTCTAAGTAAATAAATATTTCTGAGAGCAATTATTTCTTTGAAACAAGACTTCATTTTTATGTGTGCACATTCTCTAGAAGTTTTAGTAACAACGCCAGTGTCTGTGCCGCCACTGATATATGTATATTTACTTGCCAAACGTGCAACACCTCTCAGTCGATACGACCTGTAAATTAAACGTTCTACATCGAGTGAATATCTAATAAGCTCGATGGAAGGAGTTGCCAGGCGACAGGACGAAGCACAGAAGCTGCTCTAATTAGCGTTTCCAGCATTTAATTTGGCGTTATCGTCAGCGGTAGACTTTAAATCATTGCCAAGGGGATTATTGTTATTTGGAGTATTATAGGAGGGATCGCGTGCTTCAGTCACCTTGAGGCCAACATTAAAAGGCTGAGGTTTTAATGATGATCATCACAAAAGGTAAGGGATGAAATTTTAACGGAGAGATAAATAATAAATAAGCACATTGTACGTATATGTGAACGAAATATCTGGCAGGGTTTAGTAAACTCTCCCTCCCATTTCGAAGATTCATTTAGATAACCCCAAAATTTGAAGATTAAAATTCTGTTTTTGACTTTTTAAAATATTTAAATTTAAAAACTAGCTGATGCTAGTTTTCAAATATTTCAAAATTTTTTTCTTATGAACTGATGTTATGTATTTAATTAAGATAAATATGTTTCAGTTTCCTCCTATATAAATTAGGTAACTAATACCCGGTTAGAAGTTCGACTGGTGTTAAAAATAACAAGTCTTTAGATTTCAAATCTTTAATTTCTTCAGATGGAGGTGTTAAAATTCCATTAGCTTGTGCATCGAAAGGTTCTCGTAGCTTGTTAATAACGCTGACTTTGCACATATTGGTTCTTACGGCTGAATTGGTCAGAAGACGATGAAACTGCTTTCGTATACAGCGAGTCATCGCGTCCAGTAAACCACATGAGATCGTAATTTCTGCATAAAAATAACACACTTTGATTTTTAATAATTGATATGAACTTTAAGCAATTCACATGAACACACCTTTTTAGTACACTGTGTTTCATCTTTTTAGTACACGTAGACAATATAGTACGCTCTAAATTGAAGTTGAAATATTTATAGTTGCCCAACCATTTGATGCAATTCCTCATTAAAAGTCACTAAATGGGAAGACACGCGATTATTTTAGATTAAATATCGAGCGAAGTGGAAAGAAATTCATCGATATGACAGTGTCTTCTGTGCATGGATTACTGCAAAGAGTACAAAGTTAAGCTGTTTAGGTGTTTCTTTCTTTTCTTGAAAGAACCCTGTATAAAGTTTCAACAGTACTATAAAACTTATATTTCTGTTGAGTTCGCAGTATCCTATTAAGTGTATCTACAGGGTGGTGCATCGATCCACACATGCAACATGGGAAATTCTATGCACATTTTAAAATCGGCAATTATTGATCCTTTAATCAGTGGCGTAGCCAGCATTTTGGGGTGGGAGGGAGCAAACATTTAGGGGGGCGTTATTTGTTTCTTAGGATCATTATTATTATAAATAAAAACACCCTGAAGCATTGGCGGCGTGAAGATTATGGAGGGGTGCAGACAGTGGAGTCACGGCACCGCAAGCAAAAATTGTTTGGGACCACGTCCAAGTTTCGTAGGAATTAACCTTTCTTGTGCTCCCTTGGAAATGGGGGTCTAGCCCCGAATAAAGTAAAAATCCGCTCTACGGTTTTTCATTGAAAATAATTTCTTCAAGACTTTTTCTTCAAAATCATTTATTTTATGTATACTAAATATCTGTTTATGGATCATAGCTAGAGCATTTAATCGGCCATTTTCACAGAAATGTTTTTATACGTTTAAAAATAAAAGCTCTATTCTTGACCAGGGCTTGCTCGCTCAATATTTTAATTTATATTCTAGTTGAAGGATTGACAAAATTACCATTTAGTATATTAGTAATAGAGTTAAGGACAACTACGTCATCGATAACGCGACAATGTTTACTTATTGACGCCCAAAAATCACCATAAAGCAAACGCCATATTTAGCGTCGCAAATTTTGTGCTGCCAAATATGCATAGGTACTGCAAGCGAACAACAAGTTTAGCCTTATCCACATAATAGCCGCCACATCCCTCAAGTTATTTTTAATAAAATTTATTTTTAAACAAATGTGATTTAAAGGAGAAAAGAGAAAATATTAGATTCTAAATAAAAAAAATAAAAAATAAAGTATGTTAAAAATACAAACAAAAAACATTGCCGCTTTATATTTTCCAAGCAAAGAATAAAAATAAACAATCAAAATAATTCTTTTACTTTTTATTGCTCCAAATTTGTGTATGACAAAGTTCAAATCAATATTATTATGTCGATATTCAGATTAAAGGGTCGCCACGCAGCACCTTTCCATGGCGACATTGAGCTTGAAGAATGCCGGTTATGTACAACTTGGCCAAGCTAGGGTGAAATATGAAAATTTTGCTGGTTGCGCACAAATCAGAAAAGTAACGCATTCGGAGGAGAGAGAGGCATGATCGCGCGACCGATCGGCGTTAATTTTAGTTTATAGCAGAGTCGACACGTTATAAGTT
Organism: Polydrusus tereticollis; assembly: GCA_963920685.1. Taxonomy (NCBI): domain Eukaryota; kingdom Metazoa; phylum Arthropoda; class Insecta; order Coleoptera; family Curculionidae; genus Polydrusus; species Polydrusus tereticollis. Next base: position 28,873,085 of record OY987327.1, read on the forward strand.
TTATTAAGAAAATTTTCTCATAAGTTCAACAGTTTAGCATCTAGTGACCGACGCGCCCTTGTTGGCCCACCCTGTATATAGCAGCTGCCCTAAATTTGAATATCTCCACTGTAGGCGCCATTTCAATAACAGCTAAGGAAAATAAATTATTAGGATCACCTTAAAACAAACGTTCTAATTCAAAGAGAATTGTAAATGTGTGAAGATTGGATATAAGTTCTATCCGTGACACTATTTATGGAATGTACGAAACAAGTAAGTTGTATTATTTAAAAATTTTACATTGGTTATTCATAAGCTGCACCTTTTTTAAGAACATCATGTAACTTTGCCGACTTTAAGCTAGAAATTGAAAGAGAGAGAACAGTTTCATGGTTGTCTTAACTCTTTAAGAAGCCTCTTAAAGAAAATAGGCTTCGGATGGTAAAAAGGTGAACTGAGGCAAGGCTTATGGAACTTTTTCATGTAGCTTTCAAACGACTGGTATTTATGAAAGAATATATTAAAGAAGAAGCGTTCTTGTACCAATTCGTTTTTTTGGATGAAACATGGATTTTTCAGAATTGTACCATTGGTCGATCTTGGCAAGATGAAAATAAAAGAAGTGTTAGATCTACTAAAGTTGATGGTAAAAGGTATTATGCAGCAAACAAATATATAAACCATGGAAATTTTTTGTATATTTATGTTGTTTTTATAAAAAGCGAGTAATTCCCTCACTCAGATATTTTGGTTACAAGCTGGCAACACTGTCGTTAACTGACGTCACTCAAAGGGTATAACGTGCATCGGTTTTTGTTTTGCATTAATTATACACTATGTTAGTAGTCATTAAACATGTATCTGGTTTATCAGTTTTTCGGTATAGGATGAAATTGGAACACTGCCGATAGGTATGTTTTATCATTAAAATACAGCAAATTTAATTTCGAATTTATTTAATAGCTTTTATGGGAATTACACCAACTGACACGAGGCGTTCGACGTAAATTTAACATAGTTTTTTAGGCTGGAACGTACGTCATGTATCCATAAATTTTCGGTATAGGTAACGATTAAAGTGAAGACTTGTCAGTGACTGCGCTGGGGCAGCTGTCGAATCCCAGAATGAATTTAATAGATAGTGTAAAGCAAAAACAGCCTTGTCATGGACAGAAGGCTGGAGTTTCACACCTACCTATATATAATCTATAACCGTAACGTAACAAGTACAACTCACCAAACTCGAGTTCCATAATTTATTAAGATCGATACGAATGATAAATGAAGAGGTTATTTTCGGATCGCGCGGTGTGTTTTGATTTGATTTCGTTGCAACTAATTTAAAAAGGTATTTAATTTATTAAGGTTAGTTGTTATCAGATAGCTATATGCTCGAAGGTATTTTATATATTCGTGCAGTGGATAATGCTCGGTTGGGGCACCCTAATATTATGTTTTATTTATTAAGTACCTACGTTTGATTTCATATTACAATAATAGCTGTTTACGTTACAATGCCGGAAATTATTGTTTTGCGGGACAAAGCAGGCAGGACTAGTTGTTAGGCGAGTCCTCGAATCCTGCGCGTCGGGTTAATTCCGTTCTTGTACTTTCCGGACATTAGTGATAAAAAATTAATATCTACCCGTTACTCAGTAACGGGTATTTGCTCAATACCCAAAGTATTCATTCCCTGATATTTAAAATACCCGTTACTTTTGTAAATATTTATATTCATAGAAATACTGCCGCGTATCGCGTTCGCGATATTGAGTTTGTCGGCAGTCGGCATCGGCTCGCAGTGTCGGTCGTCGGCGTCGGTAAATATTTGTTTTGGTTTGTAGTTATTAATTATAAACATTATACTATAGACAAATATTATACTTAGGTAGTTATTTATTTTGTTTGTTGTGTTATGTGTTACTTTTACCCTTTTATCGTGTTAAGTAAAAATTGAAGAAAGAAAAGAAATGTATTAGCATTATTACTATCTAATACTTATCAGAATTACATATCGACCGAATATACCCGTAAGATTAGGTACGAGTACCAATATTATTTTTACTCACTCTATTCTCATGTGAAGAGAGACTAAAAAGTATCTAATTAATAAATCTACCCGAAAGTAAAAGTAACAGTAACGGGTATAAAGTAATGAGTACTGATATTAAAAGTAACTACCCATAACAGATATTTAAAAGTAACGGAAGTTTACACCACTACCGGACATGTTGTGAAGTACAATATTTCTTTTCTACTACTAACTTGAGAAATCGAAAAATTATTTGCTCTATTTCTCTAATGAGAAGTAAAATTTCTCCACCCTATACCGGGTGTTTCTCAAAAGACGCTCACCCCTATAACTTTTTTGTATTTAAAGACATTAAAATGAAATTGTGGAATTGTGCATAAGAGATGAGTCTGCATTTATTGGCATAATTTTTGATTTGTTAGCATTTCCGGTTTAACCGGAAGTGACCTTGACTTTGGTATTTTAAATAGGGCACCCTGTATATTTTTACTTATTTGTATTTAGCATGATATTCTGAGTGAAATGACATCCCACTTGTCATTTTTTGACGTGTTATAACATTTTTATTCTCATTTTTTGTATTGAATCTAGAGAGCCATGAATCAATTAAATAGGTTAATTTATAGTCAAGTAGTTTACGAAAAATAAAATTATGTCTTATGTCATATTAATTGACTTTCTAAGTTTCACAATCGTTTAAAAAATGTAATGACGTTTACTCTATTTTTCCAAATGGTACGATAGTGGTTCACTAAGATATTTGAAACGAGCATTTTTTTCACAACAATTTGATACCATCATACACTCCTATGCTATTTTAAAATTAACACGAAAAAATTTGCCTTAAATCCCAATCACATATTTAAAAGCGTTATGTATTATTATTGCCGCCTTGTCCTTTCTAAAGAAAAGAAATATAAAGGCGGCTTTGAAAAACAATTGAATTGAATATCAAAACCAATATGGCTCTAATTAAAAGTTGTTCAAATGTCATTCGTTCATAGAACTTAGATTGTAAATCAGATGAAATGGTTAGTTTTACTATAGAAATGAACAAATTGATATGCTCTTGATTTTTGGAGAGACCAGAAAAAATTCTTCTGATGCCGCAAGATTGTATGCAGAGAGATTTCCAGGTCGTCGACTTCCAATCCGGCATTATTTTTCAAAACTGGAACAAAAAATGCGTACAGAACCCAATGAGGATGCGGTCAATAACTATGTTGTAAGTGAAGAGAAAGAAGTTGACGTACTATCATTAGTTAACATAAATATTACTGCCTCAGTCAGAGAAATTGCTGTTGAATGTGATATTAGTAGCTCGTCAGTATGGAGGATCTTACATAAATACAAAAATCATATATACAAATACCAGATTCATCAACATCTCTATCAAAATGACCATGCCAGAAGGCTTGAATACTGTAACTGGTTTTTACAAAGACATCAACAAGATCCAACATTTCCGTCGAAAATTCTTTATTCGGATGAGAGTCGATTCACAAATTTGGGCATGTTTAATAGAAACAACAAGCGTTATTGGTGACAAGATAACTTGCATTTAATGGAAGAAGGCAATTTTCAAGAGCGATTTGGATTAAATTGCTGGTTAGGTATCATTGGAAATAGAATTGTGGGTCCAATTATTTTTGATGGTCACCTTACCGGCGAAAGATATTTAGGTTTCTTGCAAGTAGAAATAGAACAATTTCTTGAAAATTTGCCTGTAGTTGAACAAATGTCTATTATTTTTCAACAAGACGGGGCTCCACCACATAATTCTCGTGCTGTTAGGGAATACCTTCATAACACGTATGGGGAAAATTGGATTGGCACTAACGGACCGATAAGATGGCCAGCAAGGTAATAAGCTTTTCGGTAGGTATGTCTTTTCATCCTCTAACATTTTTATTTTCTAAATTAGATACCCCGACCTAACTCCGTTGGACTTTTTTGCATGGGGAACCCTCAAAAAGAAAGTCTACAACGTTCCACCAGTCACCCGTGTAGAACTTGAAAATAAAGTGAGAGCAGCTATTCAAGAAATGAATGTAAACCAGCTGAGAAATGTAATGAGGGCAACTGTGAAAAAAGTGGAAAATTGTTTTCATCAACAGGGAGGACATTTCGAACATTTAGAGCGATGATAATTGGTATTATAATTAAAGTCCTAGATTGATTTATTAATAATGATAAACAAATACAATCTACTATTAGTTGTTTGTTGAGAATGAATTAGTTAACTGTTTAGTTCTTTTAGTTTAGTTTTAATTAAGCCTAGTTGCCTAGATCAATTTCTTAACACCTGCGTAAGTTTTAAAATAGCATAGGAGTGTATGGTCTCAAATTGTTGGGAAAAAAATGCTCGTTTTAAATATCCTAGTGAACCACTATCGTTCCATTTGGAAAAATGGAGTAAACGTCATTTCATTTTTTAAACGCTTGTGAAACTTAGAAAGTCAATTAATATGACATAATATCATTTTTCGTAAACTACTTGACTATAAATTAACCTATTTAATTGATTTATGGCCCTCTAGATTCAATACAAAAAATGAGAATAAAAATGTTATAACACGTCAAAAAATGACAAGTGAGATGTCATTTTACTCAAAATATCATGCTGAATCCAAATAAGTAAAAATATACAGGGTGTCCCATTTAAAATACCAAAGTCAAGGTCACTTTCGGTTAAACCGGAAGTGCTAACAAATCAAAAATGATGCCAATAAATGTAGACTCATCTCTTATGCACAATTCCAAAATTTCATTTTAATATCTATAAATACAAAAAAGTTATAGGGGTGAGCGTCTTTTGAGAAACACCCGGTATACCCTCTATAATGAAAAACCATTAGCATTCTTACTTACCGTTTCTATAACATGTTATGAGTATTCAGCCTTGACTAACCATTTTAAATGAATAATTTCCGGAAAATAGCATAAAATTTTTAATAAAACAGAAATTATCATCATAAATTGGAAGGTATTTCCAAAGGAAACTGTCAGATTTAAAACTGTCAACACGACAACAAATTTTCTAAAAACTGACATTTAAAATTTCGTTTCTATAGTCTTATTTTTCTCAGATTCCTTGATTTTCAAAATATTTTAAAAATTAGCAATAATGGCTAATATAAAGGTCTAAATAAATTAAATATGTAATATTTTAGTAGCTAGAAGTAGAAAAAAATCTATATACCTCGCACACTATATACTTTGGCGCCTCGCGTCTCAGGATATAAAAGCGCTCGCTGTACAGGGTGTTTCAGAAGTACCGTAGGTACGTTACTTAAGGGGGTGATTTCTTATGATATTTTAGGAGAAAAGTACCTACATATAAACATGTGTCCGGAGTTGCCCCGTTTTTGATATACAGGGTGTTCAAGTTTTTTAAGAATAATCATTTTTTTTTATAATTTTTTTTAATATCCTTTTTCCGATTTTTTTGAAATTTGGTACCGTTATTTATAATGATACGGGGCTTAGTTAGCCCAAAGAAACTTATAGCTACGCAATAGCTATAAGTTTCTTTGGTTAGCCTTAACTAGACCAAATTTATTAAGTTCAGTGGCGTCCCGGGAAGCATCTTAACGAATATTTTTAACAAAAAAAATGTACGCCACTGACTTTTTTCTAATTTAAATATTTTCTTACGGATTTACCAACTAATAATAGAACTTTTTTTGTTTCTTAATTTGTTTTCGGTTTCGGGAGAAAAAATAAAAACTACTTTATTGCATGCATGTACAAAGAAATACTTATGTATTTCAAAGTTAATTAAAACATTTAAATTAAGAATAAAACTATTTTTTTAAATAATGATACAAAAAATAATGCAACAGTTAATCAAAGCAAATGTTGAACATGTCCACCTTCTAATAAAACGCACGATTGCAATAGTCTCACCATTGATTCTCTTATACGTTCAAAAATGCCTCCATTATTTCGTATCCCATTGCAACTTTCAATAATTCGAGTTCTTAAGTCGTTTTCATCTAGTGCAGGTGTCTTGTATACAAGAGACTTTAGGTGACCCCATAAATAATAGTCTAGACTCTAGAGGATTTAAGTCGGGGCTGCGAGCTGGCCAACCTTGAGGACCTACGCGTCCAGTCCAGCAATTAGGAAAAGTGTTGTCGAGGTATTGACGAGCAACTAGGCTAAAATGAGCTGGGACGCCGTCGCGTCGTGCATGAACCACGTATTAGTTCTTATTTGCAGAGGTATGTCTTCTAACAGAACGTCAAGGTCTTTAGATAGAAACTGTGTATGGGAGTTTTCATTCAATCGAGGTGGTAAAAAGTATGGTCCAATAAGATAGTCACCAATGATCCCTGCCCATTAGGGTGGGCCGAATTTTTTTTTTCTCGAATGTGATATGTCCTGGGTAACCAAAAGTTGTCAACTTGATATAGTATTTATGATACAAAATTTGGGCTTTCTGGGATAACATCTTCAGGTGCCTACTTGAGGTCAAATTTGGGAAAATTATGAAAATATTCATAAATTTAAATGAGTGATTTATCTTGACTTTCTCCTCTATATAGCTGTGTTGATAAAAAAAATTGCCACTAATAAACTCATAAATTCATCCAAACATATTCATCTGAGCTCAACCGTGCAAATGCGCAGGTAGTGTCGCGCAGCTATATCAATATCACGTACGCCGCCGCAAGTCTGCCTTTCCTGTATTTGTCTATGCCTGTACCGACAAGATTAGTTGTCTCGACGCATTCGAAGAGTCAACGTCTTATTAACTTATATTTACTCTTTTTAGTGAACGCGTAATTGTTTATTTGTGTGAAAATGCCGAATACACGTAAAGACATTGAATGCGAGGTGTTTGGAGCACCGACAGAACTTAAGTGCAACATACTTCCGACTTATAGCGACGTTATGAGAGCATATTTGTGGCACAGGCAATTAATAAAAGACCAGAACAATGGCAAAGACCCTAGTGTAAGTGATGTTTCTAAAAAAGTTATATCTGTATTGAAAAACATTTGGCAAAATGCTTCTTTACAAGTGGTGAGTGAACAAGAGATTTATCGATTGATTAAAGACTATGTTGTGAAGTTTCGGAGTTTAAAAAAAAACATTGGGTCCGTACATAATAAAAAGTGTTTAGAGAAGCTAGAAAAAATCAGACAATCAAGTGAGAAACTTTTTAATATATCGACGTGCAAGTGTAAAGATTTTGACTCATGCAAATGCAAAATTAAAGTGCTTAAAACAGAACAAGAATTTTTACGAGACCAAAGAACAGAAAGAAGAATGTTTATATGAAATGTTGACATTAAATTGACAAAGGTTTTAGAAAAACGTATGCAAAGAAAATTCAAAGCAAAAAAACAACTAGAGGACCAAAGCCCCCTAGAGCAATTGAAAAATGTAGGAAAAGTGAATGTTTTAGAAACAACTTCCTCCCCACTGGAAGAAAGTGTGTTTCTGGGTGAAAGTTCTACAACAAGCGAGTTTAAACTTCAATTAGATAGTCCATCAACTTCAAAAGCAAGAACAGACCTTCGAGGGGCGGATTTCAGAAATTTAGCAGGGGCTTGCGATCGAACGGTAGTTTCGGATAGATGTGCTTCTTTTTTAGCGAATGCTGTTCTGCAAGATCTTGGCGTTGTCAGTAGAAACGACCCTTCAAAATTATTAAACCGTAGTAAATTGCGGAGAGAACGAGAGAGACGAAGAACGGAACTAAAAAAGGAATCAACAGGAAATTTTAAAATTACAGGGATCTATTTTGACGGTAGAAAGGACAGAACACTACTGACGGAGAGAAATGGAAGCACTTATCATAAGAGATACGTTTTGGAGGAACATATTGTTCTTATTGCAGAACCTGGGTCTGTTTATCTCGGACATGTAACTCCTACTTCAGGAAATGCTAAAGACATCAAATCAAGTATTTTCGATTTTCTAAGCAGTAACTTGGGACCTGTTGAAGAACTTGCTGTTGTTGGCTGTGACGGAACTGTTGTAAATACAGGTTTCCAGAATGGAGTTGTTATGCAATTAGAAGTAGCAATTGGACACTCCTTACAATGGTTGATTTGCCTACTGCACGCCAATGAACTTCCACTTCGCCATTTGATTGAAAAAATGGATGGTAAAACTAACGACCCAAGAGGATTCTCAGGAACGATTGGAAAGCTTCTTCCGACATGTCAGAACCTTCCAATAGTTAAATTCGAAAAAATTGATGGGGAACTACCAGAATTCGACCTAAATGACACCAGTACCGATCAAGTTTATTTGTATCAAATGTGTTCGGCAATCGCAAGAGGTGATGTCCCCTCAAATTTATCAAATCGTGATCCTGGAACAATGTCACACTCAAGATGGCTGACATCGGCAAATAGGATTTTAAGACTTTATGTAGCTTTAGAAAAACCTTCGAACGAATTGAAAACAATAACCGAATTTATATTAAAAGTTTATGCTCCTGTTTGGTTCGATATTAAAATCAGATCATCGTGTACTGAAGGCTCCAGACATTTGTTCTCTCTGATAACAAGATCGAGATATATGCCAAGTACAGTTAAAGATGTGATTGATCCGGTCATACAGAGGAATGCATTTTTCGCTCATCCAGAAAATATTCTATTGACAATGCTTAGAGATGTTCGAAAGCCTATTAGAGAACTTGCGCTAAGAAGAATTCTGAAATGTAGAGTAATGATTCTTCAGAATAGCAAAATCAGAGAGTTCAAAGTCCCAAAACTGAATTTTCAGTTAGCGTAACTGAACCACCACTCACAAGAACAATTTCAGATACTGCATTGCAAGAGATGATTCTAACAGTTCCTGACGACATCGAAATTTTGAAATACCCTTGTCACACACAATCTGTTGAAAGATGTATTAGGACAGTCACTGAAGCCTCTGTTTTAGTAAGCGGAACAGAATCAAGAGATGGCTTGATTTGAACTCGGATTGCCTCCAGAAAAAAAATTCCGAAAACTGAGACAAACAGCAATTTTTAAATGCTTTAGATCAATAAATTGATAATTTTCATTAATAAGACGAAGGTCGGGAGGGAGGCGGGGAAGAACTCGACATGCAGCCACCTCCACGTGGTGAGTTCTGGGTTATTTCATTCAATTTTTATTGAGTGAAATAAGCGAAGAGCTGCATATTTCAGTAGTACGCTTTGTGGAAAATTCGAAGCGAACTAGGCACCTGAAGATGGCGCTTGTCAGAGCCGAAACTTTGCATGAATGATCAACAATAGTAGTAACAACTTTCTAGCACCCAGGGTAATTGAGATCTCACACTTTATTTTTTTCCTTATATAGATCGACCCACCCTACTGCCCATACATTCACCGAAAATTGTTGCTGAAAATTACCTTCTCTAATTTTATGAAGATTATCGTCCGCCCAAAAATATTCGTTATGAAAATTCATAATGGCTTCTCCCGAGAAAGAGGACTAATCAGTAAATAAAATGTTCGGTAAAGAATAATTGTTATGTGCTACTGTATGCAGCAACCACTAAAATCAAACCTTGGCTGACAATCACGGGGAAGCAGAGCTTGTACAGGTTGAATATGGTATGAGTATAGTTGATAAAGATGCAAAACCTTCTAAACAGTTGATGCACTTGTTTGAAGTTGCACTGCTACCTTCCTGGCACTAGTTGAAGGATCATCTTCTATCTCTCGAAGTATAGCGTCTTCTAACTCAGTACCGTTTACTGTTGCAGGTCTGCCAAGAAGTTCCGTACTACGTTTAAAACTCCCAATATACTACAGCGGAGTTATTTGAGGATTGGTTCGTAAATAAGTTAATTCCTAATGTTTCTCCAAACAGTGTGATTGTTATGGACAACGCAAGTTACCACAGTAGACAGTTAAACAAGCACCCTTGTTCAAAAGATACGAAAATGGCAATACAGGAATTTATGTATTAGAATGATCTATATTTTCATGGAAGTTACACTAAAAGAGAGATACTTGATGTGCTTAAATTTCTGAACCTAGGAAAGGAGTACTACTGCGACAGCTACGCTAAAAGTAAGGGGCATACAGTGCTAAGGCTTCCGCCGTATCACTGTATATTCAATCCCATAGAACACATATGGCATCAATTAAAATCTACCGTTAGACGTAATAATGTATCACCCACTATAAACGCTAGTGTACAGGATATTATTATTACTGAAGTGGACAAAGTGCCTGTGAGTAGCTGGAAAAATTGTGTTTCGCATATTAAAACTGTTGAAAATTCATGCATTCAAATTGGGAATATTACAGAAAGATTTATTATTAACATAGGTGTTGATAGTGACAGTGAAAATGAATTAAATGAGTAAACTGTAGTTGCATTAATTAATTATAATATATTCTATCTAAAATTGTTTATTATTTGTGTCCATCCTTGAAATACAATTCAGTGCGGGCCTGTGTAGACCTCAGTCTGGTTTTAAACAGGCGTCAACACGAGTCGGTAAGTCATTCTCTTAAATCTGTGAACGGACCATACCAGATTTTTCATTCATTCACAAGTGCGAGAATTGTATCTGAACGGGAATCGGGCTTGATGTGCAACTAGAAGAGGCTAACCTTAACGCCGTCGAAAATTATGCAAGCTTAAGTACAAGGCGAATTGCCGATACTTATTAAATTACACAATCGTCTGCTTGGAGGGATCTTCACATTAATTGTCATACCCATATCACATACAACAAGTTCAACATTTGCAAGATGGTGATTCTGTGTTAAGGATGCAATTCTGCAATTGGATTAATGCAAATCGAAGACTGTATAATAAGTATGTTCTGTTCATCACTGATGAAGCATAGTTCACTGGCGATGGTATTAGTAATATTCACAATGAACACCGAGGGTCCTATGAAAATCCTTACGATACTGTAAAATATAATTTTCAACATAAATTCAGTATTAATGTTTGGTGTGGTATGTTAAATAGTCCATTAATCGGCCCATTCATAATCGACGGTAATCTCACAAGACAAGTATACTTAAATTTTCTACAGAATCACTTGCAAAACCTATAAAAAGATGTTCCACTTAATGTACGACAGAACATGTATTTACAACATGATGGAACTAACCTGCACACTATAGTTTGCAAGTACGAAATTTTTTAAACAATAACTTTCCAAACCGGTGGATTGGTCGAGGTGGCCCGCATAATTGGCCAGCTAGATCACCAGACCTTAATCCTCTGAATTATTGTCGTTGGGGTGGTTTATATCATTGGTATATTCAATTCAATTCCTATATTCATCTTTATAGGAACTTTTATGTTTATTATGGGTCTCTGAATAGGTACCTAAAATATTGACATTTCCTGCTAAATCACCCTGATTTTTTTATTATAAAATTAACGACCGATTGCACAACTGATCTGAATTATGTAATTTATAGTTAAATATGTACCTATAACTAAATGTTTTTGCATCCGTAATGTTTTGCCTACTCAGAAAAGTTATTAATATTTACCCCAAATCCTGAAGTTTTCTAATCAAGCTTACGCGGCAAGCAAATCGACTCAAAATTAATCACATAATTGCTGAATCTAAGTTTGCGAATTTCGCGGGCAAATGAATACCAAAAGAGACTTTAATACTGGCAAAGCGAACGCTGCTGTCCTGCAGCAACGGCAGAATTAAGGATTCTGGAAGACCATCCTCCTACAAGCAATCACGGCGTGTATCTATTTGTCAAAGGGGCTTGGTTGCGGACTCTTTTTATGTTTCCGGTCCGGCGGAACTTCCGACCGGCTACCGGTCGATATATCTACGTGCAGTTGCAGATTAACTTCCGCTTCCGCCCGCAAGATTCAGGTTGATTTTTTTTTTGGGTCGCTTATATATTTCAATTGTCGATTCGACATCCTGTTCAAAAATTTGCAGGATATTAGTTGTTATTGTAAGCCCTAAATAAAAATAATTAGATTCCTATATTCTTTTAACTTCAGCCAGTTATTTTCATCCAAGAGAGCTTGGACTGAAAAACGTGGTGCTTGGTTTAGATCACAATTATAAGGGGACGATATATCTAACCAAATCTAGGTCAGGATTATGTCAAATTCATATTATGCCAAACTAATCAATATTAAAATAAGTAAACAAATACAAATTTATTATTGTTGTTTACAAAATTAACAAAGTAATAATATAGAGAAAGGAAAATAAAAATTATAAAAATTGGCCACCAAGCATAAACTCACACATCTCTTTATATTTTCGAAATGTTGCCACATTCGTGGATAATCCTTTCTTGTAAAGTCCGTCTATCTATTATATTATTATATTTTCTCAGTGATCCTCTTAAAGTAATTAGGGCGAAATAAAATAGGTTTACTTTAGTTATTTAAATATGCTGGTTTTTGGTTTTAAAATTCAGTTAGATGCTTGTATTGGTTTAGAGTTTAGACAAAAAGTTATTTGTTGCCAATTAAACGTGATATCTAAGAATGTTTCGTCCGTGGGAAGAAACCAGTATACGCCAAGTGGATCTACGGGTCGTGATAAAAACGAATTAAAGCGTGATGTTTTATCAGTTGACACAAAAAAAGTAATCTTTGACGTTTACACCACCCTTCTTCAACGCGGTTTTTCAAAATTTGGTGCAGTGAAGGAAGCGGCAGCTTTGACACGCAGGCCAGTGAGCACAGTGTGGTTTGTTGTAAATAAACCTATAGTGGAGAGAAGAAAGAGGAAATACTCTATTACTTTTAAAAACTGGACGCGACGGATGTCGATAAGTTTTGTGCCCATGTTATGTACAGAACTTGTGCATTGTAAACGTATAGCGTATGTAGACATAGCGTTAAGAAGTCCAAGAGTCTCTAGTAGTTTAAGACGTTAGGTGGTCTGTTACAGCTAATTTCGTAGTAAATATAGTTATAATTTATTATTATAAAGTAAATATGCTAAATGTCATTTCTTTCTTGAAACTTTAACACTTTAACTTTATTTTAATATTTTTATTTAGTATTTATCTGCGCCCTAGTGGCTATTATACTTATTGAGTAACTACAGGTACTCGTAAAATTTTGTATTATACGTTAACAATGCTTTTATGGTAAATTTAGTTAGTTGTGAGAGGTTCTTGCACAGACCTTGCGAAAATTCCAACTCTGGAGCAGGTGTTGTTTTATTTGTATCTCACCATGTCCTGGATATCGGTCTATGCGGCTGCCAAACCATACTGTATAGTCATTTTAAGGTGTAGGTATGACAGTTGCCGTTTAGTGCAAGGCCCTGTCAAACAGGGTTTGACTTTTACTTATTCTTGTTCGCTCAACTTTGTAATCTAAACCTCCAAATTTTTTATGTCAAACCAAATACTACCACTTTCTTGATACATTTTAATTACTTATATGTTAACTTTAAACGAAAGTAAGAGGAGCTTGCATTTATAAATCCAAGTAGCCAAGGAAGTCGTGTTAGGCCCTTGGCTTAGCCAAGGGCCTAACACGACTTCAAGAATAAATATTTGTATTGACCTCTGCTAAAATTTGGCTTTTATTTCAAACACAGTGACTTTGAGGGACTTAAGTGAATGAGAGCTTGTTAGAAGCTATTGTAAACCGATTGATTGTGACATAACTGCTTTATTTTCCTAGTTTGTTTTTCTCTGAGGCCAAACACTAGAAGTAAAATAAAGCTAAGGTGGCGCCTTCAGGATTTGACTTTAACTTACTTATATAAGAGTGCTAAAGTTCTCAATCTAGAAACAAAATAGGGAACCAATCTTGAGTTGAGCTAGCTAAGGGGTGAGTTTTCAGGCAGCACATAGGTCATTTTTAGGGACTGTTGTCTGAAGTACATCCTCCAGGGCGTAGGGTTGTCAGAGTAAGGGTGGATAGGTTGCCTTGTTGCAGTATATCTTAGGTTACCCTAAAGTGAATACTGGCACCCAAGAATTATAGTGATGATATAGCACCGCGGATTTTTGGGAAAAATATTACAATATCTACAAGGGGCGTGTGGTGAGTTAGCAAGATAGCTGCGGTAGGACCGTCGGATGCACAGCGCCGCAGACGAAACATTTTTGATTGAGAGTTATTAGAATGCAAATTGATCTAGATACATAATATAATATACTGTCTGTTCCCTGTTTGACACTGGGATCCTGTCGCCTCTGAAAAACTGCCACTGGACTGTTAAGTTTAGATAATAAACAAATATTGTTAGATATAATAATCTACATGGTGCATGTATCACGGTGACCGTCCATTAGAATATTCCGGAAAGTAATGCGATTTGAATCCTGCAAATTTGGATATTGGGGTTTAAAGATACTCTCTCTTTAGGGAAAGTAACGGCGACCTTGTGAGAGTTCCGGTTAAGCCGGTAGATGTCTCAAACTTGCCTATTTTAAATCGAACACCCTATATAATATACTTTTTGTGTTTCTTTCTTTATTACCAATAACTTTTATTAAACATATTTTTACCCCACTCTATCCGTTTCTGGGATAAAAATTATTTTCCTCAAACTTTGACCTGTAACAGGGTATCACCTAAAATTAAATATCTTTTCAAAAATAAAAGAGAGAAACTCAAAATTTAGGTTGTGGTATTAGATAGTATGGTGCTAGATAATGTATTGTCGGAAAATAAAATTTTATATACAGGGAAGTGGAAAAGTAACAATTTTTGATCTATATCAAAAAATTAACAAAACTTCATTTTTTTAAATTATGTTGCTAGTTCATTGAATGGATAGGCGATAACATTTCCTATCTATCCATATATGGTATCCCTATACGAGTATACCTAACTAGTATAGTTTTGAACTTATTTACGGTGTTTCGCAGAATCCTGCAAATATCAAGCATTTTTATTGAGTTTTGGCAAGAAGACCATGATAAACAAAAAAAAGAATACGTATCTATGCAGACGCATGTCATTGTCAGTTGCAATCATTTATTTATCGACGTTTTGATACCGAGTTTATTCCAGAGAAATATTGTCGAAAAATGGAAAATAATACGTATACAAATGCTGACACATTAAATTTATTTTTTATTAATGGCGAGTGCAACAGAACCATAAGTCAAACATGCAGAGTTTTCAACGAAAGGTATCCGAATTTAACAGCAATGACCAGAACAAAATTTAGAAACATTATGAAAAATCATCTTATCCGATTAATGCAAAAATAACCTTATCCAGGCCAATTATGTCAAATGAAGATAACATTATCAGTGTTGGCCTATTTTCATGTTTCTACTCGTGCCGCAGAATATGATTTAGGAGTTTCGTGACCATCTGTTCAAAGAATTTTAGCAGAACATGGCATGCATGCATCCGTACAAGTTCAACCTTCTTCATTCTCTTCAACCCGGGGACGCACTACAACGTGAAGAGTTGATTAATGATATTAGTAAGGACACAAGAAGATCCAGCATTTTTATGTAAAATTATATGGACAGACGAATGAAAATCCTCATGTCATTCGAGAAAGAAATTTTTAAAATAAATTCAGTGTAAATGTATTTGCTTTAATTATGCATGATCAAGTACGCTATCATATTTATGAGCGAAACATACATGGCCATTTTGCAAACAGTCGTAACAGACTTTGTTGATAATGTGCCTTTGGATAGAGGAGATTGTTGGTATCAACTGGATGGCGCTCCGCCACATTGCGGACATGTGGTTAGCCAGAAATTGTATGAGATGTTTGAAGACAGATGGATTAGGCGCCTAAGACCGTGGAATTGGCCACCAAGGAGTCCAAACCTAACACCATTAGATTTCTATCTTTGAGGAACACTAAAGTGGAGAGTCGATTCAATGGAAGAACTAGTAGCCCGAATAAGAAGAGCCTTCGACCAACTTGATCCAACCGAAATAGCAGGCGCTACTACAGAAGCTGTTATGTCTAAGAATCAAAACTGTTTAAGAGTCGATGGGGGTCATATTGAACATTTAGATTAAATTGTTTACCCACGGGCGTAGGCACGGGGGGGGGGCAGGGGGCATTGCCCCCCCCCATCAATAATGACGGATGGGACACAATATCATTTCTCCCCCCCCCCAAAAAAACCGAGTTTCTATATTCCTTTTAAAAAAATTACATATATAGTCGTTTTAAGAAGTCCGCTAAGCCATAAAACCTCTTGAGCATTATGTCGGTGGCTCTTAAACAATAAATTATATTGAAGGTAATTTTGGATGTTGATGAATTACATTTTCTAAATAAAATAATTTAAAGTAAATAAAAAATTAGTTTAGGTAAAGAAAAATAATAATTTTTTAGCTTTTGTAGTATTCAGACAAATTAGTTTTACGAATTCTTTTTTATAAAGTTTTGGTTCTAAAAAGAACCGATTTTGTAGTCTTGCGACAGAACGTACCTACTTGTAGATAGGTACTACTAAAAGTAGTCTTCCTCTGCATTTGAAATTTCACCCATGCTTTCAGACTCATCAGAATCAACATCATCGTCATCATCATCATCATTCGTAATAATTAACGGTATTACTTCGTCTATAACCTGTTCTGTCTCATAAGATTCAAAAATAATTTTTTCTGTGTGTTCAATGCATTTCCGCCATTCTTCTTTGCCCGCTTGGCTAAGCGCCTCCTCCCATAACTTTATAACGCGAGGCATTGTCTAAAACAATTAAGGAAGGTTTTTCTAAACTTTTTAAAAGTTTTTCCTCGAACCAATGCTCAAAAATTTCAGCATCCATATTGCCGTGATAATCATCAGTTTTTTTTGTTGATGAAAATATCAAACTAGCAATTAAAACAAAACCTTCTTCATTACCAGCATGTAATATAATATACCTTTTTCAATTACTTGTACGGGTACTTAAATAACAATGCTTTGAGTCATCCTGCCAAGACGTTTTTGTTGAAGTTCCGTTTGCAAATACGCATGTTTCGTCAAGAAAAACAACTTGGCTTGACAATTCCGATTTTTTGTTGTTTAAATAATCCCTTAAAAATTGCCATCTTTTCGAAACAACATTGGACAGCTCGCAAATTAATTATAATAATCCCAAAATAATGTCATTATCGGAAAAGTATATACCTGACAAAATCTTTAACATATTTAACCATCCCGCACTTGAGCAAATTTTAATTGGTTCTTGGAAAATAGCGATTATTATATAGATTTAACTATAATAATAGCAAAATAATTTAATTATCTATTTAATTATTATTTATGCTCAACGCGTAATTCTAAGATAATTTTGTTTTGAAACCTCTGATTTCGCCCAGTAATAGAACACAGTAAACCAGTGGGATGTTCGGTGTGATCAAGTATAGCGAAGGTGCGAAGATATTGTAACTTAACCGACTTACTGTTTTAAAAGCGATAACATCCCTTGGTGATTTAATCCGATATCGGTCATATCGGACTTCTTAAAACGCAAAGACTTTATTTTCGACGGTAGTGCGTAGAAGTGCCTCGAAACCGCTCTCAAATGGTTGTAAACGAAGCAAGCGCTTTTCATTAGAAAACATTACGTTATTATTACCTACGTTCAGATGTTTGAATTCTTCATTTGTACGTACCACATTTCATACATCTATATAGGGTGTGCATGGACGATATATATATATATATATATGATATTTTTATGTGAAATTCCCCCCCCCCCCCCCAATGAAAAACCGTGCCTACGCCCCTGTGTTTACCTATGACCACTACTGTAAATAGTAATAAGCTCACTACCTGAACTACCCCCCGTTTATGTAAATTCGACATTACGCACAGTTATCAAATTCGCACTCATATCGAAGCGGCGAGCTTAAAAAAGACCGATGCGCGGCTTCGTGCGTAATATGCGATTTACAACACTTATTACGTAATACACCATTTTAAGACTAGATTTATAATTACTTACTTTGTTTATCACGGCCTTCTTGCCAAAAATCAATAAAACTGGAAATTTTGCGAAAAATCGTAAATAAGTTCAAAACTATACTAATTAGGTATAGGGATACCATATATGGATAGATAGGAAATAATATCGCCTATCTATTCAATGAACTAGCAACATAGCATCGTATTTTAGAAAATGAAGTTTTGTTAATTTTTTGATAAAGATCAAAAATTGTTACTTTTCCACTTCCCTGTATATAAAATTTTATTTTCCGACAATACATTATCTAGCACTATAATATCTAATGCCACAACCTAAATTTCGAGTTTCTCTCTTTTATTTTTGAAATGATATTCAATTTTAGGCGATACCCTGTTAAAGGTCAAAATTTGAGGAAAATAATTTTTATTCCAGAAACGGATAGAGTGGGGTAAAAATATTTTTAATAAAACTTATTGGTTATAAAGAAAGAAACACAAAAAAAGTATATTATATAGGGTGTTCCATTTAAAATAAGCAAGTTTGAGACATCTTCCGACATAACCGGAACCTGCACTAGGTCGCCGTTATTTCTCCTGAAGAGAGCGTCTCTTTAAACCCCAACATTCAAATTTGCAGGATTCAAATCGCATTACTTTTCAAAATATTCTAATGAACGTTTACCGTGAGACACCCTCTATAGTTCATGGGCGTTTTTGGCAAAAACAAATTACAACACTCGTCAAGAGTCGTGATATTTAGCATTCACCTATAACAAACTTTTTAATTTACAGTATCCATCCATTTATCAATTTATTACTTTCGGTATTGTTCACAACTAATTACAATTAAAAACACCTTCTAGATCTTGATAGCATTTTTTTATACGTACCTATAATATAAGAACATTTCATATCGCTCAAGAATTCGGCGACTCATAGATTGGAACAGATGTTATTTAAGATAAGCCGGCAATAACATGATGAGATAACAAAATCGGCGTGTCGGATAGGCGTGATCAAGGTGTCGACTGACCCCGCCGTTAGTGACCCCTAACCATCACTGCCCTTGTCATCCGATAGATATCATTATTACGGGGAAATCGGTGATGTGGCTGTTTTATAGTGTCAGTTATTATTGAAAGTTTTTCTGGCATCAATTAACTTTACTAATCCCGGTACTGGTTAGAAGATCAAAGAGCGGAATTTAAAAAGGTAAACTAAGTAAATCATGCCGGGGTGATGTAGGTGCAGGCATGATGTAAATGCGTTAGGAACTGACGCTATTTCACTCTCGATAGATTTGCTTGGACAGTAGCGCGAGGGGCGAAGCTACTCGTCGGGGAATAGGTGGTGACATATTCTTCCAGGGCCGATTTTCTCGCTGTTTATCTTTGGCTTGATGCGTTGTGACACTCGTAGAATATTAAGCAGTACCTATACCAGAAGTTGAAACTGTATGGCATTCGGGGAGCGGTCCTGAAATGGATAGGATCGTACGTGTTCGAGCGATGCCAGAGTGTAGTAATGGGCAGAGGTAAGAATCGGGTAACGTCTGATAAAGTAGAAATAAAGTTGGCAATTCCACAGGAAAGTGTCCTTGGACCGGTACTATTCATAATTTCCATAAATGACATAACAGAACTTCTCTATCGGGTAAAAACAATAGTTCCATCACTAATTATGCCGATGACATTAACTTCTTAACAACTTCATTGAACTTATCTATGCTTAACACAAAGACCAAACAAATGATAATGCAAGGAAATTATTGGTTTATAAAAAATAAACTGAATGCTATAATTTTTAAAACTATAAGGTCGACATGAGAAGTACCAGAAAGTATTCCCCTTAATCCAGGAGAAATTAAATTAGCACCAACTACTAAATTTTTGGGAATGGTCCGGGACAATTCTTTATCATGGAACCACCATGTCCCATATTATTATGTTCTTAGTAGGTTAAATAAAGTAACTACACTGCGCCTTTTGGTAAAATCTAAAGATCTAAAATGGTCTATTATTCAAATTTTGAGTCCCGTGTCAGGTATGGGATTATTCTGTATGGGAACTGCGGACAGGTGGAATTATTATTTATATGTCAACAGATAGAAAAAAGAAGTATTTTTTGTTACAGTTTTAGAGAGACCTGTAGAGGTAAATTTAAAGAACACGGACTTCTAATATTCTTAGCAGTTTACATACAGAAGTGCATCTTGTTCTTCTTTAAAAATGAGTCACTGTTTAGAAAGCGAATTTTCAACAAAAACCCTAAACTTTACTTTTCCCAAACATAGACTTACTATGTATGAAAGTGCCGCCTACTATAATTGTATTAAATTTTACAACAGCCTCCCTTTGAACATTAAAATGTGTAATAATATTACAAAAATTAAAAAAAAAAGACATTGAACCTTACACCATCGAAGAATATTTCAATAAGACTGCAAGTAGGTTTAGTTAGATTGGAATTAGAAAATGTTATTTTGCCTGTTTGTTTTTTTACACTATTTCATTTTACGTTGTTTAATGTAATTGTAAAATAAAGAAATTAATTATTATTATTATTACTCAGAAAATACTTATGCACTTCAAGCCTAGCTGGAACCCGAAGAAATATCTAGAGCCCCCATCAGAAGTATCCTGAACTTTGTTAAACACTTTCGTTTGATGGAGAAGGAGCCAAGGGGAGTCATAAGCTTTGGTGAAGTGGGATATTAAGATATAAACAGGGTGTTATTTAATAAGTGTCCGATATTTTACAGGATGATTCCTCAGGTATTTATAAGGTGAAAAGTTCATATAAGCATAAGTCCGCAAGCCCTTTATTTTTGAGATACAGGGTGTTATAATCTTTAACAGTAACAAAAAATATGTACGCCACTGCCGTTTTCTTTTTTGATAACACTATTATGTAGGCACCTTATTGGCTAATGCAAGGTACATTTTCATAAATTTTTGATTTCGGCTTTTCTTAGGAGATAAATGCTATTTTATCAAACTCTGTAAAATGATGAAGAAAACAATTTCTTTGCTTAAAATGTAATACAAGCACTTATAAAAAGTTATGACTCCTCAAAAGAGTAAAAGGACACGTATGTGGCGCCCTCTACAAGTGGAAGCCATACTCACATTAAATTTGAATTTCGCATTTCAAAAAACCCCTAAATACCAATTTTCGTCCAAATATACACATTACTTCAAAAATTTATTTACGAAAAACAAAAATAAAAAAAAAAATTTGAACACCCTGTATCATGGGTTTCTTTTATGCAGTGGTCGGCTATACCTGTTTTATCTTGAGAAGTTTTGTGTTTTTTGTCTTAGTTTTTTCTTGTATCTCAAAACTGAAAGGCTTGCGGACCCATGCTTATATGAACTTTTCACCTTATAGATTACTGAGGAATCGTCCTGTAAAATATCGGACACCTATTAAATAACACCCTGTATAGGGGCCGCAAAGATACAAAAATATGACTGCAAACTTACCTTTACGCTTGAGATCTTCTTCTATTGTGTAGATTCCTTTTACGTGGCTCATTTCTAAAACAAATAAAATTCTGTTTTATTTAAATTCCAGTAACATCAGGTTAGTTCATTTCAAGATAACTGTTTTCGGGTAAGCGTCAATTTGCTTTTGCAATCCTAACCTCTGTTTTTAACCAGAAACCCGCCATGACACGTCAAAATGCATAATTCTGAATTATCTAATAAGGTAAGGGTTACATCTTTCCAGGTTTACGATGTTACCAGATCAGACATCAAATCTTAATTAAATTGAAATCTGATTATTTCTTGGGAATATTCCTTCTACTTCTACTTACAATTCTGAGTGACAGATGCAAAATTAATATTATTAGTGCGAGGTATTTTAAAGAGATTAAAATTGAAAGCAAAGCGTGGATAATATTTTAGTAATTAGAAACTTTAGAGCTACACTTTTACAGGGAATTAAAAAGCGCCGCTTTTTTACGAAAAACACTGACAAGTTAATCAAGAAATCCATGAGTCAGCGGTTCCAAACATGCGTTTATAATGATGAGGTTTTGTCGACGTGACTTGTTCATTTTCTAGGATATGGACCAACATAATTTGTTTTCAGAATTGCTGGCCTGCTAGTCTTATGGCACTATGATTAGGGTTAACAACTGGTTTCGCTTTAATCAAGCCCTTACACCTTCTCCACCTTTTAATTATCGAACACCTTTTTTGTTTAAGAAGGAGCTATGTTACTTCTGTTATTTTAGACACCTTTATGGGCCTCATTAGACTTTTTTTTTTGTGTTGGCCGGCTGTGTACACGGTGTTTATTAAAGATACGACAAAAATTTAAGGGGATATTCCTAGGACTATTCTAAGAATTATTTGTTGTTTGACGATTTTTGAAAAGCCGCTTTGTTTCGAAGATACAGGGCGAGAAAAAGGACAAAATATTCTTAGAATAGTCCAGGGAATAACCTTTTCAATTTTTTGTCGTATGTTCAATAAACTCCCTGTATATATTTAATTTATAAATATTTTTTCATTTTTTTTTCTTTTATTTCATTTCTTTTTTCCTTTATTTCATTTCTTTTTCTCCTTTTTCTTTTTTTTTTAATTTTTATCTTGTTTTTAACTATATTTTTTCTTGTATTTTTTATTTCTATACATGGTGTTACTTAATGATAGGCAGTAGCTCCACGGGCGCATTTCTGAACCAAATTTAAGTAGAAAAGTTCATATAAACATGAGTCCTATAAATTTTCTCGAGAACGAAGTAAGGTACGAAAAAATATTAAGAGACAAGAAACTGTACTTTTAGCTGCTTAACCCGAAAATAATATAAAATTTTCAAATAGGTCAGTGACGTACATTTTTATTGTCATTATTATTTGTGAGACTGCCCCCTGGGACGACACTGGAAGTCATAATTATCATCTAGTTAGTGCTAACTTAACTTTTTTTCACAACGAACAACACTGTTAAGTTTTACCAAAATCGGCAAAAAGATCTTTGAGATATTAATAAAAAACCGATTTTTTTTAAAATTTGACACCCTGTATTTATGCGAATCAGGTAGGTATTCTGTAAATTAGGATAGGATAGGATATTGTAAATACTGATATCATTTAGGGAAAGCAGGTGGTTGAGATTATAAGGCTGTTCTACTAATTTATTTAAATTATTAATTAATTTAATTAATATATTTTGATAAATCGTTAGTCTGGAGCCACTTAGAACATGGTGTTCCAAGTCTCCCATTTCGCCACACTTACAATTTTCGTGAGTCGTACTATTCTGTATCAAATCTGCTTTGAAACACTATGTTATAGTCCGTCTACCTATCTAACAAACTCATTATAAATGCTAATCCCTTACCGTTATATTATTAACCTATTATGTGAGGTGTAAAATTCGGCCACCTGATCTGGGGACTCCAGGTACGGATCTATTTAAAGAAAATTATATTATTATATTTTCTCAGTAATCCTTTTAAAATAATTAATAGGTTTATTTTAGTTATTTAAATATGCCGATTTTTGGTTTTAAAGTTCAGTTAGATGTTTGTATTGGTTTAAACAAGAAGTTATTTGCTGCCAATTTTCGTCCGTGGGAAGAAACCAGTACGCCAAGTGGATCTACGGGTCGTGATAAAAACCAATTAAAGCGTGATGTTTTATCAGTTGACACAAAAAAAAGTAATCTTCGACGTTTACACCGCCCTTCTTGAACGTGGTTTTTCAAAATTTGGGTGCAGTGAAGGAAGCGGCAGCTTTGACACGCAGGCCAGTGAGCACAGTGTGGTTTGTTGTAAATAAACCTATAGTGGAGAGAAGAAAGAGGAAAGACTCTTTTACTTTTAAGAAACTGGACGCGACGGATGTCGATATAATTCGTAGAAAAATATATGCCATGTATGTACAGGGAACAAATGATCCCCATTTTAAAAACCCTATTGCAAAGATTAAAAAAAGATGATACAGGAATACAGTATTGTCGTGGGACTCTAAGGAAATGTATTTTAAGAAACGGTTTTAAAATAAAAAAATTAACAAACGACAAGTAGTTATGGAATAATCCCGGTTAAAAGATGGAGGATGGAATACCTAATTGCAGTCCGTGGATATAGACAGGATGGAAGGAATATTATTTATTTGGACGAGACGTGGTATGACACACACAAAGTTCCAGATAAAGGTTGAATAGATTTATCGGGTCAATGCAGAACCAAAACTCCATCAAATAGAGGTAGGCGTATAACAATGATTCATGCTGGGACAAAAAACGCATTTATACCAAACGCTTTGGCCTTATCAGCCAAAAATATAAAGGACTCCCTTGTTGATTATCACGATGAGACTTCGCCAGAACTATTTGAAGACTGGTTTAAAAACAAATTATTACCAAATATACCACCAAATAGTGTGATAGTGATGGATAACGCGAGCTACCACAGTCGTAGGTTAAATAAAGTTCCGTGTTCCAATAACACAAAAGTTACCATCCATGACTATATTATGATGGAAAATAATATGTATTGTGAGGAAAATTACACAAAAACGCAATTGCTCGAAATTTTAAAATCATTTTCTCCCTCCCCCCGTGGACCTCAGAATTCATAGATTTTGCTAGTATAGTAGAAAAATGTTACATCCAAAACTAAAAGTCAAGTCTAATTTACCCTTATTTGCCCCCCCCCCCCCTCTCAAGAAAGGTCTCTGGTTCCGCCAATATATCGTGTTAAGACTTCCTCCTTATCATTGCATGTTCAACCCAATTAAACATATAATATGGCACCAGCTAAAAGCCTCGATAAGGAGGAATAATGTTTCGCCAACCTTAAATTCTTCTGTGACAGCTTTAGTACAGTCAGAGATGTAAAATATTCCAAACAAAAGCTGGGAAAATTGTGTAGCGCATGTTTAAAAAATAGAAAAATCACACGTAAATATAGATGTGAGAAAGAATTATTGTAAACTGACGACAGTGACAGTGAGACTGACTTGGGTTAAAATGTAATAATTATTTTTCTGACACGGTGCTTTTTTGTAGGTATATATACAGGGTGTCCAAGATAAGAATGGTATAGCATTGGAATCTTGGAAACGGTAGGAATTAGAATGTTGGTTAAATTAGGAAAAAGTTGCACAATTTAAATACCTTTTACATGGTGTTTGCAAAATTAAACTATCTTTAACCGATTTCAATATTTAAAAAAAAAATTATTTTTTGCTGTATTATTTTTTATTTATTTGTTGCATTATTTTAACAGATATAAAAAAATGAAAAATACTTTTTCATTGTCCCTTTTTAAGCTGAACAAGATAGCCTTTACAGATTTTCAGTACAACGTTTCGTTTTCGTAAAAAAACTTCTCAACTTTCTTTTTTTTAATACGATCCTGTGTTTTTTTTTCAATCGAAGGCTATTTTGAACTCTAAAATAACTGATCTATCACTTGAACAAATTTTCAGCTTTTTCTCTATCATAGATTTTTATTATGTAACGAATAAAATCCTCATAACATAAGACCGTACCACAGAATAGATATTAGGTTATCTGTGACCGTACAATAAACATAGTGGGCTTTGAAACAAACGTTCGTCTTTCTTGACAGGTTACTTCTGTCATAAATGCAAAAATTAATTAGGTACGAGGTCTTTCACTCTGTTTAAAAATGGTTGTACATTTCTCTTTTGAGGAAAAGTTGATATGTTAGTGTTAGAGTGTTACATTTTATGCCATAGAAATACTCGAGAAGCTGAGCAAATGTATTTAAATAATTACCCAGAGAAATTACAACCAAATAAAAAGATGTTTGGAAGAATTGTTGCCAATTTATTGCAGTATGGGTTATTTAATAAAACAGTTGTTACTA
This sequence comes from Polydrusus tereticollis, assembly GCA_963920685.1. Lineage (NCBI taxonomy): Eukaryota > Metazoa > Arthropoda > Insecta > Coleoptera > Curculionidae > Polydrusus > Polydrusus tereticollis. The sequence goes on from OY987327.1 coordinate 28,898,769, forward strand.
GAAGCAAACCATGTAATGAGGAAATTCAAAATAATGTGGCATTAGCTGTAACGGAAGACCCTACAACATCAGTTAGAAACATTGAGAAAGTAAGTGGAACGCTAAAATCTACGGCACATTTTATTTTGCGTAAGAACAAATATCACCCGTACAAATTTCGAATCTGCCAAGGACTAAAACCGGGAGACGACATAAGGCGAAGGGTATTTTGCGAATGGTACACTAGACAATGTCAAAACGACGAAAATTTCGTCAATAAAATTTTATTTTTTGATGAAAGTGTGATAACCAACAACTTAATCTGTAACAGAAGAAATACGCATTATTGGTCCACAGAAAATCCACCGTTGTACAAAATGGCTAGACACCAACATCGTTTTGGTTTCAACATGTGGGTAGGAATTTTGGGAACAAAGATAATTGGGCCAATCTTTTACCACGGAACACTAAATTCGGAGCGGTATCGAAATTTACTGCAGCATAATTTGGAAGAATGGTTCGATAACAACTTACCACTAGCAGAAATCAATCCCTTTTGGTTTCAACAAAATGGGGCCCCCGCTCATAATTCGAGAATTGTCCAAGAATATTTAGCAGATAGATTTCCTGACAGATGGATAGGTACGTGTTCAGCTGTTTCTTGGCCTGCACGATCGCCTGATCTAACTCCTTTGGACTTTTATCTCTGAGGGTACATCAAAAACTATGTGCACCAACGTAATTTTTAAACGGAGGAAGAATTGCGTCAACTGGTTTTAGAAGCATTTCAAACGATTACCCCAGATGTACCTACTTAACAATGTTTTGAATTCCACAGTTAGACGATGTTACCTATGCTAAGAAAATAATGGTCATTTGTTTGAACACTGTTTGTAATTAAGTTCTAATTTGGTATTATGTTAATAAATGTTTTTCGAGCATTCAGTGCCGAACTATGGAGATTTTTCTTGAATATTTTTAAACGATAGCTAAAAAGCTGAAAATATGTTTAAACCAATGCAAGTGGTACATCAGTTATTTTAGAGTTCAAAATAGCCTTCGATTAAAAAAAAAACAACACAGGACCGTATTTTAAAAAAGAAAGTTGAGGATGTTTTTTCGAAAACGAAACGTCGTACTGAAAATCTGGAAACGCTATCTTGTGCAGCTTAAAAAGTGACAATAAAAAAGTATTTTTCATTTTTTTATATCTGTTAAAATAATGCAACAAATAAATAAGAAATAATACAGCAAAAAATAATTTTTTTAAAAAATATCGAAATCGGTTGAAGATAGTTTAATTTTGCAAACACCATGTAAAATGTATTTAATTTGTGCAACTTTTTCCTAATTTAACCAACATTGTAATTCCTACCGTTTCCAAGATTCCAATGCTATTCCATTCTTATCTTGGACACACTGTATATTTTGTTTTAATTAATAACCGTCCTATATGTTATAATTGGATTGTATTGTATCTTATATACTGTTATATTATTACTTTATTATTATTTCTTATTATTAAATTACGTTGAATATTCCACTCACGTATAAAAAATCCCATAAGGACAGTGGTATTTTCGAAAACTTACAGCGGATATACAAAATCGAAAACACCAAAACGAAAATACCACTTCTCAGTGTCACTTTGTTGACAAGTTTCTATTTATTATTTCAAAGTTGACAAAATGAATGTTTTTGATTCTTGAAATATTCCTTTAAATACCATGCGTGCTTTAAAACTAACCGGATAATTTTTCACTTAGGTATACGTGTTTTCTTTACAAATTTCACTCGTCCTTCGGAAAATTAAAGAAAACACGCATTCGTAAAAAATTATCGGTAATTTTAAAGCACTCGTGGTATTGCACCCGAAAATATGTTTTTGCGTTTTCTTTCTAACATAAAAAATCAGTAGACAGACACTTTTGTTGCAGATATGTAGACAAAAAAAATATTTTTTGCCACGCTTTTAATATCTTAAAGCAGCGCAACCTTTTAATCTAGCAGCAACGAGTGCGTCTCTGCTTTCATTCGATCACCCGCTGGGTCTTATCGGTATTAGGCATTAGCATTTACAATGAGTTTGTAAGATAGATATACGGAGTATAACCATTTTAACATATTGTACAGGGGTCCATTTTTCGATGTAATTGCGGTTTTTACATTACTGCGCTACTTCTTCGTGAAACAAAAGATGCCGCAAACTGAATTGTCATAGATTTCTTAGTTTTTAAGCTACAGGGTGTTTTCAAAAATGCTTGCTTTTCGATCACCTCTGTATTTCGGCTTATCAAAACATTGAAAATTGTTCCTAGGACAGCTTTTAAGTAGAATTCAGTGGCGTCCTTACTTTTTTTTTGGGGTCTTACTTTTCGAGATTTAAAGCAAACATGTGATTTTTTAAATGGGACGTGAAAAGAAATACATGTGGTAGTGGATAGCACTAAACTCAATTGTCTCAATTCCTTCAAAGATTTTTATCATTAAAATGTTAAGCGTAAGAGGGACTGAGCCCCCATCCAACCAAGGTTGGTTAAGTTAACTTAATTATAATTAAATAAAATAACTTAAAAAATAAATTTTACTTTTTCGATTTCTCCATATCAACCATGTTATGTTTTTGAAAACTATTCAAGTGGTTGATAAAAAACAAAATTTTTCTTTTTTGATTTCTCCACATCAACAATACTATATTTTTAAAAACTATTCAATGGGTATCATCATGGTTAACACTTACAACCTAATTTTCCTGCTTTAACTAATAAATATAAAAATTAAAATAATTTAAAAATGTGCTTCTCTACAAATCCACAACGTTGAGTAAACTGAAGTTATTCTTCAACTAAAAAATTTCACTTGATATTATCTTAAAAGTTGTACTCATTGGCTTACAGATGCTTTGCGAGCTGCTAAAAAGGATCGAGATAAGGCCTTGAATAAGTTTAAAAGAACTAGATGCCCTACAGATTGGTCTCATTATAAAGCTTTGAGGAATGGTTTCACACTAGCGGTAAGGAGAGAAAAAAAAGCGTATTATCAAAATTATTTTCAAAATAAAAAACCACAAAAATTATGGGCTGATCTAAAACAATTAAATGTTCATAATAAAGTTCAAGGAAACTTAGTTTTACCAACTCATTTGACAGACCCAAACACTATAAATAATAATTTCATCAATGCTGTCCCAAAACTTAAGCCTAATCAAAGTCAAATAGATTTTTTTAATAATAATAAACAATGTCATAATAATTATAATTTTGTTAGTGTAACAGAAATAGAGGTTTTAAAAGTAATTTCTACAATAAAAAGTACAGCTACAGGACCTGACGGAATAAATATCTTAACAATACAAGTATGTCTTCCCTTTCTACTTCCATATATAGCACACATCATGAACTATAGTATTTCTTGCTCCACGTTTCCTAGTATGTGGAAGGAAGCGCGTGTGATTCCTCTGCCCAAAGCTGCTACTCCGAATGCTTTTAATGATTTGCGCCCCATTAGTATTCTCCCTACCCTTTCCAAAGTTTTTAAAAAGCTACTTGATGGTCAGATGCAGGTATATTTTAACAATAATAAAATAATTTCTGATTCACAGTCTGGTTTTAGAAAGGGTGTGGGATGCAATACTGCTTTGATAAATATAACAGATGATATAATAGGCAGCTTAGATAAGGGAAAGTTGTCAATTATGGTTTTGTTGGATTATTCCAAGGCGTTTGATACGTTGAATCATGATATTTTAAAAGCAATGTATAGTTATGTGGGTTTTAACGATCAAGCAATAGGGCTCATGACAAATTATTTGCATGACAGAAAACAATTAGTATGTTATAATAGAAAAAATTCGGAATTTTTAGATGTCACTAATGGTGTTCCACAGGGCTCAATCTTGGGCCCAAGATTATTTTCATTTTATACGTCATCATTTTCTTCAGTCTTTCTGTCTTGCGATAATCATTTCTATGCCGATGATACTCAGATGTACTTGTCCTTTTATCCGGATGAAGTACCACAGGCTGTCGCCGCAGTCAATTTTGATTTGATCAAGGTTAGTGAATTTAGTAGTAATCATTGCTTGAAATTAAATTTTAATAAAACTGTGACGGTGGTTTTTGGGGGAAAAGTAGAAAAATAACGGTTTATCGAACAGTACAGTCATGATATTGGCGTTCAAGGTTACAATATTAAGTTGGATCCTGTGGTGAAGTGAGTTGAGGTTTGCTGCACATGTAAATAGGTGCATTCAGAAAGCTTACTCCAACTTAAAACTTATTTATCAAAATAGATATATCCTTAATAGGAATGTAAAGTCTATGTTGTGTGATGCACTTGCGCTTTCCCACTTCAATTACTGTGATGGCGTTTATGGTCCATGCTTGACCGAATATGATTCAAGACGAATACAAAAAGAACAAAATTCTTGCTTACGGCTTATATTTGGCATAAAAAAAACGAGAGCACATTACCCATAAAATTAAGATAATGGTTGGTTAAGCATGTACCAGAGGCGTTATTTGCATATGATTTGCCACTATCATGCTATTATAAAAAATTAGTTTCCAACATATCTCTATCAAAAGATTAGATTTCGCACAGACGTACACAATATTAATATTAGGTTTAAAGGTAGGCTTATAATACCACAACATAGGTCGCAGGTTTTTAAGCGGTCCTTCTCGTACAACATTGTCAATTCATTGAACGCTCTTCCTAATGATGTTTATGCTATGTCAGCACCTGTTTTTAGAAATTTTATTTATCAAAAACTTGGTGCGCAATCATAATAGAAAGTGTGGCCTGGGTAATGATATGTTGTCTTTAGTAATACTCTCCACTTTTAAAGATAAAATATAATTTATTAGTTTACGTTTATCTCGTCTACTATTTTCCTTATGGTTATTTCACTAAGTTATAGTTTGGTTATGGGTTAGTTGAACAGATGCCTTGTTGCATATATTGTAAACAGGGTGAACTGAACCTCGCCCAATAACAAAATGTAATACTTTGATTGTATCATTTATGAATAAAGACCTTTATTATTATTATTATTATTAATTTGAGGCAACTACTTTAACTTAAACTACACTCGATTTAGTTCTTCTGTAGGGACAATCGCCAAATATATTATTTAAAATATATTATTTGTGGAGGAAGACAGAAGTGTTGTTTTAATTTATAAAAACCGTAAGTCTTTATCTTTACTAGTTATACTGAGATACCCTACAATTACGTCAAAAAATGGGCACCCTGTACGCAGAAGCCCTTTCATTTTGCCAACACTTTCCGCCTGCGGCGTTATTTCTAAACTTTTAATGCGTAAATATTCTATATTTGCAGTTTATGGAAAATTAATTTGCTTCCCCAAAATAACTCCCAAATTATCCTTTGAATTTTGTCACCCTTGGAAACTACTCTACGGGCGCCCATGCATGAGTCTGACACTGAAAGAGAATTCTCCGGCCACTGCCTTACACAAAAATACCAGGTAGCAACTGTTTTATTAATATTAACACGTAGGTCCGGAGACAGAGCATTTAATTTTCGAAATTTATGATAAACAGTTTGAAATCCGATCTCCATCTCCTGACCACTGCGACATGATACTGCTCTGTCTGTCAAAATAAAAAAAAAAAACGTTTTAAATAGTTTAATCTAATTAATTTTCGTCATAGTTAGTTATGCTATATACAGGGTGTTTCGGGAGGAAAGGGAAATATTTTAATTATGAATTCTAAAGGTCAATATAAGAGAAAAAGGTCACGGTGGATCCGAAAATGCTTTCTTTCTGTCTTTCGGAGATACAGGGTAGCAAAAAACAAAGTAATATAATTTTTTCCTTTAATAGCACGAAAACGATTTAAGATGTTTTTTTTCCTTAGGCCAGTCCTTAACCACTGCGGCCATAAGTAGGCCTATTGTGCATTGTGCAATTTATTGTATCCACTCGGTTATCTTGGTTCCGTGTATTAGTTTTTACGCGTCAACTGCTGATTTAGTGGTTGTTTCATTCAGTTCCAGTTTTACTCTCCCATATAATATGACATACAGCCTGCTATCCTGGGTTAAAAAACTTGCCTGATAATGTTCTCAAGGATGTAGTAAACATTGACCGCTTTAGATATCATTTTGAATTGTAAACTTGCATGTAGCGTCGGCGTCATCTGTCAATTCCTAGAATTTCACACCACTTGTTGCCGCCTGTCTTTTCGGTAACACGGGTTTAGGTATTTTTACCCGGGGCCGCGTAAAAAACGATTAAAGAATAAGTTTTACACTCGATGTGTTAAAATAACCTTCTAGCGGGGTTTATTTACACGCTAATATGGTGTTATTAATTGTCATTGTATTTAATTTTCCTGATAGAGTGTAAAATGAAATAAATAACACCCACTCAACAGAATTAACTTTTTAGAGAGTTAAATTCATAGGCAAATTAAATACAACAACTTTGGTCTCATATGAGTGTAAAAATGTGGTAAATTATGTTGATCCGGGTGTTAACATTAACACTACTTTTTTTTACCACTCCTGAAATGATTTTTACCAGGTGGATATTTTTTACTGTGTAGGTACTAACTAAGCATGGAAACTTATTTACTTCATAGAAATGACACCAGTGGCGTCATCGCTAACATGTTTTTCGATATTTTTAACGAAACAAATGATACGCCACTGTTTTCCTTCAACAAATATTATTTCCAGAATTGCGCTTTATTACTTAGCAAAAATGGTCCCTAAACTTTTATTCGTGTGACCAACGGTTTAAAAAATAAATGACATTTATTTGCATATCGCAACGCCCATATCAGAGTTTGATAAAATTGCATTTATCTTCTAAACAAAGCTGAAATCAAAAAATTATCAAAAGGTACTTCACATTAGACATTAAACTGCCTACATAACTGTGTTATCAAAAGAGAGAACGGCAGTGCCGTACATGTTGATAGGAACTATTTGTCTTATATTTGGATAAGGAACAACCACACGAGCGATGGCACATGTTTTTTGAAACGTCCTGTATTTTAGAAAACAAATTTTGACACCCTTTAATTCGTTTGTTTATGAGTCTATATGCCCTGTTGTTTTAAGTTGTCTCCACATTATTTCCAGACACCCTGTATTTACACGCATCCTATAAAGTTTTGTACATAAAAACATATGAACCTAGATTTATTGACATTTTAACTAAATTCAAATTCATTCAATAGTCGACTTCCGCATTTACATTCAATTATTAAAGTTACCTGCTTAATATACATACAACCGTGAAAAATAAACTTTTATAGTTATACAAATTAATGTCAAGGGAAGTTGTGGTTAAATGGTTTGTGACAGTGATGCTCAAAAAAGATTTTGTTCACCGCAGAGTGATGTATAATAGACTTTTCACCTCTGGGTAAAAGAGTAACAAAGGCAGTGTTTGTATACATTGTCTTGTTTAGCATCCGACACCTATTGTGCTTAAATACATTTTAATGCGACTACAATATTATGATTTAAGATAACGGCTTTATTCAGCTAGAGGCGGATTTAATTTCTAATTTGAAATCAATTAAAATGCAATGGATATCTACTACCGTATAAGTTTTTTTATTTTTGTTAACAAAATTTATTCGAAAGAAGGGATCTGTTGAAGTTCCATTAAGAGTTAGGTTAGACGAATGGCTTTTAGTATTTCTGGGAGCAGTGCACCAGGGGTGCGAACCGTTCAGCGATGGTCGCACGGACTTTATGAAGTGGTAAAGCTTAGGTCATATAGATGCGAATCACGAAAAATTACCTCTCTTGTCCTATATCATATAGATGCGAATTTCGTTGGTGTTTTAAGGATATTTAATGTTTTTAGTTTTCAACATTTTAAACGGTTGGCAAGACATTGGCCGAACGAAATGTAAATGTTTAGTTCGTTTCACCTTCATTTATTCATTTCTCCTGTGATTTCCACGTTTTCATTATGATTATAACCACATATCTATGCTCGTCAGAAAAAAATTGAACGAATATTCATAAAATATTGAAAGTCATTCAAGATTTCCGCTCCCCAAATTTTAAATTTTGCGAATTCTCAAAATCTTAAAACTTCTGATACTTTTACCGCCAAAAAAATATTTGAAATTGACCAATCAGAGAATTATTCGCAATTCGCAATTCGTGATTTGCATCTATATATGAACTATACTTAAGGAGTATTCCAACTAGTCAAATACACTTAAATTAATGGGATAAGAGAGAGCATTCACGGAAAAAACAGTATTGTAAATTTAGTTTAGTAAGAATTTTATAGTATATTTCTCTATAAAACCTCTTAATAACTATAAATCTCTATATCAGTCTTTTCCAACATAAAATTGTTAACTAAATTTATAAAAAAATGGTTAGCTTTTTTATATAACATAGTATAATTATGTCACTACTAAGGTATATATTACATTTTACAAATGCGTTTTGGTTAAATTGAATAACCATTTCTTTTAGTTTAAAGTAAGAAACTGTATTGTGAATTTTACTAAATCCTTTTGTGTCTTTTATAATTTTTTATTACATAAAGAGACAAGCATAAAAAATGGTTATAAAGGAAACTTAGTAAAAATTACTATATTTATTTACTAAAATTTTTAATAGAATTTAGAAGGGTGTAATTATAGTAAGACTGTTTAACAATAAACTATTTGAATTTTTATAACACTATATTTGCAAAATATCAAAAAATATAGAAGCGCTTATAAAATTTTCGTAGGAAAATTCGTATTTTACTAAATGAATACAGTAGAAACTCCTAAATAATTTACAGGAATAGTCAAAGCCGCGCCGTCCGTCGCCGCCGTCGCATTTACAAGTATGCCATCAAAGGGGTCGTACCTCTAAAGGGGCATTCCGATACGGGAGACCGCGACAAGCGACCAAAGGTCGCATGTCGCTGCGGCGCGCGGCGACCAGTAGCATACAAATACAGACGACGCGACGCGCGACGTGGCGACTTTGGCTAGGTCCATTTTCGTTTAATTTAGTAATTGTGTACGTTTCAGAAAACCATGTCTAACAATCTTAAAGTAAGAAAACATTCACTAAAACGTTTATTGGAAGACGAGGACGAAGATATAATTGTGTTGGCTTTACCGCAAGAAAAAAGACAAAAAATTGTTTCAATATACACATCAAGATCAAATGAGGGGTGCATCCAACTGCTTTATTATCTCTTACAATACTATCCTTATAAGCCTGGAGAGTGCTGTCATATAATGGTGGGTGATTAGACACTAAATCGATGAACAATTCATCTTCCTGAGTAGAAAACGTCGCCATTCAACCCTCTCTAGGTATAAAATAATTGAAATAAACTATGCAGGTCGCAGCGTATCACTGCTTCCAGAGCAGTGTGGTCGCGCGACCGTTGGTCGCACGATGGCCACGCCTACCGTCTCGCGTCTCTGTCGCTTGCATCGGAAAGCACCACATACAAATCCGTTAAAGCGGTGCGTCGCGGTCGCACGTCGCGGTCTCTCGGTCTCGGTTTCTTGTATCGGAATGCCCCCTTAACTCTTACTCTTATGTGTTTTAAGTTCAAACTGGTTAATTTTGTCTCTGATTTTGTGTTTATGGTATTATGGTGCTGTTATGTGGAGTTTGGAGGATTTATTAGCAGAATGGAATCTGGAAGCCTTAGTTTCGACCACCAAGAAAGATAGACCAAATATATTTCATTATACCATGTAAAAGCAAATAAAAAATGTTACAAAAATATTTAAATGAATCTACAAAAGGAGTTTTAAATATTTACTAAAATATTTAATTAGTATAACCAAAGAAACTTATAGCTATAAGTTTCTTTGGTATAACAAAAGTTGGTGGTAGAAATTCAACTAAAATTAATAGAATTTACGAAAAAATATTACAAATTTTACAATATTCTACAGTAAAATGTGCAAAACTGCTTGATAGTTTTTACAAATAATTATTACAACCGTAACAACAGAAGCTAGAAATAAACAACAACATATTTTCATAATATTTGCACTCCTGTTTAATAGTTTTTACTGTAACGAATTTTTTTATTCCTATATATTTTTGTAGTAACTATTAAAATATTAACTCGTTTTTACTATAATTTTATAGTCTTCCTTAATATGGCTGTCCTATATAGAACTATAAAATATAGTTACTTCTATTATATTTTTGGATATTCTTCCGATATTTTTTCCGTGTATACAGGGTGTTTTAAAAAACATATGCCGTCGCTCGTGTGGTGATACCTTACCCAATAATAAGAAAAATAGTTACTACTACACAGGTCCGCAACCGCTTTATTTTTGAGATACATGTTGTAACAATGAAAAAATATAAATTAAAATTGAAACTGAAGTGATGAACTGATTAGTGAATTAATAATAATATTTTCATTGCTCAATGATTAAACCGCGGCTCCTCAGGTACAGTCGTGTCGGTTTTAGAGCAACTCGTGATTTGAGTGAGTATTATTTATGATTCTCCAGAAAATGCTGGGCGCCAGACAGTCAAAGGAGGAGTCAGTGAAAGATAAACTTATTAAACAAAAAAAATTGGTTTTGAACCAGAATGCTAATAAATCAAAAACCTTTTTGATAAGCCAATTGATCAAAAGGGTATTAATCAATGGAAAATTTCTTATTAAAGGAAGAAAGAGAATACAATAAAACTAGAGTACAGGTTAAGTTTTAATAGAGCTTATTTATTAAACTTACTAAGGGAAAGCAGACAATATCACATTAAGTATTGCAATTCCAAGCTATAGGTGGTAATTGTATTCATAGCCTACACTTAAAAGGTAGCTCTCGCTCTACAGTAATACACTTAACATTTAACAAAAAAACAGGCGTGAAGCCTTACACTTAATAATAAAAACAGTTAACAATATATCAACGTTACGATAAAATTGAACAGTACTGATTTAAAAAAAAAGATTATTTCATTTGCAAGTTAGGGTTCTCTTTAGGATTAAGATTAAAAAAAATAATAAATAATAAACTGTTCATCAAAATTCTCAATTAAATAAGCGGATAATTCCAGTTGGGTAATAAATCCACATTAAACAAATATAAAAAGTTACTCATCTTTTAGCCTCTCCAGTGACGCTTCTAGTTGCTGGCCGGCTACAGGTGCACAATAAAATGGCGGTGAACTAGACAACACTGTAGGATTTTAATGAAAATAGGTGGAATTAATTAAATAAGGTAGAATAAGATAGATTTGGATAGAATACGATAATATAAAATGGGAGAAAATAGATTCACATGGGATGAATGTAAAGTAAAGTGAACGAAAAGTAAAAAATTAATCCAGAAAAGTCTGCGGCACACTCGGTGCCTTTTATCTACCAACGTGACTTCTCACGCCATTTAAACCCTCTTCAAGAGAATACTACGTGCAAAAGGCTGGCAACGACCGCGAACGATAGTTTTGTTTCCTCTCCCTGACGTCAGATCACCTGGCATGCGTAGAAATCCCACCCGTGAAGTGGCGCGCGAACCAATACGTCGATGAAATCGACTTGCGGCACCTACTATGGCACGAGTTGGCCGGGCCAGTGGACTTTTATTATTTAAATGAATTATTAAGGACAATGAATGGCTCATTCCAGTTAATTAAGCTGGAACAATCAAAAGATTGTTACAATGTGTACAATTTTTAAGCGGAACAAAAAATATGTACGCCATTGCCGGTTTCCCTTGTGATTACACAAGAATGTAGTTAGTTTAATGTCTAATGCGAAATAACTTTTGATAATTTTTTGCTTCCGGCTTTGTTGTGGAGATAAATGCAATTTTATCAAACTCTCAAACATTTATTTCTTTTTACCGAAAACCGTTGGTCGCACGAAAAAAAGTCTAGGGACCATTTTTGCTAAGTTGTAAAGCGCAATTTCAAAAAATATTTATTTTGAAGAAAAACAGTGGCGTATCATTTTCTTCGTTAAAGATATCAAAATACATGATAACGCGGAAGCCACTGGTAGGTGGAGCAAATCTTTTTTATGAAACAATTGTGTTTTTATGCTTAGTTAGTACCTACCAAAATTCAAAATGATATCTAAGGCGATCTCAAGAATATAAAGGAGAAACCGTTTCTTCTTTTAATGTTCAACATGTATTTTGAAACACCCTCAGAAAGGGGTAACATAATTCCTTTGAATTTTAAAGCGTGTCGTATAAATGTTTTTGTACTTCCGGGACTAAAGTAGGTACTTTAGTCCCGACAAACTTGGACTAAAGTAGGTCATCTAATCCCAAGGGACTAAAGTGCATTCTAGCAACATATAATATCTTCTTATGCCTTTTTAGCTGTTTTTTAAGTCAAAAGTTTCCATTTCGACTGTGATCGTAAAACTGATGAGACTGACAACTTGTTTATTTATACTATTTTATATTGTAACTAAGTAGACTAATAAAATATTCAACTGGTTATAACTGGGCATTATTTTGTGGCATGATCAGGTGTTGATATTATACCTACATATTATCTAATTTTAGTAATACTGTTCCCGACAGTACAAAAGATAGTGCATACACCAAGGGACTAAAGTGCCTTAATCCCTTGAATAGTTTAAATGAGTCACTTTAGTCCCTTACTGGTTTATAATATATTATTATTACAAAAGTATTTTTCTCTTCAAAGCAAAACAGCTGAAACTATGTATTGTAAGAACATGTTTAAAACTTCCTTATTAAAAATGTTTTTAACAGATTTGTTAGGTGGTTTAAGGAAATACAATTTTCTTCATAAGTATTTTTGATGGATTGATAATATCTCTTAGATTATTTATTTATTTCAATACTTTTAAAATCTAATAATATATACATATGATATATACTAATAATACACATCCAAACATAATATCCTGTAAGACACAAAATGAAGAAGATTTTTTTGAAAATTAAATCACCAAGAAATATAAGATCCTATTTATGACATCCAGATTTACAAAGCGTAAGACTTGATTGATTGCCCATGTTCATCACTAAATGTTTTTATTAATTGATGTTTTTATATACTTACCTAATAAGGTGCCTACGTTTTAGTAATTATAGGATGCTTGATGAGTAGCGCAGGGCGGCGGGGGGGGGGGGGGGGGGGGGGTTCAGTCTCGGGCCGCAGCTCCCTGGGGCGGCAAATTTTGAATAAAATGATTAAACAAAAAACTTGATTGGCTAGCTACGGATAATACGGATCAATTGCTTTACAATGAATGAGCAAACTGTAAAACTTTTAAAATATTTTTATTTTAATACTAATAAATAAGAAAAATTTTGTTCGAGCCACATCCACATATCGTCCGGAATTTACCTTTCTTATGCAGCCAATGTTCCGGACATATTATTTTTAATTCTCCCGAGGTATTCAGTTTTTCAGAAATGTCTTTAATTTTAACTTTTTCGATCGAATATACGGGGGGCGATAAATTCCTTACAACTATACTTTTTATGGTTTACATCTGGAACTAGAATAGTGATAATGTGTTCGATGGAACATTTTACATACCCTGAAATGTTTCGAGCCCTCCATAAATACCGAATGTATAAAAACTATACAATGGTCGTATAAGGGCCCATAGTCTATTTCTTAATGCGAGAGAGTAATAAATCATTATTGAACTATAAAACCCAGTGGTCTTCGCCGTATTCCATAGGCGTAGTCCAATTATTATTTCATATAACGTTCGGAGTTGCAAAAATAGTTGAAATGTGGTCGAATATGACTGGAGTCGGACAGTCAACAATATACCGACTTGTGCACGAGGATAAACGCGGCCCCATCAGGTCACCAAAGAGAAGTACGGGAAAAAAAGAAACTGTGATAAATGAGGATGAAAAGACTGCCGTCACAAGAATCATACACTCGTTTTACTTAAAGAAAGAAATGCCTACCTTGGACAAAGGGGCAAAATAATGTCTGAAATGAAAAAGGATGATTTCATTCCACCCATGGGTAAAAAGAAACTATGGAAAACTTTGAAGTTTCAAAAAATTTGAAGTTGTTATGAAAAATTCAAAACAGAAAATCACTTTTAATAGAGAAAGACAAAATCATTTGCTGGCGACGACGATATTTAGGGGAAGTTATACAGTTTCGAAGGGAAAACAGGAATATCTAATATATGGACGAAACTTTGTTAAATAAAGGATATACCGTTGGTACAATATGGCAAAATAAACATATAAAAAGCGCGAGGCAAGCTTTCATTAAAGGATGGTCCACTAGAATGAGAGCGCCCTCGGGAAAAGATAAAAGATTAATAATTATTCACATTGGTATAGCAAAAATGTATTTGTCAATGGCGGCTTACTAGCAGTTAAATCAAAACGGACTGGAGACTATCATGAAGATATGAACGCTGATATTTTTTAAGAATACTTCCAGCAAATGCTAGATCTTATTCTACCTGGGTCTATTATAGTCATGGATAATGCCAGCTACTTCTCAAGAAAATCCGAAAAAAAACCAACGTCTTCTTGGTAAAAAAATTACATCATTCATTGGGTTACTGTTAAGGGGGCATTCCGATACAAGAGACCGCGACCAGCGACCGAGACCGAGAGACCGCGACGTGCGACCGCGACGTACCGCTTTAACAGATTTGTATGTGGTGCTTTCCGATGCAAGCGACAGCGACGCGAGACGGTAGGCGTGGCCATCGTGCGACCAACGGTCGCGCGACCACACTGCTCTGGAAGCAGTGATACGCTGCGACCTGCATAGTTTATTTCAATTATTTTATACCTAGAGAGGGTTGAATGGCGACGTTTTCTACTCAGGAAGATGAATTGTTCATCGATTTAGTGTCTAATCACCCACCATTATATGACAGCACTCTCCAGGCTTATAAGGATAGTATTGTAAGAGATAATAAAGCAGTTGGAAGCACCCCTCATTTGATCTTGATGTGTATATTGAATCAATTTTTTGTCTTTTTTCTTGCGGTAAAGCCAACACAATTATATCTTCGTCCTCGTCTTCCAATAAACGTTTTAGTGAATGTTTTCTTACTTTAAGATTGTTAGACATGGTTTTCTGAAACGTACACAATTACTAAATTAAACAAAAATGGACCTAGCCAAAGTCGCCACGTCGCGCGTCGCGTCGTCTGTATTTGTATGATACTGGTCGCTTGTCGCTCGGTCTCGGTCGCTTGTCGTAAAGAAGCCATTTCATAAAGACATAAGATATGCTGAAAAAGGAGCTACTGGAGATTGTAAAGTTGAATAAACCTCTTTGTACGAAATTTGTTGTAGACGAAATCGCTTCAAAACGAAATATAACGGTACTTCGCCTTCCGCCATATCACTGTGAATTAAACCCCATAGAATTCGTGTGGGCGCACGTAAAAGAGTTTGTAGCAAGGTATAACACCACTCTTAAAGTGCGTCGAACATGTGACTGAAATAGATAGAAGAAAGAATGTGGGAAGCTGATAACATGCTAGAAAACACTGTAGAGCATCTTATTATTTCTCTGGACCCAAACGACGATAGTTTATCGGACTACTCGGAACATGATGACTAAAATTTAAAAATTAAGTTGTTGTGTTGTACATAGTAAATTATTTTTATAAATATTAATATTTATTCCAATTTTTCTATTCTCATATTATTCTTACCTCTATATAAGTTTTTATCTACTTAATATTAGAATAATAAATATCCCCATTATCTGCCTATCGCTATAATTATAATCAAGTACCGTAAAATGGGTCGAAATTGACTTTGTGGGGTGAAATTGATCCCTAAATCAAATTTCAATATTTTTTAAATTTGGCGCTCGTATTATTTGAAAGTAGGAAGTGTCAACCTTGTTTAATTTAGTTCAATGAACAACGAGAACGTGCTTGTGTTTTCTTCGGCCAAATATTCAAGTTTTCTTTAAAAAAAATAAATTATAAAGTGATCCTACATTTTCATCCTTTTTGGTACATCGAGAACTTTCTAAGGTACGTTGAAAACTCTTTGTTTTTAAGTTTGTTTACCTACAATATCGTTAATAGTGATGTTTGGTTATGTATTGCACGTTGCCAGTTTGACAATGTTTAAAGGAGGAAAGCGGGAAATTTAAAAAATTCCTCATGGGGTGTAATTGATCACAGATGTGTGGTGAAATTGATCATCGGTGTGGGGTGAATTTGATCGCCTTTTTCTTCTGTTTTAGGGATCTAACGACCATGCCTCGAACTTATAGAAAAAAGCTTGGGGCGAGAAGTTACAAAAACTACTCTGATCAGAACGTAGAACGTGCCCTTGAAAAAATTGTGGACCATGGGTGGGGCATACGAAGAGCATCAAAGGAGTATACAATTCCATATGGGACTCTCAACAATCGTTATCATGGACGACGTGGTGGTAAAAATGGTGGTCAGTCTGTTTTTTTTACAAAGGAAGAAACATCCTTCATTAAGGCTATTTCCACGTGTGGGGAATGGGGATTCCCTTTGACACTGTTAGATGTTAGGCAACTTGCCAAAAACTACCTAGATTGTGCGGGTCGCACTGTAGAAAAATTTCAGAATAATTTACCAGGGAGAGATTGTGCATATTCTCTTTTGCGTAGATATAAAGGTGAAGTGTCCCATAAATTGGCAGCGAACATCAAACGATCTCGGGCCGATGTATCACGGCAAGTAGTCGTGGATTATTTCGCAAATTTGCAAACAACCCTACAAGGAACTCCGGCGTCTCATATTTTTAATTATGATGAGACGAACCTACAAGACGATCCAGGTCAAAAGAGAATGCTGTTTCGCAGGGGCACTAAATACCCCGAACGTATCTGCAACTTCACAAAAAGTGCGACGTCAATTATGATGTGTGGTTCCGCGTCGGGTGTTCTCTTGCCACTCTCTTGCGAAAAATCCCATCAGCAAACCTCGAAGAAGAAACTGACCAAGCTGTAAATAATGTTCTGGTTGAATACTTACAACAGCAAAGATTTGCAGCCGCACCAAGCAGGCGAAATGTAAGGAGGCAAAAGCTTATAGTCGAACCTGGAAAGAGTGTGTCCGCGCCTGTCGAAGAAGACTCAGATAGCCAATCTAGTCCACCTGAATCACTAACTAACCATGATTCCGACAATGAATCAATGGAAGACATCCAGAAAGAAATAGAATATATCTCACGCCAAACGAAAATAACGTAGAAAAGGGGAAGTTTTTGTTGGTGAAAGTATTAGGGGGTTCACGGAAGAAAACCAACTATAGATACGTTGCCGTTGTTCAGAATATTTCCGAAGACGAAATTGAAGTATTAGGCATGAAGTCTCTAGTTGAGGGGAAAAATATTTTTCAAGCTGTGGAAGATGATTTATTCTCAATTGACACTACAGACATAATAGCTGTGCTGCCGGATCCCGAAATAAAACTCCTCGACGGCCAAGAAGCATATTTTTTTAATAATTTAGTGGACATTAATGAAATGTATGTAGTTATCTATATGTGTTTTTTTTTGTTCTGTTTAATCATAGTTTTGTTCTTTTAGTTTATATTTGCCAATAAATATTTACCACTTTACGAAAATCGAATTTAGAGATCGATCAATTTCACGCCTATCATGAAATTATATTATAACTTTTTTCTGAAGAAATAAAATTTCGTCGGGGTTAACTTGATCAGCTTCCTAGTGTTTGTACGTTATTTCAATGCATTTAAATACACGTGATCAATTTGACCCCACTGTAAGTATCAAATTGATCAGTTGCTATTTTCATTATAAAGGCAAAAATTGAAAATATTTTTGGATTTTATTTTATGTGAATGTTTTATATATCGTAACTACACTTTCTTGTGTAAAATTCAGTGCTATTATTGCGTTTAGAATGAAAATATAGTTGAAAACAAAAAAAAGTTGATCAATTTCGCCCCATTTTACGGTATAATTCTTATTATATTTATTATTCTAGTAAACTACCTGGAGTAACGCCGCTGTCACATTACTTTCATTCACCAAACTCGTCTTTCTATTGTATGCAAATTAGGGTGAGCCCAATTTAGGAGCGATTCGGGGTGTGTAGGTCTTAAATATCTAAAATATGGAATTTTTAAAAACTATCATTGCAATTACCCTGAAATTTACAATGCAACCCTTAAGTTATTCACCCTGCTTAATATGTCCTGTCATTGCAAATTTACATTTTATTACTCTCTCACATTAAGCAACAGAGTATAATATAGATATGAATACTGACGATGTTCCATGCCTTATGACTTCTTGTAGCTTTTTATAATGCGATAAGAAACAAATAAACACTGAGCATTCGATGAAAAGGATGGAACAAGTAGTGTGTGCTCTCCGTAGCTGAAATTATTTGTTTTATGGAGGATATACCTTGTGATGTAAAGGCGAATCTCAACACACAACACAAAATAACTTCACCCGCTGTGTAATCGAAAGTAACTAACTAGAATTACCAAACAGTTATATTAATCTCCATCTTATTTAATAAGTAGGTACTTATTGTGTCAAGGTTTTCTACGCTACGCGGGCGTTAAATTTAAAAAGCTCATTACATTCCTGACACGTCAAATTATGATTTTAATCCCAAGAAACAAATCTAACTCTAAATCCGAGTTCCAAGAGGAAGTGATTAACGGAGAAATGGCATAGAGCTTAAGATTTAGCAACAAAAGGCACCGGCCAATATCCAGCACGGAATCTAATCTGGGATCTGGGGACGTCCCGCTGTTTGTAATTTCACTTGATACAAAAATGCACACGAAGAAATAATTACATGTGGCAGCGTCAATATATAATAATGATGACGGTCGCAGCTACTTTTCCTTAATAATTTTATTGGTGCGGTCCTATTTGGGCATTTTCCTGTAACTTTTAACATTTTACAAAAAAAAGTGACAACAGGTTCAAACTTTATGTTGCGCAGGCTTGCTATTTAATAAGAAAACAAGGAGGCCGCGAAAAATTTTAATAGATTTAGAATGTGCAATATTATCTTTTATAGAGGGTGTTATTTAATGATATAATTAACTGACTAAATCGCTACTTGATGCAAATCCATTTGAATTCATACAGGGTGGCAAAAAAGTCGCACATAATGCCTGTAACTTTTGAATTACCTCGTATACGAAAAAGTGACCTTTATGAAAGTTGTTCAATAAATTATTCCCCACATTTCTACCTTCATGAATTTCTGGTTTGGTTGCCATAGAGACCAACTTGCTTTTTTTAAACGGAACACCCTGCATATGATTGCATATTTGGATTCTCCTGGGAAAACTCTGAATTTTTTGGAAATTGTTGGCTTATGTATTGTCTAACATTTGCCGCATAATGCGCAGGTGCTCCATCTTGCTGGAACCATACCTGTTCGTTTATGCCATTATTTACACCCGGTAAAACAATTCTGCAAGAAGGGATTATGTGATTCCTGAGGGAGGTCTAGATATTTTTTGTCATTCAAATTACCATCTATAGAAAAGGTCCCACAATATGTCTACTAACTATGCCCGCCCAAACATTAACTTTTTCGGGCCTCTGAGTATGATGAAGTTATTATCGGTATTGAATGTTTCCATCATCAGCTCACAATATTCAGCTCTTTTACATAGGCGTGCGCAGACTGTCCTGGCACAATGATGCCTTCGCTTCCTCCTTCGAGGGGCCTATCCCTGGAAGTTCTTAGTACCTCGGCTAGCTTACAGTCGTTTTCTCAGGGGCGGCATATTGTGTAGGGCAGTTTGAAACCGCACCCAAGCAGCGGCTTAGGGGCGGCCTCGGTAGGATAGAGCATCTTCGCCTTCTGCCGTCTGGGCTGGCGGAATTTTCACTTTGCCACGTGGTTTTTACGGCTTGCCGACCTGGTGCAGGTTATGCCCAGGTGGTATCCACTCGTACAGGTCTTCTCGGTAGTGGCACACGACGCTGGAGGGCTGGCAACTGACATCCAGTCCTGGCATCGGCGGTCTCGTACTTAATCATCTTGAATTTATTTTGCCACGTGGTTTCTGCTGCTTGCCGACCTGGTGCAGGTTATGCCCAGGCGGTATACACTCGTGCAGGTCTTCTTGGTAGTGGCCCTCGACGCTGGAGGACTGGCAACGGTCATCCAGGCCTGGCATCGGCGGTCTCGTACTTCTTTAACTTTAAAACATCTTTATTTCACTCTGCCACGTGGTTTTGGCTTCTTGCCGACCTGGGGCAGGTTATGCCCAGGTGGCATATACTCGTACAGGTCTTCTCCGTAGTGGCACTCGACGTTGGAGGACTGGCACCCATCATCCAGTCCTGGCATCGGCGGTTTTGTACTTCATAACTTTATTCTTCTTTGATTCTTCTTCGCCACACGGTTTTCTTGGCTTCTCCACCTGGAGCAAGGTATGCCCCAGGTCCAACCCCTCGTACCCGTCACCCAGGGCGATGGCGTCCGGCGCGCCTCCAATCCAATAGCGGCACCGTCGGCCATGTCGGTATCCGTCGCACACCACTTGGTTGCCGACCTGGAGAGAATTATGCCCGGGTGGAAAACTTTTGACTGAAGGTCCCATTCATACGTTGCTGGCATCCATACGTTATAATTGATACATCTTCTTTTTTTCTATATTTCTTCTTTCGGACCTGCCCGTACCCTTGGGTACGAACGCCTCGGAACGGCTGGGAACCACTGCACCCTCGCAGTATCGGGTTCGACCTCGGCGCCCTTCACCGGTGCTTCTTCAGCACGCCAAACTAAACACTTGAGGTTTCCCAAGGGACTTCCCCCCAAATGAAACAACCTCCATGCCGCTTTTAGCCAGTGACAAAGGCCCAGCACGTCTTGCCACTTGCAAGGTACGACACCAACTGAGCTCTGTCTTGAGAAACGCGCTATTTATAGCCGTTTCCCAAGATCGAGTTCCACAACACCCCCACCCTCAAGAGCCTTTGTCACTGGTGATCTATTTGACCATGCCCATCTGGCATGATCACACAATATTTACAATCCAAAAATCTTTTCTAACAAATACAAAACAACTTAACAACTAATACAACAACTAATACTAATACTTCTTCGTTTCTTCAACGTTTCTTCCTCCTTGACTTCGTCCCGGCGACCTCGGTCTGAGGGGCCGTGGTCCGGTCTTCATCTATTCATTCACAGCGTGCTTCATACGTCGTCTCAAAGGATCCCTCTCCATGGAGGAATACAAGTGACGAGAAAATCCAAGAATGGTGATTCTTCGTCCCTCCATAGGAGGTCCCCTTGATAGTCGTCTTGGCACAATGACTGTTCAATATTCGGTCCAACTGACTTAACAATTCTGTCCTCATCAGTTCTTGTCCATGATGTTCGACCCAAATTCAAGCCTCCCCACACTTTTCGCTCTGCTCTGATGTCATTTGCACGGCGTTCAGCAGGTCGGGTTGTCAACGTTCAACGATAGCTTAGGCCCAAAGGACCTAACTCCGTTAGTGGGTTCTTTTTCACTCCTATCGCCTGAGTGAGTCAACTAGTTGGGCGCCATGTCCTGGCACAATGATGCCTTCGCTTCCTCCTTCGAGGGGCCTATCCCTGGAAGTTCTTAGTACCTCGGCTAGCTTACAGTCGTTTTCTCAGGGGCGGCATATTGTGTAGGGCAGTTTGAAACCGCACCCAAGCAGCGGCTTAGGGGCGGCCTCGGTAGGATAGAGCATCTTCGCCTTCTGCCGTCTGGGCTGGCGGAATTTTCACTTTGCCACGTGGTTTTTACGGCTTGCCGACCTGGTGCAGGTTATGCCCAGGTGGTATCCACTCGTACAGGTCTTCTCGGTAGTGGCACACGACGCTGGAGGGCTGGCAACTGACATCCAGTCCTGGCATCGGCGGTCTCGTACTTAATCATCTTGAATTTATTTTGCCACGTGGTTTCTGCTGCTTGCCGACCTGGTGCAGGTTATGCCCAGGCGGTATACACTCGTGCAGGTCTTCTTGGTAGTGGCCCTCGACGCTGGAGGACTGGCAACGGTCATCCAGGCCTGGCATCGGCGGTCTCGTACTTCTTTAACTTTAAAACATCTTTATTTCACTCTGCCACGTGGTTTTGGCTTCTTGCCGACCTGGGGCAGGTTATGCCCAGGTGGCATATACTCGTACAGGTCTTCTCCGTAGTGGCACTCGACGTTGGAGGACTGGCACCCATCATCCAGTCCTGGCATCGGCGGTTTTGTACTTCATAACTTTATTCTTCTTTGATTCTTCTTCGCCACACGGTTTTCTTGGCTTCTCCACCTGGAGCAAGGTATGCCCCAGGTCCAACCCCTCGTACCCGTCACCCAGGGCGATGGCGTCCGGCGCGCCTCCAATCCAATAGCGGCACCGTCGGCCATGTCGGTATCCGTCGCACACCACTTGGTTGCCGACCTGGAGAGAATTATGCCCGGGTGGAAAACTTTTGACTGAAGGTCCCATTCATACGTTGCTGGCATCCATACGTTATAATTGATACATCTTCTTTTTTTCTATATTTCTTCTTTCGGACCTGCCCGTACCCTTGGGTACGAACGCCTCGGAACGGCTGGGAACCACTGCACCCTCGCAGTATCGGGTTCGACCTCGGCGCCCTTCACCGGTGCTTCTTCAGCACGCCAAACTAAACACTTGAGGTTTCCCAAGGGACTTCCCCCCAAATGAAACAACCTCCATGCCGCTTTTAGCCAGTGACAAAGGCCCAGCACGTCTTGCCACTTGCAAGGTACGACACCAACTGAGCTCTGTCTTGAGAAACGCGCTATTTATAGCCGTTTCCCAAGATCGAGTTCCACAACAAGACTGTTTAATATAGGTGGGCCACGTAAGGAGGCAAAGCCCGCTGCAGGCGCCGCCGGAGGCAAAAAAATTTGTGGGTGCCACGCCCACTTTTCAACTAAAAGTCGTTAAGATCGTTAAAAAAACAAGGCAACAGGCAAAGCGCGCTTTTTCAAATGAAAATATAAAATCAAAAAGCAATGACAATCATTAAGGCTCAAAACTATCGATGGTTATTGACAGCTAATAAAAATATTTAATAAATACGCAATATAATAAGTTACAAAATAATTTATTCAACCAAAAAACAAATTAACAATTAATCTAAGAAAAATACGCAATAATACCCAAGATCAAGATGAAGGAATAAATAAAAAAAAAAGGAAAATGATAATAATTTCTGGAAAGTTAAAAAAAAATAAATAGTATTTTATAAACGCATTCGACGTGTTGACGCTGTTAGAACTTTAAACTCATCTATCACGTTATCGTAATTAACATTGGTTGTTTTGTCCTGTTCAATAAATAAGAAGAGAAGTGAATCTAGTCTGTCTTGTAACATTGTACTCCTCAGTTTTGATTTAACTTGAACCATTTTAATTCAAGGCCAAACGAAAAGTCCATGCTGTTGCAGGGTTGCTGCTGCTCTAACGAAGTTTTATATGTAGACTTTTATTTTTTATTTTTGGGCATTACTTAGGTAGGTACTTTTAAGAATTTTTTGTAGATAAAATTAATTTTTTTGTCTTATAGGGTGGGCCATGGCTCCCCCGGCCCCCCCCTGTGCGCACGCCTATGCTCTTTTATCAAAACCTTCTCTTGCTTAAACAAATTTTTCACTGACTGATGAGACACATTAAAATCCATTGCCTTTGGCCTGGATGGTTATGTTGAATTTTCATATATTGAGAGCATGATGTCCAAAGCTTTGTCTCCCCCGGTTGCTGTTTTAGGTCAACCTGATCTAGCGGCTTCATAGCACTGCCTGTTTCTCGAAATTTCTTTACCACTCGACACACCGTTGACTGACTTATTGGAGGCCTATTTGGATATAATACATTGAAAAGTTGACAAACCTGATCTTGCGATCTCTTCATATTTCCGTAACCGCTCATTATTAAAATTTCAACTCGTTGTGTCTCATTCAGATGAACCATAGTGTAAATAAATTAGAGATCAGACAACAGAAAATTATACAGGGCCTCAAAATTGACACCTCTTAGGTCGCTGTCATGAAAACACCTTGACTCAACTGGTGGGTATTAGGTAGGAATAATTATAATTAGGACGTTTTTCATTTTTGAGCTGTCATTATCTCGGAAACGCTTTCAGACAGGTGAAAATTTAAAATATAAAAAATTCAGAGTTTTCCCAGTAGAATCCGAATATGTAATCTTATGCAGGGTGTTCTATTTAAAAAAAAAAGTGAGTTGGTCTCAATGCAACCAAACCAGAAATGACATAAAAAGTTCATGCAGGTAGAAATGTGGGGAATAATTTACTGAACAGCTTTCATAAAAGTCACTTTTTCGTTTACGGGGTAATTCAAAAGTTACAGGCATTATGCGCGACTTTTTTGCCACTCTAAAAACTTTTTATAAGTTGGTTCCACTTCTTTATTGTACACTGTACGACATATGTTTTGCTATACTATAGCTTCTTCGGCTACTTATCACAAACTGTTTGTTTCCCAAGACTATTTCTTAAATGTCTTTATTTATAGTTTGTTAGTTAAATTAATTTATTAAAAAACAAAAATAGCTGTACAGTGCACATAATATAAGCGCATGGTAAACTGATTTTGCAATATTTGAACCACGTTCATTGACGGCAAAACATCTCGAAGCCAAGTTCCTGCTCAGTGCTCTAATATTATTCTCAAATTTAAGACAGCTATCAATGACAAGGCTCAGAAATTGGTACTAGGGCAATTCTCAAGGGGTGAGCCACAAATAACCAAGTCCTCCATAGCACACTTAAAACTAATTACATTTGTTTTTTCAACATTTAAAGACAGTAACTTGAAATCAAACGATTCTTTGACCTTAACCAAATCTGAGGTAATAAGATCCTTTAAGATAAGAACATTGTTACAGTGCCATAATATTGTAGCATCGTCAGCGAGAAGTGTGAACTCTCCCACAATGTCGATAGACGTCAAATCGTTAATATATAAAAAAAAGACTCCCCAGTCAATCACATGACTCTCAGAACAAACAGAACCCTTGAAAACTTTCCGACTTCTGCCCCCAACTAACCTTAGCTTCCGCAGCAGTCTCCCATGACTGATGCAGTCAAAGGCTTTTGATAAGTCACAAAACACTGCCCAGGCTACCCCCCTTTATTCATATGGCCGTACACACCCTTCACAACAAGAACATTGGCATTTTTATTATGTTGGATTCCGAACTGATTAATGTTAATAATATCTTTATTCTTTATAGATGATATTAAACGTTTTTTAACCATCTTTTCAATTATCTTTGATTGATAACGTCGATAAAAGGATTGGCTGAAACGTATTTTTTACTATTTAATCATAAACGTAAATGATCTGCTTCAACTTCTTTACCTTTTTTTTTATGCTTCTTAGAAATATACCTAATAAAATGGTATATAGAGGGTGATTCCTCGGGTTATTCATGACGAGCTTGCATTAGAACTTTTGCAAGACCTAATGAAAGGTATACACGCTGACACACGTGACGCATTTGTGATAAGGGGAGAGAGAGGGGTGAGAAAAAGTTTGGATAAATCAATTTTTTTTTAAATAAAGCCAGCAATATTTGTATTTAATACTTTGTTTTATTTATGCAGCTCCACCCTTGGTTTTCCTTGTTTTAACTTTAACTAGCTAGCTCCACGACCATCTTGGAGGTGTTGTTAAACCCCCTCCCTCGAGCTAAGGCAATTGGCACGCGTGCTCCACAGCTAGTGCTGCTCGTGCTCTCTGGCCACCACTTTTATTAGTTTTTTTATTTCCGTATTATTTAATTAATTTAATTTAATCCAAGGTAATTTTTTTTTTCCTACGTTAATTTTTTTATTTACGGCTTTGCTTAGGTGCTCCTCATAGCATCGCTGAAAGTACCATTTTTTTTTTTAGGTAAAATAAATAATTTTTTTAAATTTTATATTATTTTTTTACTTCTAACCCACAAGAAAATAACACTGAAGTACGCAGTAATTTTGGCGCCCAACGTGGGGCCCGACAACTCGGTTACCGGTATTTAAGCCAAGTGAAATAAAACAGACGTACTTACTTAAATTTAGTTATTGTTGTATAATCAATGCAACATCAGCATAAATTTTCCTCAAATAAACAGTAAATCTCAATATCTTCGACATTCGACAAACGGTCAAGTTCGCCTTCGGTTGCTTGATATATAAAGGCCATTAACATCTTTGAAAAAAAGAAGAAATTAACCTAGAAAGTTTAGAACTAAAGCTGACAGGTAAAAATGGAAAACCAAAACAAGAAAATTTTCAATAGTAATATGTTAAGTGCATGTAAAATTGCTGAAAATCATGCATGAAGGTTTGTTGCCCTAGAAACAGCTTGAATGCATTTTTATTGTTATTTACCAAAAAGTGCCCGACCGAAGGGAGGGCACTTTTTAAGGTAAATAACAATAAAAATGCATTCAAGCTGTTTCTTTAGGGCAACAAATCTGAGCGCATGATTATCAAGCCATTTTACATGCACGAAATATATTTTTTAGACTATTTCCTGAATGAAAAACTAAAAACGAATCATTTTGATAAATTGACGCGAAATTGTCAAAGCAGAAATTTCAACTTGTTGTGACAGTGACGGTTATTCTCGTAGGTAACCAATAATGAAAAACCAGAAGAGTGCAATTTTCAACAGTAATATACCGATAGAGGAGGCGTCTTATCGGTAATACCGATGTTTTTAACAAGAAATCGATTTTCTGACAAATTTTTACGAAATGTAATTTTTACTTATAATCTGATATGATCCCGAGAGCTTTAGCTCGAGGGTCTTATCTTTGATTATAAGTAAAAATTACATTGAGTGAAAATTTTCTTGGAAAATCGAGTTTCGAGTGAAAAACGAAGGTATGAAGATAAGAAACCGCCTCTAGAGGTGTATTTTATTGGATAATTTACTGAACATAAAAATGAAGGCCGTCTGATAAAGGTAAATATACAAGTTAGAGGTGTTACTAATTTTTTATTTAAGTAAAAAAGCTACAAGCGTCTTTTCGAAAGCGTCTTTTCGAGCTAGCGGTAGTCTTATCGGGTAAGACGACCGTTACCAAGGTGGTTGCTATGAAAATGAGCGTTTTGATTGGTTCAATAAAAGTGAGGTGAATTATCAGCTCAATCGCGACCGAGGGCTGATTTTCACCGAAAATCAAGTGAAAAGCGCATTGTAGTTACAGTATATAAGGGAAATAGTCACAAAAATACTCCTGTATACAGGGTGTCCCAAAAGTAATGGAACACAGAGCAACAGCAGACTTCTTAAGGCGAAATAATGCGATTTACTTAAACTTGCCTTATCCCAAAATTGATAACAACCAAGATACAGGGTGTCAAAGTTTTAATTTTGTTTTCGTTTTTTTGTGATTAATTTTTAACGAAGCGACATAGCAGCACAAAACTAAGGGTTTTGGGGTTTCTTGAGGTGAGGAATTTAAAATTATCCATAGTTTTTGTGTAACCAGTAGAGGGCGCTATCTACGGCATGCCCCACTCATTTTAGCTGGCATAACTTTGTTTAGGCTTCTTATATCGATCCAACTAATAAAAAAATAAGTTACTTTGCTTCTTTTACATCAAAAACGTATAAGTTATTGAATTCGCTAGGGGCAACCATTTTCGAGATAATGGCATTTCGTAGAATGCTAAAATATTTAAAATAATTGTGTATTCGTATTAGTGTTATTTATCCTAGCTGGCCTTGATTAAAAACAACGACATTTCTAAGACAACAACATGTTACACAAAGTATCGTCTGTCAAAGTTATTAATTTTCTAAGTACAATACTACGCAGATATTATTTAATTTTTGTAGTAATGCCTCGACATAATTTATTTTCCAATGCGGAAATGCGTCATATGCTTTGTATTTACGCACAAGAAAATTTTAACGGTCGGAGTGCAGGGCGCAGGTACCAAGAAATGTTCCCGAATAGAAGGCAACCAAACCGCAAATTATTTCAAAATACTTATGATCGACTAGGAGAGACCAAGGCATCTTTTAACGTACTCTTGTGTTCTTATGTCTCCATTTGGATACGCAGGCCTTTCATTTGGATAGCCAGTAAACATGAAATCGATACGGAAATGAAAATGCAAAATGCATAAATACAAGAAAAAAATCAGCTACCGAGAAAAATAATGCTTAATTCTTTAGAAACGTAAAACAAAATCAAAATTAAAAACAAACTCTTTTTAGACTAATACAGAAACATAACATACTATGATTAAGACTGGAAATCTAACTAAATAGGACACTCTTTGGTATTATTCAGCAGGAAAAAAGTGAATTATTAAAATGTGTTTCACTTTTAAAATAAACTATAAATATAATGATTTAGATAGTTAAGTAGACTAGGTACCAGGTACATAAAAATAAAAAATACCACAAATCAAAAGGAACTCGTTACGTACTCATTGTCATTGAAAAAGGAACTTCATTAAATAGATTATAGTTTAGGATTATCTCTAAAAAATGTACTAATAAAATCTCTAGTTTTGTATATTTCAAGAGTTGGCTCTCTAAACCTACGTTCTTTTTTCTTTAAAAACTCCGCGACTGCCGGTCTTGGATCAAATGGTCTGTTTCAACTCCATTCAATGACACTAAGAGGCGATCATTCATTGTATCTTCATTTCATGAAATTCTTCCTGGTGTTTTTATTTTGTTGTAATGGGTGGAGGTATTGTCATGTATTTACTTCAAATAAACCGCCATTCAATCTCCGGAAATATATCTATCTCTTTTTATATCAGATATATAAAAGGCATTAGGATGCGCGTACAGAGTTAGTTGTTTGATGTTGTTTGTCTGTCACCGAGCGCTCGTGTCCTTTGTTCTTTACCGTTTTCCGTGTGCCTCTCATAAATGTAAATCTGTTAAATGCTGTGATATTAGATAATAAACAAGTGACCAACAGTTTAAGAGTTTTATTAAAAATATAAGCAGCAAATAAAATAATAATTTTTGTATGTATACTTTTTGTATGTATACTTGTAAGTATCTACTTACAAGTATTTTTCTCCCCATGGTTATTGTTAGGACATAATATTTTAAATAAAAATATTTTTGACATACTTAACATCCTTTCATTCTATTTGTTAAGTATAAATATGCCTCCGCTACCATCTTCGGGTCTTTTCCAATGCAATAGATATACCCCAGTAAGAGACATGTTACAGAGTTTGAATTGGCTCTCCGTGGAACAAAGCATCAAAAGGGCGAACTTAATTCTAATATATAAAATAGAACATGAGCAGTTACCACGATATTTTAATGCTTTTCTTAAAAAAATATCAAATTTTCATAATTATAACATTCGCTCTGGCCAACCCTATAACATTGAAACAGTTAAGACTACATCCTTACAAAAGTCGTTATTTTTTGACTTTTCTTCACCTAGTAATGGATATTCTTCTTTGTTTATTGTAGGATCCAAAATATACGCCAAAAAGTGAAAGGACGTTAGAGCTTGAACATATCTGTTCTTAAATAATTGATATTGACGCAAGCTTCTTTCTTCTTCAAATTCAAAACTGTCAAAAATAGCCAGTAACTTTTTCCATATGTAAACTGCTTGAGATAAAAATGCACCTTTTTGTTGCATTGCATCCAGTGCTATAGAAATTGGTTTAAGCAACTGTAAAAAATCTTCAGCCATCCTTTTAATAGAGATATCTGAAACTTTTTTAAAAATCACTGGATCAATTTGATCTTTATGCTCTTCACATATTAATAACAATTTTGGCCACTCATTTACATAGATCTCAAGACAATCTGAAAGTGTATTCCATCGAACATCCTGAGGTAAGACCAATTTCTTGCCCCCTTTTTTTTATACCAAGCATTTGGCAAATGGGTATTGGACAATTTGGATATATGGACAATTTGACATCCTAGTTATTGGAAAATGATTTTGAAGATAGACAATATCTATCTTTGTCTTACATGTTGCTTGATGTATTCGTGTATAGTTTTCTTCTAGGTTCTATCCAAAGACATATAGTTCTAATGTCTTTGGTTCTAGGTTCTATCCATGGATTCTATACAAACACTTATGATTTGATTTGTTTGTAATTGTAATGTCAAGGATTTGTTTTGTTTACATTGACCAAAAATGCCAAAATGTTTTTCGAATCAAAGACAATTTTTAAAGATGCCTCTTTATAAAGTAGAAAATGTGGGTTGAAGACTATAAATGGCATTATGATTATGTTCGATTAGCATGGGACACAGGATTTTCATTTGATAAATGTAAATCCCCCAATTTGGATAAGAATAAAATATGTAAGTAATTAGTAGAATTATTTTAGGTAACTTTTTTACTTAACCAACTATTTCAGGTGTGATAGATATAGATCAGGTTGTAAGGGAAAGAGATGTTGATCTTCTCAGTAGTCATTGAATGAGGACTTATTACTCTTATTAGCAATAACGAGACTAAAAGCTTTTGTAATATACCCTTAGTGCAAACTATAAGTTTTCTTAATTTATTAGCATGTCCGGTGCTTTCATCGGGAGTATCAATGTCTGGAATTTTTTGAATTAAAGGCCAGCAATCACACACGGAAGTCGCAAATTTGGACACTTCTTCTTAACCGAGGAGATTCTCAACTAATGGTCGGCCTGCGGATATCATTTCAGCTTCTGATTTGGCACAAATAAGGTTTATCACATTTTTAATTATAGATAAAAACAAAACTTCTGTCTTCCTCCACATTTTTAATTGTTTCATCTTCTTCAAGGTTGAGTCTAATATTAAGAAAATTTTTAAAGGACAACACAACTTTCTGTCTTACTGCTGACCAATTTCGCCTACCCGTTGTAACGTATGTATTAGATTACTACGCGTATACTTTTGTTGGTCTCTGCTGAGGTCGACGCCTCTGAAGAATTTTGATTACAATCATGGTCAATATCAGCTAGTACCTGTTCTTCCTTACCTCCTGGCCAAGGAGCAGTAGTCAGCATATCCAATTTTCTCAAAGCTGCATCTCTAGCAGAATGTCCGGTTTTTTATTAAATTCATAAAAATTCCTATAATGTGAGAGAAAATATTTTATTTTTTGGTCAATCAAAGAGTCTCATGCGTATTTTATCCAAAAAAGGGCGTGGCACCCAAAAAATTTTTCAGTGAGTTTAAGGATATTGAAGGTACCTACAGGTGTAAGCAAATCTTCAATTGTTAGAATATTTCACGATGATCATTTCTCCCAAAATCTGCAAAATTCAGATCCAATGTTCTTAAATCGTATGTTGTTCACGGACGAGGCGACATTTACTCGACGGGGTGTATTCAATTACCGAAACAGACATGCGTGGGAAAATGAAAACCCTCATTTAGTTGTTGAACGTCACTTCCAACACGAGTTTAAGGTCAACATTTCGTGTGGAATTATCGGAAATCATCTTATACGCCCCTTTGAATTACCGCCAACTCTAAACGGAGATTCATATTTGATTTTTTTACAAATGAACTTGGAGGGCTTTTAGAAGATGTACCACTAAACGTCCGGCGAAATATGTATTTCATGCACACTTTCATGCCGGCACACTTCTCCAGACAAGTGCGAAATTATTTAAATGAACAGTTCCCTGAACGTCGGATAGGCTGTGGTGGCCCCTTGACTTGGCCGGCGCGAAGTCCGGATTTTAATCCAATGGAAAATAAATTATGTCGAGGCATTACTTAAAAATTGAATAATATCTGCGTATTGTACTTAGAACATTAATAATAACTTTGACAGATAATACTTTGTGTAACATGTTGTTGCCTTAGAAACGTCGTTGTTTTTAATCAAGGCTAGCTGTGATAAATAACACTAATACGAATACACAATTATTTTAAATATTATAGCATTTATGCAATAAAAATATGAAATGCCATTATCTCGAAAATGGTTGCTCCTAGCGACTTCAATAAGTTATATGGTTTTAATGTAAAAGAAGCAAAGTAACTTATTTCTTCATTAGTCGGATCGATATAAGAAGCCTAAACAAAGTTATGCCAGCTAAAATTAGTGGGGCACGCCGTAGATAGCGCCTTCTACTGGTTACAGAAAAACTATGGATAATTTTAAATTCCTCACCCAACTCCAAAACCCCTGATTTTGTGCTGCTATGTCGTTTCGTTAAGAAATGATCGCAAGAAAACGAAAACAAAATTAAAACTTTGACACCCTGTATCTTGCTTGTTATCAATTTTGGGGTAATGCAAGTTTGAATAAATTGCATTATTTCGCCTTAAGGAGTCCGCTGTTGCTCTGTGTCCCATTACTTTTGGGACACCTTGTATAGAAGAAATGAAATGATAGGGTAGATGATGTAAGGAAAGTAGGGTGACTACCGATATGGGCAAAATGTAATCCCGCTTGGCCAGAGACATCGAAAGGAAGGTAATTAACCTTAGTTTAAAACCTACTTTCATACAGAAAACAAAACATTGAACTTTTCACCAGATTTAAAGCTAAAATTTAAATCAGATATGTTATATAAGTTACTATGATTAGGTCAGTTTTAATGACTTTTTTTTTTTTTTTGGCATTTGGCTAAAAGGCTATACAGCCAGTCTCACAGTATAAGAAGCAAAATTATTTTTATAGTATAATAATAAATTAAGTAATAACATATAAACAGGGACACACGTTTCACGCCACACAAACAAGGTGGACCACGAATGGTAAAACACAAATGGATATAGGGACATTTTCTTTTTAAATTTATATAAGAAAAAATGATAAATAAATATAAAAATAAAAAAAAAAAAAAAAACAAGGAAAATGATCACAATTTAAGACGTATCACCTTAAGGTAATTAACTAGACCATGATGAATTTTTACATTTTGTAAGGACAATAAATTTAGGATATTAAATGGGCATTCAACCTTACACTCCTGGATTAGGTATTTAACAAGAATATTTATGTGACGTGCGTATTTACTGCATTCAAGAAATATGTGATCAAGATCACATTTGACCTGACAGAAATCACATTTATCAGAAGGTGAAATGGAAATTTTATTTAGGTGTGCCGGATAACACGCATGACCCATTTTTAGCCGAATAATGGTTGTAACAAAGTGTCTGGAAACTGGTAACTCTTTATGTCAGTATTTAGTCGGAATACTTTTAACGAGAGTGGAATACCTTGTTGGGGTAGATGTGCAAAAATATTCCCATCTTTCTTTCCATTTTTCCATTATCATGGATTTGAGTATAACGTGGGCATCTTTAAGGTGAGTCTGTTATAAATAGGTGCACCGTCAAATACACTTTCTTTGGCTAGTAAATCGACATGTTCATTGCCAGTTAGGCCGATATGTTCTTTTACCCAAATAAATGTTACATGCTTATTGCGTAACGAATTACGGCGTAATAGTTTTCTAATATCCCATATAACCGGATTATAGTTCCAAGGTGTTATATGTGCAATAGCCTTTAGAACTGACATGGAATCTGATAGTATGACAAATTGTTGATTGATATCTTTAAGTGAAAATTCAAGAGCTTCACGAATGGCCATAGCTTCTGCTGTAAAAATACTACATGAGGAATTAATTTTAAATTTAAGTTCACTTTTTGTATGAGGAATAAAAATGGCTGCTCCATTGCCGTCAGGTGACTTAGAGGCATCAGTGTAGACAGCGCCGGATTAAAGGTTTCGTAGGCCCTAGGGACCAGTGGTGAATTTTAGATTTTAATTCGGGGAGGTTTACTAACGGGTTGCGAAAAAAAATGCGCCGCAGACGAAAATTTTTTGGTTGCCACGCCCTAATTTTACCAAGAAATAACAAAATTTACAAATTAAGTGGTTTCCTAAACATTTCTATGCGTTTGAAGAGCCCATAATGGATGCCCATGCCCTGATGAAGTCGCTGACGTCGCTGTTTTTACAGATAAAGTTAAAAACATCATGTTTAATATATGGCCAAAAGTTGTTAATTAAAAAAAAACTTACAAAATAATTTACAAATTTTAGCTTTTTATTGAACAAAACTAACTTTTTGCCATCGAAAATAATTGCGTATATAGGATAAATAATATATATAATATAATGTATATGTAATATGTTATAAGGTTTTCTGTATCACATTGTAGTTTGTCTCTGTGTCTGTGAACTCTTTTTGTTATTGTAGAATACAGTATTGATCCTTTTGTTTGTGTCTATTTTTATTATATTTTATGATCGTAGGCCCTTCGCGTTTCGTAGGCCCTAGGCAAGTGCCTAATGTGCCTTATGGATAATACGGGCCTGAGTGTAGATAAGGACAGCCTCCGGAAACTGTGCAAGTTCACTTATTAAAAGTATAGAGTTGAGTGATTTAATGTCAGTAAAAATCGGAAAATGAACAGAAACATCCTGAATATTGCTAAAAAATTCGAAGTCTGACCTACAAAAAGGCGTTATTGAGGTTAAAATACTATTGTAATTCCTAAATGCTTCACATAGGGGTGGTGAGTTTTTATGATGCCAATATACATTTCCTAGATCATAAGTATTTAGTCTAACTATTTTGCGGAGAAGGTCGGTCTCAAAAAATCCTTGTTTAAATAAAAACTTAGCGCTAAGTACTTCTCTACGTAGATCTAAAGGGGGCTCTAAGGCTTCAACCAACAAAGCCTTAATTGGAGAAGATTTTATTACTCCCAAACAAATTTTTAATGACTTATTAGTGACAAAACTGAATTGTCACATGATTATAAACTGGAATGGGAGACCGTAATGTCACTGTCACGTCATACCTTAAGTTATTTCGAGGTATCTGGTACCGTCAGCTTGCTATTGAGAAATGCAATAATATTAAAATGACTTTACTTTCCTATCAGCCCATGTTGAAGAAATAACGCCCATAAAACTAGCCTTTTCTCTACCAAAAACAATTATTTTTTGTGTTTGCGGACGAATCGTGCGAGGACGACCGTAATTCTTCACAAACGAGTCACAATGGATGTAATTAACACGTGAAATATTAGAAAAACAAGTAGAATTATTAATCTTGGGACTCTCGTCCGGACGAGAGATTGGACTGTCAGCCGGGTTACAAATAGAGGCGGGTAGGTCGGTCGTCTCCTGCTGTAAATCATCGGAGCCGCTTCTCGGGCAGTGTGGCTGCTGCGTTAATGCCCGGTTGTTAGTGCTTTGCTTTTGCCTTTTCTGCACTGTTTCTGCTGTCATTTATCAATGTGAAAAGTACGCACTTTGGGGGTTGCGGGACATTCCGGACGGTTGATACCCGCTCTTAATGTCTATTAATCTTCCATTAGGTGGGTAGTTAGGATTTTTCGCGACCCCAAGCGAATGGTGCCAGATTGCAAATAGCAAATATAATAGTACAAATACAGGGGGAATTGTCAAAATTAATATAGTCTATTCAATAACACTTTGAACATTGGTGTTTATGAATAAACAGCTGATATAGTATATCTACGCCAGCTACCAGTTTAATGATGGCCGACGACATATGTCATATCTAATAACATTTTTTTACAGAACTTAAACTTGTTCAGGACCGGAGTTTTATTACCAATTAAAAATATTTTTTGTGTTATCAAAAAACGAATCTTAATAAATAAATGGCAGGTAGATGTCTAAAAATGTAAATAAAAAGTAAACATGCGACACCGAACCAAAAGTAATGTTTTTTTTTTTTTAAACCATGTTACAAACCTGAATGTGCTAAATACAATTAAAAATAACAGAGCAAGAGGCGAGATTGTTGACGACATGTACCTTTTTGTGTTCGTGAGATTCAAAATATAGTTGACGACTAAAAGTCGTCTTACAGGATATGCATATAATATGCCAGATTAAAGAGGGAAAAAGTCAAAATTAGAACAAAACAAGAAAAATTAGCATAACCGAAACGAGGGGCGAAAGTCAACGATTTCACGAGCTCGGGCAGCTAACTTCACACTCGTGAAATCGTTGAGTCGCCCCGAGTAGCGCATACAATTTTTCATAACACATGCATTGAAAATATGAC
Organism: Polydrusus tereticollis; assembly: GCA_963920685.1. NCBI lineage: Eukaryota > Metazoa > Arthropoda > Insecta > Coleoptera > Curculionidae > Polydrusus > Polydrusus tereticollis. The sequence goes on from OY987327.1 coordinate 28,934,698, forward strand.
TTGAGATGCCTCGCAATTCTGTGTATTCCATTAAAGTATATTTGTAAAAAGAAAGTGACCACAAAGAGAGCAAGATGCATATGGGGCATTCCACACAAAATTTGCAACTCAAAATTTTTTACCCACGAACAATTTTTTTTACGGTTCAGCAATCAAAAATATTTGACACGTATTTTTTTATTTTAATGTGATGCACAGATTTTTCGAAAAAAAAATTCTTGAAATTTCAAGTTTGTAAAAAAGCACCTTTTTCCGATCGCTTATACAGCAATATCGAATAAAGATACCTATAAAAATTTATCACATACATGAAATGTTCGCCTTTTTCTCAGCTTTCGAATAAAGTATAATAAAGCTTAATTTTGTAATTTGTTAAATGACAAAAATTGAAAACTTATAAACAAATACAATTTTTTCAAATTTGGACATGACCTTTTTCCTTTTTTGTTATTGAAAAAATTAACTCACACCTTTTTTAAAATACTGTTCAAATTTTAGCGTGGAGAATTGAATACTTACCAGACAAAAAATTTTTCAAGCACGGCTTGCACACGCGAAGCACGCCGCAGCGCGACTCGCTCAGGCCCAGACTGGATTATAAAAGTTCTCCAACCCTACGCGCTAAGTAAAACATAATCTTGTACTTGAAACATAGTTATGTTACTATTGTATACTTTAAAAATAAAGAAGAGATTTTCTATTATTGTGAATTTAAGGTGGTCAAAATAAAATGACTTTGAAACTTTAAGTTAAAGTACAAGTACAAGAATTTGTTTTACTTAGCGCGTAACTCCTTTTTATGGCCCCGTATTTGCGGGCACCAGTCAAGGTAAAAGATGACTGTCAAATAAAGTTGTCATTTTGAAATGTGTGCTTTATTGTTATAAAAACTCGTACATCGAAAATATTAAAGGTGTATTTATGAGTACAAATTAATCTGAATAAAACTAAAATAAAGTATCCAATTACAAGGTTAATTATGACATTTTACATGTTTCAATATTTTACTAATTAATAGGTAGGTACTATTAAATTGTTAGAACTTTAGGATTTTAGAAGATGTTCAAATATTCCTCCATTGACTGCTAGACAATAACCGAGGCGATCATAAAATTCTCTTCTTACATTCGCTAGTTGGTAAACTGAAATTCTATTGCATTCGGCAGAAATAGCATTTTTTAACTCGTCTAGATTTGGGTATTTTTTATCTTTGTATATCCTGTTTTTTAAATGGACCCAGAGAAAGAAATCATTTGGCGATAAATCAGGAGACCTGGCTGGCCAATTTACTGTATGATTTAAGCCAATAACATTTCCATTAACAGCACGGTTTAAATATTCCCGGACAGCCAGGGACTATGTGCCGGGCAGCCATCCATTTGGTACCAAACTTCCTGATTTTCCCTGGCGGCATCATGTAAAGTAGGTAAAATATGATCTTCAAGTAGTTCCAAAAAATATTCTGCATTTAAATTTCGTGTAAGAAATAATGGCCCGATAATATTTTCTCCGAAAATCCCAGCCCATACATTAACTTTTTGTGGATATTCCGTCCTTGTTTCCACAAACCTGTGTTGGTTTTCTTTGCTCCAATATCGATAATTTTGAACATTGGGTTCATTGTTTAATGTAAATGTGCATTCGTCAGTGAAACAAATGTTTTTTAAAAATTCCCTATCCATGTTTGCTCTTTCCATCATACCAAAACAAAACTCCTGTCGTCGTATTTCGTCCCTATCTCTTAGCTCTTGGTGCTTTTCATATTTCTATGAATAATATTTATGTCGTTTCAAAGCTCGTAACGCTGTGGTGTGATCTAATCCTATGTCATCCTCAAGTTTCCTTGTGCTGATCTTCCCATCATTTTCTTCCACGCACAATAAAACTTGCAAGTCCCTATCATTTCTTGCATCTCTTCTTTGTTCCTGCCTTTCTTCACATCTGCAGTTATTTATAACAGTGCCTTTTGTCTCAAATTTCTTGATAGTCCTTTCGACTGTAGATTTTGCAGGTATCGGTCTATTCGGATACAGAGCAGCAAACATGTCTGACACATTTTGATAACTATTTCCTTGATAATACCATTTAATCATCAATATTTTTTCTTTAGAAGTGTAATTCATGGCTAATATTTTCGATGTACGAGTTTTTATAACAATAAAGCACACATTTCAAAATGACAACTTTATTTGACAGTCATCTTTTACCTTGACTGGTGCCCGCAAATACGGGGCCATAAAAAGGAGAAATAGTTAAAAAGAAATCGGCGATAACCCGTAAACGGGCTCATCAAAAATATCTAAAGTTATTCTTTTGAATGTGGGTTTTAGTGCTCTTTAATAAGCCTAAATAGAATTTTTCTCTAAAATAATTAGGGAAGCCAATAATTGACCCCATTTAAAATTACATGGGATTTCCTATGTCCCGCTCGACGATGCAATACCCGGTATAATAAGGAAGGATGAAGAATCAAATCATCAAAGATTAAATAAATGGTGCTTAAAACCTGCAATATTGAGCTCTAACTCTATAGTTCTGGTCATTACAGGGCAAGCACGTTTCAAGCAACCATTATGTTGTGGCAATAAAAAATAAATATATCAAATCAATATATTCTAAAAATATTTGTATAAAATATAATATTGGACATATTTACTTCTTTCTCGATTGGCATTAAGCATTGTGATTCAATAAAGCACAATATTTATTAAATATTGCAAATATATTGAAAACATATATCTGCAACACTATAAATAATTGTAAATATAAAAATTGTACTAAAATATTATATAAATGTGTATAAAATATTAATTTTTTTATATTTCAATTTTACAAAACTATAAAAATAAAAAATATTTTATAAATCTTGCGAGTATGTTGACAATATTGCCACAATATCCAATATTGCATAGATGTTGCCTAAATATTTTGACAATATTGGGTGCTACTAGGGTAGGATCCTATTTTATAAACGAAAATGATCTCCGTCCAACACTGGGTCTGTAGTAGGTACAGGGGAATAAACAATGTTACCATGGGTATCTACCACTCCCCTAGACAACGCTAGGGTAGCACCTACTTGTTCATGGAGAACTTGGTACTGAAGAAATGGATCTTCAACTGCGTTTGTTGCTCTGTGTCTTCCTTGTCCAGGCATTCTTGAGTAAGAGCCAGTTTCTCTGAATATTTGTATTGCATTGGATACTGTACTTTGAGCAATGTAAAGGAAGCTGCTTCTTCAGGAGTCATTCTCAATGTGTCGTATTTTGTTATTAAAATCCGTACCTTAATACCAAACCTAACTGAACTAACATGTCAAGTACCTTTGTTCTTGTTTATTGTTTGTTGCATGTATCACTTATATAAAACGTACTTTATCTATAGAATAATCTTTTATTTGTGATGGTTTGTTAGTTGTTGTTAATTCGTTGCATCCACTGTTAACAAAACGGCATTTAATGGAAATCATCATTAGGCAAAAGTTCTTCAACATTATAGATTTTAAAATGTGAATTGGCAAATGTTAAGATTTACTCGAACCTATTTCATAAAGTGATAAAGCCGGGATATAAAAAAAAAAACGATTTTTACAAAACATGACCAATATTTTTATCAATACTTACAAATTTCTCGTGAACATTTTTGTTGTAGGTATCATGTTATTATCAGACGTCGTGCAGTCTACAGAGATATGCTTTTTTATATCATTGTCTAGATATGCAGCTTATTTTTTAAATTAAGTTCCTTAAATTCTTTACATATTTTGTGATAACACGTCAAACATACAAGGTTTGATTCATCTTTTATCAATTCAATTGCCATTTTACGATGAGGTGTCCTAAATAACTCACCGCCAGCTGTAGAACTTCAATAATTTAATCTCAACGTTAATGAAAAAATTATATCAAAACTCGCAATACTACAACTAGAAATATACCTATCTGGGTACTTAATAAGCAATAAAAAATGTATTCCTTATACTGTCCCACTTAACTATTTTCTGGTAAGTATTCATATCCATTATAAACCAATGTAGTAATGAACTAAAAAGAAGGTGTAAAAGAAATATATTGAAGTCACCTTTGTGCCAATCTTGTGTTGATATACCAAATATCTGGAAACGTCTTCTTTCTTAAAACAATCTATAAAAGATTCCCCCCTAAACTTACACACGACTAGTACCCTTGATTGAAACAGTAATCAATCAACGCTAGTACCTAGTACCTATACGAGTATGAACACGAATATGAGTAATTAAATTAGTAATTAATGTTTAAGGTGAGAGTCTACACAGGTACTTTAACCATTTAAAACCGAAAACTTAACATAGATAACCAAACTATGAAAATGCAATTTTCGAACCGTAACAAGTTTCTGTATGGGCTGCATATTTCTTCCACATATAGGCCCAGAAACTTTACGGAACTCTTCTCAATGCTCTCCTTAACAAAATCTATATTCAAGACGTCACAGGTAAATGAAACAATGCTTGTCTTAGACATATTAAAAAAATTAATAAATTTGAGTCACACCAATCCTTAGTCACCAGTAGGTAAGTCCCTTTCAATCAATCTAACTAGGTTAGAGGTACCAGCTGCACTACGACATACTAGGGTTGTATCGTCGGCGAATAAAGAAGCGTACATTTATATTTATTCCGGTTAGGTCGTTATTATACAGTAAGATGGCCCCAGGAGAGAGCCCTGAGGTACACCTCTGTTCAAACGCAAGTCGGTAGACAGTTCTCCGGCCCAATTGCGACCTGGACGTCTACTCTCGAATTAGGGGAATGATCATATCAAGCGAGGTGATCTGTCTTCTGATAACATTTTCTCTAAAAAACATTTAAACCGTATTCTTGAAAGTGAAAATGACTATCCACATCCACTTAGACTTAGGAGAACGAGTTCTCTCGAAATTTTCTAAGAGAAGTGCGTTGACAAGCAGTCATATTAAGTTAACAAAAACATATGATGTGAATAGGCACTTCTCCTGAGAGAGCATTCACTAATCTTAAGTTGGAGAATAGATGTCCTGCCGGACAAATAAGACTGAAGCCACTCGAAACTCGAACGCCGCACCCACAAAGAAGCAGTTTATGAATCTATGTATGTTGATGGGGTGATCCCCAGAAAATTATGCCGTACTGAAAAATGGACTGCACAAAACCAAAACAAGGGATTTTTAGTAGTTTAAATGTCATTGTGTCCCCAAACGTTCTTTTAAGATAATGTGGTCAAAACATTGATGGATTTTGACTAGATGTTTTACGACATCGTTAAAAGACTAGATCGATGAATAGAGATATCATTGCTTTTGAAAATACGTCGATTTTTTAAAAATCAATAAACTAGTCAAGTTAGATTTTTAGTTTAAAACAGTGTTTCTAGATTTTTAGTTTAAAACAATGTTTCTAGATGATAGATCATTGACACTGGACGACAAAATTTCCCAAAAAGAAGTATAATATTCCGAATTCTAACTCCCCTCTTACTTCAACAGCGTAATTCTTATAGGCGAGGAATATAAATTAAAAAAGCAATAAGGATGATTGCATTATGGTCTCCGTATTCATAATGCAAATAATCCTTCCAAGGTAATGTGGGGCATTACCAGAGAGGGTCGCGGTCAGGAGAAGAAATCATCACCGATTAATATTAATGGTGTATTAATGTAGCTCACAGACTCCTGGATGGCCTTAACGCCGGTGGTCATCATTACCATCAATAGAAATTAGACGCAAAAAGAGGACCTGACCTTTTATTTCGACCAGTTACTTATATTAAGATTAGGGACATAATAAGGAATCTAAAAAACAAATCAGGCCGGGATATGACCTTAACGTAAGTATTTTAAAGACTATTTCCCTCATATACTGTAACCCAAATGGAATATACCCAGGCAACCAGAAGACGAACAATGACGTCTTGTGACGTCGTTTATTGGTTATATTTAGTCATTTTCGTCAAAAGACGACTTTCGGCCCAAAAAAGACGTCATTGTGACGACATATCGACGCCGTTATAGATCGTCTCGCGCATTACGTCTTAAGACGTCGATTTTTGGTTTAGCGTATGAATTTCGATAGGAGCAGGTAAACATGAGACATGAGACTATATAGAGAGTAAAAGGCACCCCAGACGTCTGGCTGTGATTAGTTAACATTTAGTTGACATAAATGACATTTGACGGCTAAGCACATTTTTGTTGGCGCTTATCGTGTACCTACCCATATATTTTTATTAAAAAAGTAAAAAAAAAAGTAAGAAAAAGTGATCTCGGACGGGGATACGAACCTACAACCTTCAGCGTTGCAGGCAGACGCTCTAACCACTACGCTACGATCAGCTAATCTTATTTCGGCAATGACAGCAGCCGTCCGACAGTCCGAGGTGCTTTTTAGTAGTACTAAACATACATAGGTATCCCAACGTTGCCATCACAAAACGAGGCAAAACGGGAACCGTTTGGCGCCCTTTTAACCCATATAAGTCTAGTGGAAGTGGCAACAACATATTCCATTTGGGTTACCAATGGGCGATATAGCATATTATATTGTATATTTATTTTAAATCAATCACAGCCGATGTCCCGAGTGCCAAACAGTTATTGGCAACGTTGGAGTTATGTCTGCCAGCTGCCTGCATGTCTAGCTTCTCTCTCGGTCACGACGCTAGACCGCCGCGAGCGTGAGGACTGTCAAATTTCAGCAATTTCCATTGGTTGAAACAATCATCTGACGTGAACCGACCAATTAAATTCCTGCAATTTGCGTCTAGTGTGATGCGTTCCTTTCCCGCTTTCTCCATCCCCAAAAAAACATAAGCGGTTGAGCTACTGGTCAATTTCCCGGTTTTTTCATAAATTCCAAATTCATGTGTTTGGTGTGTGCAATTTATTCTCTGGTTGGTAAGTACCTATATAGATATAATATATAATACTCCTACCATATCATAATAATTGTGGTAATAACTAATCTTTTTCGATAATGATCCCGAAATGAGCAGATTAAAAAAGCTAGGTTAGTTGAGTGAAAACGGTGTAGTTGTTTAAATTTCGATTTCTGCAAACTTGACCGAGACAATCTGGTCGTAAGTCTAGTTATCTGTACCTATCCAAATTAGCAGACTTTAGGATTTATTATAAGCACTGGATTAGTAAAAATTTAAATGTTAATTATGGAAAGTACGTCAAGCAAATTGGATACAATTATGTTCTTTTTAGGTACTTAAACGATAAGTTCCATTATGTCATATGTAGTTATAGAATTCTCTGACAGTGGGGGGCTTGCTGTGGTTGATTCGGATTGGTTAACTCCTAGAAAATGTGAAGTGTTCTGGCCTCCTTATAAGGACCGAGGAACCTTTTTCAAAGCCTTGAAAGCACATGAACAACGTGAGGAATCGTGGAAAGTGTATTCTGTTGCTCGTGTCTTTTTTGAAACAGGTTTGGCTGGAAAGCATTTCGTTGTTTACTTAACTTTTCAATTACTTTTTGCCTCTTGCCTGGGGCTCTCGGAGTAGGAGGGGGCTATTGCTCCATCACTCTCTGTATTGACACCTATTGTTTGAATATGTTTTATAGGGTATCTACATATTTTCAGATGATCTAGACAGAGCTTTAGACAAACAAAAAAAAGCTGAGTTTACTTCCAACTTGGACACGACAGAAGAGGAAGACGAAGAACAATTTGGTAAAAGGAGAAGAATTGTTACGAAAAGGTTATATTCCAGTGACGATGAGGAAGATGATGGACGCCCTAATAGACATTTTGTCATAAAACGTCCTCCACCAATTAAATCAAGCGTTTTAAAGAAAAAGAAAGGTTCAGGCAACTTGCAAGGTAGGTATCGCTTTCTGTATACAGATAGGTAATAATTAGTTATTTAATTTAACTGATAGTAAGTGTCAAGTGTAACACTGTGTAATTTTCGTGATAGGCATTGAAAGTTTAGGAATATAGTTTAATAAATATAAACTTTTAGATGTTCTCTCATTACATCCCAGTCCTACGGAAACTGCAAGTTTAAACAAACTGACATCTCTGTTTCATACACCAACCGGATGTGCTCCAAGCCTTTCTAGTGAAACTTCAGGTAAATTTTTTTCCTCTAAATTGGGTGCAGTTCCTTCAAATCTAGTTTAGTTGATGTTTAGGTTTTGAAGTACGTATTTCTTTTTAATTTATTTAAAGGATATACTGCTTTAGTTTTGTGTCTATGATGTCAGATAACTATTTGTCGAGTGGTATTTATTAAATAAAAACTTTTAGGGGGCCCTTCCCAGTGTACCAAGGTTACAATATCTACAACTGACAATAACTGTATACCTTTTAATGTTCCTGCACAAGTTCAGACACCAATACTCACAACTTCAACCATTCCTTCTTTAAATAAAGGTAATTTAAATTTTTTTGTTTTTTCCGACATAAACTGTAATTTATTTTATGTTTAGGTTTTGAATTATTGCTTCAACACATTATATGCCTGAAAGAGCAAAATAAACAAATTTTGGCTACCCTTCAAAGTAGACCTGCCGAGCACGTAAATTCAAGAATATCCAAGGGATTTCCAATAGACTCATTAGAAAATCTTCTTAAATTTGAGCAAGATGAATTAGAAGCAGAAGGTGGAGTGAAAAGTCTGGTTAGTTTGTCCTACACTTTTATTAATATTTTCTCTCTTTTTCAGAGCAATCAGGCTATCGCAGATTGTAAAATTAACCTGACCGATATAACACTTAGTACAATTAATGTGTAGCTCTGTTTTGATTTTAAAAATGTTGTTTTATTTTCTTTGCAGACTGATTTTTGCTCCATGTTGGGAGGAGATGGTATAACTGGAAGGACATACAGAGTTTTGAAGGAGCTTATTTCCGATAAGCTGGCATCCAAATTCAGCTTTTATGGAAAAAGAGCAAACAAGAAGATATTTGCTGACTTAAAATTAAAGCGGGTCATAGTAGGTAAGCAAGTCTATTTTTTTATATTTTGAGGGTAAATTTGACTTGCCGGCTTACCATAAAATAATGACTCCTCATTACACTCCTCTTATTTAAGGACCAGGTTTTGATTTTTAAATAGGACACCCTTGATATTTTTAGTTATTTGGCCTCAGCTTGATACCTTCAATGTTATGATACCTTATTTAAGTAAGGTACTTTCAACTTATTTTCTTTTTTAACCTAGAATACTGATGGTATCCTGCATTATTCTGTGTTTTACGAATGAATTTGTTTTTATAATGTTTAATTTAAAGTAGGACTGGCAGTAGTAAGAACATTTTTGAAAAAACCAAAAGCTTGTTATATTTGAAATAACATTTATGGTACCTCTGAAGATTTGTTAATTCATTCATTCACATTAAAATGTCATTCTTTTCAATTTCAGCATGATGGTTAATTTTCCTTTTGCTTTATTAAAATTTCAGAAGCTGTCAAAATAAAATGCAATGATGCAACAGATCGAGATGTAGAGAATGCAATAAAAACATGGCTAAAGCATGCACCACAAAGGGTAAAAACTGCAGAAGCTAAAGTAATAAATCTTTTTATGCGAAGTGTTTAATCTTTTTATGCGAAGTGTTTAATCTTTTTATGCGAAGTGTTTACATTTTTTATGCGAAGTGTTTCATTATTTTATGTTAAGACTTATGGAAAAACTTATGTTTCTTATGATTTATGAGACTTTTATGTCGTTTATGTTTATGAGAATTTTATGTCGTTTATGATTTATGAGACTTTTATGTCGTTTATGTTTATGAGACTTTTATGTCGTTTATGTTTATGAGACTTTTATGTCGTTTATACATAGGATAGGTTAACGGAACGAAAATCTGTAAATATTGAAACCTGCCTTGACATGTACCAGTTTCTTTATGTATCCAGATGTGTTCTTTAAGGTTATTTTACTATTTTTGCCAACGGTGTGTATAATATAGTTCAGGTCAATTTCATAGACTTGTGTCACACACCATATATTTTAATTTTAATTTTTCCGACTAGTTTCCGTAGCCATAATATGTACTTTGCCAGTTTCAATCATTTTTCAAGACTAATAAAAATAGTTTTAAAAGTATTTTTGTTCAGTTACTTGATACACAATGTGTTTCAATAAGTAGATATGCAGCATATGAAATTTTTATTTAAATTGTAATGTCAGAAATTTAATCATTACAATTTAATTCCTCATAATGAAGGGTCCTTGTTAGTAAATTATGGGTGCAATATAATAACCTGCTAAATAATTGAAACTATGACAATTACCCCTAACCAAATGGTCACCACACATTATGAAACTGGGCCTTATGCAGATATATATCTGCATAAGGCCCAGTTTCATAATGTGTGGTGACCATTTGGTTAGGGGTACTTGTCATAGTTTCAATTATTTAGCAGGTTATTATATTGCACCCATAATTTACTAACAAGGACCCTTATTTGGTCATCAAACCGTGTGAAACTGGTCCTTCAAGCAACGTCATGTAACGACGTTAATAGGACGTCATGTAACGTCGTTAATAGGACGTCATGTAACGTCGTTAATAGGACGTCACTGGGCGTGACTTATTCACGTCTTCCTGACGTACCAGGGACGTCATAGTAGACGTCATGTTAGTCAAATCTCGACGAAATCTGACGTCACTCATACGTCATATGGTTGCCTGGGTACAATGCGCTTTTCACTTGATTTTCGGTGAAAATCAGCCGTCGGTCGCGATTGAGCTGAAAATTGCACTCTTCTGGTTTTTCATTGTTGGTTACCTACGAGAATAACCGTCACTGTCACAACAAGTTGAAATTTCTGCTTTGACCTACTAGTTTTTCATTCAGGATATAGTCTAAAAATATATTTCGTGCATGTAAAATGGCTTGATAATCATGCACTCAGATTTGTTGCCCTAAAGAAACAACTTTCATGCATTTTTATTGTTATTTACCTTTTCCGTCGACCGTGTATTTACGAACTTCTTTAATGTATAAAAAATCGTACATTAATGGCCCCCATTAATGCATGATTTTTCTATTAATAAACGATTGTATTATAGGCAACCAAACATACATGAAATTAAATTAATACTCAATTGTTATTCAAATCAAGGTGGCGCGAAGCGGCTGTGACGCGTGCATGATGGCGTTTCGCGTAAGTAAAAAAAAACTGTCGCTGTCAACTAGTTTGGATTTCAAAATTTTGATCGTACAACGTTGAAATGAATGTCTTCGAAAATTTAACCCCACCAGAAATAGCAGAAACTGCTAATGTAGTATCGTTAAGTTTACTTCCCGCGATAAGCAAAAGATTGTATGAGAAAACGTACGCTGAGTTTATGTCATGGTGTGATGAAAAACGAGTGACGCGCTTTTCAGAATCGGTGCTATTGGCATATTTTTCGAATATTGCAGAAAGAGGCCTCATTGCAAGTTTATGGCCGAAATATTCAATGCTCAAATCGACTTTAAATTTGAAAGATGGCATCGATATAAGCAAATTCAGTAAATTAATTATGTTTATCAATAGGCAAAAAGTAGGATATGTACCTAAGAAATCGAAAGTCCTGGAAAAAGAACACGTACACAAGTTTATTTCTGATGCTCCTAACAACCTTTTCTTGATGACAAAGGTAATAAAAAAGAAAGGTAAAACTATAATATCTAACAATAATAATAAATAAATTAAAATTCGTAGGTTGCATTGATTTTTGGAGTGGCTGGCGCACTAAGAAAAGATGAACTGTTGAAATTAGAAACGAATGATGTTCAAGATCTGGGTTCAAAATTCCTAGTCACCGTAAAGGCATCTAAAACACACACAAACAGAATATTTACTATTGTGGGTAATGAAGAAAATAACCTTCTCAATTTGGTTAAACGGTATATGTCCCTGAGACCAAGACACACTCCACACAAACGGTTTTTTATTTTTTATAAATTTAATAAATGTTCTATACAGCCAGTTGTCATAAATACATTTTCCAAAATGCCTTCCATTATAGCAACCTTTTTAAAATTAGAGCAGCCACATCTCTACACTGGGCATTGTTTTCGGCGTTCATCTGCCTCGATACTCTGTGACAGTGGTGCAGATTTTTCAGCCATTAAACGGCTTGGTGGTTGGAAATCCACTGCTGTTGCAGAGGGATATATTGAAAACTCATTACAAAATAAAATTGATACAGCTGAAAAAATCCTCGGTACAACTATAACAAAAGCCCCTCATGCTAGTTCTATCAGCGCCACGACCAGCGCCGAACCACATTCCCTTACAAACATCCAAGATAATGACATAAACCTAAATTTAAATTCAGAATGTCATACAACTACTGATAATGTATCTGTACCTTGCTTTAATTTCAGTAATTGCACTATTTCTAATGTAAATATAAGTATTAATAAACAATAATAGTCAGTTCCATACATAATCATATTTTTATCGACTTTTGTAGGTTTGGTTGTTAAATAAAAATTTTTTTTTCATTATTAACAACACAATCGACGGAAAAATGTTGTAACTAACGCGTATATTAAAAAGCGATTAATAATTTCGACAAATTAACGCGCTCGCTGCGCTCACGCGTTAAAAATGTCTCGATTATTAATCGCCCTTATTAATACACTTGTTCGTTAAATTACTATAAAAAGTGCCCTCCCTTCGGTCGGGCACTTTTTGGTAAATAACAATAAAAATGCATTCAAGCTGTTTCTAGGGGAACAAACCTTCATGCATGATTTTCAGCAATTTTACATGCACTTAACATATTACTATTGACAATTCACTCTCTGCTTCAAGTGGTGTCAAAAGGCATTTAAGAAGTGCATTGCAGGTTAGATACGTCAATACTTGGAAAATAATAACATGCATGAATGGTTTCAGAGAGAATCACAGCACTAACTTTAGCATAATAAGTCTTGTAACTTCAATACTTAAGACTTTTGAAAGCATGGAGTATACCAGCACCATCTTCTGGGACTTCAGTCCGGTATTTGATTGTGTCTCACACGCTCTTCTTGTTGCCGGGCTCGGGTCGTTTAACTTTGATGCGGTTAGTCTGCAGCTTATGGAATCCTATCTCATCGATAGGTCTCAAAGTGTTACAATGTGTCATCGGGGAGTATGAGGCTGACGCTGGGTGTCCCTCAGGGTTCAGTTTTGGGGCCTTTGCCATTTTTAATATAAATTAACAATTTACCTGAAAGAAGTGACGCCACTGACCTTAACCTCTTTGCCGATGACAGCATTGTTGACCCTTGATTTACGCGTTGTCATTAGATTGCTGAGGGGGCACGTGAGGCGCAGTCGACTGTTGGAGCATGGTTTGCCAATAATAACCTTACTTTAAACGAAAATTCAATCCCTATCTACAAAGTGCACCACGAGCTTAGAAGGAAGGCAGAAGCTGGTATCACCAGCTGAACTTCTTCTATTTTTGATGGACACTTTATTAAGTACCCACGATACGGATGGCGCTGTCCAGTGCTTTATGTCCATGTATGGTTATTGTTATTGTTATTGTTATTGTCAATGCTCCCATAAAAACAACATTTAGCTATCAACAGCCAAATCATATCAATGCTTTTCAGTTGATATTTTTCCAACATCGATGAATTAAAGTCGATCTTTCTGCTACATCGATGGAATTGATGAAAATAAATTTGTATTTTGTGCATCCCTATTGCTGAAGTCTACTTAATATTGAGTTGACGTGTGTGCTAATTCCAATGTAAGTTTGGTGTCCAATATGACACCTAGAAATCTGATAATATCTGTAATCCGTATAGATTTACCATTAATTCTTGGAAGTGGACGAGAAATAGTGGGAATGTATTCTTATGCTTATAGGTAAAAATCACATGGTCTTGCTTATGGGCATTTAGTTTAAGACTATTTGCCCCTCATTAGGATCTGACGCCTGAGACGATATTTCCTTTACGATTGCGATTTTGCAGAATTTTATGTGTCGAATACATTTTCTTTGTTTTTAATTCCTATAAACCCCAACTTCACTTTGCATCTAATCTCGGTTTATCAGTGTATTTAGAGTATTAAAAATTAATATTAGCGCCAGGCATGAGCTCAAACGAACGAACCACAGGCGGTCTTAATATTTAGGGTTAAAAAAGTCGACCAAACATACATCCCAATACTTATGCACCCTATTTGAGAGGTTAGTGTTGTACTGGATTACTATAGTAGTAACCACCTCTTCATTTAACATGGGGTATATCTCAATAACCCTGTATAATCTAAGGCGACCATATGGCGTATAGCTTTGAAAGCATCGACTTTTGAATTACATTGCGCGTAATTAAACTGGTGTTTTTAATAAAAGTAGTCGCATATATGATAATTGCTTTATTATTACGTACAGGCTTTGTTGTAAATATACTTTGTGTGCATGCACAATGCAAGTCGATTTAGCTTTTAAAATTTACAAACATGCGATAAAACGATTGTCGACCGTTTAGAATTAATTATTGCAAATCGATTAATTATATGTAGGTATCGATTATTATTTAGATACTAGGTATATCAGGATGGGCTCATTTCATAGTCGATGAATAAAATGTATTTGTAAAAATAACTTTTTCACTGGTCAATGACTTCCCAGTTTCTATCTTGCAGTTATTTAGTTTCAATCGTATCATTGACCTTATCCCTCCAGGATTTCCTGGGCCTTCATTTTCTTCTTTTTCCTATTTGCTCCGTTCTGTGACCTTTCTTATTTATTAGTTGGGGTCCGATCTTTTTACGTGTCCAAAGTGTCCATAGTTACCAGACTTATATTTTTTGTTCAATGTACTTTGACGCATCTTGTTGCATCCGTCATTTCCTTGTTGGTAACTCTATTAGTTCGAGCACTGGAATAACCCCTAATGGACGTGTATCGTATGATATTTTATATGATCCTGTCATTATAATCCTTTAAAAAAAAAATCTTTATTAAAATTTAAAAACATTAGTTGAGCATCTATAACGCCATCAAGGAAATGAAAAGAATGAACATCGAGATTCTAGGGATCAGCGAAATGGGATGGCCTAATTCTGGAGAATGTCACATCGACGACCATTATGTATACTATGCTGGCAATGACGAGGTCAATCACTACAATGGCGTGGCACTCATAGTAACTAAAGAAATACAAAAAACTGTAAAATTTTTATGAAAGAAAGACGACTGAAGAAAGATCATCCAGAATATAACCTGATGAACCGCGAAATAAGGAACAAAATTAGATTGGCCAAAGAAAATTGGCTTAACGAGCAGTGTCGCGAAATCGAAGATCTGGAGGCTAAATATAACACTTTTAATATGCACAAGAAATTTAAGGAAGCTGCTGGTGTATATGGGCCTCGTCGAACGGGCATTCTCTTGGACAGCGAAGATAAAATAATTCTGGACGTTAACGGCAAAGTCGAACAATGGTGCAGTTACATCGAAAAACTTTTCCAAGACGAGAGATCAGACATCCCCAAACAATACATACGGGAAGGCCTAGATATAACTAAAGAAGAAGTACAACATGCAATCTCGAGATCAAAAAATAGAAAAGCTGCAAAGCCAGATGGAATCTACAGGGAAGTCATTAAAATCTTGAATAACGAGGAGTCACTGAGCGTCATAGTGAAACTTTTCAATATGGTCTATCGATCGGGCGTCATTCCTTCCGATTGGCTTCAATTAACATTTGTAATGCTTCCAAAAGGGAGCTTAGCAAAAAAAATGCAGCGATTATCGACTTATCAGTCTGATGAGTCACTTTCTTAAGATCTTCCTGAAGATCATTCATAAGCGAATATATGCAAAGTGTGAGTCCTTTATGGGCGAATCTCAGTTCGGATTTCGTAATGGGCTCGGCAAGAGATAGGCCTTGTTTGGTATTCAAGTGTTGGTTCAAAGGTGTAGGGATGTCTCTGTTCCTGTCTATGCCTGCTTCATAGACTATGAGAAGGCCTTCGACAAAGTGCAACATGAAAAACTGATGAAAATCCTTAAAGAAGTAGGCCTGGACGATAGAGACCTCAAGATAATCGCAAATCTCTACTGGAACCAAACCGCATAAATCAAGGTAGATCAACAAGTGTCAGACAGAGTAAGAATCAGAAGGGGTGTTCGACAGGGCTGCATCCTTTTACCACTGCTTTTTAACATTTACTCAAACAAATTCGAAAATGCCCTGGAAAACTGCCTTGAAGGAATTTCCATTAATGATATAAACATAAACAATCTTAGGTACGCTGACGATACCGTTACATTCGCGAACTCCCTGAAGGGTTTTCAGATTTTACTGAATCAAGTGGCTGATAACAGGGCAGAATTCGGATTAAAATTAAGCACCAGAAAAACTAAATGGATGGTGATTATTAGGAACCAGGTTGATAATGGTATACTTCAGATACAGAATCAGCAAATCGAACGCGTCCAATCATACAAATATCTGGGATGTCGGGTTAACGAGGACTGGGATGGTATGCAGGAGGTTCGTGCTCGAATTGAGCAGGCCAGAGCTTCATTTGTAAAAATAAAGTCCTTGTTGTGCTGCCGAAGGTTATCCCTCTCTCTTCGAATTAGAGTGCTACGTTGCTACGTCTTTAGTATTCTCTATTATCGAATTTAGGCGTGGACTCTGACAGACGCCATGTGCAAGAAGCTGGAAGCTTTCGAGATGTGGACATATCGACGGATGTTGACAGAGATGTGGACAGAGTGCGCAATGTGGATGTACTCACAAGAATTTTAAAAGAGCTTGAAGTCATGCTCACACTTAAAGAACGAAAGTTGGAATACTTCGGACACATTCTCAGAAACGAAAAATACAGACTTCTCAAGCTGGTAATAGAAGGAAAGAACAAAGGCAAGAGAGGACCCGGTCGTCGAAGAACATCGTGGCTGAAGAATCTGCGACAATGGTATGGCGAAACCACGACAAATCTATTTAGAAAAGCAGTCGACAAAGTACAGATAGCGCTGATGATTGCCAACGTTCGTAGAGGACAAGGCACTTGAAGAAGAAGTTGGGCAATATTAAATCATATTATCCTAATTGCAATTAAGCCATCGTTTTCCATAGTTAAATATGATTGTTGTTTGCTTGTCAATGTCAAATAGATAAAATCATAATATTTGTGGGAGAAACAACGAACTTCATCCTACATATATAAGAGAAGATATTCTGAATGAATTTAAAGAGCATTTGAAAATTGTGGTAATAGATAATAATTGATTTAGTTAGAATAAGGTCTTATCCCATAAGACCACGTTACCATGATGGTTGCAATTCAAATAAGAGTTTTGATTGGTTCAAAAAGCCTGAAGAAAAGTATCAAAATAATACAATTACAAAAAAAAATGTGGTGGAGGTGTCTTATTTTAACTTAATTATTTCAATCAAGAACTAACGAGAAAAACGCAAGGAACCATTTTCAAATGTCAGTGGCGTATCACTTATTTTAATATATATTTTATAATAATATATATTTATTTAGAAGTACTTTCGGATATAAATTACAAAATACCGCTTTAAAAATAACAACACTCTGTAGCCAAAAAACTTATGCCGTTTAAAATCAGGAGAGTCTAGGGACTGTTTTTGCTCAGTGATCAAGCGCAATTATGAAAAGACAGTAAGGTATAATTTTTTTCTTTAAAAATATAAAAACATGTGTTATATCGCCGACGCCACTGGTAGAAGTTTTACATCTTTCTCTATTTCTTCCAGTAAATATGCTCCTGATCTAACAACAGAAAATTTCATAAGGATTTATTAGATACCACGTAATCTGCATTACATTATCATTGTGTCGGAGTAGCAGGTAGATAAGGCGGAGGACAAGCGTTCTGCTGGTGCACATTTGATAATTTCCTGCGATTACGGGTAATTGGGGAAGGGCTGACCGGAAATTGAGGGAGCGCATGCAGCCACTTCCACCAGGAAATGATGAGCCGTCAATTAAAGGCCGTTAACTAACCTAAACTGCGAATGTCCGAATGTCATGTTCGATAAAGATGCTGATTAATTAAAGCAGACGGCCTTGGACTGTAGTACTAATGCTATAAAAATGGGAAAACGGTCATTTATAGTGGTTGGGTGTATGTACGTTACCTTGTAAAATTTATAGTTAAAGATACAAAAGTGTGGTCATAATCCTGCTTTTTTAAATGTATTGATTTTTTGAGAATAAATTGTTTATTATGTAAGCCGTTTTTTTATTGAAGTCCAGGTCATTAAACTTAATGTAAAATTCGATATTCCTATACTGTTATGTTCTATTTCAAATAAAATAGGTTAGTTTATGTTAGTTCAGGTTCAGTTTTAGGGCTAGGGGACTTCAGCTCCCCACAAACCTCTTTCCTCACACCAAACCACAAAACAAATTAGAAATAATAATAATAACAATTCTGGCAACACTTACATCCACAAACATTCTGGTAGGCTAGCCATGCAATATAGGGTGATTGCGCCACTAGTCGGCCTTTTTTGATCATTCTATCTTTGTTTTTTAAATAAATCTGTTCATTTAATACTTAAAATTATAATATATGTGTCCTTGTCAAGTAAAAACATTAATTAAGCGATTGGAAAAGATAGAAATACTCAAGAAAGTACGTATATATTTTATTTTCAAGTTTTTCTGAAAAATATCAATTTTTTCAGAAGTCAATCACTTATTGTTTAGTAGTCGGCCATGTATATACCAGAAGTCGGCTGTCATATATCAATGGTTATTTAGCACAGGCCCGTGTTTGCATTTTTCATTTTGTCAACGAAAAGAGGAAACATATTATAAAAAAACACAAAAACTATGTTTCTACAAATATAAGAAAAAATACTTAAATGTACCTACCTACTAAGAATACATAATTTAAAAGTATAGACACAGAATCTAAAAACCACCTGGGACACCAGTCACATCCCACATTCTTATCACCGTCTACTTCTGCATCGCTATCTAGTCCTTTAGCACAATATTTCTTGCAAAGTATTTTTTTAAAATCTCGCTTCTTTCGTTGGGTCTTTCTTTTTTTTTATTAGTATTATTAACCATTTCGCTTTTTTTTTCGTTCTAACTCATCCCTTTCCCTTTTCTTTGCTTCTTCTTTCTCATTTTGTACTCTATCCTTCTCCATGTAATATGTTCTCCAAACATTGAACGAAATGGCACTTGTGGAAGGGTCCAGCTTTCGGACGTTTTGTTTTTGGAATTGACTTGTTGAATTGAGAGTATTTAAGATATTTTTTTAAAGCATCGGTTGGGGAGGTGGAAGTCGGCATCGGCTCTATTGCATGTGATGATTATTGATGACTACTTATGTGCTTATACAGGGTGACGCGGATCTAAATGAACATACTTCAACACAAGACAAAGAATACCTTGGGGGTTCTTAATCACCCACCTTTGATAGTTCAATTGTCGATAGTTAATAAGATACAGGGTCTTTTATGAACTTCAGCAATTTTTTGTTCTTGTCATATTTTTTAATGCACTCCGTATAAAATTTTCATATTGGGTCAACATCTGTAACCTATCTGTCGCTTAAAATTGCAGTATCAGAAAATTTTCAATTCCAGGCCCGTATTAAAAAAAGTTGACATTTTCAATTTTTACATTTTTAACACCCTGTAGATCAATTTTTTCAAAATATTATTTTTTTATTGGAAAGAGCATAAAGAATTGACCCTAACGGCATAATTTTCAAAGTTCCCGCACCCATCACTTGATTAGAATAAATGGTTGTTTTGTAAAAAATTTCAAAATGGTGCATATTTGGAAATTAGAAATTAAGAAAATAACAATAAAAAAGCAAAAACTGCTTCCGAAGTAAAAAAATAAATGTACTAAACGTTTAATAGTTTTAACGAGACTAAATTTTAGGGAACAACACAACAACAAATAACAAAGTAATAATAATAATAACAAAACTGCAAGTTAAAATCGACTGCTTAAAATCTAATACATAGAAAAAGTTTTAGCAAGAATTAATTTTAAGAGCACTTTAGCAGAACACTGTTATTTAAGAAGCTGTTCAAAATGCCCTCCATTGGCTTGTTCACATCTTCGTCTTCTGATGTTTAAATTTGACACTGCTTTTCTAATTGCGTCTGGGTTATTTTTTATTTCCTGAAAAGCATTAATAATTCGTTGCAAAAGCTGCTCCCGCGTGTTGATTTCTTCTGAATAAACCAAATTTTTCATATTCCCCCAGAAAAAAAAATCCAAAGGATTAAAGTCCGGCGACCTGGCTGGCCATAAATGGGGCCCTCCACGGCCTATCCATCTGTTAGGAAACGTAATATTTAAAAATTCAGATACAACCCTTGCAAAATGTGGTGGGGCCCCATCATGTTGAAAAAAGAGCCCTCTCACGTTAGCATTTTCATTCTGCATAAGTCCTGGCAAAATGTTTTGTAAAAAATTTAAATATTGATTTCCATCTAATCTTTCAGCAAAAAAGTGCGGCCCAATTAATTTATTATTTATTATACCTGCCCAAACGTTTATGGAAAATTTGTGCTGCGAATGCGATTGTCTGATGGCATGTGGATTTTCTAACGACCATACATGGGAATTCCTTGAATTATTTACACCATCTCTGGTAAATTGTGCTTCATCGGTCCAGAGGATTCGATAAAGACTCCTTTGGTGTCTACTGAGCCACTGGCAAAAGAGTAACCGGTTTGCATAATCGCCAGGTTCCAATCTTTGAACTTCTTGAACATGAAACGGATGCAAGCCTTCCTTTTGCAGTGTTACATTAACTCTTTTTTGCGGGATTCCTAGACGTGTCGCAATTTTTCGAGAAGATGTTTTGGGATTATCTTCAACAAGATTTAAGATATCTTCTTCCTCCTGAACTGGATGTCGTATTGGTTGATCAATATTATTGTCGGTGGGAAAATGTCCATGTTCTCCAGCAAATAAAAATACATTTGCAAATGTTTTGTGATATGGAAATCTTCTACCCTGAAATCGCCTACGATATTCCCGAACAGCAGCTCTTCCATTACCGTTACAAAAACCGTATACAAAAATAATGTCGGCATATTCGGCATTTGAAAATTGGTAAGGCATCTTCAACAGAAAATTGCAATAATTGTTAACCGAATACTAACAAAGGTCAGACAACTGTCACATATCTGATAGTGACTTGAATTGTTGCTATGGAACAGTAACTCGATAGTCTTTGGTTTGTTTTTAAATGAGGCAAAGCCTACTTTACAAAGTTTGAAATTTCTGACTGTAATTTACAATTTTTTGTCGATGTCTAAAAAGCAATCATTATCTTGCAGTTTTGTTATTATTATTATTACTTTGTTATTTGTTGTTGTGTTGTTCCCTAAAATTTAGTCTCGTTAAAACTATTAAACGTTTAGTACATTTATTTTTTTACTTCGGAAGCAGTTTTTGCTTTTTTATTGTTATTTTCTTAATTTCTAATTTCCAAATATGCAGCATTTTGAAATTTTTTACAAAACAACCATTTATTCTAATCAAGTGATGGGTGCGGGAACTTTGAAAATTATGCCGTTAGGGTCAATTCTTTATGCTCTTTCCAATAAAAAAATAATATTTTGAAAAAATTGATCTACAGGGTGTTAAAAATGTAAAAATTGAAAATGTCAACTTTTTTTAATACGGGCCTGGAATTTAAAATTTTCTGATACTGCAATTTTAAGCGACAGATAGGTTACAGATGTTGACCCAATATGAAAATTTTATACGGAGTGCATTGAAAAATATGACAAGAACAAAAAATTGCTGAAGTTCATAAAAGACCCTGTATCTTATTAACTATCGACAATTGAACTATCAAAGATGGGTGATTAAGAACCCCCAAGGTATTCTTTGTCTTGTGTTGAAGTATGTTCATTTAGATCCGCGTCACCCTGTATATGGATCTGGTGCCCATCATTTATCGAGGCTTATTGCTTGCGACACGACCTGCGAGCCGGTCCTGCAGAGCTGCACGTGGTATACCATAGTTTCGGCAAGTTTCTCGAATTTTAGCTCCATTTCTCATAAAATCTAAAGCTGTTTCTAAGTAGTACTCTTGAGAATATCTTTCTAACCTGCGTGGCATCGACTAGTACCTAAAAATAAAAATGAATATATTTGGGACTTGTTACTACCTTTTTAAATATATATTCATCCAAAAAATCTTACTCCGGTTAACTTATCTAGTATAGAATTAATTCAACTTACCTTTAAAATTGCCCTGTTTGATCTTCACTGGCTTTTGTAAACTGTTTTTGCAGACACAATGACTAAGATCTAATTTTTCGCGCCAATTTACGGATACACTTATAATAAAAAAGTATTGATATAATATGTGTTTTAGACTCTCGCGAAATTCAAACTATAAGTGATTAAAGTCATTTTTGGCCAACTACTAGAGGTGGCCGGTTTACTAGCGAAATCACCCTATTATGATAAATAATAAAACCAAAATGTTAAGTATTAATTATATTTTGTTTATTTTGCTTTATAAGAGCTGTTTCAATAGCGTTTTCAGCATCGTACCAAACTTTTCATGAAACAGTTTTTTATTTTTAAAAAGTTAGTAATGATATTTATCAAATAATTTATTTTTTCCACTACTAACCTATAACATCGCCATTATTGACCGATTATTAACGCTAGAAATCGTTTTTCTCTACCTTATAAGTCATTATTGACCATGGTCAATAATAAGCCATTGAAATCCATTATTGACCGATCTTTGACCTTAACCGAATTTTGTTTGAACGCAGGTAACTTGATTTTTTAATTTTACAACATCAATTCATTGTGGTTAGGCAACCAGATAATTATCAATACATATTAGATTACTTGATATTGTAAAATATCGATACAATCAACATTTTTTCTGCTTCCATCCTTAATTCGGGAGGTGTACACATAATATTATCACTAACATTTTCTTCGCTCATTTTAAAAAAAAAAACGCAAAACTCGTGAAATCTGATGACACAAATGAACACAAATTGACATTGACAAAGCCACCTGACAAAACAACAAAATATTTTGCCAATTCCAAAGCGCAGGTAACTTGATTAAAAAATATACTTATACCTACCTATAATTTTTTATAATTATTATTAATACTATAAAGATAAATATCATATAAAAGTTTGTAGTAGTGGAAAAATAGCTATTTATGTATCAAGGGCGTTACGGGGACTATAATGCCCTGAAGGTAGAAATAGCCCGAGGGCCTCTGGCCCGAGGGATAGGTTTCTGCCTGATGGGCATTATAGTCCAGTAAAGCCCGTGGTGCATACAATGCTTTATGTTTTACCTAAAAAAGAGTTTTTCAATGACTAATTACATTATTTATTCGCAATATAAAAAATAAGTTGCACCTGTACCTGTATACGTAAGTAGATAATGACTGGTGTTAAGTTTGACTTTGATGTTTCTGTCAGTTAGTCAGTTGGCATTTTTTATTTAACGATTTGCTCAAAATGGAAGAAATTCCACAAAATATAAGAGAAAAGGTCATAAAAGCGACCGAAAATCTTTTGCCAGTTAAATCAAGGCAACAGTATGATCGGGAGTATGGCATATTTGGTATTTGGAAAGATACGAACACAATTCTTCAAATAACCGAAAACGTTTTAATGGCATATTTCCAGGAACTGGTAAGTTATTGATTTTATTTTAATACATATGTTTAACAAACTTTATTATTTTTAGTCGGAAAAATACAGTCCGAACTCTCTCTGGACCAAGTATTCTACCCTAAGGTCTACGTTGATGGTCTATGAAAATATAGACATTTCGCAATACCATCGTCTCATATCTTTTTTAAAAGTTAAGTCGAAAGGATACGTCCCGAAGAAGTCTAAAGTTTTGGAAGGAGAACAAATATTAAAATTTATTAAGAAGGCTCCTGATGATATCTACTTGGTACACAAAGTCATATTGGTAATGGGTGTTTTTGGAGGTTTAAGACGAGATGAGTTGGTCAAAATGACCATTGATGACATTGAAGATAGAGGAACAGTCTTGGTTATAAAGGTACCAGAAACTAAAACTTCAACTTCAAAAAGTTTTACTATCATCGAAGAAGATTTAGGCGCTTTAAATTTAATAAAAAAGTATACAACATTAAGACCAGCTGGAATAAAGGAGCGAAGATTCTTTCTTACCTATAGAAAGGGTCGATGTACAGTACAACCCATTGGAAAAAATACCATAGGAAGCGTCCCAACATTGATCGCAAAATTTTTAAAACTGGATAATGCAGAAGCTTACACCGGCCACTGTTTGCGTCGCACATCGTCAACTTTACTTGTTGAGGCAGGTGCTTCGTTTGAAACGCTAAAACAACATGGGAAATGGAAAAGCTCTTCAGTAGCTGAAGGATATATAGAAGAAAGTATTTCATCCAAAAACAAAATAGCCAAAATGATTGCCAATTCAGTTAATTCCGAGGTTAATTCCGTAGCGACTATTGAAAATTCTTTAATAGACTGTTCTTCTATACAAAATAGCGTTAGTGCTACCACCGCTGCTACCATCACAAAAAACACCGACCATTCTATAGTGGGATCAGCTACATTTTCCGGGACATTTCAAAATTGTAATTTTTATTTTGGAAATAAAGTTTAATTTTTAGTATTGTTTAAAGAAAAAATTATTTTTTGTATAAACTTGATCTTTATTGTGAGAGAAATAAAATTGGATAAGCAATAAAATTTCCATATTAGCGCATTAGGGTAATATAAGCGGGCATTATCATAATGCCCGCTTATAATGCCCTAGGTGTGATAGCAGGTATTATTGCTATCATAACATATTCCGTTTCTAAGGTATTATAGATCAATAATAGATAGGTAAAACATAAATAATATATTAACCACGGTTTAGACAGCTTATTATAGCCCTCGCGTCTTAAATCCCTCGTCGCTTCGCTCCTCGTGATTTAAACTCGCCGCTCGGGCAATAATGATGGCTGTCTAAACCTTGGTTAATAATATACTATTTATTGACATAATATGGCATGGCGAGTTGTGATCAATAAAGTCGCCTTTTTAGTCATGTTTGTTTGGTTGCATAAACAGTGACTATTAAATATTTTGTTGGCAGGAGACCAGCCATTTTGACAACATTATCACTGCAGTGGCAGTGGTATTACCCAAGGTTCTTAGAGATTATTACCAACATAGAATTTATAAAATTTGTATAGTAGCATTTTTTTTTTTCAAATATTTTTATCGCTTTATGCTCCTCTGTCATTTCTGATTTGGTATTGCCATAGAGACCAACTTACTTTTTTTAAATGGAACACCCTGCATATGATCGCATATTTGGATTCTGCTGGGAAAACTCTGAATTTTTTGTATTTCAAATTTTTATTTATCTAAAATTGTAACAAACTTTATAATTAATATATATATAGTAAAAAGATCGACGTCGTCATATCTTTGACAAATGAAGAGTATAATTTCTATATGGTCTAAGTGCCAAAAATCACGAAACGAGAGAATCAATAAAAACTGAATATCTTTAAATTAAAACAAATTTAGTTCGCTTTTTATTTTTATTTTATTTCTGGAAACCCAAACAAACATTATTAATGAAATAAAAACTAAAAAAAATAACAAGTTTTTGGTGAAAAAATACAAAATGTCTGAAAATTTAGTAAATGGTCTAAGTGCCAAATATAACTTTATTTTTAAACGGTCTAACTACCAGTCTAAGTACCCTCATGATCTGGGTTTTCTTGAGGCAAATCTTGTTCGGTGGTTTCTGCAATCAAATTTTCATAAAAACCAAGATATGCCAAAGGAATGTAATCTAGCATAGACTTCAAATTGTCTATTTTGGCTTTTGTGATGCGATTTTTGCATTCCAATAATGGGATAGGCTCTGATCTAAAAGTGACAAGTTGTTTTCCCTTTTTCAGAATATTGGAGATTTCGCAGGGTGCTACATCACTAAAACTTTTGCGAACAGCTACCACGAAAGGGTTATCATTTGAAATTCTTACCCAGGATGCTTGGGAAATATTTATTTTTGAAATATTTATGTATGCATCGGCGAAACGGTGCAGATCAGGTTTTTCCATGTGTACAACATTATATGGGCTTTTGTGGCAACTGTCTTTGATCATTGCTTCAATGTTTTTCGGAACATAAAGTTTAGTCAATCTTTTGCGCCTCTCTATCTGGGCAAAATCTCTATCACATGGAAGATATGTGTGCCCAGATATAAGAAATTTTTGATCTATCTGTGAAAATCTACCACAAGCAACAAGATATTTCATTGTTATGAGGATCATTCTGTTCTTGTTCTGACCATTGCAATTGTCACTCCAGATGCAGAGATTCTCCTTGACGGCCAAATTATCGGACAGCAAAAACTTTAAAAGCGCGGAGCCTATCTCGTTACCCCCTCTGCCTGTCACTGATTCATTCCATAACATCATTGTTGCTTTATTATTGTCAGCAATATGAATGTCAAAGTTGTAACATGACAGCTGTCTACTGTAGAACATTTCTGAATGTGTCAACGTGGGAATAGATATAACTTGTTCCAAATCCATAGATAAGACCATAGTATTGCTACCGGGCTGTTGTGATTCAACACTGTCGTCTTGCATAGCTTTTCTAGCAGCTCCTGCTTTTCGATGGTGCCAATCAAGTTTCGTGGAAAGATCGCGATTTCCCGGATCTGCTTTGATCTTATTATTAAGGAGGTCACAGGTAGAGCATGTGTCCGATCTAGGCCTACCAAATCTTAAATTCGGAAAGTGTTTTTTCTAAACTGTAGCATAAAATCGGTAGTTAACGCATGTCTCCGGATGCCTCTTCTTAAACGCTTTAAATAATCTGTTTATGTTCAAATCAGCACTCAAGCATTGTTTCTTTGATTTTTCTCTACTGTAGTGATTCTCTTCTACTGGAAATTCTTTTATGTGAGCGGTAACCTGTTGAACGATATCTTCAGTGAATTTTCGGGGGCGATTTGTTTTTCCTCTCATATCTTTGAACACATTTTGGCCCATTTTTTTTCTTTTCACTAACCCTTGTACTTTATGGTGAGAAATTGCAAAAATCTCGGAAAATACCTTGCGGCATACTTGCAGGTGCTGTCCTTTTCCATTAGGAACCGTATAACAGATAGTTGTTTGACGACGGCTGTCCCTTGGATCTAAGTAAGTTCCATGACGACTACGATTTATTTCAACCACCTGCATTAGGCCAAGTAAGTAGGTGCTTCGTTTGACTTCGTCGGCTGTTTCATAGAAAGAATGAAAAAGGTTAAGCCGCTGCTCAAATGTAAGGTTATTGCATTTCCACTTGCAATTACAGCGAACCTATAACAATAATTTTAAATTAGAATCCAACAGTTCATGCCATAAAATCAAAACAACTTACGTCTCGTGAAGGTTCTTTTTTTGCCGGAATCACCCTGCCTTTATAATTTTTGTATTTAGAACCACTTGTTTTTAGTCTTTTACGTTCTTTTACTACACTTTCACTGCCCTTAGGCCTTCGTTTTTGTTGATTTTCTTCCTGCATAACGAAAAAAAACACGCAACGACACGCACAAAATAGTGGTTACATACCGACTAAATATAATAACAACAACCACAGAATATATATACGTGGCACATAGACCATTTCAATATTAACAATCCCTGGTATTTGCAGATTGCGCCATCTTTCCAGCGCCCCTGCAAGTCACAAAACAGTGTTGGCACTTAGCGCGTTTACAGAAACATTGGCGTTGGCACATAGACCCATTTAATGTAAAAATCTCGAAAAAACAGAAAATGGCACTTAGACCATATAGAAATTATACTCTTCAAATGTCTATAAAAAAACAAACGAATAACGTCAAAATGTGAGCATATAAAGAACTAAATTGTCGTGTCCGAGCATTTTCCCCAAAAGTTACAGGTTAAGGCTATATTAATTTTATTCCGGACTTCTGGGCAGCCCTGCATTATGGATTCTCGCTGTCTGGGTTGGGTTAATAATGAGTATGATAATTACGAGACGTAGCCAGGTGCTGCAACTCTCATCTGTTTAAACCCCTCTATACCACTAAACTAGGCATTATTCTAGCGTGGTTTCGTAGGTCGGTACCTCTTGCATATATGCCTACGGAATTTATATAATAGACTGTAGCATTGATGGCCGTAGTGAACCTCATAGAATATGAGATAAGCCTAAGATAGGTTAGGTTAAATAAGGAAGAAAGTACAGGAAATTAAAAAGTAGACGAGATGCTGCGAAGCAGGACCCCATTGTAACCCTGAACAGAAAGAAACTAAACTTGACTAAACCATTTTCTGCTAAGCAGAGCGCCAGTCGATCCCTGAACCCGTCTACAAAAGTCCTTTAGAATGGCCCGAATTACAGCACTAATTCTGGCTTTTAAAGATATTAAGTCATTTCAACGGTTAACGTAGACTTTGTTCTTTAAGTGTCCCCACAAAAAGAAGTCGAGCGGGGTTAAGTCCGGGGATGGCGCTGGCCAGACAATAGCACCTTTTCTGCCTATCCAACGTCCTGGAAATTGTTCGCTTATGTATAACATTTGCCGCATAATGCGCAGGTTATTATCTCGGAAACGCTTGCAGATAGGTAAAAATTTGAAAAAAAAACAAAAAATCAGAGTTTTCCCAGTAAACATGCAATCATATGCAGGGTGTTCTCACTCTGTATATTATTATCTACATATAATGTATCAACTTAAATACTCTACTCTCGTTCTAAAAACTCTTTTAAATATGACACGCCTCAATAGTACTTTTTGGTCTTATTTGCCAACAGTGACAGAAATGAATGGCGTACTCTCATAGAAGAAGAAACAAGAAGGAAGAAACTCGACACCGGTACCGGTAAAAGAGGATGATAGTGATGAATGTTGAAAATCATTGATTAAACTATAAAAACGGCCTCCACACTTCAAAAATCAAAAATCCAATAGATGCAATGCTATTAAAACTGAAAATGCTTGAGGTCACTTTTGCGCCATGCCATTCTAGATTTGTAATCGAGGTGTGCCAAATCAGTAGGTCTTCGTTGGTTAAGGTCATGAGCAGCCACTGTTCTTAAATTAAACCATAAATCACATGCTGCATTCCTAGCAATAGATTTCGAAACACCCTGTATAGTAAGGACCATAATAAATTTTGTAGATGTTAAGTCTCGCGCGATGAGACACCAAGACACTAAGGAATTTGACAGCGAAACCTAATCTTGTGCTGCCCGTGTTACGTCTACTTTGTTTGATACCTATGTTTTTAGGCAGAATTTTCATGGTGTTATGATGGGCTACTAAACTCGAAGATTAAATATCACTTCTTGTTATTTCAGATATTAAGCTCGATATAAGTTGTCTAAACAGGTCCTAAAGATTTCAATCTTGGATTGCCCCGGGTTTTTATTTTTCAATCTATTTGTTTTACGCCATAATACTGACATGTACATGTGCGCCTTGCGGTTCTTGCCAGTAGAATAAATGTCATCATCATTACCACATCATCAAATAGCCGTCAAAGAGCACTGCTGGATATAGGTCTCCCCTGGATTACTCTATTAGTATTGTCGGTTATGTCCCACTTGCATCCCGTTTTCTCTTTGAAGTTATGTTTTCATCTTCTCCCTTCCCTGATATACGTTACAATATTAACACATATTCTTAAGCAACGTGGTACCTATATCTGTAATTTATCCGACACTGTACCAGAGCCCTTAACATATCATTCTGATCCATAGCATCGAATACCTTTTCATAATTATTATTGATCAATATTAATACAAGTTGAGTAGTTTGTCGTAATCCACATTTTTTCTATGATATTTTAATGGAATTTATAGAGTGAACTGTACGTAAAACAATGTTTACTAATATAGAAGTAGAAAAACATGATTTCAAAAGTTTCAAAAGTTGATTGGGCTATTTTTGTGACAGAAATTATAAGAAGAAGATAAGATACATAATATAATCGCATATCAAATCAAATGAAATCAAAATATTATGCTTTATTGTCATAAAGTATTATTTTTATAGACAAAGCCTTTTTTTAAAATTAAATTAACAATAAAATATAATAGTATAGTAAAACTTAAAATATCGGAATAAAAAAAGATGCAAATAATTATGACAGAGTATCACCAAAATATTCATCTAGAGCAGCGGTTCTCAAACTTTTTTGGTGACGGAACCCTTTTGGGAAGCAAAATACTTGATGGAACCCTACAATAAAACAATAGTTTTTAAAAGTGTATTCTTTATTAATAAGCATAATAAAAGTACAATGTAACAGTTACTAATTATTACTTACTTTACCACATGTCAAGTTCAATAATAGAAGATATTAAAAAAGAAAAAATCTAACTAATGGGAGGTATGAAACTGTTTTTTATTTTTCATCAATTGGTTGATATCAGGTTTGATAGAAGACAGTTGAAGTCTCATATCAGGTTCGGCGTCCAGTCTATTGCGATATTTTGTTTTCGTGGCTGCATAGGTTGAGAATCCTGTTTCGCACAAATATGTTGTTGGGAACGGGAGAAGAATATTCAGAGCCATTTTGCCAAGCATTGGATATTCATCACGGATTCTGCACCAAAAATCGTTGAGAGGCGTCGTTTTGAACAGTGACTCCATACTTGTGTCTGATGACATTTCTAAAAGAGATTCATATATCTCGTTTGACATACTTTCGGGCTTTTCCAAGTTGGGTAAAAAAGGATTATGAATCCATGAATTCAGTTTCATTTTTGTATTCTGTTCTTCGGGAAAATACTTTTCAAAAGATGCGCGCATCGAACTGAGATATTGGACCAATTCTTCAAACACATCATCTTGAAACATTTCTGAGTCGTTATCGCTGAGTGACGTAAAGCTTTCTATTTCTTTCTTACCAACGCAAATAATCCAAAAATCTAATTTTCTTTTGAAGGCAGTTATTTTATTATTGGCCTGAAACACTGTTGTCTGTTTACCTTGCAATGATAAATTCAATTCGTTCAGTTTTTGAAAGATATCCGCCATAAAAGACAATCGGAACAACCAAGTTTTATCATACAAACGGTCCTTCAAATTAAAAGAAGAATCTGCTGAAAGAAACATTTGTAACTCTAAGTTCAAATAGCCTTGTTAAAGTTTTACCCCGAGACAGCCATCGCACTTCTGTATGGAGCAGCAGTGTTTTATGTTTGCTGCCATAATCTTCACACAATAATGAGAACAATCGGGATTGTAGTGGTCGTGATTTGATAAAATTAATTATTTTTACCGCTTCATCCATAACTAATTTTAGATTTGACGGCATTTGCTTCATCGCAAGTGCTTGTCTATGCAGAATACAATGGCTGGAACTACAATTAGGCGCTTTATTTTTTATTCGTGACACTGCTCCTGCTGTTTTACCTGTCATCGCCTTGGCCCCATCTGTACAAATGTCAATGCAATTGTTCCAACTGAGATTATTTTTTTCAAAAAATATATTTATTTTATTAAAAATTTCTTCCCCGGTAGTGTTTGTGAGCAGCGGTGAACACATAAGCATGTCTTCTTCAAAAGAACTATCATATGGATATCTCACGATAACCAGCAAGATAGCCAAACCAGCGACATCAGTTGACTCGTCCATTTGCAAGGCGAATCGTGTTTTTTGTAGACGTGTAACTAGTTCTTGTTTGACGTAGCTTGCCAGATCATGGATTCGCCGTGAAACAGTATCGTTTGATAGCGGCACAGTAGAAAGATGCTTTGCAGATTTTTCATCGAGCATACATTTTGTTATGTCTAATACACATGGCTTTATTAAATTCTCAGCGATAGTGTGCGCTTCACCTGCTTGTGCAATGCGATAGCTAACTAAATATGATGCCTCCGTGGCCTTTTCGTTGATAGTTTTTGTTACATGCATCATATTTTTTTGACTTTCCAATAACTGATCTTTTTTACGAACAAAAAATTCTTTATTCTTGTCTTTAGACTCGGGGTGTACAGTTTGTAAATGTCGGCGCAATTTGGCAGGTGCCATGGAACTATTAGGAAGCAGTTTACTACATAGCATGCAGAGAGGTGAGCCGTTGGAATCAACAAATCCGAAACTGATATATGATTCATCATACTTCCTTTTTTT
Organism: Polydrusus tereticollis; assembly: GCA_963920685.1. Taxonomy (NCBI): domain Eukaryota; kingdom Metazoa; phylum Arthropoda; class Insecta; order Coleoptera; family Curculionidae; genus Polydrusus; species Polydrusus tereticollis. Next base: position 28,966,809 of record OY987327.1, read on the forward strand.
CGTCTTTGAAACCGTCGAGCTTGACGTCGTGGCATCATCGTCTGGATCGGTGATTGCTATATTCTCCGCGCGTACTGCTTTTGAACATTCAGCGTCATTAGAAGATGTTGTTACAACACGTTTAACACCTTTAAGCCAACGTTCCATTCTTCTTTATTTATAATGTTACACGTCAGGATGGTGGGTTCTAAATAATGCACAATCGTTACTGCGTATAAGAGACTAAGTTTAGTACAATGAAGAAATGTATAAAACTGAGACAACAGAATACAGCAGGCAGTAGAACAATGAACACTAGTTTCTCGCTAGCGAGCTTGTAAGTAGGTAGGTAGGAACTTATCGCTCCCAACGCTAATCGTCAACTGACTGACGAGGCGCGACGCGCGATCGCCGCTTTTATACTTAGTCCTAGACTCGATCTCGAATATTCTCGAAAATACTCGAGTCGGCGCCTTTGATAAACAAAAAGCAAAAATAAAAAGAGAAATATAAAAATTGCGTTGTAAACAATTCAGAGGCGGCTTTTATCAAAGGGACTGCGCGCTCACAAGTATACAAGTATACATGTTGATACCAAACTTATGAGATATTGTACCAGCTATTGTAACACATGTTTATACAAATACAAATAAATAAATAAATATACCTACGCGCGGCCGCGGAGTCAAAACGTTCGACCAGAGAGAGGTGCTTTGATTTTTTTTCTAAATTCTTGAGGAACCCCTACAGAGGTATCGCGGAACCCTAGGGTTCCGCGGAACACACTTAGAGTATAGCTGATCTAGAGTATAATAAGCTTTTTCCAATAATAAATTTTTAACATTTTTTTAAAACATTTCAAAATTTGACATTTCCTTAATAAAATCTGGAAGATAATTAAAAATTTTTTTAGAATTATAAATTATGTATTTTTTTACAAAACTTGAAGAAGGAATAGGTAAACATATATTAAAGGTTTGCCTTGTTTTAGTTAGTATTTGAATTAATACTATTTCTATGGTTTTTATGAATTAAACAAACTGTTTCCAATATAAAAATTGAAGTTAGTGTTAAAATTTTTTGTGAGATAAATAAAGTTTTACAAGAATCTCTAGATCTAGCTTTGCACAAATATCTGATAGCTCTTTTTTGTAAAATAAAAATAGAATTTAGAAGATATTGGCTTGAATTTCCCCAGGAACAAATTCCATATCTCAAAAGAGATTCTATTAAAGCAAAATAAACATTTCGATATTCATTTCATGAGAAAGTACTCCCAGGGCATAACATCCTAAAGCTAATTTTCTACATAACTTTTTCATATCGCACCCTCAGTGCAATACCAACATAACTAGAAAAATATGGATTTCGAGTTATGGTGCTATTCTAACACCTTAAGTGATATACTTTCACTTCAATAAGAACATATCTCAATACATACAAGTGCTATCCCAAAAATAATAAATATTTGTTATAACACATCTGCTAATGGTCGAAAATTTCAGTACAATACCAACACATCTAATATACGTTGGTATTGCATAAAAATTTAAAATAATAAAACCGTGGAACACCACCATATCTTGTTTTTGACAAGCGGAGGCTTGTCATATTCGTTTGTATCAGTTCATTTACATTCTGTGTTTCCGTTAATGGTAGGTTTTGTGAGAATACAGCGTGGTTTAGCTAATTTTAAGTAAATAGGTTGTTGAAAATACAAAAAACTATGGGCTCAAGAGGTAAACTCTTGGTTTAAATGGCATGTAAGGAATTTCACGAGAGTCATCGGCTGAAAATTCGGTAAGTAGCTATTATCATTTTAAAAAATGCCGCTTTTAATGTCACTCTAGGTTCCCCAACGAGGAAAGAGAGAATATTTTTAAATCCTTTTGGGACATTGGAGATAATGCAAGACAACGTCAATATATTTCTTCTAGCATGGAAATTGTGAACCCTAATTATAGATACCCGAAAGAAAAGAAGAAGAGGTCACTTAATCACGCATACTTTTTCATAGAGACTAAAGAAAAACTTCGAGTACCTATGCAAAACGTTTTTTATGGCAACACTTGACAATGGCGACACCATGATCCGCAATATTGCAAAAAATCGGGACAACAATTTTATCGTAGAATCAGATATGAGGGAAAAACACAAAAACCGAAAAAAAATAGATCCGTCCCTAAAGCAAGTAGTGAAAGATCATATTAATTTAATCCCTAGAGTAGAATCGCACTACCTACGAAGCCAGACCAAACCAGAGTATTTTGAAGGTTCCCTGAATATTTCTTTTCTCTACAGACTGTACAAAGAAAAATGCTTAAAAGAAGGCTCTAATTATGTTAAGAAATCAGCGTATGTAAATATTTTTAATACGGAATTTAACATAGGTTTTTACAAACCTAAAAAAGATCAATGTACCACTTGTGAAACATTTAAAAATTCAAATGAAGAAGATGATAAGAGGGAGCTAGAACAATCATATACTAAGCATTTAAGAGACAAGGAACTTTCAAGAGAAGAAAAAGCAAAAGATGCTAAAGGAGCAAGAACAGAAAATAATAAAATGGTTGCAGTTTATGACATACAAGCCGTCTTACCTGCCCCTTGTGGAGAAGTCTCTGACTTTTACTACAAAAGCAAACTCGCTACTTACAATTTTACAATTTGTGATATTGCACCAAAACAAGGCTATTGCTTTGTGTGGAGCGAAAATATTGCTAAACGTGGTGCCAATGAGATTGGAACTTGCGTTTTTAATTTCCTCCAACAAAATGCGATGGGCAAAATCATTGTATTTTACTCTGATAACTGTGCAGGTCAAAACAAAAATAGATTTTTAGCTGCTATGTATTTATATGCAGTTTCCAGACTTAATATCCCGGATATAACTCATAAATTTTTGGTAACAAGTCACACCCAAAACGAGGGAGATAGCATGCACTCCTGCATTGAGAAGGAAAAGAAAAGAGTATTAAGAAGTGGCCCTATCTATGTTCCGGTACAGTAATACGACTAGCCAAAAAAAAAATGGAAATCTTTATAAGGTTCAAGAACTAGGCACATCTGATTTTTACGATATAAAACAGCTCTCCCAAAATATAGGTAATAACTATAGTGTAAACCTGAAAAATGAAAAGGTTTCATGGACCAAAATATCTGTACTAAATGTCAGCAAAAATAACCCATTTATTTTACAATATAAATATAATTTTGACGATATTGAATATCAAGCCATTGATATTAGAGGTCGTATAAGTACAAGATCTACTGCTACAAGTGCTACAACAACCGAAGTTCCACTTAAGCTCGCTTGCAAGGACCCACCAGCAATATCAACGCAAAAAAAAGGACTTTTGTTGAACTGTAGCAAAAAAAAATTATTAAAGAGCAATACAATCAATTTTACAGGAACCTAACTACCTATTAATGATTATTATTTTTGACTAGTAAAAATGCTACAGTGATTAGTGTATTTTTTCGGTTTTTTACTTTTTTTATTATGGATCAATAAAAGCTTAAGTTAACCTTACTTTACTGCTTATATACTGCTTTATCTAATATTCACCACATATCAATTATAATATTATTATTAACATGTTTTTTGTTTTTGTTTTCAAAAAAACACTAATTACCTATGTAATTAGCAATATTAATTCTTAAAATAATAATAAGATCACACCAACAAATCTCAAAATAATTAAAAACTTTGTATCTAAAATGACCAAAAAGTCTCTGCAATACCAACATAACTCAAAATGTAAGGCAAAACGGCGATAACTAAATAGCTTTCCATTTTTTTTTTTTATTTTTACACTTCTTTTCGAATTAATTATACTTTAGAGCTTAACTATTCCAAATATCAGGCCAAAACACTAAGTTGTTTTATTGCTAGAGCGTATTTGCTTTGGGCCAAAACTTAAAACGCATTTTTCTCAAAACTATGTTTTTTAAGATATGTTAGTGTTGCACTGATGGTGCGATATGTCCATTAAAAGAAAGATATTGAGTAATATAGATTCCTAACAATTTTATAAATTTGGGGTTATTAATTATGAGATTGTCAAAAATTGCATTATTAAGTGAACATTTAAAAGTTAATATATTTATTTTAGTGATAATATATGAGAGTAGATTAGAGTCACACCACTTTTTAACATTTATTAAATCTTCATTAATTATTTTAATTAATTCATTACAATATTTACTATGCCAAAGTATTGTTGTATCATTAGCAAATATGGTAAATTTACCATTTATAAAAATTGACGTCATTTATATATATTAAAAATAGTAATGGACCGAGAACTGAACCTTAAGGTACTCCACAATCAATTTTATTACTTTTTGATTTCTTACCATTTAACAATACTACTAGAGATCTTTTAAATAAATATGATTTAAACCATTTAAATGATATACCTCTAAAGCCATAAAGCTTAAGCTTCTGTAATAATATATCTTGGTTAACACAATCAAAAGCTTTAGAAATATCACAATATATTGCTGCAGCAAAATCTCCTTCAATTAATTTAAAATAAAGATGTTCAAGAAATGAAAAAATATCATCACTATAGTATTTTTATTTTTTTGAAATGCAAATTGGTTTGCATTTAAAATATTGTTTTTATTTAAAAAAGAAATCATTTTATTTTTAACAAGTTTTTCAATAATTTTAGAAAGTGTTGAAAGTAAAGAAATTGGCCGAAAATATTGATCCAGTTGACTCAAATGGTATCATCGTGCATGCTGTAAACTACTGTGTCATCAATACAGATGCAATTTGGCTTAAAATATGCATTATTACGCGCAGCTTAAAATTTATGTGTGGTTTGCTTTGGTTTTGTGATATATTATTCTCTAAAATGGCAGGCAATTTGTGATTTTGTTGATTTTTATTGCTATGTAGGAAAGTGAACGAGTCCCGGCAACTCTGCTCGCCGACCAGCTGAAAATGTGCAGCGCCAACTTAAATATACTGCAAAACACGGACTGTTTAACTTAAAAAAGCGACCTCTTGCGGTTCCAGATCTCCCATAAGCGGAAGGCTTCTATTGCGTAGTTTTTATTTTCTTTGTTTAAAGGTTTCATTATGATCTTGATAGATAATATATGTGCGAGAAATAGTTATCTTAAAAACCCTAATCAAATGAATGTATATCGCATGATATTCAACCTCCAATAAAAAAAAAACAAACAGAAACTAAAATTAATAGTATTGCTTATATGATACGGGTTATATATAGATTTGGCATTACCAGGACGCGTATTCTCCAAATTAAGAGATGTGAATGTTCTCTCCCGGGAAGTGGCATTCACATCATATGTTCCCATCTTATGTTTTTGCTACAAATGGGGTTTAACTCCGATTGTTATAAGTCGTGTCACCTACACAATTCATACTCTCAAATGTATTGATACAGAAGGGTCAGTTCTGTTGAAATTCGAAAATTTACATAATATACAAAAATATTCCAAAAAGGCGTTCTTTTCACTTCAAAGTTTCCAGGTTTGAAATAGTATATTAAAGTACATGTTTTATAAAGCATCATCTTATAGCACGCGTCCATGTTAAAAAACGACACGCTTGCGGCGAGTTTTTTAACGGGACAAGTGCTCTAACTGCTTTATAAAACACGTACTTTATACTATTTTTCTATTTTGTATTTTTTTCAATAAGAAAATACATATTTAAAAAGAAAATCAACCCTTCAAATTTTGTAAATTTGTATATCTAAATTCTATGTTGGTAATACTATAAATTTACTTTTATCATAGTAGCCTTGACAATAAATAATATTTTCTTTGTGTCATTGTCACGAAATTTGTGTTTTAATATTTCATAGAGTTGTTCATAATTATAATTAAAAAAATATGGAGCATGATAATCTAGGTTCAACTCCTCCTGAGTTAAGGGATATTGCTAATAAAACGATAAATCAACTTTTACCAGAGAAATCCCGAAAACTTTATTTTCTCATGGATCACAATAACAGGAAACGTCAGACGTCAACAGAATAAAACATTTAAATATTACCAATGCCAACCTTTAAAAAATAAAAAACGGTGCCGAAACAGATCTGTTTCGATACTGAAAACGGTGTCGAAACAAATTTCTTATGAAACAAAATTAGAAAATAGTATATTACGTTACAAGACCGGAAAGTACTATTTTACAGGACGAAGCAGGCAATTTCCAGGGCGAGCCGCCAGGCGAGTCCTGGAAGCCTGCGAGTCCTGTAAACGTACTTTCCGGTTGTGTAACGTACAATATTTTTTTTTAAATCGACGCAAGACCAGCATTTTTTTCTTTACACCAACATTTGAAAACGGCAAACGTTTTTCATACTTGTCCCTGGACTTATGCGGCAACAAATCGTGAGTAGCTCTAGCAGCCGCTTCAGTTATTTCAAGAGGAATTTCACCTTCATCCACATTCATTTTCATAATATAATCTAACTTTTAACTTTTAAACACAATTTTTAATAAGCAGTATCAAATTTGACAGTTCGTTGCCATGAAACGCCATGAAAGAAACAATCAAGTCAAAGCCTACTTATTATGGGTTTGGTTCGTTTTCTCAAATATTGATCGGAATGTAAAAAAAGGGCCCGGTAAAGTAAAAAGAGGGACCGGTAAAGTACTTTACCGGTCCCTCTTTTATGACTTTCTGGTCTAGACCGATAAAATGACATTTTCCGGTTAAAAAATTGAGTAGAAAGTGGTTGCTTTCAGGTCGATTTAAAAAAAAGTTCGTTTTTCTTACTTCTCTTTCTTTTTTTTTGCTCATTTGTGTGTGTTGACTTATACAGGGCTACAAAAAACTGGAAAACTTAATAACCTTTAACAAAGCTAATTCGATATGATATAATAGTTTGTCGTCTTATACAAGAGCGACCGATTTTGACCGATTTTAGTGTACCGGGTGTCCTAAAATATGTTTGTTGAGTTGAGCGAAGGTCATAATAAAAATCGGAAAATATTAGAATAAACTATTTTTGCATATTTGCATATTTATAATGACAAGGATTTATCTATGGAATACGAAAACTCACATATACAGGATGCCCCAAGAAGTCGTTTTTAAATTTATGTAGCTTAAAAGCTACTTCTTAATTACCTTGTTTCTTTTTTTTAAACAAGTAATTATAGGGGTACTGTAATAAATGGTTTAAAAATAAATTATTTAAGTTTTCGACAACAAATAACTAAAATAAATGAAACATTTTCAAAAAGGGAATTTAGTAATATCGGTGTACCACAAGGAAGTATTTTAGGTCCTTTATTATTTATTTCATATATAAATGATACGCCAAATATTTTGTCAAATAATAATATTCAAATGTTTGCTGATGATAATTTAATATACGTAAAAGGTAAAAATATTTTAAGTTGCATAGATAGTCTAAATTCTGAATTAAAATTGGAATCAAGCTGACTAAAAGTAAATAAATTAAAATTAAATATTTCTATAACGAAATTTATGGCAATAGGAAATAATATAAATTATGAAAATATAAATATTTTTATAGATGACCAAAAATTAGAAATAGTTTCAGTCTTTTAAATATTTAGGGATAATAATGGATTCTAAATTAAAATTTGATGCTTATTTTGAAAGCACTGTATCTAAAATTGAAAAAAAAATTAATTATTTCAAAAGAGTAAGTAAAAATTTAAGTTTATTTTCAAGAAAAACAATATATAACACAATAATTTTACCTCATTATTTGTATTGCTCTACAATTTTATATACTGCAAATGAAGGAATTTTTAGTAGACTTCAAATTTTACAAAATAAGGCGATGAGAATAATATTAAATGTTGATAAATACACAAAGATAAATTATATGTTAAATAAACTTAAATGGTTGAATATAAGAAATTTAATATTTTTTCTAGTTTGTATTTTTATTTATAAAAATCAAAATAATTTACTACCATCTCATTTAAAAGACTTTAAAACGCAAAACTTTGAAAATCATAACTATCGAACCAGAAACAATCAGAATTTTTGTTTAGGGAAAGTGACAAAAAATTTGACATATAAATCAATCTTTTTTAAAGGACTTCAGGAATACAATAATTTGAAACAAAATTCCGTAAGTAAATTTAAAAAATCCTTAAAAATATCATTACTTAGAAAACAAAATATCTGATAAAATTTATTTAAAAATATTTTTGGTGCATAAAATTGTAATTTTAAATGTTTTAATTATTGTTCAAAAAACTAGAATTTATAATATTGTGGCAGTATTGCTAAAATAAATCTTGTTACTACTAAGTAAATGAAGAACTGTTTTTTTTTTTAACATATTTCATAATAAATATGAAAAATAATTGGTATTCCAGGATTGAAAATTTTATTTTTCTTACATTTCTTTAGTCTTTTCGTCTCATATTTGGGTGTTGATTTTATTCAGGATTGACCAAAGTCATGTCAAGGTTAAAGATTAAGCCAATTTTTCATAATAATGAAACACTATAGCGATATTTCTTTATTTTGTAGGGGTTTTGAGGATTTTTAGTTTGTTAAGGCAACTTCTTTTTTCTTTAATATACCTATTTATTTATAGATACCTAGTTTTTCTGGTTATTAATAAATAGTTATTAAAATTCAAGAATGTTTAAAATAAGATTCGCTACGTACATAAGGATAAAGATTTTTTGTTGTGTAGGGTTTTCATAGAATACTTTAACCTTTTTGACTCGTTGCTATGTTGATTTCGTAAAGGATGTAGCCAGTGGCGGATTTAAGGAATGGCTAAATGGACATTAGCCGCCTGGGCCTCCCGAAAGAATGGTCAAAGGGCCCCCGGCCCTTCCAGCAGAAAAGCTTGTACTCCACATTCTCAAGTAGAATGTAAAATCTACTGTAGCAATAGATTTGACTAACTCAAAATATCCTCACTTATCGTTCGTGTAATGTACATAGAACAGTTTTCATTATTACAACATCAAAAAAACATAACATAGAAGCATATTTTGCATTTTATAGCATAAAAGCATGAACCACTTTCAAACCTAAGATACAAAGATGTTGACTTTTTTTTCTGTATTCAATAAAAATTTTTGACTTCACTTCACAATTTATCACTTAATTTATTTAATGTACCGAACAACTGGGCCCCTCTTAGGAAATCGCCGCCTGGGCTTTTTTCCTTAAATCCGCCACTGGATGTAGCTATTTTGGGCATTTCTTTTACTCCGTAGGGCCAGTATACAGGGCTCGTTGATATGTTTGGAAACGGTCGATTATTTCTTAAAGTAAAACAGCTAACAAAAAATGATCAAGATAAAAGTTGTATGGTTTTGTAAAGTCTATTAGAATTAAAAAAAGATGATTATACAGGATGAGTCAGAAAGCCGTAGAGAAATAAAATTACTTATTTTTTAACGGAACATCCTATATTTTAGAATATTTTTGGATTTTACATAAAATTACAATTATTTTTTATTAAGTGCATTATAGATCTAAACCTAATAGTTTCCGAGATATCACCTTTTGAAAAATGACATTTTTAAATTTTTACAGCTTCTAGCGTACGTCTTGGAGTAAAACGGCTTACATGTCCCTATCTTAGTTTTTAACTATCTTTCTAAAAGTGTCAACTTTCGGTTATACCGGAGGTATGTACCTACTATATTTCCGGAATTTAAGCTACATCCGGTTTAACCGGAAGTTAACACTTTTAGAAAGATAGTTAAAAACTAAGATAGGGACATACCGTTTTACTCTAAGACGTACCGTTAGAAAGCTAGAAGCTGTCAAAGTTTAAAAATGTAATTTTTCAAAAGTCGATATCTCGAAAATTATTAGGTTTAGACTTATAATGCACTTAATAAAAAATAATTATAATTTTATGCAAAATCCAAAAATGTTCTAAGATACAGGGTGTTCCATTAAAAAAAAAGTAACTTTATTCCTGTACGGCTTTCTGACTCATCCTGTATTCTTAATATTTTAAAATTCTGATAGACTGTAAAATACCCTAAAATTTTTATCTCGAATATTTTTTGGTAGCTGTTGTGCTTTTAGAAATAATTGACCGTTTCCATACATACCAACTATTTTGGCTATTTCAATAATTTTAAAAATTTACAAATATTGTTTTGTTTTAAAACATTTATCGCCCGGTATCTTCAGAACAAACCGGCTTTCTGAAAATCACGATCAGCCGACAAAATACTTTTAAAATTACCCAAGGATTACCCTTTGAATGTTTAGTGAACACCCAGTATAGACAAATGATGTAAGATGTTTTCAATCCAGTGGAACTACCCTCTAAAACTGTATCGCTATTTAGCCTATTGGCAAATTTAGTCTTTATAATACCAATCACTGCTAATAAAATAGGTATGGATTATACAATTTTTGTCTCCTTTTTTACAAAACAAAACGTAGGACATTACAAGGTCAAAAAACAATGTAGTCGTAATTCAAATCCTAAAATTATAATTACTGGATACCTACGTATTATCCCCGCATGGAAGTCCACCTCTGTCGTTTCCGATATCGTTCCTTTCATTGTCTCGCAATTTTAGGGTGCGAAGGGAACGCGCACCTGGACGCACAGCTGCAGAGATGCTGCGACCAGGTAAATCTCGTCCTTAAAGTCTTCCATCAGAAGGTGCTTGTGCAATAAATTTAATTACGTAGTATTTTCCGCGGCGAGTTTTTTTTTACTGGCCAAACTGCGCGTCTCGACTTAACACTTACTATATAGTTTCAAACGGGTTGTTTTTGTTTAAGACTGCTATTTGCTGTTCGTAAATACTCCGGGACCATTAGCAGCATTTGGGGGGTGCGGAAATAGGCTTAAATTCTAAAAATATTTAATCAAGTCCTTGGGACACCAGTGCCATTTTGTATTTAGCGTTTTAGTCATTTTCGAAGGGGTTGAAAACGCTTTTCGCGTTGGTTTACTCGTTCCATATCCCGTTATAATGGTAAAAATAGGTATTATAAAATAGTTAAAGCTTTTAAGAACCTTTAATTTAGTATTTAAGCAATTTGTCGTGCGACTAATTGTTTACTTACCGGAGCGCGTCAACGTTCACCACGTCAAGCTAATGTGTAATAGGGTGGTCCTTAAGTACGTTGCCAATGTAAAGAAAGTAGTTCATTAAAAAAATAATAATATGAATAAAATGTCCCTAATGTTTTGTTTTTGAAATACACGGTCCTATTTTTTAATTTTTTTATTTATGGATTTTACCAAGAGATTAAAAAAACATAATTAAGATAATTTTTCTGAAAGTTGGCATTCGTTGAGTAATAAAATGTAAATTTGCAATGACAGGACCCATTAAGCAGGGTGGACAACTTAAGGGTTGCATTGTAAATTTCAGGAAAATTGCAACGATGGTTTTTAAAAATTCCGTATTTTAGATATTTAAGACCTACACACCCCAAACCGGTCCTAAACTAGGGTCACCCTAATTTGCATAGAATAGAAAGACGAGTATGGTGAATGAAAATAAGGCGACAGCGGCGTCTCTATGGGGTTTAATTTACAGTGATATGGCGGAAGGCGAGGTACCGTTATATTTCGTTTTAAAGCGATTTCGTCGACAACAAATTTCGTACCAAGAGGTTTGTTCAACTTTACAATCTTCAGTAGCTCCTTTTCCAGCATATCTTTATGAAATGGCTTCTTATTTACATTAAGCCAATAAATCGTCGCCTTGCATACGAAAGAACTTATCTCAAAATTGATAGTTTTGCAGGAGAGCGATTTTAAATTTTTGGTGCAATTAAAACTTCTGCCACAAGAATACTATAAGGTTTTTATGGCTGTAGTTTGGGTTTTTTAGTCACAAAAAGAATACATATTCACTATATATACATTCACACTAAATAGGTTTTAAATAAATATCTTTGACATTGCAAAAATAGAGAAAAAAGTTTAAACAAATGAGATACGCTCTTTTGTGTGCTGCTTTGGATTTGTAGATTGCTAAAAAAAGATACGCCCCGTTAATACAAATTAATGCAAAAATATATTTTTGGTACAAAAAAATTAATATAAACTTTGAAAAAACGTTAATAAGGAAACTAAACTTAAGCAAAATGTTTATACAATAAACAATCAGCATTTTACTAATGGGGAAGCGATCTGTAGAAGGCAACGTGGTCAAGAGATTTTACCACCGGGTCTTTTCCAGAGCACACTGAAACCAAGTTGTCGTATTAAAGGGCTGTTACTTGTCTAAATTTGCGCTGTTTTTTGCTCACAATAACAAGTTCATCAGAGCACACGACATTTCGCGTTTGATCGTTCCAAAGCACTAACAGATCCATTTTGTATTCTGAAACAGAGAAATTACTAAAGTTAGTGGGGCACTTTTTTCCAAAAATATATAGCACCTTTGTAAATTAAAATGGGTATACCTATACATTAATATGGATGTAAGGAAACAAACTAATAATAATTTGAAGTAATTTTTTATTAATGGTAAATGTTATTAAACAAGTCCCACTATGCACCACTAGCCCCACTATAAACCACTACATGGTTTATAGTGGAAATCATAGTGGTCCATATTGGGATTCATAGCATGGATCGCATTATGTTATTATTATATCCCAGTATGAACCGCATAATTTTTTCCCACTATGGACCTTGGTGCATCAAAATACAAATGACCAGTAATTTTATCAAAGTATCAAAACTAAGCAACATTGAGGTTAGATATATTTTAGATATCCCTACCTAGTTCTTGTTAAAAAAAATAAATTTCGGCGAATTATTCGAAAAAAATCTGAACATGAAAATAAAAATATTCAGCTGATCACTTACCTGTATTTTCAATAATTATATCGAATCGCACCATAACAATCGAAAAAAACACCGGCGGCATTATCACCATAGCTCTACCGCGATAACAAAATAGCCAGCAGAGCGAAATTCCCACTATGGACCAGTGAAAGGGCGTAACTCAACAACAATTAACAAAATATGTCAAACAAAAGGGCGTAATTGAGATTCGCCTTTTTGTCTGCTTCTATAATATGCTGTATTGAGTTTTGCCCAAACTACTTTTCTAAATAGCTCCACAGGGAATAAAGATGAAGATACGCCCGTTTGACAGCAATAAATTTTTCGCCGAAAGACATATTATAACGGCGTATCTAAAAAAATCAATTTTTTGAGATACGTCCGCGTCCTTTCGTACGCAAGGCGACGAAATGATGTCATATTTTTCCCAAGAAGACGTTGGTATTTTTTCGGATTTTCTTGGTAGCTGGTATTATTCGTGACTATAACAGACCCAGGAGGAATAAGATCCAGCATTTGTTGGAAGTATTCTTCAAAAACATCAGCGTTTATGACTTCATGGTAGTCTCCAGTCCATTTTGATTTCAATGCTAGTAAGCCACCATCGACAAATCCAGTTATGCTACCAATGTGAGTAATTATTAATCTTTTACCTTTTTCCGAGGGTGCTTTTATTCCAGTGGACCATTCTTCCATGAAAGCTTGCCTCGCGCTTTTTATATGTTTGTCTTGCCATATTTTACCAACGGTATATCCTTCATTTAACCAAATTTCGTCCAAATAATGGACATTTCTGTTTTCCCTTCGAAACTGTCTAACTGCCCTCCAATATTGTCGTCGCCCACAGATTTCGTCTCCCTCTATTAAAAGTGATTCTCTATTTTCAATTTTTTCATAACAAAAATTAATTTTCTTCAAAGTTTTCCATAGTTTATTTTTACCCATGGGTGGAATGAAATCATCCTTTTCACTTCAGACATTATTTTGTCCAAGGTCGGTATTTCTTTTTGTAAGTAAAACCAGTGTATGATTCTTCTGATGGCAGTCTTTTCATCCTCATTTATTACAGTTTCTTTTCATCCTGTACTTCTTTTTGGTGACCTGATGGGGCCGCGTTTATCCTCGTGCACAAGTTGGTATATTGTGACTGCCCGACTCGTCATATTCGAACACATTTCAGCTATTTTGCAACTCCGAATGTTATATGAAATAATAATTGGACTACGCCTATGGAATATTGTGAAGACCACTGGGTTTACAGTTCAATAATAATTTATTTTTAGAAATAGACTAGAAAGTCGGTTAAGAACGTTTAACGAAATATTAAGCAGCATTGCCAAAGTTGGTGGGATAAAAGTTTTAGTTCTTTATCTCGTTAATTTATCATTCATTTATTTAAGAAATTGCTTTTGAGCAACATAAATAAAAAATCTTCAATTTAAAGGACAAATATTGCTTACCAGAAAGGAATATCAATTTTGCCCATTTTTATATAACTCTATGGGTCTTATGGGCAAAAAATGAAAGTTCGCATCGTAAATCGATATTTTAAAACTCATATGGAATCACTGAACAAAAACGTATTCAATCTTTAGGTATATGGTCCCTAGAAATATTACATTTACAAATGTTAAATTTTATGAAATAAATATAGCTATTTGTAGAAAAATTAAAGCGTCCATCAACAAGGGAACAATTTTTAAAATACATATATCACATTTTTTAAGCTCAATGTAAGCCCATGTATAATAGTTAACAGTAAAATTAAATTAAAACTCGAATTGTTTGACATCTTGACGTCTATCACCCATTTAAGCTATGATAAGTACAAACAAATGTTTGGGTCATAGACTCTTCGAAAAGTTATGATGTTTAAAGTCCCGAAAATGCATAATTTTTTGGCAGCTTTCGTGACATGAAAACCTATATTAGTGGGAAACTTTATTTTTTTTTGTGAAACTTAAAAGATGACGGGGAATTGAATAAACCCAATATGAATGTATAATAAATAATTTTCCTATAAAATATTCCAGTTTAGAAAAAAGAAGATATTTCAATTTTTTGCACATTTTGTATACAGGGTGTACCAAATTAGCAAAGTAGTAGCATTCTTTCTGTTAATTAAAATGGTGAAAGCAGAAAAACAATTGGACGTAACGTTTCTGAATAAATGAGGAAAATCTATTAACTTTTTTTTAAATGGCACACCCTGTATATTTTTTACCGAAACGTTTGCAAATCGTATACGGAATAAAACAGCTCATATGCAATATTGGCCTAAAATTGAAAAAACATCAACACAGCCATGGAAACAAAAAATGGTTTGCCTTTGACGTTTTCATCGAGACCATGAAAACAAAAACGAATTTATTTATTTATTTCAGAAATTTAAACTCGATTTTATTTTTAGCCAAAGAAATAAAAAAAACATATTAAATGTTCAAACACATCACCGTTTTGTTCAATACATTTGCAGGCATTCTTTAATACACATTTTGTAGCTTTTAAAACTGTTCTGCCATCGATGGATGCTATAATGCGTCTAATGTTGTCTTGAAGTTCGACCAGATTCGCATATCTCGTTTTAAAGACTTCGTCCTTGACATACCCCCAGAAGTAAGAGTCTAATGGAGTTACGTCAGAAGACCTTGGGGGCCAACGTATCGGAACATTTGTTGCCATCCACCTATCTCTGAAAAGCCTTTTTAACAATATTCTCACTTCGTGAAACTGATGAGGAGGAGCTCTATCTTGTTGAAAATAAATTTGGTTACGGTCCTCTAAGTTCACATCATCTAAATATTCTTCTAGTAATTCTGACAACATATTAACGTATCCCCTGCCGGTCAGAGTACCTTCATAAAAAATTAGTCCAATAATTTGGCTGCCTATGAGACAACACCAAACATTATTGCTAAATCTTTCTTGCGGATTTCTGGGAATAGCAATAAACAAATTTGTTCTAGACCAATAGTGCATGTTTTTACGATTAAACATACCCCTATTTAAAAAGTTCGCTTTATCGCTCTATAAAATTTTCTTTAAAAAGTTAGGATTTTGTCTACACATATCTTGTATCCATTGGCAAAAAATGAGTCTTCTTTCAGTGTCACCAGGTAATAATGTTTGCACTGGTCGGTATTTATAAGGTACAAACTTATATTTTTTTAAAATCCTCCAAATTGTAAATACACTGAAACCACTATTTCTTTCCAAATCTCTAGTTGAATTATTTTTGTGCACTTCAAAATATGCCAATACATTTACTTCTACTTGTTCATTTATTATAAACTGTTTTTTAGTCCTTGTCTTTATAAAAACTCTTTTGTTACTTCTAAATTTTCTATACAGCCTTAAAAAATACCTTCTGTCTGGTTGCTCACGTTCAGGATACATTTGACCGTATTGCTCGAGTGCTAGTACACTATTTTTTCTGCAACCAAGATACGCTTCTAAATATCGCAATGTTCTAAATGCGTGAACGCCATTTTGTAATATTTAAAAGCAAAAACTAGATAACTTAACGCAAAGCTACGAAAATTTTAACAATAATGGCTAGCCAAAACGAGGACACTTTCGTTAATTCGTTTTTGTTTTCATGGTAGTCTCGATGAAAACGTCAAAGGCAAACAATTTTTTATTTCCATGCATGGCTTCGTTGATGTTTTTTCAATTTTAGGCCAATATTGCATATTAACTTTTTTATTCCGTATACGATTTGCAAACGTTTCGGTAAAAAATATACAGAGTGTGTCATTTAAAAAAAATACATATTCCTCATTTATTCAGAAACGTTATGTCCAATTGTTTTTCTGCTTTCACCATTTTAATTAACAGAAAAAATGCTACTACTTTGCTAATTTAACCGACTTTGTATCTCCAATAATTAAAAAGTAAGCAATGGTGCGCACTTAATTTGGTACACCCTGTATACATTTTTAAAATTCGAAATAAACATTTTACGTCTTTTGAGGAGTGCTTTCCGAATGGGTAGTATTCAAAATTTTGATTCAATTTTTTTTTTTAACCTATAAAGCAAATAAAACCCGTTTTAAAAAAATTGGGATTATTAGTTTTTCTCGAAAATCTACAATTTTTACATTTTGTAAGTATATGGAGATGTACTGAAAAAAAAAATTTGAGATGATCTAGGTATCCGAGGGTCTAAACCGCATTTTGATCCGACTTCTCGTTTTGAAGCTATTAATTATCGAAAAGCGGCCTGTTTTGATTTTTAATCGATCAAAAAAAAAATACTTAATAAATAAATAATAATAAAATATGATCGGGCCCAAAAACTATTATATTATATTATTCCACCGCAAACCGTTTTTTTTTCAATTCAAAATAATATGTAAAATGTCAAATGAAACGACGCCACATGAACATTTAAGCCTAAGCGCGACGTATAATCAGTCAGAAAAGGAGAAGAAAACTCCTACAACGACATCAAGCCATTAAAGTGCAAGTTAATACCATTTTTAAATTCTAAACACAATGAATCGCTTTCTTTGCACATGTACCGCTCGCAGACCGCTATAAACAATGATTTTTGCAGTGCCGGTGCTTGGACATAAAAACCAAATAAAAGAATAATATTATAGAACTACAACGAAATTGGGATACTCTATAGTTTGCGTACCTAAATAAACCGTAAAAATTTGTTTACACCATTCCAAAAAAATTAACAAACATAAAAATGCAAATGTAGTAAATATTCACCTTTAATAAACTGCATTGGGAAAACTAATTATGAATGAATTTCATTGATTATTCATATAGTATGGATATAATGTAGCGCCAATTATGACCTAAGGGGATATTTATTTTCCAACAAATCATTGTTTGGAAATTCGGTGGCAATTATAGTCAGATCGCGTATAAATCATTCTTTTGTATAGTTTAATAATTATGTTCTGTGCATGTCCTTTTTGTTTGGAATTAGGCATCAACATATTTTTTCTATATAAATATTTAGTAAAGTCGTTATAAAATCTGCTGGCATCATTAATTAAATTAATTAAAAAATTAATACTTGTACGCGACTTCGGTCGTGGTGGCTTGCTTCTGTCGCGATAGGGCTAGTTATATCAAGTAGGTATAAGTATATTTTAGTATCACTCAGTTCACAACTATTTTGGTGGATAAAAAAATCGCATGTATTTGCAAAACTTTCTTTAAAATTGAATGCCTTTGCTTGTTGAAAAGCTATATTTTTTAGGTAGTCTTTTTCTTTGATAACCAAGTCCCTAAGTAAATTTTATATCTATTATTATTAACTTTCTTTGAAATTGCATTGTTATTTTTTTGTTTCAAGGTGGTTCTTATTCCCTTTTTTTCGTTGATCACCAAGGATCTAAGTTAATTTTGCAGTGACTTTACTTTTATATTTAAGGTGTTTTTTGGCATGTAATTGTTTACTTTTCTAGATTAATATTTCGACAATTCGACATACTTGTTTACAGTTACCTATTAAAAAGCTAATATGAAATGTATTGCTTTCGAGGAAATAAATAATAAATTGTTTTCTGTAAACAAAAACTTCAATTAAATCTTTAGTTTTGTGACGAAAAAGTTGAAATTAGTGAATTATTGAGAAATTCTTGGTTTTTTATTTTTTGTGTTCCTTAAATTTGAAATAAGAATTTTGGTTTATTTAATAACTAAACCATCATCAGAACATTATATATTTTACTCTTACTGCACCAGTCACTTAACTTGGCTAACTTATAACAACCTACACGAATACAACACACGATAACATACAGATATTCAGCCCTATGATCAAACCATAGGCATCGTAACTATAGATCCGACACGCCATTCATAAATGCTATAAAATTGTGATGCCAAAATCGTTTGGTGGCGAGACGCCGTGAGGAGCTAGGTGGGGTCGGGAGTGGGGATTACTCTGAATTTACATATGCATGCGACAAAACCACAGAACAATAAAGGTTAGGTTGACAAAACTCCAGGAAAACCCACAGAAAAACGCTGTCACAAATCCGAGTATTGCCGAGTCGATGCGAATAGCCACGAAAATGATGGGATCTGGGCGGATTCTTTTTTGCTGCGTTGCCATACCACAGATTTTTTACAAGGTTTTAGGCAATGTTATATATTTCCCACATCATGTTATTTTAGTAAATCATAGAAGTTAATACTTTTAACAGAGTAAGCCCAGAAAACTACGTTTTCTGTGGCGTAAGTCTGGCAAGCCAAGTGGAGGGGAGCAGCTTGAATGTTGATTTACTTTACACTGGAATACAATGATGACAACACGTTTATTTGTTATTGTTCGGTCTAATAGTTACGAGGTCTATGGATCAAACACACAAGTTAATTCTAGACGCTTACTTCAAAACTGACTGTTTTTCAACCACAGTGAAAAATTAACAAGTAGGCTTTTTCAGTTGTTGTCATAGAAACGGTACGTTAAAAGTTAACTTGTGTGTTTGATCGTAGGGCTGATTAACATTCAATTCCCAAAACTAAAAGCTAGTAGAAATGGACTAAACTATTTTTGATTATTTTAAAAAGGTAAAACCGGAGAAAATAAAAATTCTCGACAGGGCAAACTTTAAACGAAAAACCAAACGTTTCTTAATTACTGGTGCTTACTATACTATTTGAGAGTTTATAATAATATATGGGAGCAAATAGGATACTGGTATGATCGTTGAAATGAAAACCATAAAATGGTCTATTGCTTCTGTTAATATTAGTGCTTGCTTCTTCGACATAACATGTCAGGTTTCTTTAGATTTTGATAACTTCTATGTTTCTCTAGATTGATTCATTTTTCTACTGGGTTTGTGTTTATTATTTCTTTGTAATTGGCTTGTTTTTAATTAATTGGGTTTTTGTTGTTCGTTCATGGAGGTTGCCAATCCCGTGGAAGATTGTATCTAGTGTTTGGTGGTGCATAAATGTGAATTTGTGTGAGGAGATTGTTTTATGACATGTTTGCTCTTTTGTTGTAGTCCACTATAAGTTTGTTAATGTGTTCTGTGATTGTTGGTATTTGTAAATCGTTGTGTAGTATGTACGTCGGTGTGTATCTTAGTGCTTTTCCAATGTTTCTGAGTGTTTTGTAGTGTTGCCGCCGAGATGAGAGATTCTCGTCTCTCGTCTCGTCTCGTCTCACCCTCTCTCGACGAGACGAGAGATATATTTTATCTCGAATGAAGCTCCGAGACGAGACGAGAGAAAGACCCTCTCTCGTCGAGAAATTCTCGTCTCTCTTGATCTCTCTCAAGCAATATTTTTCAGAAACTTTTTAGATTTTCATGAATACCTGAACTAAATATATGAAATGAAAAAAAAACGATTAGAAGGGTAGATATGTCTTTATGGCAATAATTTAAAGGGTTGGCGCTTTCTGATTTCGCATTTATATTATTTCTTTTTAAGTGTATTCATATTTTTTATATTTTTAAAGCAAATATAAATAAATAAATACATTTCAAAAAAATATATAAGTACGATATCAGAGTATGGTGAGAAATGCAATCTTACCATTGTACTATCTTTCTATAAAAAAAATAATGAAACACCAATTTTAAGCATTAATTTTTATTCTGAAGAGTCTGAAATAATAGGAACATGTAACATAAAAATACTAATGAACTAAAAAATATAATACACTTACTTAGATATAAAAAAGGGGTGATATAATGCTGTTCAAAAAGTAAATTAGGTTGAACGAAATAGTTATTTTCCTAACTAAAAGTGCGCAAAGTGATACTTTCCGCACGCAAGTATAGTTGGACGAACGACGCGTAGCGGAGTTCGGATAAATTCTTGCGTGCGGAAAAGCACTTTGCGCACGTGTTAGGAACAACATTTTTCCTACGAGCTTCATATCAGATAACAACAAAAATAAAAATATGATAATTTATTTAATAATTTTTAATTTAACTCTTTAATAAAAGAACTAGGTATAGTACAACTAAAAATTACATAACAAAAAAAATAATAATAGGAAATTCAAAAATTACATACCTAACAATAAAAAATAATAATAGGAAACTAAATTATTTGTTTATAACATTTATAACAAAAGAGCAATTGCTGAAATTATGCAAATTGATAGAAGATGCAGTAAGTTCATTCAGTGGGTGGTTTATGGTATGGCTTGATGAGCACTGACTTGGCGTGGAAGGACAGTTGTTCAAATAGGTCGATGAAGGTGTTAACTCAGAAGGATTTATGTAGCTTGATGAAGAAGGGCAGTTGTTCGTGGCCAATATTTTATTCGACATGTCCTTTTTTTGATTTGTCGAATCTTCAATGTAGCTCTCGGCGACAGTCGTCGATTTTCAGCCACCGAGTCGCTTGGCATTAGTGATTCCTGCTCCAGAATCGGCCAACATGGTAGCCGATGAACGACGGAAACTATGTCCTGTATAATGCTTTGGATTTTTCAATTGTA
Organism: Polydrusus tereticollis; assembly: GCA_963920685.1. Classification (NCBI taxonomy): domain Eukaryota; kingdom Metazoa; phylum Arthropoda; class Insecta; order Coleoptera; family Curculionidae; genus Polydrusus; species Polydrusus tereticollis. The sequence goes on from OY987327.1 coordinate 28,988,004, forward strand.
GATATGCAGCTATTTCCGAAGGCATCTTATCGAATGAATTTATTCCAATACAGTGAGTAACGCATGTTCCTTGTCGATACTGCACAAAAAAGCGCTTGTGCGGAGTGGATGGTTTTCGCAAATTTGCATATTTATGATAGAGTTGTAAATAATATCCCTTATTTGTTTCACTAGATACTACAAAGATTCTTGAAGTATTGTTTTTACTGTCAGGAATTTTCACGACTATCAAATTTCCTTTATCCTATATGTGATTAACCATTATCTTGCAAAGCCCATCGCGCCTGCAAGCACCGGCCAACCCAAAAATGATGGCGACTTTTATTAGAAGGTAAATTTGATCAGGTGCTTCTTCCATAAATCTGGAAACTTCAACTTCCTCAAAAATGTTGGCCTTTTTCGGACGATATCCCACATTTTGCTTTTTTAGAAACAATGTTAGCTTGAAATATTGACTTAAATCCAAGTTTATTTTGATTTTAAGGACACTTTTTAACATAGAGTACTAACTCCATAAAGTATTTGGCTGAACTGATTTTCGTAAATCTGCAAAATACGCTTAAAAATATTTGTCCCTTTGTTGCGGCACCAGTATTCAAATTGTTTATATTGCTTCTCGTATTTTTCTTGGGATTTAGCGGGCAATAAATTTAAATTTGCAGAATTAGCGGCCTCTAGAATGGAATCTGGTAGCTCCTCGTCAGAGCTGCTCATTTTAACCGCGTTTATACTTTTTGAGGATTTGATGGAAAGAAAAGTATCGGTGTTTGTAGATTCTTGTTGACATAGAAACGGAGAAAAGATCTGACATCATGTGCCAAAATCTACATGTACATTTATTGTTGCTTGGCAATATTATAATCATTTATCACTATACGAGGTACTTAAAAAATATAATTTATTTTTCGTTTTAGGCTGAAATACGAATATCGTGAATTACGATTAAAAGGTAAAAGAGAATACACTTGCAACGGCTTCGCACATTGCATAAAATTGTCTACAGCTACTAAAATAAATATAAATATTCCCTACCAAGGAGATTTTTGAATAGTGCTACTTTTCCGCACCCGGTGCGGATAAAAATCTTATCTGCACTATAGTGCGGAAAAGTGTAACTTTGCACACGGAAATGCGTGCGCAAAGTACTACTTTGCGCACGCTCGTAGGAAAACATTTATTACCTACATTTAGTTAATATTTATACAGTGAGTCCCAGAAGTAATGTCTAAATTCACTTAAAATTCAGCGGTGTGTTGTTTGGAAAAACGCTAGGCTCGGACACGGCAATTTTAGTTTATTTTCTTGCATCTTTTAAGATTTCTGAAAAATGTACAGGGTGCTTCAAGACTGGCTGTTAACTTAATTTTTTTAAATGAAACACCCTGTATATTATTTCATTTTTGAATTCTATAATAAAATTATACGTCTAAACTGTATGAATTAAGAGATAATGACATTTTTGAAGTTTGACAGTATTTTGCGTTTCAACGGTAGGTACCTACCTCTTAGAGAAAAACGGCTTACATGTCCCTATCCTAGTTTTTCATATTCTGTTGACAAATGTCAACTTCCGGTTTAACCGGAACTGAACAGAAAGTTAAAAAATGTACAGACATACTGCCAAAGTTGAAAAAGGTCATTTTTCAAATATCAATATGTTTTAAACTATTAAGTTTAGACGTCTAACTTTTTTATAAAACAGGCTTGCAATTTTGAGTAGAATTAAAAAATGAATAATATACAGGATGTTTCTTAAAAAAAAATGCCCAGTTTTCTTGAGCACCCTGCTTATTCTTCAGAGATCTTAAAAGATGTAAGAAAATAAAATAAAATCGACATGTTCGGCATACAGTTTTTATTTTGTATGTATGTTGCATCCGAATAAACCTGATTCTTTGTGGATTGATTCATTTCTCTTATTTTGGATTATTTTAACATAGTTTACAGTTTGTTGAAAAATAAATCTTTGGCATGTCACTACTTATTAAATCAATCAGTGAATATAACAAAATATTTGTTACTAGTAGGTATGTACTAAATAATTTACCATAGATCGTCGTGTTTTTACCTTTTTCATACTTGATATTTGTTTTAAATCACGAGAGAAGCGAGACGAGACAAGAGAAAGTGTTCTCTCGAGCAAGAGAAGCGTCCTCCCGTCGAGACGAGAGATTCATTTAATCTCGTCTGACTAGACGAGACGAGAGGAGGCCTTCTCATAGACACAGCGAATAACCTGTCCTCCAGAAAAGAAATGACTACCTTTATAAGCTCATTGGGCATGCCTGCCCTTATTAGCTTTACTATGAGCCAGTCATGCCATACCTTGTCAAAAGCTTTTGTATGCTTTATTGTGTAAAACCTACTTTTATTCAGGAAACTTGCTACACTGTTAGAAATCCTGGCCGTGTTAATCAAAAAAACTCATAGTCAATTTGCAGGAATCAAAACCAACTTAAAGTAGAAAGTTATTTTAACTCTCTTTTTTTCTCTTTAGTTCAAATCCATTTTTAGGATCTTTTTTAAGAGTCGTTTTAACATTGTGAGTGAATTAAAATCAACAGGCAAGAACTTTATCACTCAAGTAAATATAAGTGCAAGTTACAATGATTAAATTTATAATCATTTTGATTCCTCTTTTAGATATAAATTTACCCGAAAAAAAAAATTTAATAAGGAATGTTTTTGAAAGATATTTTGACATAAAATAAAAGTAATATTTACTGTGATAACTACACAAAAGCAACATATTAGTAATAGTAAAATAAATATGCTGTTAGATTTATTTTATTCTGTGACACTAAAATCTTTTTGGTATTTTGGTAACACTGTTTGGGATGACCCATCTAATAAACGAAGGGAAGTAAGGTGGTAAAAGATGGTCGTCAGAATAGTACGTGTGAAATTGTTTTTCCTGATATTTGACTGTTTTATAAGTATATATAAATAGAAAGTTTAAAGAAAGAGTGCAGGAAGTTTTAATTTACATCAGGTTATGGGCCCAGGTCGGTTCCAGGCTATGGGGAATGCGGTAAAGCATAAATAAAGTCAAAAGTAAAAAGTTCAATACAGTTTGTGCGGAAGAGTGGAAGAGTCCATTTTTGTGTGTGGTTAAGAATATTTGCCGGTAAAGGTAAAAAACGAAGGCGTTCAGTTTTGGTACAAACAAAAAGTAAAATGGAGAAGAAATTAAGCATAGAACCACTAAATGGAAAAAATTACCATACATGGCAATTCAGAATAGAATTAATACTGGCAGAACACGACGTATTAACTTATGTACGAAGCGAGGTAGCATTGGAAGATGATGCAGCTAAGAAGAAAAAGGACAACAAGGCAAAATCTCTTTTAGTACAGTGCATAGAAGATTCAGAGATAGAAAGCTTAAGAGAGTGTAAAACTGCTTACAAAATGTGGACAGTGCTAAAAAATAAATATGAAAAGAAAGGATTGCCAGGACAACTGTTTTTAAAGAGGAAATTGTTAAGTATGAAACTTAAAGAGAATGATTGTCCAGTTAAATTTGTAGAAGAATTTGAAAACACAGTAAGGCAACTAAAATCAGCAAATGTAGAGATTAAAGATGAGGATTTAGCTTGTAATTTTCTCTTGAGCTTACCAACCTCATATGACACATTTGTGACTGTAATTGAGAATTTACCAGGTGTGACATATGAAATCATAAAAGATAAACTACTGGCAGAAAATGAAAAACGAAAAATAAGTTTGAAAACTGTGAAAGACAATGAAGGTGCTACTTCAACAGCTTTCATGTTACAACGTAGTTGTTTTAAATGCGGTAAAGTGGGACATTATAAAAGAAACTGCCCTGAAAATCAAGGTCAAGGAGTTTACAGAGGATCATTCCGAGGTAACCAGGATGGATACTCGGGTGGATTATACAGAGGTAACCGAGGGAATTTCTGTAGAGGTAACAGAGGTTTTAGAGGACAGAATAGAGGATACCAAGGTAGGGGTAGATTTAATAATTTTTATCGCAGTAATCATGCAGAAAATGAACAATCTGCTAATCAGGATTTGCAAAATAACAGTGAAAATGTTTCTAATGGCAATAATAGTGATAAGAATGTGTGCTTCATGAGTGATAGAAATGTTCAAGAAACTTATAAGCAAACATATTGTAATGATTTAAAATTTTATATTGATTCAGGGTGCACTGATCACATGGTTAACAAGAAAGAATATTATTCAGATTTACTTATGCTCGAAGATCCGATAAAAGTTGCAATAGCAAAAGATTCAAGTTTCTTGTTGGCTGTGGGGATCGGAAATATCCAAGTGTACAGTTATGTGAATAATGAAAGGATAAAATGTACAATCCAGAAGGTTTTGTATATACCGGATTTAAGGAAAAACCTACTTTCTGTCAAAAAATTGGAAATGTCAAACATCAAAGTTTTATTTGAAAAAGGCGAAGTTAAATTAATAAATAATAAAGATGAGATTCTGGGAATAGGGACAAGAGGTAATTTGTATGAGATTTCATTTAAGCTCTCTTCGTCTCAGTGCCTAAATGTTGAAAATTATGATAATGAATATGTAAAGTGGCATCGGAGATTTGCACATATAGGATTAAGTGGCTTGAAGGAAATTGTTAGGTCTGATATGGTTGAAGGGATAGATAAGGGTTTAAAGATTAATAACACAAGTTTTTGTGAATCTTGCGTCAAGGGTAAGATGACACGTATTCCATTTTACACACGGACTAAAAGTACGAGAATTCTTGAGATTATACATTCAGATTTATGTGGACCGATTACTCCTGAAGCTATAGATGGAGGTAAATATTTTCTAACATTTATAGACGATTTTTCTAATTTTTCCGTGGTATTTATTTTAAAAAATAAATCTGAGGTATATGAAAGATTTGTTGAATATTTACAAATGGTAGAGGCTAAATTTACATGTAAAATTCATAAGTTAAGATGTGACAATGGCGGAGAGTATATTTCAAAAGATATTACTAGATTATGTCGCGAGAAAGGAATAGTTATTGATTATACAGTACCGTACTCGCCACAACAGAACGGAAAGGCGGAACGTAAAAACAGAAGCTTAGTAGAGCGAAGTAGAACAATTTTGGAAGAGGCCGGTATGCCTAAAGAATTTTGGGGCGAGGCTATTAGAACTGTGAATTATATTATGAATAGGGCAATTTCGTCAAATTTAAATGTTACGCCAGCGGAAATTTGGAACAACTTAAAACCAAATGTTAACAATTTAAAGGTTTTTGGTTGCATTGCCTATAGTCTTGTACAAAAGCAATTTCGCGATAAATTTGATTCTAAAGTTGAAAAATGCGTAATGGTTGGTTATGCGCTAACTGGGTATAGGCTATGGAGCATAGAAAAACAAAAAATTATTATTTCTAGGGATGTTGAGTTTAACGAGAGCAGGTTTTGGTTTAAGAACGGGTTGATTCAGGTAAATAATGAAACGGAAACAGAAGAAATTGAAAAGGAAAATATAGAAAGTAAGAATAAGGGCGATAACAATGATAAGGTGAACAGTCTAGATGAATGGACTGAGAGCGAATTTTCAAATAATAAAGTTAAGGAAAGAGAACTACATAAAATAAACAAACGCAGCGTTAAGACTCCTGCTAAATATGATGACTTTGAGCTTTATATGGCGTTTGATGCGACATCTTTTGTTGAAGATGTTCCTAAAACTTTTAATGAAATAAAAACTAGATCGGACAATAAATTATGGTTAAGTGCTATAGATAGGGAACTAAATTCAATTTATGAAAATGAAACTTGGGAAACGGTAGAAATGCCTAAAAATGAAAATATAATTGACACAAGATGGATTTTTTCTTACAAAAATTTAGAAGAGAACAAAAATGATAAATATAAGGCCAGATTGGTAGTTAGGGGTTTTTTACAAGAAGATAATGTAGATTATGAAAACATCTATTCGCCTGTGGCTAAAATGTCAACAGTTAGGATTTTACTAGTAATAGGAAATCAATTTAAGTTTTATTTTTGTCAACTCGATGTGAAAACGGCATTTTTAAATGGTACGATAAGTGAAAATATTTTTATATATCCTCCGGAAGGTGTTAAGTGCGACAAGGATAAAGTGTTAAAGCTTAACAAATCATTATACGGGTTAAAACAATCAAGTAAGTGTTGGAATGATAAAATAAATTCCTATTTATTAGATATAGGTTTTGAAAGATCCGATAGTGACTATTGTTTGTATTACATGAACAAATCTACTGATGTGGTTTATTTGTTAATATACGTGGATGACATTATAATCTCTGGGCCAGATAAAGTTTTAATAAACAAAATAAAATCAAAATTAATGACAAACTTTAAAATGGTGGATAAGGGTGAATTAAAAAATTTTCTGGGTTTAGAGGTAAACTATGAGAGAGATAAGGGTATTTTGAGAATAAGTCAAGAAAATTATATAAGGAACTTGTTGAAACGATTTAAAATGGAAGAATGTAAAATTTCAGCCATTCCTATTGAACCGAAATTAAATATTGATTTTTGTAACAACACTGACGAGTTAACAAAAAAACCGTATCGAGAGTTGATAGGCTGTCTAATGTACCTAATGTTAGGCTCCAGACCCGACATTTGTTATGCATTAAATTATTTTAGTACGTATCAGAAGGTTTGTGGTTGATGAAACTTGTTAAAGACTTTAAGTTAGATTATTGTGAACCAATGTATATATATGAAGATAACCAGGGATGTATGGCTATCTTAAACAACCCTGCCAACAACCGTAGAGTAAAACATATTGACTTAAAATATAATTTTGTTTCGGAACATATAAATAGAAATGTTTTAAAACTAGAGTACATTTCTACTAAGGATCAATTGGCAGACTTGTTGACAAAGGGTTTAAATGTTAATTTGTTTAATAGATTTAGATGTCTTTTAGGTATTATGTAAACGATTTTAGTGAGGAGGAGTGTTAGATTTATTTTATTCTGTGACACTAAAATCTTTTTGGTATTTTGGTAACACTGTTTGGGATGACCCATCTAATAAACGAAGGGAAGTAAGGTGGTAAAAGATGGTCGTCAGAATAGTACGTGTGAAATTGTTTTTCCTGATATTTGACTGTTTTATAAGTATATATAAATAGAAAGTTTAAAGAAAGAGTGCAGGAAGTTTTAATTTACATCATATGCTTCTATTAACTATTTGGTTAGTCAAATTAGCATTTAAAGGAAGTAAATCTAAATATTTTTTTAAGTTAATCAAAAAACGCGCGTGTCCTACCACCCAGTGTCTTCCGTCCGCCGTCTTGTCTACCCTGCAGTCGAGAGGAACAGACAGTCATTTTTATCATATTTTAACCGGTGTAAGTCACCTTTTCAGGTTAGTCAATCTTTTAGTTTTGAATTTTTTAACGTACACTTATAGTAAGTATCTAATATTTATTTATTGTATTTTAAAATAGTTATTGTTTAGATTTGTTATTTCTTTATATTACTTACTAAAAGATATGTAGATTAACGCCAAAAGTAGGTATTTATAAATATTCATCAAATAAGAATAATGAATTTATGGATTTAAATTTGTTTCTTGATTTTATATATATTTAAATGTTTTTAAATTACACTTAAATTCCATTCATGCTATTTAGGTGTATTTATTTGTATTCACTTGTATTTATATGCATTTAAATGTATTTATTTGTACAAAAAAAGAATATTTCCTCAATGTGTATTGTATACCTATATTATATATTATAGTTTTAAGATATGGTTAATAATATTAATTACCATTATTAGATATTGACCGAAATTTTGTTTTATTACATCGCGAATATCATTTCAATTGGTTAATTTTAAATAAAATTTAGAGATTAATTAATATTAACCAATGATAACGAAATTGGCGATTCGCGTTTATATAAACTAGACTTAACTTACTGATTTTTAATATACTGGGTGGCTCACTCTCAACGCAGGATTTCATAGCATCTAAAATTTTTAATATTTTTCAAAAACCGGGTCATAGGGAGACATTAGGCCTACAGTGTAAAATTATTTTAAAATATACCGGATGTCCAAAAAAAAGACCCATAGCAAAGTTATATTTTTTTAAATCGAACACCCTATGTCTTACAATATTTTTGAATTCTACATAAAATAGCAATTATTTTTTAGTAAGTGCATTATAAGTCTAAACCTAATAGTTTCTGAGATATCGAGTTTTGAAAAATGACATTTTTGAACTTTGACAGCTTCTAGCTTTCTAACGGTACGTCTTAGAGCAAAACGGCTTGCATGTGCCTATCTTACTTTTCTACTATCTTTCTAACAGTGTCAACTTCCGATTAAACCGAATGTAGCTCAAAAGCCGGAAATAAAGTAGGTACTTCCGGTTTAACCGAAAGTTGACGTTTTTGGAAAGATTATAAAAAAGTAAGATAGGGACATGTAAGCCGTTTTGCTATATGGCGTATCGTTAGAAAGCTAGACGCTGTCAAAGTTCAAAAATGTCATTTTTTAAAACTCGATATCTCAGAAACCATTAAGTTTAGACTTATAAAGTACTTACTAAAAAATAATTGTAAATTTATGTACAATTCAATAATAATGTAAGATATAGGGTGTTCCGTTTAAAAGAAAGTATGCTTGATATGCCCTGACTATTTGGGAGACCCTGTATAATCTAAAATAATTTTAAATTGTAGGCCTAATGCCTCCCTATGACTCTGTTATTAAAAAATATTAAAAAGTTGAGTAGTTTCGATGCTATGGAAGCCTGCGTTGAGAGTGGGTCACCCTGTATTTTATATAGTCACAAGTTTCGATGTTTTTGTTTTTGTAATAATCATAAATAAAAATGCAAATAACCTTCCTGTAATGTTACGATAATTAATTGTAAGAATAATTTTCTGGTTTATTATAAGAAGTAATAATTTTTGCTATAAAATTATAATGTGTTACAATAATAATTATACCTTTTAAAGTTATATTTCCGTTTTATCATTTTTGGAAAGTACTTTTTCACATAAAAATTGTGAAATGGTTCATTTTTGAAAAGTCCAATTTATTTTGTAAAAACAACTGTTTTAATAAACTCAACTGTTCTTAACAATTAAACTTATTACTTTGGTTATTTTAAACTGATATTTAAAAGTACTCCTTTTGAATGAGTATATAGGAAAATCAAAATAAATAACGTATAAAAGTTAAATCCATTCAAGACGAGAAGTTAACGTTTACATAAATAAAGTGTTAAATTAATTAGGAGTTAAATTGCCAAAAAAACGGAAGTGAAACTCTTGGGACTTTGAATAAATGTTAAATTTGATTGTTCTTTTCTAATAGAGTATATCTGAAACACATAGTTACGCCACTGGGTATAATTTACGATAAGATCCTTATTACTTTTAAACTAATCTATCCAATTAGAAAAACGGTGTCCTAAATTTATACTTTTAGAGTTACTAGTGTAAAATCGTTACATTCCCAAGGACCATTTTATGGTTAACTGCCGGTTAAACCTACTTAAATCCAGTATACCTGTACCATTATGCAGGTAAAAATTTTTATCCCCAAATTAGAAAAATGCAACTTACAAAACGTAATGATTTGCTACACGTCAGATTTGAAGTTACGGCTTAAATACCTCGGTTCCAAGAAGTAGGTGGAGGTAAGCCCATTAAAAAATGTACACTCTAATGCACCTGGGGATTTGGACTCGATTTCGAAATAGTTTTAGTGAAGTCGCCGAAATGTCTAGAGATCATTTCTGGGAATCGAACCATATATTATTTCTTCTGCATTGTTGGGTATTTTATTTGCCTATATTAGGACAGAGTAACAAACTTTTTTTTTTAATTTTTTAAAATTATCCTTTTCATCTCTATACAGACTGTCGCGATTTTTTGAAGAACATTTCATATACATCTATTTATCTAAATGTGGCGTAAAATTAATGTTCGGAGTGTTAAAAGTTGACTGTGGAGATATTTTCGAAATATTTCAACATAAATAATTGTTTACCAGTAACAATAATAGCAACCATTTTCTTGTGGTATCAAAAAGTTACGTTATGATATAATAGAATTAAATCAAAATATACATGACATAATTGACATGTTTAGCTTAATAAAAGGAAAAATGGAATTCTTAATTGTATATGATGAAGGCTGAATAAATAAACATAACTATAGGTGAAGCGAAGGAAAAAATTTCATAAAGGATCTTAACACCCGCGTGCTAGCCTAGTAGATGTAACTGAATTCTGTAGACAGCACTAGAGAAATGCAATGCAAGTTAAAAATTAATTTTATTTAATCTAAAAATATCAGTGTCTATTTTTATGTAAAAATCATTAAAATTTATTGTAATCAAATTAGAAAGAAATTGCCACAAATGACAGTATTTATCCCCCTCCCCTCCTTTAACCACCAAGATAATTTTCTATCAGCAACTTTAATTTTATCTTTTTAGGCATAAAAAGTTTTTTGCATGTGAAAAATTGTGTTTACGTAAGGCTTAAACGCTGTACGTTAAACACCGTGACGTCATCAGCCTGCCATTTTTAAATACTCGAGGAAAGTAAAAAAACTGGTTTAAGTACCAGGAAATTGGCTGAAAAATTTAAAGTGGGAAGACCAAAAGTGACTTGAAAATAAAGCAGAAGTTAGAAATTTGTTTTAAGAAGGTGGCAACGGTGATTTCAGGTGGAGTATTATCGAGTTCCATATCTGATTCATCCGATTTTTCACTCATTTTTTGACTTGCACTAAAATTTGTCTGAAAATAATTATTACAACGCGGCCATTTTTATCTGACACTGACAGTTTCGAAATTCATGGCAACCTATGTCGTTTAGATCAATTACAGAATATTCATTCCGTATCTTGTTATGGAATGAAAATACACGCAAAACGCATAAGAAGCAATAATAATAAGAATAAATATTCCAACTCAAGAGCGAGAATTTTTACATTCTATTATCAAAAATGATTTTGGAATTATTGCATTCAGTAATGGTCGTGGAGAAAATATTTTTTGTTCGTCATTATTTATCCCGTGCGAAACACGGATGATATCAAGTCTAGTATCGTATAAATAATATAAGTACATACATATGTACGTTTACAAAAATATTATATATATCGCGTTCTTCCAATAGTCATTAATACAAAGTTCAAAGCTTCATTATAACATGCATTAGCATCGGAAATACCTCGAACTTTTAATGCACGAAGTTCCGATAATACCGAAATCTACCATGTAAATCTAAATTTTCGATTACGCTTTAAGTCAGATGTCATCGCATGACATCTTATCGCCGACTACAGTCACGCACGGGAAAAATTAGCGCCGGTAACTTAAATGACTCGAAAAGTATTGCCAACATGCGTTTTTACACGTGGAATAATTCATAGGAGCCCGTTTTATCTCACCCCGAAATCTTGGACTTTTAGCCAAGTCATTAGGAAACGACGTAATTATGTGATTAAAGAACGTGTTAACATAAAACTGTACAGTGAACCTAATAGGGTTTGATATACCCTGATGACAGATGGAATAAAAATTATAGGCGCGGGTTATTTTCTTCTTCTATCGCAATACAGAGTGTTATAAATGATTTAAAATGTATCAATGATCTACTATTACCATAGATGGCACAACGCTATTACTATTACCATAAATAGTATAAAAATGTGCTGAGAAAATAGTTTGTAGGCTAGACGACGTGAGGAGTTAGGAGGGGCCGGGAGAGGAGATTAGGCTGCATTCACCTTAAAATGTGACAATGCTAAACCTAACCTATAACCCAACTTTTTGTTTAATCACCTATGAAAAGTGACTACAACTAATAACTCAATCTCATTTTTTCTTATACAGGGTGTCTATAAACTCTAAAAGGTCTGTACAAAATCTGAGCACAGTTCAGAGAACAATTCAAGATATTGGAGAACGAATATGGCGGAAGCCTAGTCATAATTTGTACCTACACACTATTCTGCTTCTTCATCTTGGTATCAAATCTGTGAAGCCTGAGGCCAAAATAAGGCGATTTAAAGCAACTTACCTAAGCTTAGTCCGAAATTGCTTCGTTTCCGAGATACAGGGTGGTAAAGTTAAAAAATAAAAATAGAATTTTTTAAAATTAATGAGCATTTTTTAACGTATTACTTTAAAACTTGGTACCCGGGGTTTTTTTGGGATGCAAAACCCGAATACGGACACCTTTTCACTGTGGCCATTAGAGGGCGCTTCACAATGCACTTCTTATGGTTTACAATGTTAGGGTCTACATCCAAATCGGCGCATACCAAACCATCAAATATTTGCTGCTATTGAGAGACGCCTTCGCGAAACCGGTAGCTTCACTCCTTTAACTACCAATTATGGACGGCAACGTGCAATTAGGACTTCTGAGGTCGAGGAACAAATATTGGAAAGAATTGCTGAAGATCCAAAATTAAGCACCAGACGCTTAGGTTTAGAGGTAGGAGTATCCAAGGATGTAGTTCATAGAACATTAAAAGAACAGCAGCTTCATCCAGACCATATCCAAAAGGTACAAGACCTTTTGGCTGCGGATCTCGATCAACGATTGGACTTCTGTCGATTAATTACCGAACAAAGACAACAGGATGTGAATTTTGCTAAGCACATTTTACTTACTGATGAAGCATGTTTTACAATAAGTGGCGTAACCAACCTACATAACGAACATGTTTATGCTGGTGAAAACCTTCATGCCACGAAAGTAACTCATTACCCACATAGCAAAAAAAGTATATTCACATCCTGAGAATATGCTATCGACAGCCCACAACTCACATTCGTTTAGGTACATCCATAGCATATCCATGTCATATTTAGAAATTGATTAAAATCATGTTCGTTTGGATATATCCATAGCATATCCAAGTCATATCTAGAAATTGGTATAAAAATCATAAGTCAAAAAAGTGAAATTAAAAATAGTATTAAAAAGATTTTCCTACTTTAGTATTTTTAAAATAATATAATTTAGGCCTTAGGGCAATGCGATTGCTCAGGTTAGTATTTAAATTTCCAACTTTTGGCAGTCCTGCGCCCGCACTTCGCGCACGGCAGATACAACACTTCGCGCTTGGGATGACATTACATAACCTCAGTTTTTGTCATTTTCTCTGCTCGTGTTGTGTAAGTTCTTTTGATGGCTTGTTTTTCATTTTCTTACAGTTCAGTAAGTATGTTCATTGTTTATTAAAGTGTTTTTGGTGTGTGAATTTGTAAACAATAAGTGAACAATATATATATAAGTCTAATTTTATAACGTACCTAATCATATTGCTTTTAACAGCCGAAATTTTACTCTCTTAAATAAGTCTTCAAGCAGCAAAACTTAGATGTCATTTCGTAGGTTTATATCCAGAAAAACATAATGATTTGCTGTCAATAGAAGTATTAGAGCCATTCACCCGAAGGTGTAATAGCAGATGATATTTCATTAGCAGAAAATGTCTTAGTTTAAAAACAATTCAATTAAAAAAAAGTTTTGAGGTACCTATTTAAAATCGTCCAGAAATTTTCGGTATTCATTATTAAAATAATTTATAATTTACTAAAAAATATAGATTAACAAATTCCTGAAATGTTAAGATACTGTAATAATAAGTTCTGTAATTCTTTAGATGCTGTGCATCAAAATAACAGGACAATGGACGCATGTGAGGACGAAGTCATAGTAGAGATACACATTCAAAAATGGCTTGTCAAAGCGAAGGAAATGCTTAACAATAAAAAGAAAAACAACCTTGACAAGTAAGAATTCATTATTAATTTTTTAAAAACTGCAAGAACATAATAATATAATAGAAACCTGTTTTTAAAGTGCTCAGACATTACTCTACATTTTTTTAAGGTAAATATTTTCTCAACCATTCATTTATGTTTTTCTTTTCAGGAAAAACGAAACTGACGTTATAAAGCAGTAACTACTTAATTTAAAAAACTAATAATTATGTCTGTAATTGTTTTCTAAGAGTTTGATTGTGCTCTAATAAAGCCTGTTTTTAATATTTTATGTTTACTTGATTTGATTTAAACAAATATGAGACTGACACTTCAATATTAAGTATTAGAAACGTCGATTGACCCAACATTTCGAGATACGGCGGCCATAGTGGCCATGTCGGCAAAATACTCTGGATTCTTAAATTTGGTAGGGGTAGTTAGCCGCAATAAAATCCTTGACAAAAAAAATTATTATTTGCCAGCTTCCCAAAGGCTCTACTGAATGATGTTTGCATTGGAATGGTATATAGTATAGCCTATTTACATTTACAATCTTTTCGATGAAAATTCCAAGCAAGAATGGGCATCATACCTGCCTACAAGCAGAAACTGTAAAATAATCATTTAATTTTAGATACGCGAATTTGTGGCATTCGGATGAAGAATGAAAAGTAGATGTACTACTAACCCTACAACCGAGTGTCGTCGGTTCGAGTCTGGCTCATAGATTTCTACTTTTATTTATTTTTTTTTATTTTATCTTCATTTTCATTCTTGGTCTAAATACCAGAAATTTAAAAGTAAAAATCGGGTCATTCCTATTTTGGGCAAAACGAATATACTGTGCATGTCATTGGTATATACATACGAATCTTCTGTGAATGTGCGGAGGATATGCTAAATGTCCGGAAACGCATTTTCTCAGCATGTCCGACTTGTGGCCAAACGCATGTCATATGCATATACGTAGTACATATATGTATGTTCTATGAATCTGTGGAGGATGTGCCACTCAATATCCATATCCGAAAGAGAATATATTTCATATATCCACAGGATATCTTTTTGGTATGTGGGTATGAACATGAGTTTAGAATTAATGTGTGGGCAGGAATCATTGGCAATTTCATTATTGGTCCTGTCATTTTACCGCCACGACTAAATGGTGTGGATTATTTAGAACATTTACAAAATACGCTGCCACATTTATTAGAAGATTGCCATTACAGATATGTGGTTGATGCATGACGGTGCTCCACCACATTTTAGTGTAAATGTCCGCAATTGGTTGCATCGACAGTATCCAAACAGATGGATCGGTAGAGGAAATGACGCTCCTGTAAAGTGGCCGCCACGCTCACCGGATATGACTCCGTTGGATTATTTTTTATGAGGGTCTTTAAAAACGATGGTATACTCCAGACCGATTAATAATGAAGAAGAATTGTGGGGAAGAATTTTTACGTCGTATTATTCTTTGAACTTATGTTAACGGAGGTCATTTTGAACAATTACTAAAAGTTTATGCTAATTAAATTTACTTTTAAAATAAAATTGTTCCTCATTTAATTAAAAAGAAAATCCATACTCAAATTCTTCCTGCAAAACTTGCTGTAACTAACCCAAGTGTAACATTTTTTCCTGCCGAAAATTTACTAATAGCGGAATTTTTTATTTAAAATATTTTAAATATTCCGGTGCGGCATCGAACACTAGAAACCGAAATATCTCAAAAACGGCTAACTTTAACGGATTTTCACAGGAGTACCTTTTTTGTTTCAAATGTTCAAAAAATTAGTTCTTAGTTTCTTGTTTCCAAGAAAGTTTTGCACAACTTTAACAAAAGAGTACCATGTATTAAAGTCAGTTTCGGTTATCGATTCTGTAAAATGTGAATCTTTTATCAGCTCTCTGATCTGAGGTCCATCAAATATTCCGGCTTTCAATTTCTCATTGCTAAGTGCAGGAAATTTACTGGACAAGTAATCAAATCACGCACCATTCTGGTCTAAGGCCTTGACAAATTGTTTCATTAGTCCTAGTTTAATATGCAAGGGAGAAAATATGATTTTTTCCCGTTTAACCAACGCTTTATTAATTACGTTAGCTTCTCCTTGTACTAAAGCATCTCTACAAGGCCACTCTCTTCTAATCCAGTGTTGATCCTTAGCCCTGCTGTCCCAAAGACACAGGAAACAAGGATATTTTGTATAACCACCTTGCTGTCCTAGAAGAAAGTTCATCATTTTTAAGTCAACACGGATTACCCACTGATGTTCGTCATTTTTAATTTTTTTAAGCACTAACGATATTGTTTTATATTCTTCTTTTAATTTTGTAGAATGCCCAATTGGAATACTTCCATATACTCGTATGTTACCGTTATGTAGAAGGACACACTTTAAACTTCGTTTGGAACTATCGATAAAGAGACGCCAATGGTCTGGTGTGTACTCTGTTATATCCATTTTCTCTAGCAGACCTTTAATATCATTACAAAAAACCATATTATCCTCCTGAGAGAAAAATGGCAAAAGATCCTTTTCTCTGTTACGGTATTACGTAATTTTGGTACCTGGATAAAGAAGATTCTTTTCATTTAGTCTGGAGGCAAGTAACTCGGCAGGCTCTTTTGGGAGGTTTAAATCTCTGACAAGGTCACTTAGCTCCTCCTGAGTAAAGCGTTCGGGACTTGTTAAATCTCCTGCAAAATCGCTGTCCTCTTTTTCAAATCGGTCACTTTGCAGCTCGTCAGATGACGTTTCGATTGTATCCTCTGGTAACGTAGGCAGGCTGCTATATGTTGGAATTAATATTTCTTCAGAATGCTGAACAGGTTTTCTTGCTGACTCCAGGTGAGGATAGTTCCACCTATGCCGATTGTTACGATTAATGCCCTTTATCTTCACAAGACAAAAATAACAATCGTAAAAGTGGCTTTTTTGTTCCCTCCATACCATTGGAACACCAAACTTTAAACACTTTCTTTGTCCTTTTGTCCATAGTCGCAGGTGTTCGACACAGGTTTTGCATACAACATGCGGAGCCCAAGGTTTATTTTGGTCTCCTAAGTGAACACCAAATAAGGCCAAATAAGCTTTTTCCACAAATCACTCTTCTACTTTCTTTTAAAATGTACTCGCCACATATGTAGCAAAAAACGTCCAGATGGCATACGCACTACGCCTACTTGTAGAAGCCATGTTTAAATACGATTTTTTTACAAAACACTCTTGCAAGCTCAAGTTTCAACTAAATGCATGCAGGCAATATTCCGCATAATATAATCCCTATATTATGGGGATTATATAGGTACTAATACCATAGGACACAAGCCAAGTTAACGAATTATTTTTTTTGGCTTAGGGTATACAATTTCATTCACTTTTATTGCCTTCTATTGTATATTTCGTGCTAATTGCAAATACGAAAATAAGAAATCTGCAGGTGCAAAAAAATTCGAGGAAAAATTTCTTATCTGTAATATTTATATGGCCTTTTGCCAATATAAGATTAGGTATTTCCAGTGATTTATGAATAAATAGGTATAATTAAAAAGGCATTAGTCTTGGAATTAGTGAAGTTTTTGATAAAATGTATGACCATTATAATTGTCGAATACGGATATTATTATTACAATTTATTATGAGTAGGCTCTATCTCAAAAACTAGAGCTGATACGAAGAAAAGCTAAGTGTTTTTGGAATCACCGCATTCAAAATAACTAAAACCGTTTGTTTTTCTTCGGCACCAAGACAAAAAATTTTTTTATTAGGCTGTGTAATATAACATATACTGATTGTTGTCTGATCGACACTGGGTTTTGGCACTGCCGACCTGCCGGCCCTGAAGCCGCCACTGATAATAATTATTATGATTAGCGTACCTATGTTTAAAGAAGAAACAGTATAGAAGTCTATTGCGGCGCTCTGGCATTAGCCCGCATTTTATTATACACTAAAATTGATGCTTAAGCATACAAAAAGCGTGTTTCACATCGGTGTTGCAGTCTGTAGGCATTATTAACTCACTACTGACATCGTCGACTAATAAACGCGTCATTTGGCACCTTAATTAAAACAAACACATTCTATAAGTAAGTTCTCTGATACACCGATACGGTATTAAACGATCGATGCTAGAAAAGCAAATTACACATCTCTAAAGGTGACAGGTTGGAAATTGCATCTCTCCGAGGCAAAGGCAAGACACAAAGAACAGGTGGTGCGAGGCTGATATTTTGTGAGAGAGAGCGTTGTTGTTATCAGCAAGTCATTAGATGAGAGATCTTCCTCGGATCCTCCTATTTCACGCTTAGTTATATGACCATGCGTGTGGTAGGTAGTTGGTATGCTGGTGGAATTTCAGAAATAAATAGCCGCGGTGGGTACGTTGCAAATTGTATTTAAACGTGAACAAAAAAAAATTACGATCAAGTCATTATTTCACTATTTTCTTGAGGTTTAAGAGATGGGTACATAAATACAAGGGCGGCGTGATAACTCCGATAAAATTTACAATCAGATTTAGCCCCCTGCAACTAAAGTTAGTAACACGGCTGGTAAACTACCAAAGGAATCCGAACAAAAAAGCGCATTTCTCTTGTAATTCTCTGTTGAAATTTCCATAAAATGTTAATTTGTATGTAGTTCAAATATATTACATTAAACAGTTAGACTTAGGGATATGCCAGTATATTGTTGGGTAGACTGAGTACGGTTGAAACCATATATGTATTAGTACTATAAGGCTATTACCCTGAATATCTTGAAGCAACAACAGAGATAAAAGATCCAGGGTCATTTAGACTTGTGCGCATGCGCCGTAAGGGTATTGCCAAATGTACTTTTATTTCTTTAGAACATGGCAGAAGAGTGAGCCTTAGAAAATTAGAGCAATGATAAAATTACCAAAAATCTTGCTAAAAAATTGTAAAATAAGCATTAAGTCTGTACTTCCAAGTAGGGGTGGGCGATTATCAAAAGTTATAATCGATTATCGATTATGAAAAATAATCGATAATTTCGATTTAATCGATTAATCGGAAAATCGATTATTTCGATTAATCGATTATTTCGATTAATCGATTATTTCGATTAATCGATTTTTTCCATTAATCGATTATTTCGATTAATCGATAATTTCGATTAATCGATTATTTCGATTAATCGATTATTTCGATTAATCGATAATTTCGATTAATCGATTATTTCGATTAATCGATTATTTCGATTAATCGATTATTTCGATTAATCGATTATTTCGATTAATCGATTATTTCGATTAATCGATTATTTCGATTAATCGATTATTTCGATTAATCGATTATTTCGATTAATCGATTATTTCGATTAAACGATGTTTCGATTAATCGATGTTTCGATTAATCGATTATTTCCATTAATCGATCTTATTATATTTATCATTTTGGATAATTTCGATGTAATCGGTATATCGATTATTTAGATTAATCGATAAATCGGACAGGCAATAAATTTATTGTCCAATAATTTATTTGGTCCTTGTCGATTAGGAAATTTTTATTTAATTAAAACAATCTCCTTTTATGGGAAAAATTATAATATAACAATATTATGTTTAAGCAACGTTTCACTTTTTTTTCAACTTTAGAATAAGAGTAAAAAGCTGTTTTTATTTGTATATATTTTAAGTAATAATTATTTTCATTTTAATTGCGCTATTTCGCCTACATTTAATTTCCATCGATGGCTATTTTTGCAAATAAATCGAAAACGGTCACAGATACGAGAATAGTACAAGAGACAAGAACGCTAAACAAGGGAACAGAGAGTTCAAATTTCATACCGGAATTCATACAGGGAGCCCCAAAAAAAGTTCTGAAAGATAAAATTGTAGCGGATTCAAGAAAATGTAACACCCTGTATACTGCGACCAACAATTTTGATACTTTATTGTAGAGATTCCAAAAAATGGTTGTTGTTCCAAATTTGAAACAATTATCAGAGAATATAAGAGAGAAAACGCAAGATACGAGAAAAAAAATTGAAACTTTGCCACCCTGTATAAAGAAAATAACGCGTTTTAGACCATGCATATATTTACATTTTTTTCTTATTTTGACGAGTACTAACTATCACCCCCTGAAATATCTGCATACCATTAATTAACACCCTGTATACTAGTAGAAATACGGGCGCAGTACACGTAACTGTTATTGTATAGAGTAATAATTAATTGTGCAGTATATTAATTAATATTTCACCAGCAACTTCAAAATCATTCAATAACATAATAATTTATATTTTCGATTATCGGGTAAAAATTTATTTACACTCGATTTTACAATCGACTAATCAGAAAATCGGAAAATCGATTAATCGGAAAATCGATTAATCGAAAAATCGATTAATTGGAAAATCGATTAATTGAAAAATCGATTAATCGGAAAATCGATTAATCGGAAAATCGATTAATCGGAAAATCGATTAATCGAAAAATCGATTAATCGGAAAATCGATTAATCGGAAAATCGATTAATCGGAAAATCGATTAATCGAAAAATCGATTAATCGGAAAATCGATTAATCGAAAAATCGATTAATTGGAAAACCGATTAATCGGAAAATCGATTAATCGAACAATCGATTAATCGATTAAAATTTTTCTTAAATCGAAAAGTCGATTAATCGATTAATCGATTATATATCGATTAATCGATTATTTTGCCCACCCCTACTTCCAAGTGCTTTCAAATTATTTGTTTCCATTTCTAAACTAAAACGCGTTAAATAACAATTTCATATAACTGGAAGGTGACAACGTCTCATTCTTACTCGACATAACCTCGAAATCTTTAGCAAATGTTAATTTGTTTGACAGTTCGCTTCATCGAGTTGGTTTGGTATTATTAACGGCTTTTGTGTACTGTTTATCTTTACTTTTCTGCAAATTTTGATTGTGTGTGTGAAGTGTGATAATTTTGTGACGATGCCGTAAGAATAATATGTAAATTTGACAACCAACGCCGAAATCAAGCAATCAGTTCGGATTTCTGTCCCTTACTAATGGTTTTGTCTCTTTTTATCGTATATGATATTGAATTAATGGAGATACATAGCACATCATGACATCTTAAGAACTTTTACAGATACAGGTATTGCCGAAGTTTAAAAAATTATTCTATTTAACCCGTAACTACTACTATTGGGTCCTCGGTACCCGAGCAATACTTAAACATTGCAATTTATAACGAAAAATTGGGGGGTGTATACTAAGGGCTCGGCTATGTTCTAATGAGTCAGTTAAAGTAGGTGCCAAGGTATACCGTTTGACTTAATGACTGCAATAAAACCCTGCAATAAAACATTGCTACTATAAGGTATTACTATGACATTTCATTTAACTACAAAATCCGTCCCTGTGCAAAGCTTTTACCCCTTATCTCATTTAATTTTGGTAATATAAACAGTGATGCCAGCTCGGACCAGGTAGATTAGGCTGGTTGGCAGGCTCATCGATAGTTTTATATGGGTAATTTTACCACTAAATTCTTTAAAAACGTAGGTTTGGCAATCGAACAGGTAAACAGGGTTTCTTTGGGTGTTTACAATATAATGAAACTATTATTAAGCCATTAAGGGGTTTTATTGCAGTCATTAAACCAAACGGTATACCTTGGTACACACTTTACCTAAAAAGCCCTGTAGTGAATATATTTGTCGGATTTATAGTTTTGCGTATTTTTTGGATTTTGTGTCCCCAGGACCCAGCAGTAGTTTAAGTGTAACTTTTCCGGTAAGTACCTACCATAGACATAGTACCTACCTACTAGTGTTATTATATTGACCAATAATTTTTTACACTTTTTTTTTGCTTATAACGCCTTTGTGTCTTAAACGGTCAAGCAAAAATATCCCGCACCTGTAGCTCAACTTCCAAAACCAAGAAAACGTAGATGTAGTACTTGTCCGTCGAAAAAGGGCTGAAGAACAAACTAGTATACTGTTTTAAGTTCAATATACCTATTTGCTGCCATGTGCCTCTACTGTCTCTTCGAATTGTAAATAATCTATTCTAATTTTTAGTTTTCTAATGTTAATTTCACCAAAAATTGTAAAAATAAAGAACTTTTTCTGAATTTGATTTAAATATTGCAAGAAAAAATTGGGTCCCTGGAACCCATTAATAGTAATTAAATCACAAAAATTGGGTAGTAGTAGTTTCGGGTTCATTTATAATTAATCATATTTAAACGTTGCTGTTTGTTAAATAAATAAACATATAAAAGGAAAATTTATTCATAGTCAAGCTAGGGCAGTAATTGTCAATAAATCAAAAGGTTTTTTTTTTTTATATTTTATGCAATTTAAGACTAAAATAATTTAAAAAATATTACGCACGCCTATATTTTTCATGGTTAGAAACACGAGGACGAAAATCAAAACGAAAATTGTTTTATTATAAGTGAGGAGGCAGAAACAAATGCACTTGCTTGTTTTGAAGCTGACCCGACAGCATCGATGATACAAATTGAGAATAATACAAGCATCAGTTGAGAGAGTGCTACGAAAATATTGAAAAAATATGGCCATAAGTTCATCAAATACCAAATCCATCACCATCTTAAGAGGGCGATTACATTCCAAGATTAGAATTTTGTAACTAGTATCTTCAAGTGGAGCAGCAACAGCCACTATTAAAATGACAAATTTTATTTTCTGACGATTCTCGTTTTACCCACTTGGGGATGTTCAACAGAAATAATACCAGAGGTATTGGACAACTGAAAACAATCATCTAAAGTTAGGAAAGAAGCGTTTCAGGAAATATTTGGCATTAACGTATTTTTTTATTTAACATAGGGCACGGCACGGTAGGATTAATCCATTATAGCGCTCTGCGAGCGGTGTGTATGCGCAGGAAATATTTACGTTGGTCTTGAATCTTTGGAGATTATACTCGATGGGGAACACGGCCTCAGGGAGGTCGTTCCAGAGTATGACGTTCTTCAAATGACAGAATTTTTAAACAGTGTCGTGCGAAGCTGAACCACGTACGGGTGGAATCAAGCGGGCAACCTCAGTTGAGCACTTGCCATGAAAATATTTGTAATATAGACTCAAGTCGCCAACCTGCCGTCGATGTTCAAGGCTTTCCAGGTTGCTTGTCAGATCATGATCACCGATCAAGCGAATGGCTCTTCATTGAACAGACTCTAGCAATCTCAGGGTATGCTTAGGAGCAGAGCCCCAAATATGCGAAGAGTACCCCAGCGATGGTCGAATTTGGGCTTTATAGAGCATCAAAAGTTGTTGAGGTTTATAGAGGTTCTTAGATTGACACCCATAAAATGAATTGAGCCAAGGAATCGAGTGTCCCGCCATGACTCTATCCGGTTCTTCAACATTAACTTTTTTAGAAAAAACTGCCGCGTAGGTTTTTTAGCATTAAATTCTACTAGGTTCTTCTTCTTCAAGTGCCGTCTCCGCGACGGAGGTTGGCAATCATCATAGCTATTCGGATTTTGGAGGCAGCTGCTCTAAAAAGTTCATTCGATGTACATCCGTACCATTCTCTCAGGTTGCGCAGCCATGATATTCTCCTTCTTCCTATACTTCTCTTTCCTAGGATTTTACCCTGCATAATCAGCTGAAGCACGGCGTATCTTGTCCCGCGTGTAATATGTCCGAGGTATTGTAGTTTTCTGATCTTAATTGTTTCTATAATTTCCATTTCCTTGTTTATCCTTTTCATGACTTCAGTGTTTGTGACGTGCGCTGTCCATGATAATTTCAACATCCTTCTGTATACCCATCGTTCGAATGATTCCAGCCTTTTGATAGTTGCTGCATTCAGGGTCCAAGCCTCTAATCCATAAAGCAATGTCGAGAAAACATAGCATCTTGCCAATCTGACTCTCAGGTCCAGCTTTAGGTCTCTTGTGCAGAGTACTCTTCTTAGTTTGTTGAAATTCGCCCGTGCCTTTTCTATTCTTGTCTTAATCTCCTTGGAGTAATCACCCATGGAGTTAATCATTGTGCCCAAGTATGTGTATTGTTCTACTTGTTCTACATTGGTGCCACTGATTGTCAGGTTCTCGTTGTTTCTCTGGGTTTTCGATATTCTCATATATTTTGTCTTTTTGATGTTCATTGTTAGCCCGTATTCTTGACTGCATTCGACTATCCTATTCGTCAGTCTCTGAAGATCTTCGATGTTTTCTGCCATTATGATAGTGTCGTCCGCATACCTAATGTTGTTAATCGGTATTCCGTTTACCTTTATACCTGCTGACTCTCCCTCCAGCGCTTTTTTCATTATTTCTTCTGAGTATGTGTTAAAGAGGAGTGGTGATAATACACAGCCCTGCCTCACCCCTCGTCTAATTTCAATCTCTTCTGACAGATGTTCGTTAATGCGCACTCTTGCTCTTTGTCCATAATATATATATATATACTAGGTTACTGTCACCCAAAGACAGAATTTCTTCCAGCTCTTTGTTGAGATGTGGGACCTCTTGCTGCCTATAGAGGCGTGCATTGGCAGCCGATGCCCGAGCATCCAAAGTAAAAGATGAAACAAGTGTGCTGTCATCAGCGAAGCTATATATAGGATTTTTAGTTTTTTCCGAAATATCGTTAATGTATAGTAAAAAGAGGGTGGGCGACAATATAAAACCTTGAGGGACTCCGGCGTGAATGTTAAATGTGTCTAAAAGAAATCCGTCCATCCCACTCGCAGACAACGATCTTTAAGAAAGCTTGACAGCCATAATGGCTTGGTGTTATCGAAATATGTTTTAAAGAAGCCCAATACCTGGCTTTTTTTTAGAACCATATTGAAAATCTTCTGGAAAATTTATCTGTTAGGTTAAGTTAGATTTAAAAGGGATTGTTTGATTGATATTGCCATTAATATAATAATTGGAGAAACTTGCGTTTGAATGTCAAATCTTGCAACACTCCCGGTTAAACCGGAATGAAATGTGAAATAGTTGTGACTCATTCATACGAAATATCTCAAAATAAGTAGAATTTTTTACTTATTCATTTGTTTTTGGTAAAAGCAATAAAGTGTCTGACAGTTTCCAACGCCATTTTCTCGAAAACTCTCTTAAATAGGTACCGTAAAGTGGGGCTACTTGGCTACCGCTGGGCTACTTGATCACTATGTGATTTGAAGGTAACCTTTGATTTGTTTTGTTTTTGTTGTGCATTTTTTTGTTTTGTTCCTGCTACATGTAAATTATATTAGCTAAAAACTGGTAAGGAAGTTTGTAAAAACCATTTAGAGACACTTCGTATAATATATTTGTCTTGTGAATATGCGAAGGATCTATACCCTTCGATGTCGATATACGAAAAATAATATGATATCCACAGTATCATTTTACTATACCTATTTCTCTAATTTTAATTAGAAGAATCAATTAAGAAGTGTACTAACCTATGTTCTATGTATTTTGTTTAAATAGTGAAAGAATTTTTCCAGTAGAACGTCCAGTCCATGAGAAAGTCGCGATATGAAACGCGCGGTAATTGTGGCGTGTAGCAAAAGGGGGAGGTTTACCCTCCTAGGGTTGTCGTGATTTTACCGTGGGAATAACGAGTGTACACGACTAACGTATATATGCATACACCTGTTAAGTACGACAAATCTATATCACTGCAGGAAACAGAGATTCTACATTTATGTGAAATTATTTTCGGGTAAAAAATAATTCGACGTAACCCACAGGACGTGTAATTACCGAACGATACCGTGACTTGGGTGTTGCACGGAATGGTTGTTGGTTTATGGGAATGGACGTCGAGTTATTTTAAATAACGGGTTTATGTTTTAAATGAACGGAGCATGGGAATTATATGTATTATTTTACAATTTGTAATAGTAGTGCCTTTTAAGTACAGAGTGTCAAGTTTTCGATGGTTTTACGGGGTATCTCCGTTATTAGTAAAGATAGAAGGATAAGGTTTTCGCAGCACTGTGCTACTTTTTTGTGAAATCAAAGATGCTGCAATCAGAGTTTTTCTAGTCCTCCTTGTTTTTGAAAATTTTACATTTTGGGACATCTCCCATATTTAGGTTACCCTGTAGCTTATCAAAGAGAAAACAAATGTTCCTTTTTTAGTTTTTTACGTAGAATCTAGTGACCCACTCAGATACTTTCTACGTTTAACAGCTACCGAGAGAAAAAACAAACTTGCTTTTTTTTAAATGGGTCACCCTATATATTTTTTAATAATAATACCCTATTTTTATTTTTAATATTAAGCACGAAATTTACGTTCGATTAAAAAATATACATTTTTTGTTATTAGGCCATGATGGGAATTTAAAAAAAACTATTACCAGTATGAAAATTTTCTGCAGACGAAATATATTTTGGACTCCTTGACCTAGTTAGCAGTTATATTTCAGTAAAAATAATAACGATGCATAAATCGAGTTGTGTTTTACTACGTGAAACATTAGAAACAAAAACTGAAAATGTATACAGACTGTCCACGGATAGGGTTTACCATAGCACAAAAAAACTTCAAAAACATGATTTTTCTCCAAGACTAAACTACCTTTATTTCTCATTTTTGACCAAAATGCCAATTAGAAAACTTATTTAGAATAACGATCCGAGATTTAAAATAATCCGAGATTTAAAATAAATCTTTGACTTTTTTAGTTTTTTCAATTTTTAGAGGTAAATGAAAATTTTTTTTGGATAGCATTAGCGGTCCAAATACATACATTATCAATGACTTTATATCTTACAGAGGGGCATCAACAAAAAATTTCAAAAACTGATTTGTAGTGTTACCTACCAGAAATATGCCTTTTGAGTTTCACAAATGAAATGACCCCGGAAATGTCACCACAAAGTCTTAAAATAACAACAAATAATAATTTTATAATTTGCTATTCAAACACCCCCCCCCCTCCCTCCATATTCAACACATTTTTCCAGCTGTAAACGAATGTGGTCAAAACTTCGAATTTCTTCAATGGAAATTGTTTGAACAGCTTCAACAATTCGCTGTTTTAGAAGCTGTACGTCGTTCTCAATTGAACGGGAGTACACTAATTGTTTGAGGCGCCCCCAAAGATAGGCATCTGAAATAGTTAAATCGGGACTCCTTGGGGGCCACAGAACCGGACCATCCCGACCAATCCATCTGTGGCCAAATGTATTATCAAGCCATTCCCTCACTTCAATTGCAAAATGCGCAGGGCATCCATCTTGTTGAAAGTACAGTTCGTTCCTAAATTGGAGAGGCAATTCTTCTAGGTTGTCAGAAAAGAATGTTTCCAACATTTCAAGGTAACTCCTACGGTTACACGTGTTTTCAAAAAAGTATGGGTGAAATCGCACACCAGACATTTACTTTTTTGTAATATTGTCTTCTAGCAGGAATTCTAAAACGGAGATTGCTTTTGCTCCAGTATCTAATATGCGCAGAAGACACTTTCCCTCGATTCATCGGAGAACATGATAAATTTATGAAAATTACTGTTTCCACTTACAATTTTGACTCCGACCCAAAGACAAAAATCCAAACGTTTGGCTTCGTCTCCTTCTACCAACGTTTGTTTGCCTTTAAAATATTCCGAATGCGAGATTTTTTTACTACATCAAGTTCTTGAGCTCGGTTTCTTAATGAAAGGGTAGGATTGTCAGCAACAGACTGCAATACGATTAGGGAAGCTGCGTCATCCTGATCATAGTTTTTTTTTTTTTTAATTGGAAATTTTATTTCTAATTTATGAAGTCCCATTTTTGAGACATAAACGTTAGGATATCTTTGATTAAATTTCTCTATCACAAAGTTGTAGTAACATTCGCCCGCACCGTAACATTGAACTAAATAAACCCTTTGTTCTAAGGTCAACATTTTCAAAACACATCAAATTCTATTTGACAACTTCAAATTTGCCACATACGTAAAGCAAAGTAATAAAAAGGTAAAAAAAATCCTTGTTTTTACAAAAGATGGTTATATTAATATTTTTATTGAGCAGCAAAATTTTCATTCACCTAAAAATTGAAAAAACTAAAAAAATCGAAGATTTATTTTAAATCTCGGATTTAAATTACAAACGTTATTCTAAATAAGTTTTCTAATTGGCATTTTTTAGTTTACTCTTGAAGAAAAATCGTGTTTTTGAAGTTTTTTCAAACCCTGTATAAAAAATTAAAATTTTCTCTTCGTGACTTGCATTTTTTTTACAAGCAAAACTTTTTATCAAGAATGACTTTTCCCGAAAAATGAAATTTTTCATCTATTTGTTCTATTGTAAACCCTATCCGTGGACAGTCTGTAGAACTTTCTCATAAATATTGCTCAAATTGTTCACCATTAGGTATGCCTATACGACATGTTTCACACATATTTCTTATTCGCCTTAATTAATTTAAAATAATAAAAGGCCGCGTTTGTAACTCCCTAAATGCTCTTTCAGTGGGCATTTCTTAAATCTGCAATTGTTTGGTATTGAATAGAATAAATTTTACTTTTAAGGTGTCCCCCCACAAGAAGAAATTCAAAACCGACAAGTCCGGTGATATTGGTGGCCATCTTACATGTCCATTAGTTCCAATCCAGTGGCCTGGAAAGTTATTGTTTAAGTTGGCCCTGATAATTAGCGCATTGTGAGCGGGTGCTACATTTTGTTGCAGATGCAAGTTATTAAGATCCGCTAAGGGCACGTCTTCTATTATTTCCAGGACAAGGCTTTCCAGAATTTCCAAATATTTATTTGCATTAAGGCTGCCTTCAAATATATTATAAATTATTTTGCTTCCTAGTATAAAACATGAGACAGGTAAAGCCAAACCTGCCTTGCCGTTCGAGTGGAATAATTACATGCTGATTTTCCTGAGACCAAAACCTCGTATTGTGCCGATTAAATATACCAGCACTGGTAAAATAAGCCTCATTGGACCATATTTATAAGGGCTCTATGAAAATTATTTTCCCTGTTGATATTTTGTAAATACCAATTACAGAACTCTATGAGGCCTTTCTGTTGTTAGGTATGTGTGCGCTTACCCTATGCTGACGAGAACCAATAAGTTCGAAACCGGTCCATAGGTAGCAGCATCCTACCAACAGAAAGGTCTTCCTTTCTTGGTAGTTTTAAGCAATCAATTTAGTATTGTAGCGCTAACTGTGTTAGCCAAATACGGCCTTATAGTATAAAGTTTTAAATCAGATGGCTAGGAAATATTTTCCTAATTAGTATGTTATATTTAACAAATTCATTATTTAATAATCTAAGGATATTTCGTAAAAATTCTCGGACACGTATATAATTTTTAATTGTGCATATTTTGACATATAAATTTATTATACAGGGTTACGCATGTAATAGATATGGCATTTTGGACGATTTTTTTAAATGGAAACCCCTATATTAATCCCCAAGAACAGCTGATTTCAAAAACATAACACACTTAGGGCCTAAAATTGATAGTTTCGTAGCTACAGGGTAGAACAAATTATTTTATTTAAGATACATTTTTTTAAAAGTAGGCTTATTTGCTGTTATGTAACTCTGGTGTTTTGATAATGACATTATGCTTTAATAATATCGAATTTTTCTAGTAAGTTTGGTAGAAGTAATAAAATTAATTTTAATATTTAGTTACTATGCGTTTATCTCCCACACAAAGAATAGAAATTCTTATGATGATTGGATATCGTGATAGGATTCGTACCCTACAAGAAGTTTGCATTTTGTTCAAAGCTAAGTACCCAGAAAGACCAATTACTAGATCAACTGTGAGTAAAGTTGAAACAAAATTTCGAGAAACGGGTTCTGCGGAAGATCTTCCCAAGAAAGACCGTCCAGCTATTCCGGATGATAAAAAATCAAATATTTTATTGGCTATAGAAGAAGATCCCCATAATAGCGTCCGCCAGATTGGCATAGATTATGAGGCGGCTGCTATGACCGTTCATAACCTATTAACGGTAAAAAAATGGCACCCGTTTAAAATCCGACTGATTTATGAGTTGAATGAAGATGATCCAGATCGTAGGATGGACTTTTGTCAAATATTAATGGAAATACGTAACGCAGATCCTCGCGTTATCATTATCCTCTACGTTATCGCAGGTGGATGCGTGAGCATGATACTCAATATCCTCAAAAAATTAATGTTTGGGCGGATTAGTGAAAAACAAAATTATTGTGCCATATTTTTATGACAACGATGTAAACGGGCTAAATTATCTTTAGTTTCTTTAAGACTTCCTTATCCCTACGCTAGTTAACCTATATCCGAGTAGAAATAATCCTGCAATTCTAGATGAAAATTTGTGGTACCAACAAAACGGCGCACCTCCACATTATGCAGCAGTAGTGCGCCATTATGTCAATCAAGGTTTTCCGAACAGGTGAATTGGATGACGTGGGCCTATTGAATGGCCGCCTAGGTTTTCAGACCTAACACCACTGGACTTCTTCTTGTGGGGTCACCTGAAAAATGTTGTTTATAAAATAAGACCCGCCAATATTGACGATCTAAAAAATCGAATAACAACAGAATCCAGGAATATTTCAGAAGAAACCATAATAAAAGTCCAACAAGAGTTTATTGATGGCTTGGGGTACTGCCAGGCACAAGAAGGAGGACAATTTCAACACTTGATTAAATAGCTTATTTAATTTTTGATAATATTTTTAAATTAAAAATACTTTTAAAAAAATATTTTTTTCTCTGTAGCTACGAAACTATCAACTTTAGGCCCTAAGTGTGTTATGTTTTTGAAATCAGCTGTTCTTGGAGATTACAGATCTGAACTAAAATATAGGGGTTTCTATTTAAAAAAATCGTCGATAATGTCATATCTATTACATGAGTCACCCTGTATAATTATTTATAAGTCAAAATATGCGCAATTAGAAATAATTATATACGTGTCCGAGGATTTTTACGAAATGTTTTTAGATTATTAAATAATGAATTTGTTCCTTACTTTATGTACACACTGTATATAACATAAATACTATACTTCTCCTATAAATTTATTAAAGGTCGACTAAATCTCTATTTTCAAAATACCAACGCAAATGAAATCAACAACATTGCCGGGCATTTAGACCCCGAAAATCACTTCTCTCTGCAAGGGAAAACACTGGCGTAAGGGTTGGATGATTTTGCTACCCTTTGACTACAGCCGTAAAATTATACCCTTACGTAATTGAAATTGCAGCGAAATCATTGTGTTTAACGTTATTGGCCGAAGGGTTTTTCTAAATGACCACGAGCAATCACAACATTTGAATAGGTAGGTATGTGAGTTTGGATTTAACTTTTAATTTAATGATTATGATGTTATTTTTAAATAATTTTTAGATATTTAAAAGGTAGGGGAAGCCTCACTTTATTGCCATTTCTCAAAATAGGAGAAATTTTCTGTAACCAAATTTTTGGATATTACTTCCTATGTATATCATTAGGGGATGCTCTGTCGGCCGGACTCGGACAGTAGAATTTTAAAGTTGCCTAAATTGAACCCATTTTTACAAAAATCGCTGTAGTCTGGCGAAAAACTTCAACGATTGTTATTTCCATGTGTCCGAAATGCCTATTCAAAATTCTTCAAACAGTGCGCACTAATATTTTTTTTTAGTTAAAAAAAATGTTATTAGTTTGTTAACAGTCAATTAAAATCAATAACCAATTTAATTAGAAATTGGGTATTAGTTATCTAGTTGTCAAAAAATTATATCAAGAAAAAGGTGTAAAAACAAGTTATTTCTTACGTATAGATACTTGTTATTCATCACTCTTTCACTGAAAGATACAAAAAAAAGGCACAAGATCTTTTTTACTACACCGTTAATAAAATCATTTTTCTCTTGGCAATTAATATATTATTAATATAATATTATGTCAATAAAAACAAGTAACAGAAAAATTCGCAGTATTTAAGTACCTGCCTAATTAACTAAACAACAACCCTATCTAGTTGCAGAACCCCCCTTCCTTTAAAGAACAAACGTTTTTTTTCCATACCTATAATATCCCATATTGAAGAGTGCCGACTCAAAGTACAAATATCTACCATGATGCCGACTATTTTCTTATCGATGTATTTGCGCCCGTAACCATAAGATCATTAATTTTTTTTCTATATTTTTTTAGTATCTACGTAATAACAATTGCCGCACATTCAATACGCCATTATCATTATTTTGTCCACACCTACTAATGTTATCTATTAAAATTGTAATTATTAACACCACCCTTTAAATATATATTTGAAATCAGAATAAAATTTCCCATCAGAAGAGCGTATAATATATAGGGTGTTCCATTTAAGAAAACATGAGATTGTAAAATATTTGCCATTTTTGATGTTCATTTGTTTCTTCTTATATTATTTCCTAAAAATTCATGAAAGGCCCTACAACTTTAGTTCTTAAAGTTTTTTGATATTTCTTCTAATGAATGAGAGGTGTGTGGTCAAAATATAATAGATCACCCGGTACAGATGCGAAATTTTGGGAAGTTTCCACTGTAATTTTTTAAACTTTTATTGGGTCAGTACTTGTTACATGTTTACACAATGTAGTAGCGGAATATTCGATATATTAATTTTTTATTTTTAACTTAAATCTAGATCTCTTTTATCTAAGACAAATGTTTTTGCGAGTGTGTTAATATTTACGTTTGGCCCCTTTAATATCCCGCGAGTTCTTTAGAGAGTGAGTGATTGATAACCGCCGGACCTTCGCTTCGCGCGGTCGAGATTCCCATGCTGCCGCGCTTCCGCTTCCGGACAGGTGAGTGGCGCCGCTGCGGAGAAGCCGGGAAGCACGCTTGCCTGCCGGCCTACCCAACCGAACACGGCTCTGATTTCGCACGAGCGACGCGCTCCACTGGCTTTTTAGACCTCTGGTTTTCCCCACGTGTTCATATATCGTAATTCGGGCTCAAATTATTTTAAGTATACATATTATGATGTATAAGTGCATATTTAGAACTTTTTTTAGTGTTTTATTTTTAGAATGTGTAACAAAAACTATATATTATGTAGGTATAATATATTTTATCATTTTCGAAATCTCTTGCGACGTTGTCCGATGCCAATTTTCCTCGTCGTTCGGTCTGTCCATTGGTACCTGCGGAGGGAGATCCCTGGAGTTCATTGCTTTAATTACTCCTTCCTTCCAGATTTTCTTTGGTCATCCATTTTCCTTTGTTTCTATTGTTTTCTTACATTTATCCGGAAATATTATGGAAGCATCATCCGCATATAATGCAGAAACACAGTCCTTATCCAAAACGGTTGTTACGCCATTTGTATACAATATCTAAAGGACTGGTCGCAATATGGAGCCCTGTGGGAGGCCATTTAGCGTATTTGAATAACTGTTCTTTAAGAGTTGCTTACCTGATCAATAGATACGCACTGACTCCTATCCCTCAGAAAAGCTCCTATCCAATCGAGTGCAGCATGTTACGGTTCGAAAATTGCATTTTCATAGTTTTATTATCTATAACCATAGCTCGATTGCTACGAGATGTCGCCACGTGTAACATCTCGCATATGTATTTATTATCTATGTTAAGTTTTCTGTTTTTATTTTTTAAAGTGCCTTGGTAGACTCTCACCTTAAACATTAATTACCTGTAATGTTGTTTAAACATTTTCTTAATATAGTTTATATTCCAGGAATGTTTTGTACCTTGTAAGACATAGCCAAGTGGTAGGTCAGTGTCAGACTGACAGTTCTGTGCATTTTTAAGACCACGTCTGGTTAATTTAAAGATATTGGGTTAATTTAGGCATATTTTAGTGGGTTTTCATAGATAGGTATGACTAACTAGTCGACGTTTTGTTTTGGTAACTATGTACGTTGGAGACGAACCAACATCCGGCCCTTTTGACAATAGACGCTTGAAGGAAAGCCCGTTTATGGATGTAGCTCCCGAATTTTAGTTTTCCTGGGCAGGGAAGGCCATGTAGTGCCAATAAAACAGCCACAAATAGTTTAAAAAAGGATATGGCTTTGTAGTTTGCATATTCTTTGGGCGGAATGCCGATTAAAAATGCTTTTCCATCAACTTTAGCAAGGTCCTAGACGCCATTTTGCAGATTGGAACCCTTGTTAGTTACTTGAGGTAGGTTTAAACTTTAGTATCTGAATTACCCTCGATGGGGTTTATGAAAATTTTACCTTTCATGTTGTATATCTAAAATTCGATTTTAGGTTTTTTTTTGTTAGGGGATAAAAGTCCAAGTTCAAACTGGAGTACTATTTTTCTTTCATTGGAGCTGCCTGGACGCAAGACGTGCCAGTTGCCATGTACTGTTTGAATTTTTGGAGTCTAGCAATGTAGCAGTATCCACGTTAGCTATTTGAGAGACCATGTGTGTGTTTTACCGAAGATCGAGACTTCATGAACTATGGGTAGCACATAAAGTTTCAGCTAAGTATCATTACCCTGTGATCATTTCTCTTTAAAAGTAGTCAACCTAAAATCTTAATATTTTGCATTTGCGTATTGTTCGGTATACAGTGTTTTGGTGAAGTTTTGCACCCATGTTATGTACAGAGCTTGTGCATTGTAAACGTGTAGAGTATGTCGACATAGCGTTAAGACTTTATAAGAGTCTCTAGTAGTTTAAAATGTTAGGTGGTCTGTTACAGCTAATTTTGTTGTAAATATAGTTACAATTTATTATTATAAAGTAAATATTTTTGTTTCCCGGCTAAAGGCCATTAGTTTCTTCTAAATTTAACACTTGTAATTTTAACATTTTAACTTATCTACCCTTGAGTGGCTAGTATGCTTATCGAGTAACCACAGGTACTCGTAAGATTTTGTATTGTACTTTAGGAATGCTCTTATGGTAAATTTATTGAGTTCTGAGAGGTTCTTGCAAAGACCTTGCGGAAATTCCAAGTCTGAGGCAATGTCCTGGATGTAGGTCTATGTGGCTGCCAGATCAGACTAAACAGTCGTTTTATTATGGTGTAGGTCTGACAGTTGCCGTCTTGTGCAAGACCCTGTCAAACAGGGTTTGACTTTTACTTATTCTTTTGATGATAACTTTGTAATTTAAACCTTCAGAAGTTTTATGTCAAAACTAATACTACTACTTTTTTATTACATTTCACTTATTTATCTTTAACTTTAAGTACCTATTGTCCACCAAAGTAAGAGGAGTTCGCATTTATAAATCCAAGTAGCCAAAGGCTTAACACGACTTTAAGAATAAATATTTGTATTGACCTCTGCTAAATTTGGCTTTTATTTGAAAGACAGCGACTTTGAGGGACTTGAGTGAATGAGAGCTTATAAGAAGCTATTGAAAACCGATTGTGACATATTTGTTTTTTTCCTAGTTTGTTTTTCTCTGAGGCCAAACACTAGAACATTTAAAGGCTTTTAAGTAAAATAAAACTAAGGTGGCGCCTTCAGGATTTGATTTTAACTTACTTATATAAGAGTGCTAGACCGCTCAATATAGAAACAAAATAGGGAACCTACCCTGAGTTGAGCTAGCTAAGGGGTGAGTTTTCAGGCAGCACAACATAGGTCATTTTTGTGGACTGTTGTCTGAACTACATTCTCCAGGGCGTAGGGTTGCAAGAATAAGGGTGGATAGGTTGCCTTGTCGCATGTTTATTTTAGGTTATCCTAAG
Source organism: Polydrusus tereticollis (assembly GCA_963920685.1). Taxonomy (NCBI): domain Eukaryota; kingdom Metazoa; phylum Arthropoda; class Insecta; order Coleoptera; family Curculionidae; genus Polydrusus; species Polydrusus tereticollis. The sequence continues at coordinate 29,023,399 of OY987327.1, forward strand.
GTGAATACTGGCACCCAGAAATATTTTAGGGAAAACGTTACACTGGCGATATATAGATAACAAGCAGGCCCCCCAATACCCAAAATGTCAAGTTTCTCTAAAAGTTTTTGGTGGTTGACGCAATCGAATGCCCTGCTAAGGTCACAGAAAACCCCAGCAAGGCAATCCTTTGCTTGCAGTCGGTCAATCACCTCTATAAAAAGTGTTGCATTGCATCAGATGTCTACGTGTACGAAAGCCGAATTAGTTAGCAACAATGTTCAAGAATGAATTTAACCTTTCAACAAAACAGAACTCAAAAACCTTCGAAAAGCCAGAAGAAATTGCTACGGGCCCATAGTTTTCTAGCAGCTGCGCATCCCCTTTTTGGTGAATTGGAACTACTTTATTAGTTTTTAGTATTTCCGGGAAAATCCCTTCATTAAAAGATTTACTTATTAAATATAATAGCGGCTCTGCGACAACGTTCAGTATCCGCTTCAAAACGAAGGACGGTACACCATCATGTCCGAATGATTTCTTATTCTTGATTTTAGACGTTAACATACGCAAGAATTCCTCTTTTTCGTATTCAAACAAATAAATATTATTATTACATCTTTTTAGAGAGGAAACTGCATTATGTTTGTTTTGATTATTTTTTATCTGAGCTAATACCCAAATAGGGGCGGGGCAACTTGAAAAAAATTATTGAAACTTACGGCGTTTCGGTTTATCTATAACATTGTTCCCGTCCTTAATTGTTTATATTGACTGTGTATTGTTTCGTCTGGTCAGTGATTTAACAACATTCCAAGCGGATTTTACAATCTGATTTTAAAAAAAGAGTCTCCTGGTTTCACTCACCAGAGCACCATGACGCTTATACATAACTTCTAAAAACGGATATTTTTTTCATTTGAAATAAATCTTTAAGATCCAGTCCTCTTGTGCAAGGTCGTTGGTAAAGCTCATAATATTGTCATCACTAAATATACGTTTTTGTTATTTTAGAAAATTGTTTGGTTTTTCAAGTGCAACACCATCAGTGCTTACAATACAATGTTATGACCTGAAAATGGATTTTCAATAACAATACTCTAGTCTAAGTGTTACAATAGATTTTAAAAAATTGAACTTTTCCTTCCTAAGAAACCCCTAAATACCAAAGTTTCTGCGAGAACGTAAATTTTTTCACAGTGAAACATATTATTTAATTTTTAATTAAAGCGAATTTCACTCACTTCTCATGCAGTTTCCATACCACATATTTGGTTCCAGCTATTAAATCATGCCTGTGTGTGTGTAAGAAATGCGCCTGACCAAGGTGGTGTTAATAATGGGCATAAACACGGCGGTAATTAATTTAGTAAAATAAGCTTACCATCAGAATTAAAAAACGACTTTGTGCTGCGACAAGTCGAGGTAAAATACAAGTAGCTGTGGACCCAGCATGAGTTAAATAAATCAAGGAGCTTTTCCAACTGTGCGGCGGATATAATTTACATGATTTGTCTTAGTAGTAATCGTGACAACTTTAGGTAAATGTATACAAGGTGTCTCTAAAAGGTCCGAACAAATTCTAAAGTCTTATATTATGACAACTTACTTTAGTCCAATAGTTTACAGTTATACAGGGCGTCAAAATTATTATTGTTTTAAAACATTTTTCCAAATATATCTCCAGCAAGCCGTTAGTGCAAATAGTAAAAGTGCTTTGGGTATTATAACGAGGATTTTATAGTCTTACAATGCAAAATCGGAAAAACGGCTGAAAATATTTTTCTCTCAAATTTTAGGTTTGGGGAAAATGTTTTAAGATATTTTTGACATTTACTCTCCCCCAGATTTTATCTGGCCAGTGACAAATTTGAAATGTCAAATGAAAAGGTATTTATTTGGTTCAATAATAATAATAATTATTATAATAATATTAATCTTTATTTCTAATCATATGTATACAGGGTGTTATTTAGGTACGTGATCAAACTTCGAGGGGTGATTCTTTGAGTGATTCTAAGACGAAAAGTATATATCCGGTAATGCTTCGTTTCCAAGATACAAGGTGTCAAACTTTTTTAAAAAAATAGTTTTTTGCAAAAATCTTAATAATCCTGTAGCCGATTTTGTTAAAACTTGGCAGTGTTATTTAGGGTAGTAGCCGGCACAATAGGCTTGTTGCCGATATTTTCTTTTCGTAATTTCTTTTATGGTATTCAATAGAATTCAACAATCTACATAAGCTGTTAAAATTTCAGCTCCCTAAGTGTACCCAATCCTTAGATATTCAATGTTAAAGATTGGGTTTTAGTAAAAAGCGCTTCGCTAACTCGTGACGTCATTCTTCATAAACACCATGGCGTGCGAGTCGCCAAACGTGAGCGAGCGTGAGTTTGCTAATCGCTACACAGTACTTAGTTCCATCCATTATATATAATTTATCCGACGGAGGTGTTTGTCTCCAATGTACAGGGTGTCCCATTTTTGACACTTTTATAGGGTAATTGTTAGTGCTATCAAAAAAGTAATATAGGTGTCATGTGCTCTTTTTGGGTCAAACTTAAAATGGTAAAATCAAAACTTGAAATCCGGAAAGACGGCAACCATTTAAGGACATATTCCGACAACTGGAACATAATTTAAAAACATACGGCTCTTTTACGATGCCGAGATCAAAAAGTTATAATAAAGAAAACAAGGGAAATGGAGAAATAAGCCTGTTAGGATTTGTTGAGGTCAATAATCAGGTAATATATCCTGTGATAGCTTTGAATAGTAGTAGCTCAACTTTTATTGAAGTGAAAACTTCTTTAGGCGCGTTTAGCACTTTTAGTGGGTATTGAATGAGACGGAGCCGTCAGATTCGGCTATGTAACGCTCATGATGCAGTCGGGGAAAAAAGCAAGATAAATATGACCAAACGCATAGTATATTTGCTTTTTATGGATCGATTCTTTTATCGTCTTTAATTTGAGATTTCCGGATGTTAGATTGTGAAAGGTTAGAGAATCTCGTCTTGGTGAGATTTTCACTTCTGTCCTGTGGTCTTAAGCACACATCCTAACTTTATTCTCTAAAATCACTTTGTAATTTTAGGAACAAAAATCTAAGTCCATCAGAAACGTAGAAACTGAAACTGGAATTACAAAATCTATGTTGTTAAAATTACCCAATATTTGCATCCTGGTGATGATGTGAGACGATTGAAATTTTGTCACTGGTTTTTAAATAAATCTAACGAGGATCGTTCTTTTCACGAAAAAATAATTTGGTCAGATTAAGGTCGAATTACAAGTTGCGGTATTCATAACCGACATAATGAAAGACATTGGAACTCCACAAATCCCCACATGGTACGACAACAAGGTCGATTTGGGGTAAATATAAGTTGTTTTTGTTTCAAAACAAACTGGTGTATCGCTTTTTTGAAGAAAATTTAAATGCAGATAGATATCTGGACATACTCCAATCAAACCTTTTCGATATCCTTGATGATGTTCCTTTAAGTGAAGTAATAGAGATTTACTTTCAACAACTGGCGCCCCTACCCATAACGCTCTTTAAATAAGAGAGTATTTAAATACTAACTTCAGAAACCGTTGGATATAGGAACACATGGACCTATAAGGTGGCCACCACGATCTCCGGATCTAACACGTCCAGATTTTTTCCTTGCACGTGTTGGAAAATAATATTTATAAAGAAGCCATTTTAACTCGAGAACAACTTAATCAAAGAATTCATGAGAATTGCAGAAATAAAACCATTACACATCATAAATGCCTTAAAATCCGTTCGAAAAAGATGTCAAGAGTGCATTGAAAACAACAGAGGACCTTTCGAACATTTGCGATGATTCCCGTTATTTTTTACTTTAATCTGAATCTTTTACTTCGTTTCAAAGTAATAAAGCTTAAATAAATCGCCTAGGAAACCAACGTCATCCATGGTGTGTTATATATTTGAAAAGGGAGTTTAAAATGCTATCTTCTTATATTAAAATATACAGGGTGTTCCATTTAAAAAATGAGGTTAAGTCGGATAACTTATTTACTTGACCCCGTATACTTATTCTGAAAACGGCAGATTATTCAACAATCATAATAAAGAAACTTGTGTATAAAATATTTTTCTGTATCTCTTTTAACTAAGAAAATATAGGGAATTTTGAAATTGTCAATTTTTTTATTTTCCCCGCATCTCTTAAGCGAGCGACAATTTTAAAATTTCGATTTTACCATATTAAGTTTGACCCAAAAAGAGCACATGTCACCTATATTACTTTTTTGATAGCACCAACAATTACGGAGATAACATATAAAAGTGTCAAAAATGGGACACCCTGTACATGATTGTTATTATTATTATTATTTAGAGAATTTGTAGTTGAAATTAAAAGTTCATCAACCGAAGAATCATGTTTTAAATCATTACATAGATTTAGATGGTAATATTAAAAATGCTTACCTATATCAAATTCAAATACAAATGTATCTTAGTAAAAGAATGCGTCGAATCTTTGTCATGTCGCATCCGGATTTTAAAGAATCAGAAGAACTTAAGAACAATAAAATATTGCATTTTTGATAAGAAACTTGTTAAATCTGTAATAAAACAACTACGATGACATACAATGAATCTTGGGTAAGCATTTTTTTAAACAAAATAATATAAATTATTATTTTTGTTTATTTTACTACATATTAATTACTTTAAAAACTATTTGCACTATTAAATCTAAATATTTAACCAAACTTAAATGAAACGTTGCATGTGGTTGATGAATAGCAAATTCCCTTATTCTACAAATCACATATCTACATGTATTCTTAAACTTGCAGTCCTTTTTGATTCCTTAACTTCTTGCTTAGAATTTTTTCGGCTAGATGAGACAGATAGTGATCTAACAACTTGAACAATATTGGCTGCAAGTTGGTTTTCGAAATGCTTAAAGCCTCTGTCATTTTTGGGCTAGCATATTTACAATAAATAATGAATGGCTAGGCATACCTGAATAGTTTTGGATTTCTTTTTATCAAGAAAAGTGTTCTCTTCTGTATTTCTCCTGGAATATCTATATGTTTTCTACTATCGAAATCCGAATCTGGCAAGCTTAGTTCTGATAAAATAAATGTTGTTGTGGAGTCGTCATACTACAAATGAAATCGGTACTAATTACCATTTCCTTCGAAACCTTTTCCTAAAAAGGATATTTTCTCATTTATCCTATTTTTGACAATGGCAAATCTTCACTTGTACACTGGACTTCCTTGCTGCGAACTTCAGCCTTAAGCTGCAACAATTGAACATCTATATCACATAACAAATAAAAGCTCTAGGTTTTTGTTCAATTTTCATCCCATTTTCCTGCTCGACGTCCTCATTCTCAATTTAAGTTTTTGAAGCTTCAGGAAGTAACAAGTTATTAATCAAGGATTTCTCTTCTTTTTTTTGGAAAAACCGTGACGATGGTTTCAACCTGTGGGCCGTAACTCAATCTTTTTGACAATTAAAAAAAAAACCTTAGTACTACTTTTGGCTGTTTCTTCATTGTCTATACAGGGTCGTTGGTATGTATGGAAACGGTCGATTATTTCTTAAAGTATAACAGTTAGCAAAAAATATTGTAGATACAAGTTTTAGGGTTTTTAAGGTGTATTTGAATTTAAAAAAAAAAGTATTCAGGATGAGTCAGAAAACCGTAGCGAAGCAAAGTTACCTTTTTTTAAATAGAACACCCTATATCTTCGAATATTTTTGGATTTAGCATGAAATAGCAATTATTTTTTAATAAGTACATTATAAGTCTAAACCTAATAGTTTCCGAGATATGGACTTTTGAAAAATGACATTTTTGAACTTTGACAGCTTCTAGCTTTCTAACGGTACGTTGTAGAGTAAAACGGCTTACATATCCCTATCTTACTATTTTATGATCTTTTCAAAACATCAACTTCCGGTTAAACCGGAAGTACTGTATTTTCGGCTCTTGAGTTACATCCGGTTTAACCGGAAGTTGATGTTTATGGGAAGATAATAAAAAAGTAAGATAGGGACATGCAAGCCGTTTTATTCTGAAAGTTTTTTCGTAATATTAATAATAAAAAAGTTTCCCATATACCGCCAACGGCGCCAACTTACGTAGACACACTGTATATACATATAATTTCCTTTCTTTTATCTAATATAGGTTATAAATATCATACATTTTGTAGTCTGCTTTCACATTGGCATTTAAACTTACGTTAAAATGATCCTCACTAACAACACACACTAACTAACCCGACGCATAGCTTGTTGCCAAACTTTTCTAGTTGCAGGAGGTTCGCTTACAACACAGATTTTCTGGGGCACTTCTGGAAGTGTTACGGCACTCAGGAACCACTTATTTTAAACCAGCAAAAGGTAAAAAGTATATAATTTAACTATCAAACGCCGCGCCGTTTCCATACAGAAACAGAATAACGCCGCCACATGCTTAGTAAATCTCGGCCGTCATCAGATCACCATCTGCAAAGTGACGTCACGCTCCGTTTCCGCGCGGTGCAACTTTGGATATTTATTTAAGGACTTAAATGTCCGAATAAAAGCCTAAAAATTTGGAAATTACCTTAAAAAGAAAAAAAAATGTTGAACGAGCCTATTTACACTATTGGGCACATCAAAATCCTCACTGGATGAGAATTGCGCCGAATAAACATCATTGGTCGGTTAATACCTGGTGTGGTATAGTCGCAAATCTTTGGACTATATTTTTTTGGCCGTCACCTAAATGTAGAAATTTACAATATTTTTTTAAGAAACGATTTGCCACAACTTCTGGATAATAATGCAAATCAACAAGACAAGCTCCAGCTAGCTATCGTCCAGTCGCATTGCTTTCAGTTATATCAAAAGTTATCGAGAAGGTTATCAACGAAAAATTATTAAAATACCTGGAAGGCTTAAACATTATTAGTGACCGCCAGTATGGATTCCGTAAGTCTAGATCAATAGGAGACCTTCTCGCTTATGTTACTCACGCTTGGAACAACGCAATAGAACATCATAGGGAGTCCCGGGCGGTAGCACTGGACATTTCTAAGGCTTTTGACCGAGTATGGCATGAGGGGCTCCTAACTAAAGTGAAAGCATACGGAATGTTGGTTCAATTTTGTTCATGGCTGTCGAGCTTTCTTAAAGACCGTTCTCTGCGAGTGGCTCAAGGTTCTATATTGTCGCCCACCCTCTTCTTACTATACATTAACGATCTTTTGGAAAGAACTAAAAATCCTATGCTTTGCTGATGACAGCACATTTGTTTCATCTTTTACTTTGGATGCTTGGACATCGGCTGCCAATGCACATCTCTATAGGCAGCAAGAGGTCTCACATCTCAACAAAGACTTGGAAAAAATTCTGTCTTGAGGTGACAGTAACCTAGTAGAATTTAACGCCAAAAAGACCCAGGCGGCAGTTTTTTCCAAAAAAGTTAATGTTAAAGAACCGAAAATAGTTATGGCGGGACACTCGATTCCCTTGGATTCATCAATTCATTTATTGGGCGTAAATTTGGATAGTCATATGTCTTGGCATAGTCACGTTTCGGCCATTGCTAAGGCATCCTCGTAGAAACTTGGAGTACTTTTCCGAACTAAGAACCTCTATACACCCCAACAACTTTTGATGCTCTATAAAGCCCAAATTCGACCATCGCTGGAGTACTGTTCGCATATTTGGGGCTCTGCTCCTAAACATACCCTAAGATTGCTAGATTTCATTCAAAGAAGAGCCATTCGCTTGATCGGTGACCATAGTCTGACAAACAACCTGGAAAGCCTTGAACATCGAAGGCGGGTTGGCGACTTGAGTCTATTTTACAAATATTTTCATAGCAAGTGCCCGCTTGACACTACCCAGAGCGGTGCATGGTAGAAATACGCGACAAGCCACTACAGCCCACCAGTACGTCGTTCAGCTTAGTGTCCCTTGAACGACACTGTTTCAAAAGTCAAAGTCAAAGTCAAAGTCAAAGTCAAAGTCAAAAACAGCTTTATTGTAATAAAACAAAATGTTACTTACAAAGCGAGTTAATCTAATTTAGCCGACATAACGTTGGTGAGACCCTGGGTATAGACAATAGTAGGTAGAATAAAATCTATATTATAGTTACAAAGAGTACAAAAAATACTATATACAACAACCAGAAAAGGTAAGTTGTAGATAATCGAAACGTCAAAAAAGTAAAAAAAAATTTCAATGTACAACACGAGTAAAAACTAATCCAAACGATCATTATAAAACTCTTCAACAGAGTAGTAGGCCTTTCCAACCAATAGCATTTTTATTTGTCTTCTAAACTTAATAGGATTTTCAATCATTCTGATATTTAAAGGCAGATGGTTAAATAGTTTTTTGCTATTAAATATAATTGATTTTTTCGTTAAAGTTGAAGACGGAATAGGTAAAGCAGTTAAATGGGAAGAGCGAGTTGCATACAAGCTGGTAGTCTCAATTTCTTGCTTATATTTATTATGTATGAGACAAGCAGTTTCGAGTATAAAGATAGATGGTAGAGTCAAGATGTTTTCAAAATTCTTTCATCTAAAGAACGTCATCACTCTGGAACGACCTCCCTGAGATCGTGTTCCCCAACGAGTATAATCTTCAAAGATTCAAGACCAACGTGAATCGCTTCCTGCACCACCACACCGCTCCCAGAGCGCCATAAAGGATTTATCCTGCAGTGCTGTGCCTTATCATAAAAAAAAAGATAACACTAAATGAAATGCTTGGGAACATACGGATTGGTCGTGGTGGTCCTGTGAACTGGCCTGCAAGATCACCAGATTTGACCTCATTGGGTTTTATAAAAGATAAAGTTATGGTTAAACCACCGACCTACACGACGTATCTTTAATGGTTTCAAATACATCAAGATAAAAACATCTTCAGGGTCTCCCCTTTGGGAGCCTAGAGCTCGGCTATGGGGGGAAATATTACAAAATATTACATGACCTACTCACCCTATTTTGACCCAATCTACTTAATCCCTAATTATTAATTATACCTCTTAGGACACCCTGTATATCGAAAGTTTTAAAAATCTTTGACGCCCTGCATTTCGGAACCTATCAACTTTTGAACAATCATAAGTTGGTCTAGATCGACTTATTTTAGCCCTGTGTGTGCTTGCATTTTGCCCAGACCTTTTAGTGACACCCTGTATTATGTTACTTCATTAATAATTAGATTAGCTACACCCTGTATATCAATCGCCGCCAAATTTAAACATCAAAACAATTTTTAATTTCACCAGGAAAAAAGTTACTCAATTACGCCCACAAATGGGAAGCACGGTTCATGGTTTTGCGTTAACTAGTAATGTCGTAACATAATTGGATATCGGCATTTTAACCGCAAAATTGACAGCAACGTTTCGTTTGCCAGTTAAGATACCGATCTGTAGTTGTTTTACTGGATGGATTGCAAGGCAAGACGTGAATGAAATTCGCACTAGTTTTAACTATAACGCGATATCTAAGATTTAATTGCAGGGTTCTGTTACTGACGTTAATGAGTAAAGCGAGCGAATTCAGTAGCGCTACCGATTTATTTCCTTCTTTTTATTTTATAACAAAGGATCAACAAAAACTAGAAGCGCCTGTAAATCGTAAATGATGACTAAAATAGCGATTTTTCTACATCCGTCCTTGAAGATAGCACTTTCGGTAATATTCAGTAATGCTTTATCTGTCTACTGTACCTACGCAATACCGAAATTGAAAGTATTTGAAGTTAATTTCGCTTTTCCCTCCGAAGTTGAATATGGAAAAAAACATGTATTTTTTAATAAAACAAAACGTGGGTTTTCTTTGATTGAAACATTTTTTTTAAACATGTCTTTTGTTTGACGAAAAAGTCAACAAAAAAAGAACTTATATTACTTGTTGTAACCTTTAAGTTTTCTTAAATTTAAAATTTAAGCGCGTACAAACGAAAATGTATGGGATACGAGATGAATAGGTTAAATTGGCACCTTGGCAACTATTTGGTTTTTATTGTTTAAAACAGTTTTAATAAAACACTACAACTTAATATAAACATTTTTAAAACCCATGTTTAAAATAAATCATGTTGCTTCTTTTGTTAAAAATAGTTTTAATACAATATGTAATAATTTGATTTAAATATTGTTTGAAACGTGACAACCCTGACTAATATTTACATTTGCCTGAAGAAGAACAGTTTTTAGAGTACCTAGTACAAAGTTAGTAAATGACGGTTGTAGAAAAAGTAGTGTATGCTCCATTCCACAATTATTCGTTGATTTCTCGACTGCAATAAAATTTAAATGACAACCCTCAGTCGTAATCCCAACCATAAATAAGCTGCCTGATAAATATCTATTGTGTAGCACCGGACATTTTGAAAGGGTACAGGTCCTGACTACCTACTAATTTCAATAGTTTAGGTTAGCTGTTTTCAACAAAACAACAAATATAAAATAATAGGTAAGTATCTTTATTTTAATCATGTAATTAAATAGCTATTAATATTTATACAAAAATACTAATCTGCAATATTATAATAATACAATATTTAACTTAACCTACTCTATATTTAGCTCTGTTTCACTATCACTATCGTCTTCATCTATGCCTAAACTAATAATTATTAAGGGCCTTATGTTACTATTAATTATTGGATGGATGGGTTTGGTCATTATATCTTTTTTCCACTACTAACCTATAACATCGCCATTATTGACCGATTATTAACGTTAGAAATAGTTTTTCTCTACCTTATAAGTTATTATTGAACATGGTCAATAATAAGGCATTGAAATCCATTATTGACCGATCTTCAAGAATCTATTTGAACGCAGGTAACTTGATTTTTTGATTCTACAAAATGAATTCATTGTGGTTAGGCAACCAGATTATTATCAATACATATTAGATCATTAGAGATTCTTGATATTGTAAAATATCGATACAATCAACATTTTTTCTGTTTCCATCCTTAATTCTGGAGGTGTCCACATAATAATATCACCAACATTTTCTTCGCTCATTTTTTAAAAAAACGGAAAACTCGTGAAATCTAATGACATAAATGAACAAAAATTGACATTAACAAAGCCACCTGACAAAACAACAAAATATGTTGCCAATTTCAAAGCGCAGGTAGCTTGATTAAAAAATTTACTTATACCTACCTATAGTTTTTTATAATTATTAATACTATAAAGATAAATGTCTTATAAAAGTTTGTAGTAGTGGAAAAAATATTATATTAACCATGGTTTATACAGCTTATAGCCCTCGCGTCTTAAATCCCTCGTCGCTCCGCTCCTCGTGATTTAAACTTGCCGCTCGGGCAGTAATGATGGCTGTCTAAACCTTGGTTATTAATATACTATTTCTTCGTTACACCATAACTTCCGGAAGCAATAATATCTGAAGTTTCACACAGATCTGACATATTTTGGATGCTCGATAACACACACGAAAATACCTTTAACGCACAACTTGACAAACACCAAACGACTGATGAACTAAGATGAAAAGACTCTGCTTTATATTGAACCCCTGCAATTTGCCATTAACCTACCTAATATAACGAGTGATTATTAATTATTTTGCTCAAGGGCGGCTGTGACCCAATATACATAGTGTAGCAGTAGCGCGTAGATTAAATCATAGGGCGAATTTGCAAGAAAGCGGCGTTGTCACGTTGAAAACCTAAAATAATGTTTTTTGACGGTATGTAATATAAAATCCTGAGCTATCTTACTTTGAAAGCCTACTTTATATGGCCGCCTCCTACTTCTAGACACCTTCTGATGTTTCTTCTTACCCTCAGAGACACATTAACCAATACGTTTGGAGAATTATTAATTTCGGCAATTTTTTCTGAAATCCTTCGTTTAAGATTATTTATATCCTCAATTGGTGTTCGATAAATGGAGTTTTTTATAAAAGGCCACAAGAAGAAATCGCAGGGTGTTAAATGGCAGGAATGAGGTGGCCATATTTGTTGCGTATTTCGGCTTATAACTCTGTTTTCAAAAAATGCACTTAAAAAAATTAAATTTTTTCTGGTTACATGAGGTGTAGCGCCATCTTGTTGGAAGTAACCTTCCCGCAATTCATCATCGTGAAGCTCATTAATAAATGTTGTCAGAATTTCGATCCGATATCTCTCAGCTGTAATTGTGCCATCAAAGTAAATTGGGCCTACTATTCTTCTAGATCTAATTGCTGCCCACACACCAACTTTTTGAGGATGAAGAGGTCTTTCTACAAAAACATGCGGATTTTGCGTATTCCACATTCGCGTATTTTGTGAATTAACATAGCCTGATAAATAAAAATAAGCCTCATCGGTAAAAAATGTTTTTTCAAAAGCACCACTATTTTCTTCTTGAAAATTGTTTAAAAACCATTCACAAAAATTAAGTCTTTGGGGAACGTCATTGGGAAGGAGTTCATGAATAGCCGTAACACGATAAGGGTATAGATGCAGATCCTTTTTCAAAAGTGTTTGACATGTACTGTAGCATAAATCCCTTTGCTGAATTTGTTGAGATAAATGCCTAATAGAAGTTGAAGGATTATTTTCCATAATTTGTCGCGCTTCTTCAATAACCTCATTCGATCGTTTCGTTGGTCTTCCAGCCCCTTTTTTATGTTGAACAGAACCAGTCTGACGAAATTTATCAATTAGGTATTGTGACCCAGTACGAAAATTATGAAAGGTCACCGCAACATCAGGAAACTCGGTTCGAAATTTATCAAAGCAGTCATGCATAGAGTAATTCCACACACCGCCTATTTTGTTTCCATTTCTAAAAAAACTTTCAACAATAACAATTTTTTGTGCTTCACTAAACATTTTTACTGTAGAACTTTCAATCCGGCAACAAAGCTTCACGAAAACTTGATACGCTGAAAAATAAAAAAAAAATAAAAAATAAAATAAAAAATTAAATCATATCCTGCAAATAGCACTTTATAATAGTCAAAAGACGACTCCCCGGAGAAATATTAGTTAAAGCAATACCTAGTAACCTACCTTCAAATAACTGCAAAAATTACAAAATTTCTCCAATTTTTAAACTTTACAAATACACAAATTCAAATAAGACGTAAATGTCATAAAACAATCATGTCATCTTATCTACGCAGTACGGCCATGATGCTTTTAAAATGCATGGCCTCCCTTGAGCAAAATAATTAAAAATCACTCGTTACCAATATAATAACATAATTAATAGTAACGTAAGGCCCTTAATAATCAGTTTAGGCATAGATGATATTATATTATTGTAGATTATGTAACGAAGCAGACCCAGGTGTCTATATTTTAAATTATTTTTGCTCTTATATTAATTGTATCTTTAAATAATTCTTGACCTACCCGGCACTGTAGCATCCTAATATTAATTTATTTCAGCCTTATTTGACTGTGTTGTGTTTTAGTCATGTTGTGGTTTTAATTTACCTTGATATATTATTGGGGAAAAAACCTGGTAAGTATATATTAGTATAATTATTAATTGTGCCATTATAATACCATATTTTTTATAAGTTAAGTTAATTAAAAGAGATTCAGTGATTAGTCTACCTTTTGTTTGATTTCATTTTTTGAAGATTGCGCGTGACCTTTGGACTCTCGAGTCTGCCCGGGGAGCGATGCAGCGCCTTGCATGTTTTTTACGCCGTTTCATCGACAGGGTAGTTGGCGCAGATTGTTAAAAAGTGGAAGGACGAAATTGGTGGGAGAATATCGCCTTGCTGGTCTAGTGAGAACATCGAAAGGATCACTTATTAACTTCTATCAGGTACGATAAGCATCGAAATTCAAGAGCCATCATGACTTCACATTTTCATTAGATTTTCTTGAAAAGTACTTTTTCTCTAATAGCAAATAATAATAGTGGGATCAAAGGTTTTGTGTGAAATAAATTTGGGTTTTTTTTTACTTTATTTGAAGAAAGTGAATTGCTTATATAATAAAATATTTAATTTATTTAAAAAAGGTGTTATCTTGCAATTTACAAACGTAAAACGGGGTTTTCTAATATTCACATTTGACAAGTCTGAATATTAGAGGGTTTGTTATTTTCTATACAGGGGAAGTCAAAAGTTCGAACCTAGTGTTGTTTTGTGATGGTTGTTGAATTTTCGAGTACTAAATTAAATTCTGGTTTTATTCTTTTAAATCTTTAACAAGGGAAATTTTGATTAAGGGTTTTTGTTGGTTGTTTGTATTTTTAAATGTTTTCAGGGGTTTTGAAGATCATGCTTTTTAATATACAGGGTGTTATGGAAATGACTTATTATTTTTTAACCCGTAAATCTATAGGTCGAGCCGAATTGGGGAAAAATTGCGTTAAATGGCGCTCGAAGCTAGAAATTCGAGAAAAATGCCTTCAAAAATTTAGCTCAAAACACCTACGCGCCAATGATCAAACAGCTGATTCGTACTACTTGTCAAAAAAAAAATTGTTGACAAAAATCTGACAGTTACTGTCAGATAGTCTTTAGATATCGTCAGCCCAAAACATGTGTTTTGAGCAGTGTTGCCACATTTACTACATCAGTTTCATCAGATAACCTTTTTTGAATATTTAATTTTTTCTACTTAACTTTAATATGCTTTAGTTTCTACCCTATTACACGAAAAATTGTCTACGTATTGCTCTAGTTTTATTTGTACATACCTTGAAATAAAAAACATATCGGCAAGAAATCCACGTTATACCGTTACCATTTCAAATGATTCTAGCGGGACATTTATTCACTTTAACAACACATTAACTGTTCGGGACATTATCAAGTTATTAGCTCTTTAATTCTGTGTTATTAATACAAGAAATTACTAGTTATAGACTTCTTAATACTTTATAACAAAATCCGGATTGAAAACAACGCGACACACGTTTGATACGGTTATGTTCTTTCTCTTCTTCTGTGACTTCTGTTCTTCTTGGTAATGATAATAGCTGGCTAATTGTCGTCAAGACAGGTGGCCATTGCAATTAAGAATAATAATTACGGTTTCCAATCCAGTCCTCTTAACTGGACACACAACATTTAAACACGATAGTCCAAGGGGCGGGAAATGTGATTTGTTGCTGTTCTGTGATTGGGTACTGAGCAGTTCAAAGTCAATGAGCGCATTCGGGAGACGAAACTGCTCCGGAGCAGTTCCTAAATCGTCTTGTTGTGTCGACCGCTACTTTTACGACACTTTCCAACATGTTACGGAACGGTCGCCATTTTGGGTAGCATCTTTCACTTCCGCTGCTTGGAGAGAGCGGTTCGTTATGTCAATGGGGAAATGACGTATGCAACAAAAGTTTGGTTACGAAGAACGTAGTAAATAGAATGGAGGAACAAAACATATACATTAAACAGGAAAACGTACTTTTTAACTGCCACCAAAGAGTTTCAACCAAGGGATGAGTATATTGGTAAGCTTCACAAAACAAGAAAGGTTAATGTTTGTTACGCACAGCTGATATGGATTTGACATTTGAACCAAACGTGATGATCTTTTGGTCGAAATAGTCGAAATCCATGGAAGCCGACGAATCGGTAGCGGTTGGATCATAACCGGTAACCACTGCGGAGCAGTTTCGTCTCTCGAATGCGCCCAATGGCTTCATATGTGGCTTCATAAATTTGTTTTTAATATCATTTCTTATTATTCATTTACTTGCAACGGCATAAAATTTGTTTGGGTTTTGCTGCTGGAGTGTATAGTTGTTGAATAATGTGATACACATGTGATGGGAATGTTTTGTGATGTGATAGTTTATCTGTGTAAATTTCCAGACATAGGGCTTGTTGTTGGTATCTACGATTTTTACTCAGCGAAGTATTATGATAGCAATACAATTTCATGGGGTGAGTAAAAACTATACCTATTGAATAAGGCTTGTTTAATTGAAATCGCAGTATAGTTTTTGATTTAATCTTTTTTAAAAAACCTAAAAAAAAGATTTTCCCGAATACTTGGCAACGTCGCAAGGTAATCAGCTGTCTGTAGAAATTCCGCCAATTTGTCATGTCAAAAACACGTGTTTAGGGGTAATGAACTTTCATAGAGGCACAGATGGTCCGGTTTTAAGGTATTTTACAAAATTCAAAATACTTCCGATTTTAGAAAAAAAAACTATCAAGTGTAACTCTAGGCCACCCCAGGAGTGGCCCCTTAAAATATAATAAGTCATTTCCATAACACCCTGTAAATAATTTATTTTTAATATTTCGCTAGTCAGAATAGTGTGGGATTTCTTATTTTGTCAGATCTTTTAACAGGGAAAATGTTGAGCTCTTATGTTTGTTAAAAAATATTCAGGGTGTGTTTTTTGGGAAATCATTTACAATATTTTACTGCTTACTTTTCTTACTTCTGACAGACGAAAGGTAGTCCCGTTTGTGGACTTGACCTGGTCTGTTTACTTTTCTTACTTCTGACAGACGAAAGGTAGTCCCGTTTGTGGACTTGACCTGGTCTGTTTACTTTTCTTACTTCTGACAGACGAAAGGTAGTCCCGTTTGTGGACTTGACCTGGTCTGTTTACTTTTCTTATTTCTGACAGACGAAAGGTAGTCCCGTTTGTGGATTTGACCTGGTCTGTTTACTTTTCTTATTTCTGACAGACGAAAGGTAGTCCCGTTTGTGGACTTGACCTGGTCTGTTTACTTTTCTTACTTCTGACAGACGAAAGGTAGTCCCGTTTGTGGACTTGACCTGGTCTGTTTACTTTTCTTACTTCTGACAGACGAAAGGTAGTCCCGTTTGTGGACTTGACCTGGTCTGTTTACTTTTCTTACTTCTGACAGACGAAAGGTAGTCCCGTTTGTGGACTTGACCTGGTCTGTTTACTTTTCTTACTTCTGACAGACGAAAGGTAGTCCCGTTTGTGGACTTGACCTGGTCTGTTTACTTTTCTTATTTCTGACAGACGAAAGGTAGTCCCGTTTGTGGACTTGACCTGGTCTGTTTACTTTTCTTACTTCTGACAGACGAAAGGTAGTCCCGTTTGTGGACTTGACCTGGTCTGTTTACTTTTCTTACTTCTGACAGACGAAAGGTAGTCCCGTTTGTGGACTTGACCTGGTCTGTTTACTTTTCTTACTTCTGACCACTTTTATTCTCTGGGGATTTTCAAAGTAATAAGGATTACCTTCTACAAACATTAAAACTAAAGTCAAAGTTATCATGTTTGTAATTTATGACCAAAATGTCGGAATTATGCATATCATAAATACTTAATCAATATAACAAAATTAAATTGAATACCGTAACATGTGAAACTACAAACAACTATCAGTTTTTTTTTGCAGATGTCAAATCACTTTTAGTTTGCTATCAGTTTTCAGTGGGAACCAAGTTTATTATAAAAAAATGCAGACGCCTGAAAACATTGACTTAGAGAATATCAGTTTCACTAATGTTTCAGGTTAGTAATTTTTCATGTGTTTTGTTGAATCAAGCTTTCTCCATTATTTAGTTTTTTTTCTACTCGAAGTTGTTATGGCGTTAATACCGTTTCTACTTTCCTAGTAGTATCTGTTGCTGACGTCTAGTCAAAATTCAACTTAAATAATAAACTATAAATCACTGCTAGGAGAATTCAATTATTTTTCCCAAATGGTTTAAGTTCGGGGTTATCCTATATCCATGCTCCTCCATCGCGCTGCTATGGGGCGACAGCCCACGCTGGACGTAGCATCGAGGTAAAACTCGTGAGGAAGAGGGGATTTTTATCAGGCAGGGAAAAGAAAGAATTTCTCATTTTCTATGTTCTAAACTAGGCCAAACAACAGTTTAAAACCATTCGGTGGTAGTTTTATATAATAAGAAGAATTGTTTTCTAAAAGTAATATTTATTGGGAGTTGCTCAAGGAATAGTGAAGGTTCCGTTCTTTTGATCCAGACCATTAACAGGGTTACAGTGTTTCCTTCGACGTGGGACGGCGGCCGACAGACCGGTGCGACAGCACATTCCAGCAACCGATAGTAGAGGATACCCTACAGGGATAGGCGACAGCCTAGGGCGACAGCCCCTCCGTCCCGTCCGGTGCACAGGGTAGGGGATTCCTTTGGAAACGTGGTCGAGAGTGCGTTGCTAGAGCTTTCTCTGAACCAATTTCCATGTTGCATTTTTTTTTTATCTGACTGCATAAGTCTAAATTCTGCCATCTGATGAGTTTCTCAATTTCATTAAAAAGAAGTGTTTTTACACAATCCATAAAACGCCCATAATAAACTTTGAGTTAATTTTTCTTCACTCTGTATAATACTCCAATTAGTATTTTTCAGCGAACCTGACGAACACAACGTAGGGTCGGCCTTAGATTCTGCCCGAATCTAAACGGTCACATCAGAGCCTGTTCCTTTATTGTATGTGAGGCATACTAATGCATTATTTTATGTATTTGAATGTCACGCGGGAAATTCTGGAATAGGTGAATAATGACTCAATTCCATGAGTCGTGCGATAACACTTTTGTGTTAAATCAGACCTTCCAGGGCACAAATTTTTTGTTGAAAATAATACTAATAATAATTTTATTTTTCATCTTTGTAATTAAATATCTTAATTATTTAATTAACCCATTTTAATAACCCTCTAATTAAAATTTCTTTCAGCTTTTTACTCCGGTCGTATGAGCCGGGGGCCGTAAGGTTACAATTAGTATTTTGTATAAATATTAATAGCTATTTAATTACATGATTAAAATAAAGATACTTACCTATTATTTTATATTTGTTTTTTTGTTGAAAATAGCTAACCTAAACTGTTGAAATTAGTAGCTAATCAGGACCTGTACCCTTTCAGAAGGCACTTATTTATGGCTGGGTTTAAATTTTATTGCGGTCGAGAAATAAACGAATAATTGTGGAATGGAGCATACATAACACTGCCCAAAAGTGATTTCGTTCTTAGTCACCGTGCCATGCAGTGTTATGTGTCAAGAACTGATTTTCCACTAGTAGAAAAGCAAAGTTAATGGCCGAGCAATCTAAAAATGTCCCCTGTATTCACCCTAAAAAATCCTTCCGCGGAAGCTTTACTCCAGCGCAGTACGTCGGATTTCTACGACTTTTTGATATTCCCCTAAAATTGACATTTATCTTGTCCAGAGCCGATTGTCTCATTATTCTTTATTTACACAGTAGGTATTTGGCGCGTGTATTGCAGGATTTGTGAGCGTTATTTTAACTTCTTTATTGTAAATTATGGAACTTTCGTTAAGAACTGGTTGGTATATTAGACTTTTAGAGTTCAGGTTTATTTAGGTGCCATTTAGTGTAAGTTCGTAATAAGAAACAAGCGTACGTTGCAAAGTTCTGTTTTTCAAGTAAGTACCTAGCTAAGTTTTTCTTTAAATGCTTAAGCTGTTGATTGTTGCGAACGATATTTATATCTACTATAACGTTCAAGTACTTTACAATAATTTACCTAATTTGAACCTCAACACAAAGTTTTAGGGATAATATAGGTGTGATATTTATGCACAAATAGTTTAGTGTCCTTTGGAAAATCAGTAAAATGTTTTTAACATGCTTTTCTCTTCATGCCACCCTAAAGAAATAATTCACAGTATAACAAATTATGCATTAATATTATGTGTTTCGTCAACACGGCACATGTTTCTCAAGTCTACTATAAACATTCAAAGCCTCCGTTCTGACTTGCTTTTAATCTGTTTAAAGAAAAACAGTATTTTCTGTGCAACTATCGTCGCATGTTGTATAGAAAATGAAAGAACGAAATAAGGCGACAAAGGGCAACTGTTACAGTGTTAAGAACAATCATTATTAATTACGGAACTATGCCGTTTAATTCGAAATTTCAATTTCGATATCTATACCCCAAAATACGAAAGTCCTGAAATTTTCATAATTTTTTGCGGTATATTGCTTTTTCGAGAAAATTAATTCCTTACATCTTCTTATATTTCATAATATTATATTAATATTTACTATTATGAATTAATAGCTACTCAAACAAATTAGGTTAAATAAGTTTAAAGCCGGACCCGAAGTCCCGCGAACTGCGCGGACGCAAAGCTTCCGCAAAACGCCGCATACTGGGGACATTTCTGTAACACGGTATTAGCAACATATTTGCTATATTACAGGGTGTTATTTAATAAGTGCCCGATATTTTACAGGGCGATTCCTCAGTTATTTATAAGATGAAAAGTTCATATAAGCTCTTCATTTTTAAGATTACAATTTTTAACAGGAACAAAAAATATGTACGCCACTGCCGTTTTCTCTTTTGATAACACTGTTATGTAGGCACTTTATTGGCTAATGCAAAGTACATTTTCATAATTTTTTGACTTCGGCTTTGTTTAGGAGATAAATGCTATTTTATCAAACTCTGATATGGGCATAGCGATATGCAAATAAATGCCATTTATTTCTTTGTTATTCCTTTTCTAGAGAACGATTGCTTTAGCGACTTCTACCATGTATGCCTTTTTCATGTAAAAGTGATAAAGAAATACATTATTTTGCTTAAAAATGTAATAAAAGCACGTACAAAGAAGGTATGACTCCTCAAGAGAGTAAAAAGACACGTAGGTGTCGCTCTCTACAAGTGGGAGCCATACTAACATCAAATTCGAATTTCGCATTTCAAAAAATCCCCAGACACCAATTTTCGTCCAAATATAGTAATATAGACATACGAGATCATGATTTTCAAAAAAGAAAAAAAAATAGTAATGAATTAATATCCCTAAAACGATAACAGGTATACGGAAATAATAGAAAAAGTTGTTAAGAAACTTATAGAGATCCTAAAAGTAAAATAATAGAAATAGTTACTTAGTTAAAATTCCGAAGTTGCTGTCACTTTCGGTATGATCCGACAACACCGCCTTATTCAAAATAATTTCAAAACGTAAAAAACCATTTCTTTTAGCAACGGACAAATTTTCAAAATAAAATCCCATTTAGTTATTGACAGTTATACAGGGTGTTTCCTAACCTCGGTCAAATAATGAAACTGGTGAATCCTCACATAACTGTAAGATGAAAATGTGGTATAAAATTTTTTCGAATGTCGCTTTGTTTTCGAAAAAAACTTATTCATGTTTTCTTTTTATTAACATCTAATAAAAGACAATTTTCGAATAATATTTGTCACACATAATAAGGGGTTTGAGCACTTTATTTTGTGGTAATATTAAACTTCTCAATTAGGTCAGTGACGGAGATCCGGGTAACGACTAATAGAATTTCGCAAAAATTAATAATACGGACATGTTAAATACTGATTCATTAAGGTGAGCTCAGAAACAAAAGTCCAAATGATTAAGGTCCGGCGAACGGAGTGGCCAAGGTTGAGGTCCACCTCTACCTATCCAACGATCAGGATATTGTTGACCCAAATAATTTCTAACAACTACTACAAAGTAAGGGGTGCGCCGTCATGCATGAACCACATTAAAGTTCTTGGTCTTACAGTAACTTCTTCCATCAGTCCTGGTAATTCCTTTGTAAGAAAATTGTAGTAGACTTCACCAGTAAGCCGCATCGGAAAAGAATACGGTCCAACTAGGGTATCTGCAATAATCCCTGTCCACGCAATAACTGAAAATCTAAGCTGGTGATCCCATCGATGATAGCATGAAGATTGTTTTCAGTCTCGCGAAAAATTTTCTTCATCTGCAAATAACATTTTTTTCGAAGGATCTTGCACTCTTAAAGACTTTTCTTGAAACCAGTTACAAAAATAATAAATATTGAGGTAACAAAGCTTGCACTCTCTGTATGTGATATGGATAAACAGAATAGTCATTTAAGAAACTCCATAATGTTTTGTTACTCACATTCAACTCGTTTCTTAGTTTCCTCGTACTTGTATTTGGATATTCTTCAATCGTATTTAAAATGTCTTCCTTAAGTTTCGAGGTTCTTACTGTAATTTGTCGACCGCCTAATTTGTTTTTTGAAAAACTACCTGTTTCTTCTAATCTGAGATGCAATTTTGTAAATGTTTTTGAACATGGTATTCGTCTATTAGGAAAACATTCTGCATACAACCGCCTTGCCTCCATTGCATTTCCATTTGCCAAACCGTACATAAAATGAATTCGAGCCATTTCTTCATAGGTAAACTCAGCCATAAAGAGAAGTATTAAATTTAAAATTCAGTAGCCTACTCGTTCATTTAAACAACAAAATGATGAGATTCTTGTTACGTGAACAATAAAATTATTTTTTACTCGAAAACTGTAAGAGATACGAGAAAAAGCAAGAAACTTAATTGGCTCAGAATTAATTTCTTAATAAAATAAGGTAAGAAAGAATAAGACAAGAATTTTCAGTGTTCATGTTCAAATTCAACATAAACACAAAATAAAGTGCTCAAACCCCTTATTATGTGTGACAAATATTATTCGAACATTGATTTTTATTAAATGTAAACAAAAAGAAAACATGAATAAAAAAATTTTTTTTTTTTTTTTAGTATTTTGACAACAAATCGACCTTGGAAAAATTTTATGACACATATTTTTCGTACAATTACGTGAGGATTTACCAGTTTCATTCTTTGACTGAGGTTAGAAAACACCCTGTATAGTTGGCGCACTCTGTATAAAGTTGAAAGTTAAGAGAGTCAATCTTGGCGCACTTTTTGTGAGGGATTCAAAATTTAATTTATTATAATTAATTTATTTGAGAAAGCGATGCATCCAAATCTAAATTACTTAAAATCTTCACGTAAAACTATTTCTCGGTTAATGTCATGTAATAGGTATAAATCTATAAAACGTAATTTATGAGCAGTAAAACAAACTATAAAACATATTATTTTTAACTCAATTTTGCGTTTGATTTCATCATAAATTTTGGTAGTCGTTAAAATCTTAATATGCATGCTTTATTAGTACTATTTCGAGAAAACCTCTACCATAAATCAGATTTAAAATATTCGAGATGATCTTTACCTGCCATAAACGATTAAAAAAAAGCAGAAATAGAGGGTGACCTCTGGGTGGAATTTATTTAAGGAATATAAATTTACAACCGTTTAATATCCTACAAGGTTATAAAAAACAGAAGGTAATTTTCATAAACTTTTTTACTACGTATAGGTACTACATTATTTCATAAATATGGTGATACTTGCACAATATAAAACTCGTATACTGTAATGACATAATCTGGGAATTCTCAATAATAATTTTGAAAATGCATTTATTTTTTTATTAGTTGTGCATAGAAATAAATAAATAAATAAATATAATATTTCTTGTTATTGAAAGATAATGTTCAATAAAAAGCTATACAAAAGATTAGAACGAATTTAGCAGCGTTAACATTTCTGTGGTCCCGGAGTCAAAGTGCTTAAGTCAGTTTTTTGAGAAAATGCTCACTATTGCATTATAAATATATACCCTCTTTTGAGGGATGAAACTTCCCGATTCGTTTGTTTACTAAATCGAATGCATGGTACCTGCAACAGAACTGCCTAAATTAAGTTTACGTCGGGTAGAACATCCTAATAATACATAAAATAATATATATGAGAATATTCCACTCACGTATAAAAAATCCCATAAGGACAGTGGTATTTTCGAAAACTTACAGCGGCAATTCCACTCATATATAAATAGTCCCATTTAAAATGTTAAAAATCGTAGTTTGCTGTCGGATAAAAAGGAAGGAAGAGGAAATGTAACTGGATAAAAAAATCGGATATATTTTCTGCTCCTCCAATCGTTACCGTGGTAACAATTGCATTTTAAACTAGTTATTAAATCATCTGTCAGGCAATTGTCACAAATACTAAATAATTGTTTAAGCTGTTTTAAAGTATTTTTTAACATGCAGCAGTTTGGGACAATTGACGAAAAGGAAATAAATAACGAAATAGAAAATTCCATTCCTAAGAACACAAAGAAGAGCCGATCTTCAATATGGAACCAATTTAACATATTTTGCAAGGAACGGAATTTCGATCTGAACATGCAAATGTCTATTGAAGACCTAGCAAAGATATTAATTTATTATTATATTATTATTGCCAATTGTATTTTGTTTTGTTGTTATTTTAAATAAAGTTTTTATTTTAATTTTGCGTTCGTGGAATTGCCTTACTAAATACCATTCGAGCTCAGATTATGAGCCTGATATTTTTTATGCTTGCTATCTCATACTTACTTTCAGAAAATTTAACTCGATCTGTCCGACAAAATCACTCGAGCTACGCTATCGTGATTTTATCGGAACAGCTCTCGTTAAATTTTCTGAAAGTAAGTGTTCGATACCAAGCATAAAAAATATCCGGCTAAATCTGAGCTCTTATTATGGTATTGCTTGTGGATATACAAAATCGAAAACACCAAAACGAAAATACCACTTGTCAGTGTCACTTTGTTGACAAATTTCTATTTATTATTTCAAAGTTGACAAAATCAATGTTTTTGGATTCGTGAAATATTCCTTTAAATACCATGCGTGCTTTAAAACTAACCGGATAATTTTTCACTTATACGTGTTTTCTTTACAAATTTCACTCGTCCTTCGGACTCGTGAAATTAAAGACAACACGCATTCGTAAAAAATTATCGGTAATTTTAAAACACTCGTGGTATTACACCCGAAAATTCCGTGGGTAAATTACTCTCAACTCAAACATGTTTTGAGTAAAACAACTTAGGTCGACTTTATCGCAAATTTACAGCAAACAGCTATCGACATAAGTCGAGTTCGTCATTTGAACGCGGACTGAAATGTGACATAAGTCATTAAGTCAAGTTTAGTTGATATGACACGTGTCATGATCGAAAAAAATAATAAACGAACTGATATGAGGATTCATCACCCTCGCGACTGTGTACAACTTATTCGAACGGTTGAAAAGAGAAAGTTTTAGTAACCAAAATAGAACAATAAAACTTTTTTTGATTTTAAATATTTGTATATACAAATGCTACAAATCAAAACTTAAAATTGCGAGCACGAAAAATCTATTTGACATGATGTGCAGTGGATGCATTTTACAAGGTGACGAGATCGATTGGTATTGTTCAATACAAATCCTGTGTGGATATTCTATGTGGATCATCTTTGTTAATGCTTGAAACCAATGCAAGCAAACGATTAACCAAAGCAAAGCAGCACACAACCAGAGGATCAAAGACAAACTTCTTGAATGTCCTAACGGCTCAAGATCATTTTGGTCGGTAGCTGTGGCCGTCAGTCAGAACCTTAACAAGTCAACCATTCCACTTCTAACACGTTCTGATGGCGCCATTGCGACCAAAACATAGGAAAAAGCAATTTTACTGGCGGAACTATTCTCTTCACATTCAACGGTTGATTTTCAGGGAAAAACTCCACCGATCATTCCCACTGTAGAGTCGAGAATGCCCGAGATTGTTTTCCGGCATATTACTAAATATTTAGAAAGACATTATTTTTCTGAATACGAATATATGCTTCACATGCCCTTTCTTTTCATTAGTTTAGCCTAAATTAATATAAATATCATTAAAATTAGATTATTATTAACTAATTTATTGTCATCGTCTTAAAAACATTAAGAGGAAATTAATTAAAACATAATCTTCTCGCGATTTGTGCAAATTGGTTGTTAGCGGAGGAGTAAATAATTGGGAAGCGCCAATTTCAGGGCTCACTCAGTCAGCCCAGATGACGCAGCAGTGCTGTGAAGTACAGTTACAGTGAAATAGTTTGTTTTTAGCGCAATTTTCAAATTGCATTTGAAAAAACACGACGATTCCGATACTCGGATTCTGATCGCCGAGAAAGTAAATGTGGCAAGAGATAGAGACCGAATTCACAACCTCAAACATTTGAGAATAAGCGTGCCGGTATAGGGTTTTCGCATTGCTTGATTATGTGTGTTTTATTATTAACTTATAGACAAATTTGGTTAAAGGGGGAAGGGGAGCTGAAAAATTATGATTGATCAAGTCTTTTTTAAAAATAATAATATTTATATCAAATTTTGTATTTCTACTTCCAACAACATTTGATTGTCGTTTTGCTTACAAATTAAAAATAGGGATAGTTCTCTCTTGGACCTTTTTTACATTTTTGTACTTTTTTAGAACCCTGTATAATAATTATAATACATTTTTCTCCTCGCAGTTTCTTGCGAAACAGCTCTTTATAGGAAGATATATTTTTTTCTAATTTTCCCATTTGTGTGGAATTTTCTCGAACACGTTGAATGTTAGATATATAATAATTCCATTAAAAAAAAAAGTGGGTTATGTTAATAATTTTGACGTTTGATATTTATTAAATTTTGGACTTAACGGCATAAAACTTTACGCAAAACCCTACAATTAAGTTTTTTAGTCAAACTTCTAGATCAAAAAATAAGTATTTTGTGGCCATACAAAAGTGGGACAAATTAAAATGAAAGCACTGTACGTGTACAGTTTAGTATAGTTACCACAGGGTGTTTTCGGAAATGTTGGCTTTTTGACCACCCCCTGTATTTCAGATATCCTTTAACTTATTAAAAAAATTGAAAACAGTTTCTAAGACAGTTTTTAAGTAAAATTCAGTGGCGTGCTTACTTTTTTCTGGGGTCTTACTTTTCGATATTTAAAGCAAATATATGATTTTTTGATTGAGCTTTTCAAAAATATATAATATTTTGATAGTTACTATTAACAATAAACGCAGAATACGAAAAATTTAGAAAATTAGGGTAGTATAGGCCATGAAACTATTGAAACAAACTAACTGGTATGTCTATTTGTCAAAATGTATAACATGTCATCATTTCACTAACGTTTGAAAAAATGACAAAATGTAGTAGTATATGAAAAGTTTGAAAATTACGACATGTTAGTTAGCTTTATAGAGTGGCATGAAAATAGGTAAGTTTATAATCTTGTAATTTAAATAATCTAACTTCTAGAGTTCTAACTTTCATCCAGAGAGAAGGCAGCCCAATCAAGTAAAATTTTCAAGTTTATAAATTAATTTAAGTAAGAATCGATCATTTATAAAGCCAAGACCGTAAGACCTACCTAAATCATCTCGTGAGGCGAGAATTTTTTTTATCTCGTCTCGACGAGAAACGCGTTTTTCTCGCTCGAGAGTGCCATTGTCTCGTCTCGTCTCGTCTCGTCTCGTCTCGTCTCGTCTCGTCTCGTCTCGTCTCGTCTCGTCTCGTCTCGTTTTTTCTCGTGAGTAGGGAATCATAAAAAATATTTTTTTATACAAATCTTAAAGGGGGTAAACATTTAAAAGTATCTGGTCGTCTCGCAGAAGGGTTTAATATAAGTCGGTTTGTTAGGCATGTGACTTAGAAACTATTTTTCTTAGATCAACAAAATATTGCAAGCGGCCATAAGACATAATTCACGTAATGTAATAGGCTGGGCACCGAGGTATTTTCAGTCCAAAATATACGGGGTGGTAAAAGATACAGAATGGAGAACGATTTATAATAATAATAATTGATTCATAATGGAACTACCCTTCTTTTATTATTTATTTTTTGGCATAATTCGGGGCATAATTAACTGCAATAGTTTGGAAAATATTCGACTAAATAAAGGGATCAGCCCAGAATGTCATCTGGGGGAAAACCTTATTATTACATTAATAGAAAGTGCAAGAGAAAGAACTTAAAGAAGTATTTCCGAAAATGCTCTATTTGACATATCAATCTCTCATAGTTTATGAAATATTCGGACTAAATCGCGGTAACATTAGATAATTATTGTGTCCTTCTTTTACATATGAGTTATACAATGTAAACTGTAATTGGTTTAAGATCACCGCCGCTACAACGTTTTCAATCGAAAATGCTTTCTTTCAGATTTGGTTAATTATTTAAAAATGTCAACTACTAACCATAGACAGAAGAAAGAGGCTAGACAATTTGATTCTGTTCTCTTGAATATCTCTTTTAAGGTAAATGCCTTCACAATACGATAGAGTGAGAACGTTAAACACATTATTTTTCTGTCTATATATTAGGAGATACCTAAAATTCAGTGTTCTAACAAACGAGAAAATTCGAGAAAATTCGAGAAAAAACGAGAAATTTCTCGACGATAAACGGTCTTCTCTCGTCTCGTCTCGTGACTTCTCTCGAGAAAAAAATTTCACTCTCGTCTCGTCGAGACGAGACGAGACGAGACGAGACACGAGAATTTCTCGTCTCGGCGGCATCACTAATCATAAATGATAAAGAGAATCGCAAAAGGGACGAAATTAACGGTATGGCTTTTGTAAGGGCATTAAAAGAAGTAAAGATTGTGCACTCTTTACGTACTGGGAATGCTGTGCGACGACTTACTTTTAGCAGTAATGACATATTATTTTGTTTTGTTTCAATGGTTTTATAGCCTACTACCCTAATTTTCCAAATTTTTCGATTTGTACGCTTATTGTTAATAATTAATATCAACTATTAATATTTTTGAAGAGCTTAAAAATAGCCCAATGAAATAATAGAAAAATATACAGGGTCTCCCATTAAAAAAACATTTGTTTGCCTTAAATCTCGAAAAGTAAGATTCCTAGAAAAAAGTAAGCACGCCACTAAATTCTACTCAAAAGATTCTCTTAGAGACAGTTTTCAATTTTTTAATAAGTTAAAGGATAACCGAGATACAGGAGGCCAGCATTTTCGAAAACACTCTGTAGCTGAAAAACTAAGAAAGCTATGACAATTCTGTTTGCGGCATTTTTTGTTTCACGAAATGTAGCGCAGTAATTTAAAATCTGCAAGTCTCCATCTTTACTATAGTTACCGAGATATCGTGCAATTACATCGAAAAGTGGACACCCTGTACATTGTGCATCCACCTCGTAGGAAAATCAAATTTTCGCCCTTGGACGCTTATAAATTTGCATCCTCATCCAACATTTATTAGCGGACACCCTGTATGGGGCACATAAGCAATGTAACAAAAAAAACAATGAGCACAATTTGTACATTTAACTATTAGGCACAAAGTATTGATGAAAATCACCTCGCCTTGACTTCAAAATGACGAAAAGTTATTAGTCGGGAAGTAAATAAAGTGTGTTTATATCCTGGATTTAAGTTAGAAAATGATATACAGGGTGTTATTTAATAAGTGTCCGATATTTTACAGGACGATTTTTCAGTTACTTATAAGGTGAAAAGTTCACATAAGCATGGGTTCGCAAGCCCTTCATTTTTGAGATACAGGGTGCTAAAAATTTATTTTTATTTTTGTTTTTCGTTAATAAATTTTGAAATAATGTCTATATTTGGACGAAAATTGATATATAGGGGTCTTTTGAAATGTGAAATTCGAATTTGATGTTAGTTGTAGAGGGCGCCACCTACGTGTCTCCTTACTCTTTTGAGGAGTCATAACTTTTGTAAATGTACTTTGCATTAGCCAATAAAGTGCCTACATAACAGTGTTATCAAAAGAGAAAACGGCAGTAACATCCATATTTTTTATTCCGGTTAAATATTGAAGCACCCTGTATCTCAAAAATGAAGGTCTTGCGGACCCATGCTTATATGAACCTTTCACCTTATAAGTAACTGATGAATCGTCCTGTAAAATATCGGACACTTATTAAATAACACCCTGTATATTTTACCAATATGCAAGAACTTAACTGAAATTTCTTAAATACTAGAGGCCCGGCCTCAGGGCCTCATTCCACAGATCGCCAAAGATGCTACAGTAACTAAACATTAGCATAGACTATAAACAACTAGATAGAATTAAAAAGCTTACCATACAATTCTATTTCATTTTCTTAAACTGCAGTGGATTTTTTGATGAAGTAAAGTAGAGAAAGTCGGACGAATGACAAGAAAAAATATATACATTAGCCCGATGAAACGAATTCCGAGAACTAACCGCAACTGAAATAATTTGCAGCACTAAACCCAATATAATCAGCCTTTGTAAGAAAATGCGCTCTTTTAGGTTTTGTGGCTCTGTCATTACTCGGCGGATGCACAGAATAGGAACGGGCGGACGGCTTGATCGTGCTTACGATTTAATGCGCCATACTGGTTTGTATACTTCAGGCATTTGATGTAGAATTAGTATAGTTCAGGTATAGATATCGCTATTGAAATTATAATTATTATAGTACGATTTAAAATGCAATAACCGGTATTAACTGTATTATTATGGCATTACCCCATTTTAAATCAAGAAAATATTACGAAGGCAACCAGCGATCACAAAACAAAACAAACATTTCTTGTATGAAGTAGTCTAACGAGAAATCAGTAGTTCAACATCGGAAATATTATCCTGCATCATTCCTGATGGGGTTGGGCCGAATTTATATTAGCTGTAATTTTTCGACACCCACACAAAATCATTATAATTCGTTTTAACGCCAAACAAATCTAAAACAAATTGTATTTGTCACCTTACAGGCCCAGAACCCACAATTTACACACAATGGTGTCGGTGGCTATCGGACTTCATATCTCCTGTTCTAGAGAAATTAGACGGCCACGTGCTATTGATATTCGACCCAAGCGAGACGTAATTCACAGGTACAAAACGAAACAAAAGGGCAAATATTTAAAAGACGATTTACGTGACCGACACGTAACACAGACCTAATTAATAGAGGGACGTCAGCAATAAAGGCTGTGCTGGTTCACGCGAAGCATTCATTAGCAGGAGCGGTCAATAAAACGACGTGATACTGGGGAAGATACATGATGTACCTATTCCTGCAGACAAAAATTCGTGACAGTCTAAAGAAATTTTTTGGTGTTTTCATTTATATAAACTTACTTACACTTTGCAAGATTTCTGATTCATACTAAGGGGGTAGGATTTCTTATAATAAAATATTCACGATTAAAGAGATATAGAGTGATCCAAGAACAAATTTTTAAAAGCAAAAATGTCACCTTGCAAAGTTCAATAGCAACAGGAATAATAATTGTCACGATTACCAGTGGCGTGCAGTGCCATTTAAAATAGGGTAGGCAACAGAATAGAAAATGTCAAAGGAGAAAGCCCGAAATTTTTATTCAGGTGCCACGCCCGAAACGTTCTTTTCGAGCCTCCAAAAAATGTAAGCGTTAGGCGAAAAAATAAAACTAATAGTACTTACCAATATGGTAGGTACTTTCACGAATGTCTTACGGAAACGTAAACTAGGGCATCAATAACTGCAAACAACTGCTCTGTTTTGCGTTAAATGTCATACTTGTAAAGGGCTTACTGTTAATAAGTTTCACCATACAGTTTACACTGTCATCGCACTGGCACTCCATAATAAAAACACTAAAACTATTTAAAAAATCTTTCTAACCAACAAAACTAACTCACAAACAAAACAACAATCCTTCTTGTATAGATAAATGACTAAAAAAAGTTACTAAGCTTTCAAACCAATCATTAAAAGAAGCGCGTGAAATCCCGATCTCACACAAGAAGATATTTATAGGAAAACTGAAATTGTTGGTAATTAATAATAGCGGGCCGGTGCGGTGCCGGCATTGTCTTATCGGGTTTCAGTTTCTTACAAAATTGCATCGCATTATTAAATTATTAATGCCCAAATATTAATAAATTTAAGGATGCCCGATGTACTGTAACTTAATTTAGAGATAAACGCCTTCTAACCAATTTCTAAAGGGTAGAAACGATGCCTATCAGAATATTAATTAATGAAAGCACATTTTGGCAACGGTGAATCCAGTCAAATTCACTCATCGTTACTTCGGCGTCGGTGGGAGTCGTGAGTCGTCGCATGGCTTCTGGCTCCACTGTAAGCGCAATTTTAACAACAGTTAAGGAAAATAAATTATTAGAATCACCTTAAAACAAACGTTCTAATTCAAAGAGAGTTTTAAATGTGTGCAGATTGGATATAAGTTCTATTCGTGACACTATTTATGGAACTTCAACTGTTTACGAATTATTGACAATTGAAAATTAGACATCTTCAATGAAAATAAAAATATAAATTGAATTGTTTGAGCGTTTTTTTTTTTTAAGTTAACCTGTTCACAGATATTTCTAGTATTCCAAACTTTAATTTCATTGGTATAGGGTGTCTCAAAAAATCAGTATCAATTTTAAGTTTGTTTTTATAAACAAAATGACAGTTTTTTAAATTTTAAACATATTATTTTATTTAATGAACATTATTTACAATAAAGGAATATGCCTGCCTACTTTAATAAATGTTGGAAGTGGTATCCATTCACAGCTCTACAATGACCCAATATATCCACAAACTCTCTTTGGACGTTAGTGACAATATCTGGGATAATAATTTGCCGTATCGTGGCTCTTATTGTTATTTTCAAAACTTCTAAATTTTGTGGTTTATTTTTGTATACTCTCTCTTTAACGTAGCCCCATAAGAAAAAGTCGAGCGGAGTTAAATCGGGTGACCTTGGTGGCCGCTCTATTTTGCCCCGTCGGCACACGATGATGAAACGTATTGTCCAAATATCTTCGAACATTTGCGCTAAAATGGACAGGAGCTAAATCTTGCTGAAACCAAAGTTTATCATCAAACGTATCTGGAACATCTTGATTTGCAAATAGTGTAATTAAGGCAGGTACAAGTTCTTCCTCTAGAAATGACAGGTATCGTTCGCCATTCAATGTCCCCTCATAAAAGTACGGCCCGATGATTCTATTCTCAACAATTCACGCCCAAACATTAATATTCTTCCTATACTGCGTATGGCCCTCTCTATACCATTGTGGATTTTCATTTGACCAATAAAAAACATTTTGCTTACTTACTTCCCCATTAAGGCAAAATGTGGCTTCATCAGAGAAAATCACGTTTTTTACAAAATTATTATTATTTTGGCAGATATCCATCATTACCTCACAAAACTGATTCCTTCTGTCCGGATCATCATCATATAGGTCTTGAACTATTTTTATTTTATAAGGACGCCACTTTTCTTTTCTTAAGAACTTCACAATAGCTGAATGATCCACATCAATGTTGTCTTGGTTTGAAAGACATCTAGTACTTGAAGGAGGATTTTCTTCCAGCGACATTAAAATATCAATTTTAGTGTCTTCAGGGATGCCTGGTCGTCCTGAACGCGGCTTGTCTCTGACATACCCGAAATTATTAACTTTATTTATTAATTTACTTACAGTGGCCTGACTGATTAGCTGTCTCTCCGGGTATTTATTATTGAACATCTCACACACTTCTTCTCGCGTTCGAGTTTTATCTCCACAACCAGCCATAATGAAGATCTCAATTCTTTGCGTTTCTGTTAAGGACATTATGATAAAATAATACAAAATAATCAAATAATCACAAGGCGTTTGTCAAAAAAGTGAATTAGAATGACATTAAAAAAACATCACTATGAACGCCAGATATTGGTAACCATGCTAACGTCCAAAGAGAGTTTGTGGACAGATTGGGTCATTGTAGAGCCGTGAATGGATACCACTTCCAACATTTAATAAAATAGGCAGGCATATTCCTTTATTGTAAATAATGTTCATTAAATAAAATAATATGTTTAAAATTTAAAAAAGTGTCATTTCATTTATAAAAACAAACTTGAAATTGATACTGATTTTTTGAGACACCCTATACGAATGAAAATAAAGTTGGAAATAATAGAAATATCTGTGAACAGGTTAACTTAAAAAAACACCGCTCAAACAATTCAATTTATATTTTTATTTTCATTAAAGATGTCTAATTTTCAATTGTCAATAATTCGTAAACAGTTAAAGATAGGTATAGGACAGCATAAACGAAATCTGCTTAGAATCTTGCGTAGAATCAAAAAATGAAATAATATACAGGGTATTTCATTTACAAAAAGTGACATTGACGTGATAATTCATTTATGTAACACCCTGTATATTCTAGTATTAACTAAAAAAATGCGGGAATAAAAATAAAAATCGACGTGTCTGAGCGTTTTTTTTTTTTAAGTTAACCTGTTCAGAAATATTCCTATTATTCTAAACTTTATCACCACCCTGTATAGTATAACAGCTGTAAGTCAACGATTTGATGGAAGTATGTAATACCAGATAAACAATGCTTTAAACTGCAAGTGATTAATACCTAAAGTTTAGAGCATTGTTTATCTGTCATCGCATCGCACTTTTACCAGTACCTAAATGATTTACACTATTTACAGGGATATACGAGTTATTGGCCTCAGGGTCGTCAAGAGCTGAATCGGGCAACGGAGCACATGAACTTGTGGACCTAACAGCCTCAGCTGATATTTAAATAATATTTTAAAAAAACATTTATGAACAATATCGTACGGCCAAAAAAATTGATCTTCTGTGGGTATATTTTAAAAAAAGTTGGTAATTTAGAGATATTGAACTAACCTGACCTTTCCTAACTATAAGTATCTTAAAGCCCTGGTTTGTCTGACCAGATCCGCCCGAAGTATTTCGGCGGTATGGTACGAAAAAGTTCGTTAGCAGTTGTATTTGTATGAAAGATCGGAATGAAATTAGGGGAAACTGCGCGATTGTTCGTGAACAGCAGTTCGTCCAAACGGCACATAAATCCCGAAACTTTAAATTATGTATGTGATTTCATCAGATTGTACAATACAGAACTACATAGTTACCTATGGGCCGTTATAAATACGTTGTTTTACATGATGAAGTTTCTTATTTTCATCAGGTTTGTACCAAAAAGAATAAAAAAATACTTAAATCTTAAAATAATTATTGACATGTAAACCAAACATAACTACATATTTGTCTACTTACCTTATGAGACATAACTCTTCCTTGGGAGAAATAGGAATCGGGTTGCGAACTTATTCCATATTTCATAAAATTTAGTCCAGTGTAGAACAGTTAAACGAAGAAATTGTTTAAACTTTGCATCGTTCTCCACAAGATGCTTTAGCATCAATATTTTGTAAAGACCCTCTTTAACCCTATATTCTCAAATATTTTTAAAGCTGCATTATTTTCAGTACATTCTTCTAATAACGCAGACTCATCATCAGCATGTTCTTCTAACCGATATAAAAAAAAATCCATACTTATACTTATTTTGTTAGTCGCAAGAAGTACCCTACGTAAATAATAAATTAACGACTGAAATATCCACACAGCATACTTTCTTTCAGAAATATCTCTAATATATTTCGAATGTCGCGAAAAGCTCAAAAAACAGGACCTTTCATATAATTATTTTTGAAATATTTCAGATTCATTACACGGTACATTTATTATAAGGTATTGTTATTTGTGGGTACTGAGGTAAGTCTCTATTTTAATAGTTTTAGGTTAAATTAATTTTATGATTTTCCCCGCTTTAGTTTATTTATTGAACTTGAGTTGTTACTGTTGTGAATTAGAATATTGAACCGTAAAGGGACAGAAGAAGAATGAAAAATTTTTAAATTACAAAAACATTAATAATAATAAATGAAAAGGACAGACCTTTATTTCTAATTAATAATAAATGATGCGGTAAGGCATCATCTCCCTCCGGGACAGACCTAGAGGTACAAAAGATTGTGGCACTGTGGCTGTCGCAGTGCAAACTTTGTTTGTCCCGTGAATTGTAAGAACTTTGAATACCTTTATAAGTTGAAAACAAATTTTGGCAGATAATTGAGATATTAATTATTCTAATATTAAGTAGATAAAAACTCGCAAGAGGTTTTCAACGTCTCTCATTTTAAAAGTGGTGTTATGCCTGGCTATATACAAACCCTTTTACTTGCGCCCACACCAATTCTATGGGGTTTAATTCATAGTGATATGGCGGAAGGCCAAGTACCGTTTTATTTCGTTTCGATGCGATTTAGTCGACAACAAATTTCGTACGGTTTATTTAACTTTGCAATCTCCAGTAGCTCCTTTTTCAGCATATCTTTATGAAATGGCTTCTTATTTACAGTAAGCCAATGAATGATGTATTTTTTTTCCAAGAAGACGTTGGTATTTTTTCGGATTTTCTTGAGTGGTAGCTGGCATTATCCATGACTATTTTTTTTTTTTTTTTTTTTTTATGATAAGGCACAGCACTACAGGATAAATCCTTTATGGCGCTCTAGGAGCGGTGCGTGTGCGCAGGAAACGATTCACGTTGGTCTTGAATCTTTGGAGACTATACTCGTTGGGGAAGACGATCTCAGGGAGGTCGTTCCAGAGTGATGACGTTCTCCAGATGAAAGAATTTTGAAACAGTGTCGTTCGAGGGACACTAAGCTGAACCACGTACTGGTGGGCTGCAGTGGCTCGTCGTGTATTTCTACCATGCACCGCTCTGGGTGGTGGTACACACATAAGGCATTTAATTAATCAAAATTATAAAATTAAAACCCTAGAACTATTACTGCTTTTATGGAAAGTGGTGGTCTAGTCTAATCAAAAAATGTAAACTACCAGATTTACTACACCGCTTTTACTAACGAGATATATCGGCCGTTTCGGTCAGAGTAGCAAGAATATTATTTAATATATTTTCCTTGACATATTTAGAAGTCTTTTTGTATGTTAGTCCAGCCGACCGCTGGCGCTGCCCAGTATGATATCTAAATACCAGCTTCGTGGCAAAACATAAGATTATGGAATTAACAAGATATTTTTCGTTTTATTAAAGAGCAGGGGAATCAAACTTAATAGAAATATAGGTACCTACAGAGGGTTATTATTCTGTATATTTAGAATCGCCGTCATAATGTGGGTTTTCAACCATTCCATATATTTTTAAATGGAACACTGTACATTAATAAATATACTTACGCGTAAATACAGCTGAAATTTCGCTAAATTCCTTGTGAAGAATAGGTATTGGAAATTCTCTAATTTCTTGACCAAGTTAGGAAAAAATATAATGATTTCTGGCGTTTTTAGTTGCCATCAACTGATCGAATTTTGAGATTAGAACCACTTGATTTTTTTTATTTAAGAATTTAAATTGTTAAATGTTGTGTTATTAATCGCCGGTGTTGTTGTTAAATAATGCAACAGAAAATGCTTTAAACAGTAATGTTGTCTCTGTTGCTGTTAACAACGATTTCAAAAAAATATGTCCACGCATTGCTCACAAAAGTATATCGAAGATTTTGGTTGGTAACATTGTACTGATTTAATACTTTGTCAAAAAAATGGGTATGGCATACTTGCTCATAAAATTTAGGTACACTGATAAAACTGGTTAATCTGATTTATTTGGTGAATAATTATAGGTAATAAATAAATGTGATTTTAATTAACTAAGTTTTATTTAACTGAAATAAATGAGAGTATTGCGTTTTGTTTGCAAAATTATTTGGCTGTTGGTGGATTTGTGTCAAATCATAAAACCCTTCAAACAAATATCTTACCAAAAAACCACTAAAATAACAAAATCTAAATAACTAATTATTTAATCGAACTAATTTTTATTTAGGAACTAAATCCCGTTAATCGCTAGTTAAATCACCCAATAGAGAACTATTTAAATGTCTAGGTCATTTAAACTAATTTAATTAAATCCTTAATATAAAACAACCAAATATTTACAAATAACTAATTATTTAATCGAAGTACATTTCAAGTTACGAACTAAATACCTTAACCTTTAATTTAAATCATTCATTGCCGAACTTTTCAAACAATTTGATCATCCAAACTAATATTTAAGTATTTAAATGAACTCCTGTCGCCTACTTTGGGCTTTGAGTAATTTGATTGGTTATACAAAAGTGGCCTGATAAATCATCATCGCGTTTTTGGTTATTGGTGTTCGATTTTGTCTTGTGGTTCCATCAAAAATTAAAACGAAGATATGGGGAATAAACGTTATATGAAAAATTATTTAGAAGATTGGGGTATATAAGTTTCGAACACAAAATCTTTTTAGAAAAATGTAGCCATGCAGGTATTTATAAATCATGGCTACCTAGGTTACAAATAAGACCGTTTTTCTCAATTTTCACCATAATTCAATACCTATCAAACCTCCTAACGTAAGAAATATAATATAATTAATATAATATTAATAATTATTATTGTATCTAATATTTGCAAATTTGCCCTTATTTAATTTTTCATCAAAGTTATTAACTTCTCTATAATGTTTTATTGACGTATATTTTAAGGGAAATAACAAATAATGATGGGTTTATACAGCAAGATAACATAATATAAAAATAAAATAAGAATTGAATCTACAGATCTGCCATAAGACGTTTATAGAAACACATAACAACATAAAAATAGGAAATAAAATAAGAGATGGTTATCTTTTAAATTTTTTGTTTTTTTTTGTGTAAAAATCGTTGTGCGCGTGCGCGTAATTTCTCATAACTTTTATTTTCGGCAAAAATTTGTTTTTCTGTTGGTTTGCCTTATTATTTGAATACTATAAACAATTTGATAAGGTTTGTGATTATTATGGTATAGCTACTGATTAAACCATATTCAATAGCAACATTTCAATATTTCTTATTTTTATGTGACGTCTGTATAAACACGTACTTGGTAAAATAAAAACTGATTTGAATGACCATTCTGATCTATTAAAAACTAAAAAAAGGTATTTAAACCAAATAAATTTACACTTGGTCTAAATAAATATAAAAGACAAGTTAAACAATAATTATGTACTTGAATAAAAAAACAATCACTTTGATGGAAATTACCGGTTTATTTAAATCAAATCACTTAAATTGTTTAATTAAATAACGTTGTTGTTACGGCAAATACATGTAAAACAAAAGTAAAATAAATATACAGGGTTGGGCAAATGTTCCGGAACGGCTTAATTACAAGCGAACGAAAAGTGATATCGAATCGGGGTTTTGGGCAATCTATAGGACAAAAATTTTACTATTTGACTGGTATACCATATGTCAGTAATGTCACCAACTGTCAAGTGTCGACGATATTTTTTTATTTTTTTAAATGGAACACCCTGTATATTATCAGATATTCTAGATCTTCAATAAATTACAAATATTTTTCATATAGCATACCATATGATTAAATTCAACTGTTTCGGAAATACGGGCAAATGAATCTAGAAAGCCCATATTACATTTTGTTTAAAAATCAAGCAACATATTTCTTTTATTATGACATTCCAAATAAAAGTCTTAGTTTCCATGACTCCCAAGTGTCACTCTGACACATTTCCTATTTAATTTTTATTTATTTGTATTAAGTGAGTTGTGCGAGTTTTTTATTTATCGACTAAACCTCTGATATAACTGATAAAACTATGGTTCAGCTAACTGAACAAGAACGGATTACTCTGCTTATGATGATAGGATATGGGGATAGACGGAGATCTTTTCAAGAAGCAACCGACCTTTTCAATCAAAGTTTTCCTGTTCGAGATCCCATTTCTAAATCAACTGCTAATAGAATATTCCATAACTTTGAGCATACGGGTACGGTAAAAAACTTGCCAAAAACAGGTCGTCCGAAAACTGCTACAAATGACGAGAAATCCCTGGATGTTTTGCTTGCCCTGCAAGAAGAACCACAGACGTCAGTTCCAAAGCTTGCTCTTGCACATGAAAACAGCGAAAAATCAATTAGAAGAATCCTCAAAAAAAATAAAATGTTTCCTTATAAAGTCAGCTTGCTTCAAGAACTATCAGAGGACGATCCTGATAGGCGTATGCAATTTTGTCAAGAAATAACGGACTACATAGACCTACAACCTAACTTTGTAAGTCGTATTTTATTTTCTGACGAGGCTACATTCTGTCTTAATGGTTTCGTCAATAGGCACAACTGTCGATACTGGTCAGACCATAATCCCCATTGGATGATTGAGCACCGTACGCAACACCCCCAAAAATTAAATGTGTGGGCAGGTATAATTGGAAACCATATTATTGGGCCTTTCTTCCTTGATGGAAACTTGACATCTATTTACTACTTAGATCTGCTTCGAAATAGAATTATACCAAATTTGATTAATTTATATCATGATCAGGTTAACGATCAAATACTAGCGAATGACATTTGGTTTCAGCAAGATGGGGCGCCAGCTCATTTTGGTATACATGTCAGAAATTATTTAGATCAAACTTTTCCTGGAAGGTGGATAGGTAGGAGAGGGTTCATTGAATGGCCTCCTAGATCTCCAGATTTAACACCTCTAGATTTCTACCTCTGGGGTCATTTAAAGACTGTCGTATATCGTACACAACCTAAGACTTTGGAGGATCTTCAAAACAGAATTTTAGATGCTGTGCATGTTATTTCTCGTGAACATTTGCAAAACGTGCGTTCTGAATTTTCCGACAGGATTGGACACTGTCAGGTGGCTGAAGGACGACATTTTGAACATATAATTAAATAACCATTATTTTATATTATTGTGTTTTAAAGTTATTACCTTGGTTTTGTTTAAATAAAATGTACTACATTCATTTGCCCGTATTTCCGAAACAGTTGAATTTAATCATATGGTATGCTATATGAAAAATATTTGTAATTTATTGAAGATCTAGAATATCTGATAATATACAGGGTGTTCCATTTAAAAAAATAAAAAAATATCGTCGACACTTGACAGTTGGTGACATTACTGACATATGGTATACCAGTCAAATAGTAAAATTTTTGTCCTATAGATTGCCCAAAACCCCGATTCGATATCACTTTTCGTTCGCTTGTAATTAAGCCGTTCCGGAACATTTGCCCAACCCTGTATACTTGATAAAATATGTATAAAATAAACATTTTGTTAACTTAACTTTTAACCTATTTACCTTAAGTCATTGAAACGGCTTATTTAAGTTATTTCAGTGTTAAGGAAATAAATATTTGCTTAAATTTTGTATTTAGTGATTAATTCCAAATAAAAAGTAATTTGTATCAAATCAGATGATACTAATTGAGGCAAATAATCCCTTGGAATTTTTCAAATACATATTTGTTTGGCTAATAGGAAACAAATATTTATTTGATTCAATGGAAAATTTTCTTAGCTCAAATAATTAATTTTATCAGTGTAGGTACGTTTCTTGTTTATGTTAGACATTAAACAATTTTTTGGACAAGAACTTGACTCTGGAATGGCGGTTTATCAATGAAGTCAGTATATATAGACAACCCCTTCCCTCCAGCATTTAT
Source organism: Polydrusus tereticollis (assembly GCA_963920685.1). Lineage (NCBI taxonomy): Eukaryota > Metazoa > Arthropoda > Insecta > Coleoptera > Curculionidae > Polydrusus > Polydrusus tereticollis. The sequence continues at coordinate 29,064,444 of OY987327.1, forward strand.
CTAAAGCTTAATAAAAAAAAGTTAAATTCCAAAGTGATACAGGTATGTACGTACCCTTGCGAGAATCCATCCATAAATGCCTGCCTTAAACTTTTAATATTTAGATCTTACCATACTTTTTCAACTGTGTGCCCTTTATTGAGCAATGTTTTGTCGGTGTAATACAATTTTTTCCTTTTTTTCCTTTTTTTCCGAAACTCCAAATATTTTGGTCGCCATAAAATAACTTAATTTTTTTCAATTAGTTGGCTTCGATTATAAAATACCTGAAATTCATCTCTTTTAAAATCTGTTTGAAGAAACTTTTTAATGATAGTTTAGGTAAAGATGTGTCCTTCTTAATTTTAGCCATTTTTTTTTAGGTGGATATTTCATTTAAGAAAGAAAATCTATGAACCTTGCGATGAATGGCGTATTTTGTGGCATCATCCTGGATTATTTCTTTCCGTCATCTTGTCTGGGCTCCTCGACTTTTTTCTTTTGGTAATTTTCTTGATAAAGGTCTTTCAAAACCCTGAACATAGTGCGCGAGGAAAGATTAGTTATGGTGACACATATTTCTGCAGCACCCAATGTGGTTAGTTCAGGATTTCGTTCCCGAATTCTGTGGTATGCGTTTTTAACTATTATTCGTTATTTTAATGTTAATTGCATGTTTTTTTCTTATAGGAGGACAAATAGTTCACGGTTCGTTAATATTCATATAATTCCCCCAATTAAGAACAGTTAACAACACTAAATAAACTTGTACAGGGTGTTATTTAATACGTGTCCGATATTTTACAGGACGATTCTTCAGTTATTTATAAGGTGAAAGGTTCATATAATATTAGCATGGGTCCGCAAGCCCTTCATTTTTGAGATACAGGGAGTTACATTTTTTAACAGGAACAAAACATATGTACGCCACTGTCGTTTTCTCTTTTGATAACACTGTTATCTAGGCACTTTATTGGCTAATGCAAAATACATTTTCATAATTTCTTGATTTCGGCTTTATTTACGAGATAAACGGTATTTTATCAAACTCAACGCTATTTATTTTTTATTATTCTGTTTCCCGAGAACGATTGCTTGTAGCGACTTCTACCAAGTAGGCCTCTTTCATGTAGAAATGATGAAGAAATCTATTGCTTTGCTTAAAAATGTAATACAAGTACGTATAAAAAGTTATGACTCCTCAAAAGAGTAAAAAGACACGTAGTTGGCGCCCTCTACAAGTAGGAGTCATGCTAACACCAAATTCGAATTTCGCATTTCAAAAAACCCCTAGATACTAATAATTTTCGTCTAAATATAGATATTGTTTCGAAAATTATTTACGAGAAACAAAAATAAAAATAAATTTTTAACATCCTGTATCTCAAAAATGAAGGGCTTGTGGACCCATGCTTATGTGAACTCTTAACCTTATAAATAACTGAGGAATCGTCCTGTAAAATACCGGACACCTATTAAATAACACCCTGTATATAATAACTATATATTTACACAAAAGAATATCTATGAGAACGACCCATATACTACGAAAACTGAAAAACACTCACAAAATATATTCATAAATTAATAATAAAAACGGTCTATGTGTGTTGCCACATTTATTTTCTTCGCGATGATAATCCCAGGATCGGAATTGCCGTGCTATTTTGAATGCATTTAGCTAATTGCGGCTTGTATGGCAACGTCGCCTCTTAAGTTCACTGTAATCCTAGCGGCAGAAATTAGTATATTATGCATAAAATACATTTATTTAAACAATATTTTTATTCTGCCGCTTCCTAGATTTGGTGATTGGTATTAAATGAGTAACTGAAAGAATTTGTGGACTTTGGCTATAGAAGATATTAGACAATTGTCACAATTTTTATATATTTTGGCACCACTTTGTAGGTACATTCTAAGTATGATGCTCTAAAATTTTGGAAAATTATAGGCTAAAGTTTTGTTTCTAGTTTACCGGAGATAGAACTGCACTGGTTCCTTGATTTAGCAAATAAAACAACATTTGTTATAGTAATGATATTTGTACCACCCGTCGGGACAAATAATGTAACAAACCTTGGGACGATTGTAACAACTTTATATTATATTATAACACAAAAACTCCAATAGCAACACAAACTATATTTCTTTTTAATCTAAGAAAATTAACTTAAAAGAAACACTATTAAAGTTGTACTTATATTATTGATAAAATCATTCTCTGCAATTAATGTATACAAAAACTTAATCTTCATCGTCTCTGCATTTTCCCTTACTTTGGCTGGTTCCTCCTCAAGTGCCATCTTCTCTGGAGTTACTGTTCATATAGCAGTGTTTCTCTTTTCTCTGTCTTCTAATTCTCGTTCTTTTTCTTGAAAGTCGTGTCAGCTTTTGGAAAGGGTCTAATGTGTTGTAATTTAATTAGTATAAGAAGTATTCAATTTATCGGCTTGGCAGGATGTTGATAATGGGGACTTAATATATTATAACACAAAAACTCCAATAGCAACAGAAATTATATTTCTTTTTAATCTAAGAAAATCAACTTAAAAGAAACACTATTAAAGTTGTACTTATATTATTGATAAAATCATTATCTGCAATTAATGTATACAAAAACTAAATCTTCATCATCTCTGCATTTTCCCTTACTTTAGCTGGTTCCTCCTCAAGTGCCATCTTCTCTGGAGTTACTGTTCATATAGCAGTGTTTCTCTGTCTTCTATTTCTCGTTCTTTTTCTTAAAAGTCGTGGAAGCTTTTGGAAAGGGTCTAATGTGTTGTAATTTAATTAGTATAAGAAGTATTTAATTTATCGGCTTGACAAGATGTTGATGATGGGGACTTACGGCTTCTGTTTGGTTCCATTTTTACAACATGCCATTGCTCTGGAATTTTAATGTTTTTTCTTATGCAAAACTCGTATGCAAGAGAATTTAGCACAAGAATTAACCGAATCGCGATATGTTTACAAAATATTAACATGCGAATTGTAACCTGCTCTAGACTCTTTAATGCCACTTTTAAATTTTTTGATGTATCTGTCTACACTTATTATTATTTGAATGAGCTATAGGTGAAATTTAAACGAATTTACTTTATATTTATTTCCCTTCTTGAGAAAATAATTACAAGAAGCATTCTTCAACAACAAATTTTCTTTGGCGATACGTATACCTCTTCGGTTAACTGCCTCAAACAGTTGATATGGCCGCTGTTACAATTATACTATGTTACAATTCTTCCCGGTCTCCCCTACCTATTAATAGATAATAAGACATGTTTATCTAATCATTGGCCAATGCTAATTTTGAAAGTATATTCATTCATTTTCTCAATGTTATTATTAGTACTTATTGGACTAAAAAAATGATCCAATATCTTAATAAAGATTAAAACATACTGTCCTTTCATTATTCTTCAAATGCTGAGGGGCGGAGGGAGTAGGGTTATCAATATACTAGGAAATATCCTGTATAAGTGTATATCATACAGATGTACTTGACATATTAAGTAGGTATATAAAAATGCCTGTGTCAAATTTTTAATTTATATTCGTTGATCTGGTCCGGTTGGTTTTTATGGCAGGCCCCGTAACCTTGTAAGTTTATTTGACCTTTTTCGAACTAAATTACTATTTGGAATGATTTATGATGTCCCTTTTAAGTTTACAACCGAAATAAACCAGTAAACTTTCGATTTCCAGTAAACAATAAAACTTGTAGGTACCTACAGTTCGAGTCAATTTCCTATATCCAGTTAATTTTCAAACAAAAAATTATATAGTACTTATAGTGGGTACCTACCTACTCTCCTGACACAATGTTACACCAACTTACTGATACAGTAAAATATACATAGGTGTACAGGGTGTCCCATTTACGACACTTTTATTGTAATTGTTAGTGCCATCAAAAAAGTAATATAGGTGTCATGTGCTCTTTTTGGGTCAAAGAGGGTAAAAGAGCCGTATGTTTTGAAATTATGTTTCAGTCGCCGGAACATGTCCTTAAATGGTTGCCGTCTTTCCGAACAGCGAACAAAATATAAATCTTACGCCATTTTTCGTTTTTTCCACTTTCAATATAAACTGATATCATATCAAATTTTTCAAAATGTTGATAAGTCATTTTCACAAACGAATATGTAAAAATAAGATTGACGTTAAATGTTAATAACTAGAATGTAGAATGTCAACATAGTTGTTTCTCGGATTTCATGGCCTACTGTGGTTTAAAGTAATAAAGTTCAAATAAATCGCCTAGGAAATCAATATCATCCATAGTGTGTTATAATAATATGTTTGAAAAGAGAATTTAAAATGCTATCTTTTTAGATTAAAATATATAGGGTATTCTATTTAAAAAATTGAGGTTAGGTCCGATAACTTATTTACCTGACCCCGTATACTTATTCTGAAAACGGCAGATTATTCAACAGTCATTATAAAGAAACTTTTGTATAACACATTTTTCTGTATCACTTTTAACTAATTTTGAAATTGTCAATTTTTTTATTTTTCCCCGTATCTCTTAAGCGAGCAAAAATTTTCAAATTTTGATTTTACCATTTTAAGTTTGACCAAAAAAAGCACATGTCACCTATATTACTTATTTAATAGTACTAACAATTACGAAGATACTCTATAAAAGTGTCGAAAATGGGACACCCTGTACATTGTTTGGGAAAACTTTGAACATTGATGTTTGACATTTCAAAATAAATTAATTAACCCAGAGTAAAATAGGAAACACAACAAAATCACTAAAATAGGTACAAAAATCACAAAAAAAACTGTAAAATACAAAATGTAAAGTTCGATCGGTTATAAAAGACACGGATTCGGAACACTGGAAACAGCGGATTGCTCGCAAATTTTTTTCATGCACCCTAATTTGAGGTTGCTGATCACGAAGGTTTTTCTCTGGAATCTATTAGTTTTTGAAAAAAAATAATTTTATAACATTTTTTTATTCACAGTTAGGTTTTTTTTTCTATGTAATTCATTTTTAAAAGAAAGAAGTTTGCCCCTTTTCTTTTCGTCAGACCCAATTCTTGGGCACGTTTCGCCATATTACGGCTCATCGGCAAGGCTATAAATTCTGACGAAAAGGAAAGTGACCGTACAGTGCATTTCCACGAGTTGTCGCCACATGCAACTTCTCGCATATGTCATGCCATTTTTGATAAAATTAAAGAAAACTGTAACAAAAAAACCTTGAAAAAAAGCCTAAGAAGGGAAGAACTTGTGAGAAAACAGAAAAATTTAGATTGTCCGCGCCGACAGACAGCTGACGGGTAAAAAGACGAACATTCGTTGCCTCTTTGGCGCCCTGTTGTCATGTTTAGAGCAGAGGTACACTCTGCTCCAGCTACCGATGAAGATGAACCAGTGTTAGTTGTAGCAGGAAATGCTAATTAGGGGTTCGGTAAATTATAGGTCGGTATGACGGAATTAACAATTCTTGAAATTAAAACGGGCAAGTAGTTAAATACAATTAAAGTTAATGATTTTTCTAACTAAATTGGTATTAATTGTTTTATTTGGCATCTGTAGGAAAAAAAACTCTGTCGAAACATTTTTAAAATGGCAAATTTAAACAAAATACGAATCAGAAACCGGTTAATGCCCTTTTATCCCATGTAAGTCTGGTGCAGAAATGACGCAGCATTGTATTGACCAATTGTTTCTTTAAAAAATGTAGTCGACTGCTGGACAAGCTATATTTCAGTAAGAATAAGAAAAACTGGCAACACCGCCAATTTTGATTTGTCACACGTAAAGTTATTGCGATTTTAATTAAAATTGCAGTTTTCTCGATACCTTTTCTTTGGATAAAATGTTCATATTTTGTGGAGAGATGGTTTAGTGCATCACTGATTTTTAAAAGAAAACAACAAAATCTAGGAAATTAAAAGGAAAAAGGAACGTAACCTGTAAGTGAAAAAATGTTTTTTTATATTAAACATATTGTTAAATTTCTTTGTGGTTATACGTATTTGTCCATGAGTGTTCATATTCAAAAGCATCACTTTAACTAGAAGGAAATACTTTTGATTGTCTAATAGGCAAACACTTCTTAACCCCTTAAATAGGAAAAATATAGGAAAATGAATGTATTTTAAATGGGAAATCAAAAGTAACTTTAAGAATTTTTTGTAGCCTGCTAAAAAGTATATCATTACCTATATTATCCCTAATCATTACTGGCATAAAAACTTTTCATGAGACATCATTACCACAATTGTTCGCCTAAAATTGGGACATGCTTGCTACCCAGCAGATTTTTATATAAGATACGTATTTTACCCCCTGATAAATGGGACTTGTTCAAAGTAAGATGCGATCTACAACATATCTTTTTCGAATGTAGAAAATCTTCTGCTTATATCAACATACTTTACAACTATAGTCCGTTCATTGAGTGATTTCTCATATCGGATTAAGGATGCATAAACTAAATATTACCTGGCGCCTGTAAATTCCAGTAACCCTCAATAAGTTATCTATTATATTAATTAAATGCTTAATATACAGGTAGTGACTGAGACTGGGGATTTCTTTATATTTTGTTTCTCGACTTGTCTTCTAAGAAAATGGAACAATTCATTTTAATTCTAATAAATATTTGAAAACCAATGATTTGCCAGAAGAAGTTAAATGTCAAATCCGAGGAGTTATTTATGATATGTACAAATAGAAAGAGTTGGTAACTCTTGATTCGATCCTTGAGAAAATCAGAAACAGAGAAATATGTGACATTGGACGTACTAGTATTTCATTAGTTTTAAAGCAGTTGGGGTTTAAGTACCACAAAACTAACAACCGAAAAATTCTTTGTGAGCAACAACACATTGTTTCTAAGCGGTGGTCGTTTTTGAGGAAATACCTAGCTAATGTAAAGTCCGAGAATTCAAAACCTGTGGTATTCTTAGATGAGACATGGATGTTTGCGAAGGGAAACCAAACAAAATATTCATGGCAGGATGGGTCAAAATACTGCTATTCAAGGGTTTCATCCGGGAATGAAAAAAGATATGTCGTAATACACGCAGGAAGTCGAGAAGGATTTTTGCCAGATGCAAGTTTAGTTTTTACTTCATCGAAGAAAGTGGAGGACTATCATGACAATATGACTGCCGCGATATTCGAGAACTGGTTTGAAGAATATGTGCTAAAATCTCTAGAAGAACCCTCGATCATTATTTTAGACAATGCTTCATATCACTCACGAGTTTCTGAAAAAATACCAAACAATAGTTCCACCAAAGATGAAATGAGGAACTAACTAAACACCCAAAAAATAAAAAACGACCATATATTATTGAAAGCAGATTTGTTATCCGAAATTAAAGTACACACTGCTGGTAAGGATAAGTCTTACATAGTGGACTCCCTCGCGGGGAAACACGGTCACGAGGTCTTACGTCTGCCCCCATACCATTGTGAATTTAATGGTATTGAATTAGTGTGGCGAATTTGCAAAAACTACTATGACAAGCATGCACGTCAAACGAGCAACGAAGAAAGCGTTTTAAATTTATGGAATGAAGCTTTAAAACAAATTGGACCAGAGACTTGGTCAAAATTTATTGACCACGTGGAAAAATTGATTCAAGATACTTTTGACTCGGAACAGGTCATTGATGAAATAAGGCCAATTATTATAACTTCTGATAGTGACAGTGACAACAGTGCTGATAGTGATATTGACGATTAAATGTACATTTTATGTAATAAAATTTCTAATTATTGTTATTGTTATTATTATTATTATTATTATTATTATTATTTACATTTTACATAGTTATGAAATAAAAAATAATTAATAAATAAATAATTGTAATGGAAATTTTAATTACGGCCCATATATCTAAAATTAGTAGAAATTGTTTGAGGACCGCTGTCTATTTTATTCTAGACTAATTTTGACCATAATCGGTTAATAACAAATGCGCATTCACTCACTGAACGCACTATAGCTAATACTGCACTAATACAGGTGTGTAAAATTGAATACCCCTTTAATATGCTTTACATTTTGTCCTACGATACCTAGTTATGTTTTGTCCTTATAAAATAGATAAGTATTCAGGGTGTCAGTTTGAAAACGAACAGCATTTAATATTTTTTCTTCGCTAAAAATTTGATGAAACACGTCAATTTTGATCTGAAGAGAGATAACTTTAGAAATATTTGTTGTTTTATTAAATTCAGCCTCCTGACCCCCAGGGCACCTACTCCTTAAATCTTAAATGGTAAACCCCACTGAATTGATAATTTTTGTATTCCTTACGTAATCTTAGACAAATATCATCTTTTTCATTTTTTTTTTTTTTTCAACATATTTGCTTTATTCAAGTAGGTATAATAATTGCAAGATTATAAAGTTTATATATTATAGAAGTACTCAAATACCAAAACAACCCCTAAGCAATACTTTAAGTATTGGTATCGGAGGCACGGCAATAGTTATTAAAAGGCAATTGTTTAGGTGTAATGCAATTTTATTTTTTTTTTAAATGAATTGAAGGTTACTTGATTTTTTAAAGTTTGAGGAAGAGTATTAAAAATCTTCGAAGCTTCGCTTATCGGATTATAGAGAGATTTGTTTGTTCTAGCAGTACCTAAATGTATATCATTGCTTGCTCTTGTGTCATATAAATGAATCTCCTTGACATAGACAATGGTAGTATTTGTTTTTAGCAAATTTTTTGTTATTTTAAACATTAGATTAGATTGTTCAATCTTGAGTATCTTTTGTCAGAAAATTAAGCACATCATGATGAAACTGTAAAAAGCCAAAAAGTAGTAAACTCAGAATTCAAATAACGTAATTTTTAAGGAGGTTAAATCCCCTAAGTCGAAACAACAAGTTATTTTAAAATATTGAGTGGAACAGTAGGTTAAGTGAGTGTTTCCCAAACTTATCTAAAGCGCGACTCCTTTTTGTTAAAAATATTGTTCGCGACTCTCTATCTTCCCCTACGCATCATTTAAACCAAAATAGCCTAACTAAATTACAAGTAACTGATTATTTCTCAAATTTTATTTTACCTTACCGTTGAAGTCTAAATTAAATAAATTAAAAATTAAATACAACAGTTATTTTAATTGCGACCTGTTCCACTCGTATCTAGTAGTTCTTCTGCCAGACTACCATTACGAAAAACATTATTTTACAAAAAGTTTTTGTGTTGTTTTGGGGAAAAATCCCGACCCCCAGGGGGTCGCGACTCGCGACCCACACTTTGGGAAACTCTGGGTTAAGTGATATGTTATTTCAAAATTCTTTCGCTTGTTTACATATTGTCGTTTCTAACCACAAAAGTTTTTGGCATTGTTTCGCTTATCTCTTATTGTATTTAGGAACGATAAAAATACATTCCTAGTTTTTGTCGCAAGGTGTCAATTTATGCATTTGATGTATTGGTTCGATTAGGGAAAATAGGTTCTAGTAGGTTTGTGTGATTTCAATAGTTTTAGAATTGTTAGTGCAGTATTGCGTGTTATTATGAATTTATAATGGCACTAAGTGTTATTATGAAGGCCATATTGGCATCCCAATGAGGATGCCAAATGTGTCATAATGACACCGTCATAGATTAATAGTGCCTACATTATATACCTAGGTTGAGAAGTGCGCTATTATATAAATATAGCGAGCGCTTTAATATTCTGAGGCGTATAGGTACTACTACTACTAAAATATTACATATTTAATTTCTATTAGGTACCCATTTTTGCGTAAGTTTTAAAATATTTTGAAAATCAAGTAGCCTCGGGAAAAATAAAACTATCGAAATTCGATTGTTAATGTCAGTTTCAAGAAAACTTTTTGTCGTGTTGACATTTTTGAATATGATACTTTCCTTTTGAAATATCTTCCAATTTATGATGAAAATTTCTGTTTTATTAAAAATTTGATATTATTTTGGAAAAATCTTCATTTAAAATGGCAGTCAAGGCTCAAGACCAATAACATGTCAAAGAAACGGTGAGTAAGAATGCTAAAATCGTGTGTAACTTAACTTCATTACACCGAAAGTTTTTCATTATTTATTATCGTTATTTCCCTGGGTAGAGAAATCTTACTTTTCATTAGAGAAATGGAGTAAATAATCGTGATATCTCAAGTTAGTAGTAGAAAAATATGGTTGACACTATTACGTGCGTGTTCCCTTGTTTACGTGTTTTACTTTTTCTTTATACAGCAAATATTGTTTAAAATATTAAGAATTTTCACTGGGCCGTATGGCTTTTCAGCCAAGGGTCAACAAAAAAGAAGTACCTATATCATATTAAACAGCTGCATAATACCTATACAACTTGAATGTCAATTTTTGCCCAATAAGACGGTAAAAGCGAATAAAAACAATAAATTTAAAAAATAATAAGCAATTTGAGATGCACCCTTCCGGGTAATCCTGTAAGCCCTATAAAAACGAATGTTCCGTGTATTTAGCGCGAACATTATTTTTTCATTAGGTCGCAGGGAAGCGAATTTAGGCAATCTGGAGCGTACAGCCCATTTACTCTCATCATCCCATCAGGCTGAAAATTTAATGTCTTCTTCGGCACACGCAATCGCTCTAATGCGTTTGTGTATTCTCCCGATTCCGTTTTAGGAATCATTTAGATGCGAGAAAACCTCGGATATTTATTTTTTACTTAATGTTTCTGTTAGAAAATAATTATATTTCTTCGGCAATAACGTATCTCTGTTGCAAGAAGCTGTGAAATATTGCAAATATTTTAAAAACTAAATCCATATGGTTTAAAACAGTGCATATTGTAAGGCTTTAATAGGTAAAGTACCTTCCAACATATTTCGTTTGGCCTAATAACTGCAATAAAATCCCCCATAAACTCGGCTTTCGCTTTCGCAGAGACGTATTAACCCACATTCATTTCTAATGCCAGTTTATAATAACAATAGATAGGTACATTCCTTGATTTGTTATCAAAATTAATAAACTGTCTAATTAAAGTTTTATAGAAACAACTTAATTATTAGGATATTTCTTAAAACTTTTTAGTTACAGGTACCTGTTTATATAGCTTATATAAATAGTAAACATAATATTCGAAATAGATTAGTACCTATCTATTTTACTTTGAAACAGTGTGCAACAAGTCAATATTAAAAGTATGTGATCGTGAAAAATATATGTGAATCGTTATTAAAGATCGGCCACCGTAAAGTAATTGCCATTAAAAATACTAGTGAAATGAAGAAAGTTCCATTATCGACGGTACGAGATATTATGTTAAAAGGACATTTTAAAAGAAAAGTTCGCAAAGATACCGGAAAAATGAAGTGCGTAGATGATTGTGACAAAGATGTTATTCGCAGGAAAATATACCAAATGTATTGAGAAAATGTTGTGCCCACATTAGATTCTTTAAAAACACGGTTAACAACTGACGATACAGCGATATCATGTAGCAGGACAAGTCTTCACCGCGCGTTGCAAGAGATGGGATTCAAGTAAAAGACAATAAACAAGAGACAAATTATTATGGAGTCCAAAAGATTAAGAAAAATGAGATTTCTGTACCTTAGGGAAATAAAAAAGTTTAGATCCGAAAAACGTTCAATAGTTTATCTGGATGAAACGTGGTTTGACACTCATGAGACTGTCAAAAAGGGATGGGTTGATTTAACTGAAAAATGCCAAAATAAAGCCCCTTCAAATAAAGAAAAACGAATAACAATAATTCATGCAGGTTGGGAGAATGGATGAATCCCTAATTGTTTATTACTGTCTGCAAAAAATATAAAGGATTCAAGTCTGGACTATCATGAAGATACCAACGCCGCTCTTTTTGAAAGCTGGTTTAAAGACAGTTTGCTCTTAAATGTACCAGAACACAGTGTTATTGTGATGGACAATGCAAGCTACCACAGCCGGCAACTGGAAAAGTACCGAATGCATCGAGCACAAAATCCGCAATAAAGGAGTTCATCTTAAAAAAATGACTTATACTTCAAGGAAACGTATAGTAAAAAACAGCTATTAGAAGTGTTAAAGGCATTTAGTATTAAAAAAGAGTATATGTGTGATAAAATGACGGAAGAAATGGGTCACACTGTGTTGCGACTGCCACCCTATCATTGCATTTTTAACCCTATTGAACACATGTGGCATCAAATTAAATCAAAAATGAGAACTGAAAATAGCACACCTACTCTTAGTAGTAGTGTAATAGAGCTAATAAAGAAAGTTTTCGTTGAAATTCCAGATGAAAGTTGGAAAAATTCGGTTAACAATGTCTTAAAAACAAAGACTTATATAACTGCACAACAAAACGAAATACATCCTCTTATTATAAATGTGAATGATTCATCGGGATAGTGATAGCGAGACTGAATTAGGAATAGATTAAAACGTTTTATAATTACAATTAAACCTTCTGTGTATACAGGGTGTTATGGAAATGACTTATTATTTTTTAACCCGTAAATATATAGGTCGAGACGAATTGGGGAAAAATTGCTATAAATGGCGCTCGAAGCTAGAAATTCGAGAAAAATGCCTTCAAAAATTTAGGTCCAAAACACCTACGCGCCAATGACCCAAACAGCTGATTTGGGTAATTGTTTACTTTAGTGCAAATGTTGAATTTTTCGCTAAAATTTCGTATATAGGCTAATTAAGGGTAGCTGATCACAATTTTCCTTTTGCGTTTAGGCGGCAAATGCACTGGTTTTGAGAAAAAAAATGTTAAAGTTTTTCTAACTCACCGGTATGTTATTTTGCATGTAATCCTAAAATGTTGCTATTTCCAATAAAATATTACTTGTCGGAGTCATAGTATACACTTCCGAGTTGAAATAAACGAAATATGCCACAAGGAAACTCTGAAAAACGGGATAACTTGTAAGCGAACAGAAAACTCTACGTTATCTGGAAAAAGACGGGAGACAGCTCACTGACAGCTGGCCAAAAAAGCAGAAGCAAACTGCACGGTACAAGGAGCCTGTTTGCAGGTTCACTGCACCCATGTTGTCAGATTGTTAGTGTATTATAAATTGCCTATACTTTTCAATTCATTTTTATTAATTGAATGAATCCTATTGGCTCGAGCTAGCATATCATTCTCCTGGATGGAAGCCATTAATAATTACAAGAAAAAGAAGAACAATCTGGCAACGTGAGTGCAATGAATCTGAAAAGAGACGCTTCTACTTTGTCGGCGTATTAACAACGAATTTAATTAAATTTGTGCCTTTTCCATTGTTTTTTTGCTAAAATGTTGTTCTTATTTTATGAACAGATAGTTTGGTGAAAGTTTTATCACATATTTTGAAGGGAAAACCATAAAATCTAGGAAATTGAAAGGAAAGTGAAACGCGACACCCAAGGATATCGAAATAAACAAAAATACCCTAACCTGTAAGTGAAAAACTTTAACATTTTTTTTTCTCAAAACCAGTGCATTTGCCGTAAAAACGCAAAAAGAAAATTGTGATCAGCTACCCTCAATTAGTCTATATACGAAATTTTAGCACAAAATTCAACATTAATTGCACTAAACTAAACAATTACCATTCCAGCAGTTTGTCTTGTCAAAAACACATGTGTTCAGGGGCATTGAACTATCATGGAAGGCGCACATAGTCCGGTTTTAAGGTATTTTACAAAATTCAAAATACTTCCGATTTTAGAAAAAAAAACTATCAAGTGTAACTCTAGACCACCTCAGGAGTGGCCCCTTAAAATATAATAAGTCATTTCCATAACACCCTGTATATGTAAAAATATTTTTTAAGTATGTATACCTATTACTCGTTATTATTACTTTTACCTAAATGCGTGCGAAAAGTTGCCATTTTCCGCACGCAAACTTTTCACACTTGTTTTGTACTTATAATAAATTAATATATATATTATACCTACTACAAGTAATGGTAACAATAAACATAATAAACATTGCTACTATAAGGTATTACTATGGCTTTTCATTTAACTACAAAATCCATTCCTGTGCAAAGCCCTTTTTCCCCTTATTTCATTTTATTTCAGTAATATTAAACAGTGATGCCAGCTGGGGCCAGGTAGATTTCGCTGGTTGGCACGCTCATCGACAGCTTTATATAGGTTATTTTACCAAGAAATTCTTTAAAAACGTAAGTTTGGCAATCGAACAGGTACCGGGGTTTCTTTGGGTATTTACAATATAATAAAACTATTATTGCAGTTATTAGGTCAAACGAAATATGTTCGGATGGACTTTACTTCTTTTCTCGATCGTTCAAAATTTGATTATACATGACAAAAATTGATCTTTTAGGAATACTTATTACAAAAAATATTGAATACATAATATTGTATTTTAGAAACAAGACTTTCTCTTAGTTTCTTGGTACTAATTTTATTTTAGTTACAGTGAGGCAGTTTTCATGAGATTTTGTTGAAATAATACAACAACCAGCAGTATTAGGTTATTAGATTATCTTGCTGTGTTGCTACTGAATAACTTAAATATAATGATTTTATAGTTAGCTGAGGTTAGTTGGTCATCATGATCATTTATGTTGATGTTTAATGGGTTTAGCAGTAACTAGATTAAACCAAAGCATATTCACCAAATTATTAATGAAAATATATTATATTTTCTTTATCTCTGTATAAGATATTCTTTTATTAGTGGATTGAGTTCAAATCATACCTACTCGCCACCGTTTACTAGAAAATAGTATATTGCAACTCCAAGACGCCGGCGCCGCGAACCAAACCCAATCGTTAGAAGCTGCACAGAAAAACTCAGAAGGTTATATGTTACCGTCAAGTTATAAAACTGTACCGTGCGGAAGTACGGCAACACGGGAAAAACTTTTGAAAATTAAATTTCTTCTGCTTATAAATGTTACATCTGTGGAAAGAATAAAACGCAATTACGTAGTTTATGCCATGCAAGAGATTCCATTTACATAGCCTTAACTTTATCTGCTAGGAAACTACACTGAGCGAAATATCGAGTTGATATAACTCAAATATGAGTTGTCCTAGATCGACGCGTGTTGCTAATAGGGGACAGTTCAGACCTGTGAATTACGGCCACTAAATCGAAGAAATTGCATCAAATCACTGTTCATAAGTTTTAATAGCCCTGAAGATGGGTTATTTTATGCACTGCACCCGACTTAAATTATTGGTAAGCTAAGGCTACGGTAGCTAATCGTAACCGGGATTGACACAGGCGACGTGGGCTGCAGCAATTCATTGTTTAATCTGCCAGAGACCAATATGGGAATTGTGATGCGTTACTACTCGGGCTAGATTAATTCATGATTTGAGCTATCAAAACTTGACCCTTTAGTTGTTTAGCTTACGATGATTAACTTAACGACTACAGATTTAATCTGTCCTAAAGTTGGAGTATCCTCATTTTTACGCACCTGTATGAGGAGAATAAACTTTGAATAAAGATTAAAGATTCAACCGACCAACGATTGCGCGGATAGCAAGTCCAGTTATGTGGTCCATGGCGACGCGACGTGCATCAGGTAACTAATAACAACTAACCTAACCTTTATTGTTCTGTGCTAATAACAATGGAAAAAATTTCTTTCTGTGTTGAGGCGAACAAAGAGAAGCTGAGTTATTGTAGCGTTTTTAAATAATTTGTGATAATTCGTAGGCTCAGTTTGAACAACATAGAGACGTGCGTTAAAGTAGCTGTAGTTCTGCAACCCACGACATCGGTAAATCCATTTTTGTCAGTGTACTTACAGCAGTTACAGCTGCTCCAGAGAGTTTAAGTAAGTGCCTAATCAAAGTTAAAATAAATAATACTATTAATAAACTGTAAATTTTAGTTCTTAAGCCCTTTTTTTATTTACTTTATGAACACATTTTTGTATAATTCAAGTTTCGAAGGGATAATTATTATCTCTTTGCTGCTTTTTGCTTAAAACCTATTTATCTAAATATCTGATATTTAAAAAAGCTTGTCGCCATATCGAAAATGTTATTATAACTTCTTTTTATTCTCCCAAAATATATTAACTTTAATTTTCGCGCTTGTAACTTTTCCGTCAGAGTTAGAAACGCGAAAATTTGAATAAAAAGTTACAAAATTTAAATTTTCGTGCGTGGCGCCGCGCCGACCCCCCGCCACTGCTACATTTAGTTCTTCAACCACTCGCGCATGGCGCTATTAGGGAACCAATTTAGTATGTTAAGTTGCTTACCTATATGTATGTCCCTTCCATGCGCACATCTCCCTTGTCTATATGATGAGACTGACAACTTGTTTATTTATACTGTAACTAAGTGACTTTCGTCTTTCATAGACTAATAAAACATTCAACTGGTACTTGCATTAAATTGTGACATTACTGACATTATCAGGTGTTTTTATATTTATACCTACATGTTACCTAATTTAAGTAATACTGTTCCCGCGGAAATACAAAAAATATGTGTATAAACCCAGGGACTAAAGTGACTCATTTAATCCCGTGAATGGAGTTTCAAGGGTTTATAATATATACTATAAATTGAGATTTTTTTAATAAAAAAGTATTGATAAGTAAAATGACAGTAAAAATATTTTTTGTGATTTTTGAGGGTTCATTTTAACCTATGGAGGAATTTTGAACCGAAATTCGAGAAGGAGCGGTCTATTAGGTACTTCACAGAAGTCGAAGGATTTAGTTATGCCACTTGATTTGTATTCTTAAATTAGAACATTAAAGCAAATTTTACAGATTTTATTCTGTAAACTTTGATTAAAGCTTTGTTATCTTAATTCTCTTAAGGTTTATTTCTATAACAAATGTAGAATGACTTACAAGTGAGTTTATAACATAACCATATTCACTATAAGTTATGATTATTACCAAAGAAACTTATAGCTACGCTATAAGTTTCTTTGTTATTACCCATGTGTGAGCAATAAGCTACTATTAGTCCAAAATCGCAATGGTAATGTTTATCTTATATGCAGGTCTTGCATGTATAAAAATAAGGAAAAATCGAATCATTTATCTAGATACTATACTTCTTGAAAAAAAAAAGATATTAAAATCGGACTATGGAACAAATAATTAATTATCATATAGGTGCCTAATCAAACTTGATCAAAATTATAGTTGTCTCGAATTTTATATCGGTGAGTGTTAGATTCAAACTCGAGCCAAATAAAGTTAATTTTTGTAAACTTCATTGTCTAGGCCACTCCACACAAAGTCCAAAGTCCAAAGGGTTGAGTTCTGGGGTTCTGGCAGGTCATTCAATTTCACCTCTTCTTCCAATCAATTTCTTTCTTGAATCATACGTTATAATTCTTGCCAAAACATCTACTTGCAATCTATTATTCGCTCTTAAGCTTGTACACACCATTTAGTAGATTATGAATATAAAGCATCAACTATAGAAAGTGAAATATTTATAAATGAACTTAATTAGTTTTTAAGCTTTGACACGCCGAAATAAATGATTTGAGACTATTTTAATTACAAAATGAACACTTTTGGCCATATGGCATAAATTTAATTCATTGACGCAATACAGTTTTCCTTAAATTTGAAGGCAAATATGGTTGTAATAAATACATATTATATTCTGGTGTCAATATTTTTCAAAGACTAAATACATAACCTAAAACTGTTCAAGAACCTATAAATTATTGAGGCAAAAGTAGATTTACTTCTTTTTTATATTTGCACAAATCATACCGTAAAGTTAAAATAATGTTTGGAGAATTGAAGTGGATTTTGTATTATATCCGTATCATATTTTAAGAATGCAGGCATTATTTCCTAGAGATTTTTCAAGGAGTGTGACCTTCTGTCAGTGGCATCCTCATAATATTGCACAAAATCCGCAATTTCAAACACACATTCTGTTCACAGACGAAGTCGATTTTTCAAGAAATTTCATTCAGAATTTCCAGAAGAATCGTTTGTGGGCAAAAGGAAATCCCAATGACGTAACCGAAAACCATTTCCAACACCAATTTTCGGTTAACGTGTAGGCAGGAATTATTAGTAACCACTTTATTAGGCCATTCTTTTTGCCGAAATGACTTGACGGACAGTCTTACCTAAATTTCCTTTAAGAATAACAACTGCCATTGCAGCTTGAGAATGTTCCGATAGCAATAAGAAACCATATATCGATGGTCTGAAATCAATACCTCGTAAGTCCGAAATTGGCGATTTTGAGGTTTTTACGTTTATTTCTTGCTTAGACATTAACAGGCGTCATCTATAAAAAGTATTAGAACTACAAAAATCCGTTACCCCGGAAATGGCGCAAAATCAATACCACGTAGCTCTAAATCCATAGATGTCAATTTAATAACTCGCAAGAGTCGCAAGTCGTCATCATAGACAAGGGAGATGCGCTTATGGTAGGGATAGATAGGCAACTTAACATACTAAATTGGTTCCCTAATAGCGCCATTCGTGTCTGGTTGAAGAACTAAATGTAGCAATTGGGGCGAGGGGCAGGGGGTCGGCGCCACGCATGAAAATTAAACTTTACAACTTTGAATTCAAGTTTTCGCGCTTCTGACTCCGAAGGAAAAGTTAGAAGCGCGAACCTTTTGAATTAAAGTCAATATATTTTGGGAGAATAAAAGGAAGTTGTAACAACGTTGTTGATATGGCGACAAGCTTTTATAAATATTAGATATTTACATAAATTAATATACTAACAAGGCAAGTTTTATACCTAGGATTGTGCTGTAAAGATTTAACATAGGAACAGCGTTTAGCTTTAAACACGATCCTCTTCTGCCATGCTCAATTTTCTGGTCATATTCAAAATGTGTGTGACAAACTCTACAAGTTCTTTGAATGCCAATGTTGTCTTTGCCACAGAGAAATGGATTTTGAATAGGATTTGCCCAAAGTTTATGCGTCTAAAACTACCCGGACATTATACTAAGATCGTAAACTGTCATAACTCTAAGAAAATCATTATTGAAGTAATGTTTTTGATTATTCAGGATCAAAAGTGTCCTGCATACATTTTTTTTAGATAGCAACAATATTTTGTAAACAGAATAGGTGAAAGGTGCCTTTTTGGCTCTTCACGGTACACCCTTTTTATTACTTCGCTAAAACAACAAAAAACTTACCTGGTCGCTTTTTGAAAATCTGTGCATTTTCACACGTTTCCCACTTTGTACTTTACATCCGGGAACGCAACAATAAATAACCATTTTAGCAGAATAAACTTAATAAATTTAGGTATGCGTCACGCCGATCCGTTTAAAAATTTAATTTTAAAATATCAATGTCAGTTGGGTTCGACTCCGGAAGATATTTTTATTATGGATTAGCGCAAAAGTCATATTTTTATCTTTATCGCACCATAGCTGGTACGGTTGAATGCAGAGAAAGAAAGATACAGAACGTTCAACACGCTAATTCTAAATACATGTTTTGTCGTTACCAACGCTAGGATATGAACAACCTTATAAAACAAAATCCCTACAATAGCGCCATCAGCGTCTGGTTAAAAACAAAACGAACGGGAATGATCTTCACCATTTAAGTTATCCTAGCCTGGTCGTCATCTTGTCGTCGGCTTGAATACAACAGTGGTGATGTTTTGTCCAATTTTATTAGTGTAATAATATAATATTTTTGTCAAAAACTGTGGAATTAAACGTAAGTAAAACTAAATGCTTAAATGTATAAAAAAATGCCTTTAAAGTTGTCATAATTTGCATTAATAGGAATGTTTTATTTTTAATTCGACTTGTTATTGAATTTGCGTGTTTTTTTGACTTACGTGGTATTGTTCTTTTTTATTTTAGTGTACGAGAATATATTCAAGGAGCAAAAGAATCCTTGAAATGTGCCGTAATACAGAAAAGCCATCGAAAATTGCTAAAGAGAGCACAAGTAGTTTATCTGAAATCGTATTGGACAATAAAGAAAATAATTTCGATTTTAATATATTGGACTTGCAAGTCAAGCAATATTATGGATGTAAACGATAGATTTTTAAACACATTCGATCATTGTAGCCTAGATTGCAGTGGTCAACAGATTTCTCTTGATCTCCAATAAAACCTAGAACCTCATTCAAGTTCTGGCTTGATGCAACTATATGAAAGTTTTGATCAGTTGTTTAAGAGACCAAAATAGAAATCATACGGGCGACGTGTGCTCTAAAACTTCAGAAACGTCAATAGAACATAACGAAAACAGTAAAGAAAAAAGCATTGATAAAAACCAGGAGAAGCCACGGGATCAGCAATTTGTGAGAGCGAAAAGGACAGTGTGTCCGGAGATGAAGAATTCCATTTAAGCGAGAATGAAAATCTAGAATCACATAGTTCTATTTCCAGTTCTAATAATAGTAATGATCAAGATATTCAATCTTCCTCAGATGAAGTTGACCAAAATATGCCTACTCAGAAAGAAAAACGCGTGTTTGGAATGAACAGAAAAAACCAAAATCAGAAGTTACGAATGAAAGGAAAAGCTTACTTACTTATGATATCCGAAGGGAGGAAAGACAAATTGTACCAAAATGTGCATCAAGTTTTTGTAAGAAATCGAAAAAAGAAAATGTTTCCCACATAGCAAAAAAAGTATATTCACATCCTGAGAATATGCTATCGACAGCCCACAACTCACATTCGTTTAGGTACATCCATAGCATATCCATGTCATATTTAAAAATTCATTAAAATCATGTTCGTTTGGATATATCCATAGCATATCCAAGTGATATCTAGAAATTGGTATAAAAATCATAAGTCAAAAAAGTGAAATTAAAAATAGTATTAAAAAGATTTTCCTACTTGAGTATTTTTAAAATAATATAATTTAGGGCAATGCGATTGATCAGGTTGGTATTTAAATCTCCAACTTTTGGCAGTCCTGCGCCCGCACTTCGCGCACGGCAGATACAACACTTCGCGCATGTTGTAATGTCAGTGTTGGGATGACACTATAACCTCAGTTTTTGTCGTTTTCTCTGCTTGTGTTGTGTAAGTTCTTTTGATGGCTTGTTTTTCATTTTCTTACAGTTCAGTAAGTATGTTCATTGTTTATTAAAGTGTTTTTGGTGTGTGAATTTGTAAACAATAAGTGAACAATATATATATAAGTCTAATTTTATAACGTACCTAATCATATTGCTTTCAACAGCCGAAACTTTACTCTCTTAAATAAGTCTTCAAGCAGCAAAAGTTAGATGTCATTTCCAGGTTTATATCCAGAAAAACATAATGATTTGCTGTCATTAGAAGTATTAGAGCCATTCACCAGAAGGTGTAATAGCAGATGATATTTCATTAGCAGAAAATGTCTTAGTTTAAAGGTGTTTACTAAAAATTCAATTAAAAAAAATTTTGAGGTACCTATTTAAAATCGTCCAGAAATTTTCGGTATTCATTATTAAAATAATTTATAATTTACTAAAAAATATAGATTAACAAATTCCTGAAATGTTAAGATACTGTAATAATAAGCTCTGTAATTCTTTAGATGCTGTGCGTCAAAATAACAGGACAATGGACGCATGTGAGGACGAAGTCATAGTAGATACACATTCAAAAATGGCTTGTCAAACCGAAGGAAATGCTTAACAATAAAAAGAAAAACAACCTTGACAAGTAAGAACTCCCTATTAATTTTTTAAAAACTGCAAGAACATAATAATATAATAGAAACCTGTTTTTAAAGTGCTCAGACATTACTCTACATTTTTTTAAGGTACATATTTTCTCAACCATTCATTTATGTTTTTCTTTTCAGGAAAAACGAAACTGACGTTATAAAGCAGTAACTCCTTAATTTAAAAAACTTATAATTATGTCTGTAATTGTTTTCTAAGAGTTTGATTGTGCTCTAATAAAGCCTGTTTTTAATATTTTATGTTTACTTGATTTGATTTAAATAAATATTAAGTATTTGAAACGCCGATTGACCCAACATTGCGAGATACGGCGGCCATAGTGGCCATGTCGGCAAAATACTCTGGATTCTTAAATTTAGTAGGGGTAGTTAGCCGCAATAAAACCCTTGACACAAAAAATTATTATTTGCCAGCTTCCCAAAGGCTCTACTGAATGATGTTTGCATTGGAATGGTATATAGTATAGCCTATTTACATTTACAATATTTTCGATGAAAATTCCAAGCAAGAATGGGCATCATACCATACCTGCCTACAAGCAGAAACTGTAAAATAATCATTTAATTTTAGATACGCGAATTTGTGGCATTCGGATGAAGAATGAAAAGTAGATGTACTATTAACCCTACAACCGATTGTCGTCGGTTCGAGTCTGGCTCATAGATTTCTACTTTTATTTATTTTTTTTATTTTATCTTCATTTTTATTCTTGGTCTAAATACCAGAAATTTAAAAGTAAAAATCGGGTCATTCCTATTTTGGGCAAAACGAATATACTGTGCATGTCATTGGTATACACATACGAATCTTCTGTGAATGTGCGGAGGATATGCTAAATGTCCGGAAACGCATTTTCTCAGCATGTCCGACTTGTGGCCAAACGCATGTCGTATGCATATACGTAGTACATATATGTATGTTCAATGAATCTGCGGAGGATGTGCCACTCAATATCCATATCCGAAAGAGAATATATTTCATATATCCACAGGATATCTTTTTGCTATGTGGGTTGGATGTGAACAACAGACAACGCGAAGAAATATTTACAAAATTTTGGCATGAGCTGAATTGCGCCCAAAAACAAACCCTTGTTTGTAATCTGGTAACTAAAATAGAACTAAAAGAAAGAAAAACATCAATGGGTCAAAATATTCGTAGAACTGGGACCTTAAAGTATAGTTTGAAAATAGACAGCCTCATGGTTCCCGTGTGTAAAAAAATGTTTCTTTCTACATTTGATTTAAAAGGATGGCAGGTATCGAACTGGGTGAAAAACAGCAAACATGGTATAAGTTTCGAGAAGAAAGAAAAACCTAAAATAGGTATTTTGTCAGATAGGGCACCGAATAAGTATATGAAACAATTTTTAGAAAATCTCAGTGAATTACCATCACACTACTTTCGTAAAGATACAAATAAAATGTACCTAGAATAATCTTTTACCAACATAAAAGATGTGTATAAAGTTTATATAGAAAGTTGTAACGAAAATAACGAAATTGTAATGAGTCAGAATTCTTTCACATCGATGTTAAAGAAACTAAATATCAGTATCTACCAACCAAAAAAAAACAGGTGTGATACATGCTGCCAGTATGAAGAAAAAACTTATCGGAAGACGACTGGAATAAGCATCAGGCACAAAAAGAAAGAGCATAAGGGAGGAAAAGAACAAAGATAAGGAACAAGGTTTAGAAGGCGAAATACACGGAGTTACTATGGATCTTCAGGCTATAGAGGTGTGTCCATCGTTAATGGCTAGTTCTCTATATTTCAAACCTAAACTGTGTGTCCACAATTTTATTATTTACAATGTGGCTACTATAGGCACTGCACTTGCTATTGGTTTGACGAAGCCCATTCTGACCTTCAAGCCTCTACATTTATTTCTTTCGTTATTGACTATATCAAAAGGTACTTAAATGATGGCGAACCTATAACTATTTATTCAGATAACTGTACTTATCAGGACCGAAATAATATCATGGCAAATTACCTTTTGTGCTTATCAGCAGAACTTAAAGTTCCTATTAAACAAAAGTATCTAATAAAAGGTCACACTCAAATAAAAAACAAAAAAATATTATATAAGTGATTATGTAAGAATTTGTGAGGAGAGCCGTCAGTCTGAAAAGTACAAAGCCAATCTTGTGAACTTCCAGTTTTTTAATAATTACAATAATAAAAATCAAGTGTACTCATCCATACGACCTGGCAAAAAGCCAGGCGATCCTAACGTGGTAGATTTAAGGGCATTAAAGTACTGCCCTGAAGGAGGCAGTATTCTATATAATTTAAACTTTGTAGAGTACAACGAATTACCTCAAAGGAAAAACAAAACTATTGATGTCAAGAGGTCACTTATGAACCACTTCACAAAGAAAGGATTAAAATCAAGAAAACCAAATTTGATCATTTTCAACAGTTAAAACCTGTCCTTCCTGAAGATGTTTGGTCATTCTATGACGATTTGCCTCACCAATAATAATTTTCGTTTTTTTTTTATGTTATTGTGTTTTAGAAATAATAATTGTTTACGCTATTTTTCATTTTTTTAGTATGTATTTGTCAATTTCCTAACAATACAAAAGTTTGCCAATACCTACCTAGTAAGTCTACTTTTTACTACTACATGGAAGTCTTCTCTAAAATTAAAATCTTAATATCATTAAGTTATATTATATCAAAAAAATAGTTTTTTTTCAATTTCCCAAAAAAGGTTGATTTTGATATGATTGATGTTCATTGATGTTCAGGTTAGTTGAACATCAATAAAACCAAGTTCATGTCACCCAATCACATTCAATTATCAATATCTAACGAAAACATCGAAAACGTTGTCGAATACATATATACCTAGGTCACCTCATTAAACTAGGTAAAGAAAATCAAAAGTCGGAAATAACGCGAAGAGTGAGGCTAACATGCGGGCAGCTTTTGGAAAACTAAAGTACGTTCTAGGAAATCCAGATATTCCAGTACATTTAAAACACAGAGTTTATGACATATGCATCTTGCCGGTGGTAACATATGGCCTCGAAACAATGTCAATCACAAAGGGTAGTGCAGATCGATTGAAGACAACACAAAGGGCAATGGAACGGGCAATGCTTGGAGTCTCCATAAGGGACCGGATCAGAAACGAAGAAATAAGAAAACGAACAAAGATAAAAGACGCGATCCGTTACATGGCCGAGATGAAATGGAGGTGGGCGGGACATGTTGCAAGACAGGAAGATATTAGATGGACAAACAGAGTAATTCACTGGCGCCCCAGAGAAACAAAAAGAAATAGAGGAAGACCGCAGAGACGTTGGCTGGATGATATCAGGGAGGTCGCTGGTAGAAACTGGGTACAACTAGCGCAAGATCGACAGGAATGGAAAAGACTCGGAGAGGCCTATGTTCAGGAGTGGACCAGATAAGGCTGACCAAGAGAGAGAGAGAGAGAGAGAGAGGTATTGATTTGAGACCATAATATGGTACCTACATACACGATGGTACACCAGCACATTTAAGTGTGGTGGTTCGCAATTATTTACAAACTGTTGTCCCAATAGTTGGATTGGTTTCGGTGGGCCACAAAGGTGTACACAAGTCCCGTTAACACTGTAGAGGAATTAATAAAAAGAATAGTTACAGCATGTGAGAATATGAAATACCTACTCCGGGGGTATTTCAACGAATACAATTCCATAAGAGGGAGGGCAGAAGGATGCATATTAAGTAAAGGGGGCCATTTTCAACAATTTTTCTAATAATCGCCGATTGTTAGTTGTAATGTTATGCTACTGTCGTTCATTACACACAGATACCAACCTGTAACGTGTTTAATTTTTCCTATTAATCGCAGGAAAACAACTCAGGAGAGCTCTTATGTTTTAAATTGAATGGTGAATTGAAAAATATTTTTTATTTGGGAAAAAACCATTGACATACCATTTTTTCCTCAAAACTGTCGACGTCAGAGCCCGTATATAGGCATGACACTGTTAAAACCAAAAATTCTTTTTGTATTGAAAATATGCACCTTTATTAACTGTCGCTACGTACCTACTGAATATTACCGAAATATCTCAAGTAGTTTCGAAAATATTAATTAATTTCAATTTTTTTCCTAAAACAATAACACCCAATATTTTCGTAACGTAACATTTTTAGACCATAGTTTATAAAGCAAGCTATTATTAATTTTTCATGTAGATTCACAATCTCAAATATCATTAAGGATATTGTCTCGTTTTCCTTTGCATGGAATTGGGAGAACATTCAAGAAAATACACCGGACAGCCGATTGGAAGGTAGGCGAAAAACTAATCAAACATTTTCGGATTTTTATATTATATTTTAATTATTATTTGATTATAATATTTCATATGGCTCGCTGCCCTAAAATTATTATTTAAACCCAGCGACCTAAAAACAACTACAACCAGTTTTTTCAATCTCAACTCATCAATTTTCATTGCAGATATATTGTATAGGTTTATTTTTTACAATATCATTTGCATGCTGAAAAAGCAGTAGTACCTAGGAGTAGGTAAACTTAATTGTTTTAATACAACACCCAGTGTATTTTTTGATTTCTGGATTCTACTTGAAGTCGTTTGGAACCACATGATAAATTGCATACACTTTTTAGTTTAAGAAGGTATATCACAAGCATATAAAACACTCAACAAGTTTTATAAAGCTCATTTTAGCGAACGGGTCCATGTTAGAAAACGAGCCGCTTGCGGCGAGTTTTATAACGGACAAGTGCGCTGATAGCTTTATAAAACGTGTGCTTTATACTGTTTTTTCTATTTTGGCATTTTTTCAATAAATAGATCCATTTGAAGAAGTAGTCCGCAGTGGAGTGTAGGTAATGTAAATTAAAACAAAAATTCTGTCTTCCTCCACAAATAACATATATTTTGAAAATTTTTAGCGATTGTCCCTACATGTTTCGACTATATACCGGGTGTTGCATCGTCGAGCGGGACATAGGAAATCCCATGTAATTTAAATGGGGTCAATTATTGGCTTCCCTAATTATTTTAGAGAAAAATTCTATTTAGGTTTATTAAAGAGCACTAAAACCCACATTCAAAAGAATAACTTTAGATATTTTTGATGAACCCGTTTACGGGTTATCGCCGATTTCTTTTTAACTATTTCTCCTTTTTATGGCCCCTTATTTGCGGGCACCAGTCAAGGTAAAAGATGACTGTCAAATAAAGTTGTCATTTTGAAATGTGTGCTTTATTGTTATAAAAACTCGTACATCGAAAATATTAAAGGTGTATTTATGAGTACAAATTAATCTGAATAAAACTAAAATAAAGTATCCAATTACAAGGTTAATTATGACATTTTACATGTTTCAATATTTTACTAATTAATAGGTAGGTACTATTAAATTGTTAGAACTTTAGGATTTAAGAAGATGTTCAGATATTCCTCAAAATGACAACTTTATTTGACAGTCATCTTTTACCTTGACTGGTGCCCGCAAATACGGGGCCATAAAAGGGAGAAATAGTTAAAAAGAAATCGGCGATAACCCGTAAACGGGCTCATCAAAAATATCTAAAGTTATTCTTTTGAATGTGGGTTTTAGTGCTCTTTAATAAACCTAAATAGAATTTTTCTCTAAAATAATTAGGGAAGCCAATAATTGACCCCATTTAAAATTACATGGGATTTCTTATGTCCCGCTCGACGATGCAACACCCGGTATACAGTCATCCTAAGGGGAACTATATCGAGTGTAAATTGGGTTCTAATAGTTGTCTTAAATTAATGAGTACAACATTTAAGATAATCATAGCAAGTGAAATATGTTTAGTTGAAGACTAACTTGAGGTACCTAACTCAGAGTTGTGGATATGTAAATCAGCACATTTTAGTTTATTTTAAATTTGTTAATAAACGTAAGAGAATTTAATTATTTTTAATGAGTATGGTGTAAAATAAATTTTAATGATTAATATATGAGCTTTTTTCGATATAACATGGTTTATGTGGAGAAACCAAAAAATAAAGAAAACATTTTTCCCTCCTTTTTTGAATTATTTTAAAAAACAATGAAATTTCATGTTTTGGTAAATAATAAAACTAAACATAGTAGGATAGGGGCTAAGCCCCTACCACATTTAAGTTAGTATAAAGAATTAGAATTTTTTTTTTCTTTTTTTTTTTTAAGAGAAACAAAGTTTCGTGCTAATCACTACAACGTTTGACTTTTTAAGTCTATCCTACTAGGTATATTAAGTTTTATTATTTACCAAAACATGAAATTTCGTAGTTTTTTAAAATAATTCAAAAAAGGAGGGAAACATTTTTTCTTTCTTTTTTGGTTTCTCCACATAAACCATGTTAGGTATATCGAAAAATGTTCATATATTAATGATTAAAATTTATTTTATACCTACCATACGTACTCATTAAAAATAATTAAATTCTCTTACTTTTATTAACAAATTTCAAATAAACTAAAATGTGCTGATTTACATATCCACAACTCTGAGTTACCTCAAGTTAGTCTTCAACTAATCATATTTAACTTGCTATGATTATCTTAAATGTTGTACTCATTAATTTAAGACAACTATTAGAACCCAATTTACACTGGATATAGGTAGTTCCCCTGAGGATGACTGTATATTGTATATATAGCCGAAACTTGTAGGGACAATCGCTACAAATTTTTAAAATATATATTATTTGTGGAGGAAGACAGAAGTTTTGTTTTAATTTAAATAAATCCATATTTAAAAAGAAAATAAAGCATACAAATTCTCAAAATTTTTAGGCCTAACTTTTATGTTGGTAATACAATCAAATTATTTATTGAAATCAACAAATAATTTTATTTCCGTGTCAGCCATTTTGTCACGAAGTTGTCTAATTTTTCTAACATAAGTACCTACATAATTTTAAAATATGGAGCAAGTTGAGTTTAGTTTAATTCCCCCAAAGTTAAGGGAAATTGCGGTAAATTTTATAGTTCTATGTTTTATAATATAGTAAATTTGTAAGATTATTTGATATTTTTTAAACTCATCTCCATTTCATAGAATTAATGCAACCAAACATACACGACAGCAAAATAAAACATTTGTGAACATCATTACCAACCTTAGAAAAATAAAGAAAACTGTTTCATAAAAAGTTTATTACGATACTGAAAACGATATCGAAACAGTTTTTTTATGAAATCAAATTAGAAAAATTAACTTATGTCCTGCTTGCTCCTAATAAAAAAATAAAACCAAAAATTGACGCGTTTTCTAAATAATTAAATGTTTTCATATATTTTTGACCTCACTGTATACAATAATACATCATATGAATATTGGTGATATCTTTAGGTAAGATGGTCAAATAAAACAAAAAAATAAACTTGTCAATTTTATATATTCACATTTTCGTTCCATTGACTAATAACTGTAACACACTGTACATTTAAAAATAAACTTAAAATTGAACATACAATCGTATTTACAGTAATTATAGAGGAGTGATATCCAAAATACTGCCATCCGCAGTACGTATCACAATGATTTTGGAAAAAAAAACGACCTCCAAGTCAATTTTAGCAAACCATCAACAAATAACAAGTGGTTTTGTTAAAATAAACTTTGGGTTTCGTTTCCATTTAGTACCAAAGTACGTGCATGTGTTATTTTTTTAAGAGGTTTAAAAAATTAATTCACATAGAAAACTGTATGTGGCTGGTATCTCCAAAAGTACCTGCCTTAGACCAGGTGACATTTTATAAATCAATGGTTTTGCAGTTTTGGAGTAACGTATTTTCGTATTCTAACAGTTGTAATAAAATATCGCAAATAATTTCTGTAGTTGCTTCTCGTCAAATATATAAAAAAAAACGATAGAGGACACAACTTGTTTAATCTTTAATTTCTAACACTAAAGTATTTTCGTGGAAACCGAGACTGTATATATAGAGGTAACAACCAATTATTGTTTAACACACACTTACGGAGCAAAATGTTTATGTCTTAATATCCATTTTGAAAATTTAATTAGTATTAATAGTATCCTATGAGTATTTTTTTGGGTATGAATTATTATTGAATATTAATTTTAACTTTTGCTTTTGATAGCCCATGATAATGTGACCTTGTTTATTGTTAAGAAGTAAAAGAACAAAGTGATAAAAGTGGTACTTACAAAATAATATAATTGTCCACCAAAAGTATAGTCAATCAAGAGGTGATCGTTTTTAAGAATGAACAAAAAGCACAGTATTTCTATTCATCACATTCACACGTTTACCATGGGAACCAACCAACGACAGACATAGTTTTGCCTTCTGTACACACGAAAAATAAAGTTTAGCACGGATCGAGTATGCCAAGAGACAAGGTGGTTTTACGACAGAAAGTCTTGTTTTATAAAAAATCCGCTTGTCGCAAAAATAAGTTTATATTATAATATAGTAATTTTGTATTATAATATATTAATAATTCTATTTTAAGATCAGATGTATCCCTAGGGTGTTAATAAATTAAAGAAGCGTAAAAATCTTTGAGGAGAGAAGTACCATTATTTATTATTTAAAACAAAGTAGGTACTGTGACAAAGTTGTTTATAAACCGAATTACAAATTTCCACATTAAAGTTCTTAGTTTTCAAATTTATTCTACATAGCTATACCTCCCACCTAAACATTTCCATACACTTTCAGTTCATGTATTGCGTCTTGTATGATAATTTTTAATATTTCTAAAAGGACTATTTTGCCAAAAGCTATAAATAATCGCATACAACCACTATTAATATTATAAATTTGAAAACTAGGATGTTTTTTCAAAATTTGTATTAAAATTTAGGATCTTAAGTATTAATAGGTAACTTTGTATAATAAACATTTTATTTAAAAACATAAATAATGGTATAACAGTAAAGTTTTCTTCTTGACCTTATGATTTAAATTTTTTCTTGTTTATTGGGTTTTTAGGTCATTTATAAATAAATAAAGGTTTGGTTTAGGTTGACGTTTCGGTTTATATTACGTTAAACCATCTTCAGAACTACAATTACAGGAAAATGTGATTATTAACTAATTTTTAGGATTAAAAAGTAGACATACCTCTATATATAAATCTTAGCACTATCACTTCTATAAGACTGTCTTGCATAGTTACCACATAATAAACATGTAAAAATAGAAGTGATAGTGCTAAGATTTATATAGAGGTATGTCAACTTTTTAATCCTAAAAATTAGTTAATAATCACATTTTCCTGTAATTGTAGTTCTGAAGATGGTTTAACGTAATATAAACCGAAACGTCAACCTAAACCAAACCTTTATTTATTTATAAATGACCTAAAAACCCAATAAACAAGAAAAAAATTTAATGGTATAACTTAACACTTATTTCGTGAAGGATTTTTACTTTCCTACACACACATCTGCGCTTAGATTTTTATATGGTAAACTCATTTTTACAAGCAGAATTTGAAAAAAATGATTTGCTGTAAAACCAATAATCAAGATTTTTTCCCTCTTGTTGACTCCATCTGTGAATAGACTGTATTTCAATATATACCAAATAAATTTTGTCTTCCAAGTCTGAAGTGCATTTTTTATAAACAAGGACAACATATTTACCAAAATATTAATTTGATTTTAAATAGATTCCATTGTAATCTTATAAATGTAACAATTACAAAAGTAAATGAAACAATGCAGTCTTCCTCCACAGTTAAATGATTATATTAAAGTAAATAAAAAGCTCCTTACATGTTTTAAGTGCTTAAGCACTCATCATCAGGGGATAATAAAAAGGATAGTACGAAGTTAAGAACGAACTATGAATATAAAATAAAGTTTAAGATCTCAAATTAATAAATAGAACTTACATTTCTGCTAAACACGATGTTAGGTAAGTCCTTCTTAAACTTTATTTTATATTTATTGTTCGCTCTTAACTTCGTACTATCCTTTTTAGTATCCCCTGATGATGAGTGCTTCAGCACTTGAAACATGTAAGGAGATTTTTATTTACTTTGACAATCATTAAACCAGGGAGGAAGACTGCATTGTCTCATTTACATTACATTGACTCCACTGAAAATATGGACTATTTTTTCAATTACAAAAGTGTTTTGGAACCTGTTACACTCTAATCCAAAGTAAGAACTGAATTCAGATGATTACAGTTATGAATTATATGATATTGCTTAAATTTAAATTGTTTTTGGACTAGATAAAATAGCATAAACACGTTACTTTGGTCGTTATGTTAAATCATAAAAAACGAGTACCCTTTCTTCCTATTTAACAAAAGGTAAACAAATATTCATACTTAAGTCTGGTTTTACAATATCTAAGTACCAAGAAAAATGTTATACCAAAAAGTTTTCCACAGTTATAACGGTTTAAACTTAACTTGACAATTGGTGAACCCAAAACGTCTCAGTTATTAGATATCCACAATTGTAATCAGATATTGTAAACCTGCACGTTTCACGTATTAAATAATATATAGTCCAAATATACACGTAACTATTGGTAGAAAGTTTAAATTGAGTCACTGGGTCCAATAATAAACTCAGTAGGTATACCATATTGGCCATATTATGAGTATCACCGATATTAGGGGTAGTTGAAAAGTTAAGGATTATCTAGCACTTGCATTTTCGGAGGGCCTAACAATCATCTTCTCTTGAATACCACTTCAGAAACAATGTAATGTTATTTGTATTCATAATGCTTATTGAAGCAGCATCGGAAACTCAAGAATATTCTGTTTTCTTACTGACATAAGAATTTAAAAATCATTTTAAACAACCTATAAATAGGATGCAAGTGAAAGGTAATATTTAATGGCATCAAACATCAAAATCTTCATAAGTTAAAAGAAATCAGGATAGTCATCCAAATAACTTACATTTTATATCCATGTAAGGACAAAAAAAACTAATAAAACTAATATGGCCAAAATGAACGATAAGATTACACAATATAAAAGGTCAAAATTGATTTCGAGGCATACAAACATACATATTTACAAATAATTATTTTTTTTTGCCAGGTAGCTCATAGTTTTTAAGGGTTAAAAAATGTCAAAATATTAAAGCAATATTCAGAAATCATTCATATAAAACAATAATGACGCTTAATCATATATTTAACTGGCTTGCATGTGTATTCACATAACAATCGCTCGCTGTCACATAGGGGCCAATTATAATATAAACTTTGAACCCCCTATTTAAGGGTTAAATTTTGAAAAATTCCTTCTTAGTGAGTCCCAGATATGAAAAGTATCTACTAGCCAAAATTCATATTTGTAGCGGATTAGGTTTGGCGAAGATAATCAGTTTTACTTTATAATATAGATTATGCAATTTCCACCAATCACCAATTGATTTTTCTGGGTAGAAAATAAATGATGTGTTGCTTATAGATTGAGATAATATGCGTAAGAGAGAGGTAAATATAGATGATATGCAGGATCTATTCTTTATTCAAATCAAAGGATGAAAGAGAGAAGACGAGTTTGACCTTCGAATTTTTAGTTAAGTTTCAGTAAGCGGCATTTCAGTAAAATGCATTTTTAAAGTTTTGGCCCCTTCCTTTTCAAGCTTGTAAAATGAAATAATATCTAGATATTATATATAGTAAACATGATAATAATATACCTTTAACCCAAAGTTATCCTAATGCTAGACAGGCTGGACAATAAGCCATAAAGAGCAACTAGAGATACCAGATCAATACAGAAAAAGAAAGATTCAACCGGAGACGGTTTAGTAAAATGCGACTGGCTAAATCTTGAATCCAAATAATGTATCATTTAAATTCCATAAAAGGTTTTAATGCCTCCTAACTTCAAACTTAATTCAATCTTTGTTTTGCCAAACTAGCGCGAAGTAGTATCTACCCTTGGTTCATTTTTTCGTTTTTAAACTTTAAATAGTTTTAAAGGTATTATTGTTACTTCACAGCTGCCACTGGCATTTATTTTGGGATATCATGTATAATACTAAAGATATGTAGAATCTTTACCCGTATAAATATCCATCTAAAAAGAGGATGGTTTTATCATCCTCGTTTTGTTTTACAAGCTTTTCAAAAATAAAGTCCAGAACTATAAAAAAATTAAAAACAAAGACCTATATAGACGCGGCTTTTGTCGCTTCACCAAATGGTTCAGTTGTTAGTGTAATTCCATCAATCAAAGATACTAAAAATAACTTTTTTCATTTACATGCTTAGACAAACCCTACAAAAAATGAGTTTTGAGTAAGAATCGGCCGTTAGAATTGACTGACATACTACGTCCTCACCAACCAAGCATGATTATTATTAGGCCATTGATTTAAAATAATATCTATAAGTTGGTTGATGATGATGATACTACTGCAATTATTATTGAAACTAATATAGGTACGATGTTTAAATATAGTATTAAGCGTCTTATTATTTATTATTGTGAACTGCGATAACCATTGATTTGGGAACGGTGAAGTAACATAAACAACGAGATAAACAAGCATTGCCCGTTTAAAAATTTTCATTGCACAATTTAAATTTTGGAGATCACTATGAAAATGAAATGGTGATAAACCTAAATTTGTAAAAAGTCTTATCTTAAAAATGTAGTTCTATGAGTATTTACATAAAAAAAAAACATATAGAAACAGAAGCAATTTCAATTCAGTTAATGGTCACATTGTGGATTTAGCAGGATATTTTTAAAACGATAAAGCAAAATTGCTTTTGGTTTGAACAGCGTTTTAAATAGTTTGTACTGATTGACTTAATAACATAAGTCATTATCACGAAAGCCACTATTTAGATTGCCAACCATAGATTTAACGTAAACAAGGTAACCTTCAATCACTTTTTTTCTAAACTAGTTGAAGTTGGCAAAATATTTAATAAATTAAATTCAAAAATATCTTAAAAAGAAAATAAATATCTATTATTATTATTATTATTAATATACACCTATAATGAGCAATCTAAATCGCAACACTTACATGAATAAAAACTGCTCATTCCCTCCAATATCTCTGGAATACTGCGGCGGTTTAAGGAACCGTTTTTATAAAATGTTAAACGAAACTATCTATATACAAGTCTTTGAGTATCAAAAAATTTACATCACACTTTAAATAGGCGGCACATCAAGTTCGGGTGCCGTAAAAAGCGGCTCTCACATATTATGTGCTAAGGGTGCCAAAGGTCCTGGTCCCATCGGATCTGGTGAAGAACTATATTGATGGTGCTGTATGTGCTGTGATCCGTCCGTAGGCAAGTACATACTAATCATTTGTCTTAGGTCTCCTTGTTGCTGCTGCTGTTGTCCCGTCGCATACTCCCGCTTGATAACACCAGGAGTCGGGGTGTGCATCCCTGAACTCGGCGATACAGGTTCAGATTTTATACTCGACCCTGAGGGACTATGCGACGAACCAGCCTGTTGCATACCATATGGTGAGCCTTGAGGAAGGGCCGTTGTTCCGTAGGAACCATAGCTACCGTTCATGTAAGCCTGATGTTGCATTTGTCCCATGTCGTAACGGGCGTAATTTGCACCGCCGTACTGTTGCTGGTAAGTACTGGGATCGTGCATCATGTATCCGTTGGGCATGTAGCCGTTAGGCATCTGATACATGTCTCTGGCGGTCACTTGTTGAACTGCCGAAGCAGAGCCCCTGGTCACATCGTTTGCGGATGGTAATAAGCTAGATGTTCCCAAAGGATATTTGTCTTTTTTGAGCAAAGTTTTTGTTTTCCGCCTTGGGCGATACTTGTAATCCGGATGCTCCTTCATGTGCACCGCGCGGAGCCTTTTAGCTTCATCAATGAAAGGCCGTTTTTCCGTTTCGCTTAAAAGTTTCCATTCAGCTCCCAGTCGCTTAGAAATCTCCGAATTATGCATCTTTGGGTTCTCTTGTGCCATTTTTCTCCTCTGTCCACGTGACCATACCATAAACGCGTTCATTGGCCTCTTCACTCTCTCCATATTTTGAGCTTTGGAGGTATTGTTATTGTTATTTGTTTGGTTGTGTGGTGTCGAGGGTTGCTGATGGTGATTCTGTTGGTGTTGATGTATTTGAGGTCCTTGAGGTTGGTGATGAATTTGATGGGGATGTTGCGCTAATTGATGCATGGAAGGTTGCCCTAACGCGCTGAGGGAGCCGTAACTTTGTAGGCCGTGATGAGGCGGCATGGTGGCATGCAAGCTGCCTCCTTTGAGGTCCGTCTCCATGGTCAACATTTCCTCCGACGGCGCGAACAGCTTGGTAGTTTCACAAAAACACTTAAACGCACTATAATCACTCGCACCTTCGCGCTGTCCGGTGTAACACTGTGTTGTGCTATAGAGGAAACCAGCCCAGTCCATTCTTCGAGGGGCCCCCACCCCGGCGACTGATTGACAGCAACGCCTGCCATGTTTCCGATCGGCCAATGGGAAGGGCGCTTTGGCATTGAAGCCGCCTTTGATATTCCCCTCTAGCGTGCCGGCGCGCAGTGGTCGAATGCGCGCGGCGCAGTTTACTAATTATTTGGCCGATTACTAATTATACCTAGCGGGTATTTTTACGGCACGTCGTCGTACGGAGCAATAATAATTAATTATTATAAGCGCATCATTTCGTGCTTAAAAATCTCTAATTAATGAGCTGCTTGCTCTTGGTGCTGTATTAAATGTACTAAGAATCGAAGGCAAAATTAGCTAAGCTACTTACTAGACTGATCTATATTGGTACGTTGCTGGGAGGTACCTATTAAGAAATTCTTAAGTTGTGTTTATTTAAATGGTAGTGCAATATTTATATTGTTTAACATTTTATAAAACTTGGTTCTGTTCTGTTATTCCGAGAGAGTTATTATAGGGAACCATTTTTATAAATAATATTTTTTGATTTATAAAACACATTTTTCAAATGCTAATTTTATCTTTTTAAATTGGAGTTTTTTACCCATGCCCAAAGTGTATAATGGACCCATGGATATATTTAAATGTACCTAAGTGCATAATTTCGTGCTTAACAACTCCAATTAATGAGCTGTTGCTCTTAGTGCTGTGCAATAAAGGTCTAGATATACTAAGAATCGAAGGAAAAATTAGCTAAGCTATAGTTGACTGATCTATATTGGTATATAATTACTGGTATTAAAAAAAAAGTTAATGGTAACCTCACCTAGATACCAGGTTTTATTTTGAATAATCTCATGCGAATCTATTAAGAAATAATATAATATGTCTACGTATATCTTTGTACTGGTGAGTATACCTAGGTACTTTATAAAAGTTAGTTTTGTTTTATTTTTGTAAAACAATTATTAGGAAGCCATTATTATAAATCATAATTTTTTGAGTGCTTAAGCATAAGCATTCGAAACATGTCGGGAGCTTAAAATTTAATTTAAACATTAAACTGTGTAGGAAGACTGCATTGTTTTATTTACATTACATTGACTCCACTGAAAGTATGGACTATTTTTCAACTCATAATTTTTCATTTATGAAACTTGGCAATTTCCAAACAACGCTGACTTTATTTTTTAAGTGAGAGTGTGATGATGTATTTATTGTTTCATTTCCACTTACCTATATATCTACATCTATAGGTAGGTACCTACATATTTTCTAATAAAGATTTAGAGAATAAAATTAGGATATGTGCTTAAGACCACAAGACAGAAGTGAAAACCTCACCAAGACGAGATTTTCTATTAACCTTTCACAATCTAACATCCGCAAATCTCAAATTGAAGATGATAAAAGAATCGATCCATAAAAAGCAAATACACTATGCACTTGGTCATATTTTAGTATCTTGCTTTCTTCCCCGACTGCATCATGAGCGTTGCATAGCTGAATCTGACGGCTCAGTCTCATTCAATACCCACTAAAACTGCTAAACGCGCCTAAAGAAGTTTTCACTTCAATAAAAGTTAAGCTACTACTATTCAAAGCTATCACAAAATATATTACGTGATTATTGGCCTCGACAAATCCTAACACGCTTATTTCTTCATTTTCCTTGTTTTCTTTATTATAAGTTTTTGATCTCGGCATCGTAAAAGAGCCGTATGTTTTTAAATTATGTCCCAGTCGTCGGAATATGTCCTTAAATGGTTGCCGTCTTTCCGGATACCAACAAAATATAAATTTTTCGCCATTTCTTCGTTTTTCCCACTTTCAATATAATCTGATATCATATCAAATAACAAAATATTGATAAGTCAGTTTCACAAACGAATATGTAAAAATAAAATTGACGTTAAATGTTGATAACAACTAGAATGTCAACATAGTTGTTTCTCGGATCTTAGTTTTTGTTTCGTTGCCTACTGTGTCATCATCCATGGTGTGTTATATACTAGAAAAGAGAATTTATAATGCTATCTTTTTAGATTAAAATATAGTGTGTTTTATTTAAAAAAATGAGGTTAGGTCTGATAACTTTTTTATCTGACCCCATATTCTTACTCTGAAAACGGCAGATTTTTCAACAATCATTATAAAGAAGCTTTTGTATAAAATATTTTTCTGTATCTCTTTTAACTAAGAAAATATAGGGTAATTTTGAAATTGTCAATTTTTTGATTTTCCCCCGTATCTCTTAAGCGAGCGAAAATTTTCGAATTTTGATTTTATCATTTTAAGTTTGAACCAAAAAGAGCACATGACACCTATATTACTTTTTTGATGGAACTAACAATTACGGAGAAAAGTATCGAAAATGGGACACCCGGTACATACCTATTAAACGTTTTCTAGCAATTGCATTTTTTTTTTATATCTTCACATAGACGTCTTAAAGATGTTGTGATAGTGACTTCTTAAAGATGTTGTGATAATGACATCTTAAAGATGTTGTGATAAAAACATCTTAAACATGTGGATTTTGTAACATCGGACGTATTAAAGACGTTGGTAAAATAACTTAAGGCGAAACTGGCCATCTCTAAGACGTTTTTAATATTCAAACCTGTTGGATGTCCTTAGGATGCCTTTGTGCTGTCTGGGTAAATATTAGATCCCTTTATTGGTGAGCCAAGGGCGTAGATATCTTTTTTTTTCTTGGGGGGGTAATAATCCGGACATATGCAAAAAGGCTAAAGCTCGGTGCAGGCGAAATGCGCTGCAGGCGAAAATTTTTTTGGGACCACTCCCAAATTTTAACAAATTTGGTCAATTTATAGCAAAATTTTTAAAATAGACCATCGACTAGATTTCTCACTACTGTCAATTTTTTTCTAAAAAAATGTTCTTAAAGATATCCATAATTTCTAAAAATAAAATACTAATATTTTTGTATGTCCCTCGGTAAGTCCCTTAAGGAACAGAAAAAATTAAATATGATTTCATAAAATATGAAAAATCGTTTGAAAAAAGTGGTCGCGTATTTGCGAAAGGCTGGTCAAGCGAACGCCACATTATGTTAAATAGGCAGTTGAAACTAAATTTAATTTTTTATTTTTTATTATTATATATGATCCTGGGGGGGGGGGGGGGGGGTAATGGGGGTAGTTACCCCCCCCCCATATCTACGCCCTTGTGGTGAGCCCATCACAATCATCACACCCTGAGTACCAATGTAAAAATAACTTGATAATCTCATTTGCCAATAAAGATCATTCTAAGTAGCTTGGCTAATTAGTCACTTGATTCTTAGTAAAGTAAAGAGTAAAAAGACATGTAGGTGGCGCCCTCTACAAGTGGGAACCTTACTAGTATCAAATTGAAATTTCGGATTTCAAAAAATCCCAGGTACTAATTTTAGTTCAAATATCGACATTATTTCAAAAATTATTTAGAAAAAACAAGAATAAAAATAAAACTGTAACACCCTGTATTTCCGAAACGAAGCACTTCCGGACATATTTTTAAGGGAACTTTTTTTCATATTTTTAAGTAGGGAAACTTGCCTTTATACAGGGTGTTATTTAATAAGTGTCCGATATTTTACAGGACGATTCCTCAGTTATTTATAAGGTGAAAAGTTCATATAAGCAAGCCCTTTCTTGAGATACGCAGGGTGTTAAAAATTTATTTTTTGAAATGCGAACTTCAAATTTGATGTTTGTTTGGCTCCCACTTGTGGAGGGCGAAACCTACGTGTTTTTTACTCTTTTGAGGAGTCATATTCTTTTTATACGTGCTTGTATTACATTCTTAAGCAAAAAAATGGATTCCTTCATCATTTTTACATGAAAAAGGCATACTTGGTAGAAGTCGCCACGAGCAACCGTTCTCGAGAAAAAGAATAATAAAGAAATAAATGGCATTTATCTGCATATCGCTATGCCCATATCAGAGTTTGATGAAATATCATTTATCTCCTAAACAAAGCCGAAATCAAAAAGTTATGAAAATGTACTTTGTATTATTAGGCAATAAAGTGCCTACATAACAGTGTTATCAAGAGAGAAAACGGCAGTGGCGTACATATTTTTGTTCCTGTTAAATATTGTAACACCCTGTATCTCAAAAATGAAGGGCTTGCGGACCCATGCCTATATGAACTTTTCACCTTATAATTAGGGTAAATGCGGGAGAGTTGCCGCGGCAGGAGAGATGCCGCATTTGTCGTATTACCCCTAATACGTAAAAAGTTAGACAACCAAGCATACCTGTGATGAGAGTACACCCATTAGTGAATAATTAGTACAGCGGCAGTGTTTGTTTATAAAAGTATCGCTTCCTATTCCGATATTTACGAAGGTAAGTATACATTTTTATTACAAAGTTTGAAGTACGGTTTTAATAAGTGTGATAATTTGAAACTCGGTCACTTTATTTTATGTTTGAAAGTTTTTCCGGTATTTTGAGGTTATTGTTTACACGTATCATGATATACCTATTTTGTAGCGTTTACAGCCAGTGACCTCGATAAGCAGGTGCGGCGTCTCTCCCAACAAAAAGGACAGTTGCCGCATTATCAGTAAGGAGAGACGCCGCATACTATTTTTCCAATGTTATTGGAACTACCCTCCACGAGCTCTGTCAATCCTACTCAAACAAATTCTCCTAGTAGTGGAGCTTATGGAGATAATATTCCGAAAGTTACCCCTTCAAAATATCTGCATGAAGTGCCTCCCGTCCCAAAAATACCTGTATCCATTAAACAACGGTTCAAGCAAAGCGCAAGTGTGTTAACATCATACGAAAATATTGAAACAAAAAAGTCTCGCCTTAGTCCTAAAGATAAACAGCCCAAGGTGGCAGAAAAGAAGAAAAAAACAGAAAAAAAAAATAGAAAAAGAACAGTGGAGCGATAGCGATGAAGAGATCCTAGCAAATAAGATTATAAAAAAAGATGAAAACAAGGAACGCTGCGTGGAATGTTTCGAAATTTATGCAACCACAACTAAAAAAGTCGATGGGTGCAGTGCCTTAAATGTTTAAAATGGTTCCACGTTACTGGCAGCATGTATGGTGAAGTTTGCAACATCTTTTCCAGACTGGCTCTACGCAAGAAAAATGAAAATTATACTTTTTAAACAGTGCGGCATCTCTCCTTTCTATACGCGGCATCTCTCCCAGCGATGTGGGAGAGTCGCCGATTTTTAGAAGAAAACATTTGTTTTTGTTATGTTTATATTTATTTAGAATTAACGTTTATTTTTGCATGTTAATAAAGTTTAAAGTAATACCTGTGTAGTGACTTATTTTGGAAAAATTAACTTAAAAATTACAAAAAGTATGAATTTTTTTCAAAAAGTGCGGCAACTCTCCCGCATTTACCCTAACTGAGGAATCGTCTTGTAAAGTATCGGACACTTATTAAATAACACCCTGTATATATTTTTGGTTTTATCTTGCTTCAGTTTGTTGACCATTTGCGAGTAGATCTTCTAATTATTTTCCAAGCTGTAAAAGTTTATAATATCTCAGTGTATGGTTTTATGGGTATAGGTACCTACTAATAGATGTTGACTAACATAATATGAAAATTTCATGGTGATCATTTTCAAATCCTTCAACCTTCAACGACCCGTAGAAAAGTTTTACCTAGCATTTAATCATTTCAAACCAAGCTTGCATTTATTTATTGTTGGTTGCACATGTGACGGTTATTATCTTGCTTATTCTGTCTTTAACTAGTTGTCGGGTTGTCACCCGTGCGCGCTCTTGTGATCGACGGCTCGCGTATGCTTTACGCGCATTTGCACATAGAAAATTCATTGAAACTATTTACGTTACGCTAGTTGCCTTCTCAACTAACATTTTTGGATTTAGTCCTTAAAGTCATGGCTATAGAACTTTATATAAATTCTTATGATAATGTTTGTTAGCTGGAAAAACTGGTATTAAACTCTTTTTTCTACTGACGTTTTATAATAACCTCTTTTTGATTGTCCTTTTGATTATTAAATAACCTCCTTTTAGGCACAGCGTGCCTAGAAGTAATTATTTACAATTAGGAACTAAACACAGACTATAATTTTACCTATTTATTATAAATATTAAAAGTACCTACAGTTACTTATATTATTAAAATTAATGCTTGGGTAACCTAAAACAGTACGTCGAAATATTTATTATTATTATTTATTTACTTAATATTTGCCGCAGTTTTTGACAAAAAAATCCTTTCGAATTTCTTTTTGACAAGTGTCAATTTTTTTGAAGGTGTAAATGAAACACAGGTAATAAATAGTTTGGTAATAGATATTTACGATATAAGTGTTGTAAAGATTCATATTACAACACGAGATGTTAAAGTTGTTAAACGAGGCGTCAGCCGAGTTTAATCAAACATCGAGTGTAGTTATATGAATTTACAACAAGAATATTGTACAAAATTTTATCTACTTTCATCTATGAATAAAAATATTTGGCAAAAGGCATTTTTAAAAATAAAAATGCACCTGCTATTAAAAATCGTTTTGTAAGGGCATCTATTACAGCACTAGTTCTGTAATGGCATCTATTACAGCACTAGTGCTGTAATAGATGCCCTTACAAAACGATTTACAGAACTGTAAAATTCATATTACTAAATGAAAGTAGATAAAATAAATTAAGTTTTTTATTATAAAACGCCAGTAGAAAAAATATTCTATACCATTCGTTACGAAACAACACAGTAAAAATATCCACCTGGTAAAAATGATTTCAGGAGTAGTAAAAAAAAAGTAGTGTTAATGTTAACACCCGGATCATTATAATTTACCACATTTTTACACTCATATGGGACTAAAGTTGTTGTATTAAATTTGCCTATGAATTTAACTCTCTAAAAAGTTAATTTTGTAGAATGGGTGTTATTTATTTCATTTTACACTCTAACAGGAAAATTAAATACGAAGACAAATAATAACACCATATTAGCGTGCAAATAAATCCCGCTAGAAGGTTATTTTAACACATTGAGTGTAAAACTTATTCTTTAACAGTTTTTTTACACGGCCCGGGTAAAAATACCTAAACCTGTATTACCGAAAAGGCAGGCGGCAACAAGTGGTGTGAAATTCTAGGAATTGACAGATGACGCCGACGCTACATGCAAATTCAACTTTCAAGTCAGTCTGATTGTGCCCTTTGAACGTGATATAGAATAATGTTATATTTAAATTGAAATATAGAGACAAAGCAAAGTTCTGTAAAGAGGCAAATGAGAGTGCCTCTTATGAGGATCTTGTTAAATTGGGTAAGCATATTAACGAAATTTAATAGAAACCTTACATACTAATAAGTACGCCATTTTTAGAAAACTAAGTAGGTATTTACATTGCTACAGTTTTCCCTATAGCTTTTAAATTATTTTGATATAAGCTTATAGCAGCGGTTCTCAAACTTTTTTGGTGACGGAACCCTTTTGGGAAGCAAAATACTTGATGGAACCCTACAATAAAACAATAGTTTTTAAAATTGTATTCTTTATTAATAAGCATAATAAAAGTACAATGTAACAGTTACTAATTATTACTTACTTTACCACGTGGCAAGTACAATAATAGAAGATATTAAAAAAGAAAAAATCTAACTAATGGGAGGTATGAAACTGTTTTTTATTTTTCATCAATTGGTTGATATCAGGTTTGATAGAAGACAGTTGAAGTCTCATATCAGGTTCGGCGTCCAGTCTATTGCGATATTTTGTTTTCGTGGCTGCATAGGTTGAGAATCCTGTTTCGCACAAATATGTTGTTGGGAACGGGAGAAGAATATTCAGAGCCATTTTGCCAAGCATTGGATATTCATCACGGATTCTGCACCAAAAATCGTTGAGAGGCGTCGTTTTGAACAGTGACTCCATACTTGTGTCTGATGACATTTCTAAAAGAGATTCATATATCTCGTTTGACATACTTTCGGGCTTTTCCAAGTTGGGTAAAAAAGGATTATGAATCCATGAATTCAGTTTCATTTTTGTATTCTGTTCTTCGGGAAAATACTTTTCAAAAGATGCGCGCATCGAACTGAGATATTGGACCAATTCTTCAAACACATCATCTTGAAACATTTCTGAGTCGTTATCGCTAACAAACTCACTGAGTGACGTAAAGCTTTCTATTTCTTTCTTACCAACGCAAATAATCCAAAAATCTAATTTTCTTTTGAAGGCAGTTATTTTATT
Source organism: Polydrusus tereticollis (assembly GCA_963920685.1). NCBI lineage: Eukaryota > Metazoa > Arthropoda > Insecta > Coleoptera > Curculionidae > Polydrusus > Polydrusus tereticollis. Next base: position 29,108,617 of record OY987327.1, read on the forward strand.
ATTGGCCTGAAACACTGTTGTCTGTTTACCTTGCAATGATAAATTCAATTCGTTCAGTTTTTGAAAGATATCCGCCATAAAAGACAATCGGAACAACCAAGTTTTATCATACAAACGGTCCTTCAAATTAAAAGAAGTATCTGCTGAAAGAAACATTTGTAACTCGGCTCTAAGTTCAAATAGCCTTGTTAAAGTTTTACCCCGAGACAGCCATCGCACTTCTGTATGGAGCAGCAGTGTTTTATGTTTGCTGCCATAATCTTCACACAATAATGAGAACAATCGGGATTGTAGTGGTTGTGATTTGATAAAATTAATTATTTTTACCGCTTCATCCATAACTAATTTTAGATTTGACGGCATTTGCTTCATCGCAAGTGCTTGTCTATGCAGAATACAATGGCTGGAACTACAATTAGGCGCTTTATTTTTTATTCGTGACACTGCTCCTGCTGTTTTACCTGTCATCGCCTTGGCCCCATCTGTACAAATGTCAATGCAATTGTTCCAACTGAGATTATTTTCTTCAAAAAATATATTTATTTTATTAAAAATTTCTTCCCCGGTAGTGTTTGTGAGCAGCGGTGAACACATAAGCATGTCTTCTTCAAAAGAACTTTCATATGGATATCTCACGATAACCAGCAAGATAGCCAAACTAGCGACATCAGTTGACTCGTCCATTTGCAAGGCGAATCGTGTTTTTTGTAGACGTGTAACTAGTTCTTGTTTGACGTAGCTTGCCAGATCATGGATTCGCCGTGAAACAGTATCGTTTGATAGCGGCACAGTAGAAAGATGCTTTGCAGATTTTTCATCGAGCATACATTTTGTTATGTCTAATACACATGGCTTTATTAAATTCTCAGCGATAGTGTGCGCTTCACCTGCTTGTGCAATGCGATAGCTAACTAAATATGATGCCTCCGTGGCCTTTTCGTTGATAGTTTCTGTTACATGCATCATATTTTTTTGACTTTCCAATAACTGATCTTTTTTACGAACAAAAAATTCTTTATTCTTGTCTTTAGACTCGGGGTGTACAGTTTGTAAATGTCGGCGCAATTTGGCAGGTGCCATGGAACTATTAGGAAGCAGTTTACTACATAGCATGCAGAGAGGTGAGCCGTTGGAATCAACAAATCCGAAACTGATATATGATTCATCATACTTCCTTTTTTTCGTCTTTGAAACCGTCGAGCTTGACGTCGTGGCATCATCGTCTGGATCGGTGATTGCTATATTCTCCGCGCGTACTGCTTTTGAACATTCAGCGTCATTAGAAGATGTTGTTGCAACACGTTTAACACCTTTAAGCCAACGTTCCATTCTTCTTTATTTATAATGTTACACGTCAGGATGGTGGGGTCTAAATAATGCACAATCGTTACTGCGTATAAGAGACTAAGTTTAGTACAATGAAGAAATGTATAAAACTGAGACAACAGAATACAGCAGGCAGTAGAACAATGAACTCTAGTTTCTCGCTAGCGAGCTTGTAAGTAGGTAGGTAGGAACTTATCGCTCCGAACGCTAATCGTCAACTGACTGACGAGGCGCGACGCGCGATCGCCGCTTTTATACTTAGTCCTAGACTCGATCTCGAATATTCTCGAAAATACTCGAGTCGGCGCCTTTAATAAACAAAAAGCAAAAATAAAAAGAGAAATATAAAAATTGCGTTGTAAACAATTCAGAGGCGGCTTTTATCAAAGGGACTGCGCGCTCACAAGTATACAAGTATACATGTTGATACCAAACTTATGAGATATTGTACCAGTTATTATTGTAACACATGTTTATACAAATACAAATAAATAAATAAATATACCTACGCGCGGCCGCGGAGTCAAAACGTTCGACCAGAGAGAGGTGCTTTGATTTTTTTTCTAAATTCTTGAGGAACCCCTACAGAGGTATCGCGGAACCCTAGGGTTCCGCGGAACACACTTAGAGTATAGCTGGCTTATAGTATAAACGTATATCCCTTTTTTATATAAATACTTAGGCACCTACCTACATATTTTACTCCATAGATCTCTAAATAAATATACAATTAATATATTTCTCGTCATTTTCATTCTTTTATATTGTTCAAAGCATACTTTTATTTAGTTGTTTAGTGTTCTAAATATGCATAAAAGACCCTTATTTCGTAACTTATTGTATAAATAGCTATTAGGCCATTTCATAACAATCAGAGGGCCCAGCCTTTTTAAAACTTGCTTTAAAGCTTAAAATTTATATAAAAAAAGAATTTATAGAGATTCATAAAACCTTTGGGTAAAAGTTAAAGCTTTATTAAAACTTTAATAAATCCCTATGCTCCTAAACGAGCCGCCAGCGCCTGTTATACTTGGAAGCTGTAAACCTCACATTGTTAGTTGAGACAATTTTAGCGGGGTGGTTAATGATATTATTGCGTTTATTTACATATGAAAACTGGACACCCTGTACAAACAAAATTTTTCTTAACAAACTGCAGAGTAGAGATATGATGCTCGTCGTTTCGAATTTGGCTTGGATATAGGAGATGGGAGAAACAATTTTACAAAATAAACTATTTTTTCTACAAACGTGTTAAAAATGGAACTTTTAACACTGTCTACTAGCCTTAAAAATGTTACATTAAGGCACTAGTGTTAAAAGTAAAATGTCAATTTTTTCAAAAAAACGTCAAAAAACATTTCTATTTTATTTATTTACACTTATAGGTACTTATTAATAGTACAAATTTGAAAAATTTGAAAAATGAATTTATTCCTCAGTTCTGCTGTTCTTCGCGGTTGAGAAGTATTGAACAGCAGCATGTTCAGTTGATGTTGAAGCATCATCTGCTGATGTCGTTTGTATACTGTAAGCAATTTTCGAGCAATAGAATTTTTATTCTCCAAGGAATCCAAGATGTACCTTTCCGCAACAGATGAGGATTTCCATCCCCCATCCAGATCCCCAGCTCGCAGAGGAATGTATAGAGTGTTGAATTTGAAAGTTGCAGAAATCTTGCTATAGCAGCAGGAAATTTTCCAAACGTATTAATTCGACCGGATTTCTGGTACATTTTCCTTTTACATATTTTAAGAAGAGATCAGTATATTTTCGATAAATATCCAAATAAAATTTTTTAACGATAGTGAAATTTCGTGGTACCTTGGTTTTAGTATCTGATATTTTAATAACTAATGGAGTCTCCATATCTTCCACGTTGTCAAGAGTCAACCGACAAAGCTCCTCCCTGCGGCAGGCACCAAAATACTCCTACAATCGTAGATACTTTCATCACAAGGTACTCATTATCCGGTGCGCACTGTTCAATTGGGTCTCTAGTAAAAATTTTTGATTTTTTGGCCTGGTAACCCTCTCCTTGACGCTTCAAGTAGGCAATCAATTTAAAATGTTTGCTGATATCTACGTCGTTATTTCCACGTAGCATAGCTTTGATCATTGAATAATGGGACCAAAGAGAAGATGACTTCCATACCTTTGCCTTTTTCTCAAAATAGGCCAGGAATATGTTTTCGGAATACTTTCCAGAAACGCCTTTGTTCTCAGACCATTTTATAAATTTATTATGAGCAATCTCGTATTGAATTCTTGATTTTCGTGGCAGTATATCCAAGGTAGCTCTGTTAGCAGCTTCTTCTATGTCTTTAAGTGGATCGATTTCTTGCATTTTTGGCAAATCACAACAGCCAGCGCTATCGTTTTGATAAAACTGACAGGACCTTTCAAATTTTCAATTTTTCTGTAAGCAAATCAGCCAACAATGATGGTTGCTAAGTTTTATTGACAAATGTGAACTAATTTAATATAAATATACGATGCTATTAGAAACTACCTGCGATATAAGAGATTATAAACATTTAATTTTCAATTATTGTATGCTTTTTATCGGCGCTTTTAGAAAAAATATTGTATGATATTTGTGTTAAAAGTATTTTTAAGGCACTCTTGTGGTTTTGTGGTTTGCAGAACGAGCGAGACAAAACGAAAAGCAGCGCCAGCGACAACATTTTTATTGAAGGCGCTTTAATTATAGCTAAACATGAGCTACTCCATTAAGAAAAAAGTAACTATGATTAAGTGGTATTGTACAGGAAACAGTTTAAGAGCAGTGTCTGAAATGTTCTCAGTTCAATTTCTTGATAAGCCTATCCCTTCCATTTCATTAATTAAACTTATCATTAGTAAATTTGAGTCCAAATGCACTGTAGTATATAACTGTAAATGCTCAACTCAGAATGTCAATAGAGCTGAAGAAAGGGATAATAGAGATCTTGATATTTTACTGCACGTAGAGGAAAATAAAATGATTAGCACGAGGATTCTTGGGCAAACCGTAGGAAAACATTAAACTACAGTGTTGCGCACTTTAAAAAAACATAAATATTTTCCTTACAAGTATGAAAAACATCAAGAGCTATAAATGGCAAGGTGATGAAGAACGGAGAATGGTATTCTGCTTTGAGGCAATGGAAAGAGTAAATGATAATAGGGAAATTTTGAGAAATATTTGTTTTACCGATGAATGTAGGGGAGACCGAGGAGGGTTGTGACAATTTTTACTTCAACTAACATATCTCAGTCAAGAAACATTCTACATCTGTGAGCTGTATAAGTCAATGTAGCTCAATCCATACTTTTTAAGAAACAATCATCAAAATTAATGAAAGTAGCCCTATTAAGGTTTATTATTTTTTAATTATTTTTTATTAAAATTTATTCAAACTTGGCACATGGGTTTATTATATCGGCCCCTTCGAAAAATTATAATACAATTTTCCTCTAAAATGTACAGGGGAGCCAATATTTAGCCACCTCAAAATTTACATGGGATTTCCTATGTTCAACCAAAGAAACTTATAGCTACGCAAAAGTTTCTTTGGTTCAACTAAGCCATGCATCACCCGGTATAGGAAATGTATTTTTTTTTTACTTTCATAATTAGGATCACTAAAAAAAATTAGAAGTTTCTTATATACTAACATTACTGATATATTACTTTATATGCCTTAAAAACTGCCAAAATCTGACACACTATCACCCGAAAACATTTCAAAAATAAAATGGGCTGGCCATGATAAATAGTTTGTATTAGCAAAGATTAAATTTACCATACACGTCAAAATGTCAGAAAATCCATTCAAAATTCAGCCAAAACATGCACCCGTGATGCTCAATTGCTTCTTTCGGCAGAAAATTCTGACGGCTTGAATTCATCCCTACAATTTTCGTTTGAAAAGTTTTTTTCTAACTCGAATAGCAAAATTGCTTGAAGCTCTCGAAATGTGAGGAATAATCCTGTAGGTACTTATCGCTATTATGTGCCTATTACAGTTTCATAAAATTGCATTTATCTCCTAAACGAAGCCGAAATCGAAAAAAATATCAAACGGTACTTTGTATTAAAAATTCACCTGTCTACTGTGCTATCAAAAAGTAAATAAGCAGTGGCGTACATATTTTATATTCCGCTTAAAATTTGTAACACCCTGTATCTAAAAAATATCGCGCTTGAGGACCTATGTTTATATCACCTATTGGTCTTCAAATTTAGTAAGTGAGTAGGGAATAGGGAGCGCCCTACTTTCTTAGATTTTTAGAACTACACGGACAAAAACATAGGTACGTAGAGGACTTTATATCAAACAATGCATTGAATACAAATTTTTAAAATATTTATAATTTTATTTCGAGATAATTCCTTACTAAGAGCATAAAAACATTACTATTTTCTACTTCATAATAACAAAAAAATAATTTTAAGCTTAGTAACTTGCGACTTATATTCAATCGAGCCCTACAATAGGTGCCAAAATTTAATTATAAATATTATTATATATATTTATAACAATCCCAAATAAGCATCAACACCAAAGTTCTTTATTATTAATTAATAGTGTCTGTCACTTGTCGGATTAGGATGGATGACTAAATGGGCACTAAAATGTTTACTTTTAATAAAAATAATTACACCTTTTGGTACCTGAAATGTTCGTTAGTTTTGCATAGAAATCTTATAGTTAAATACTTTTTGAAAATTACAAATTACCCCTTTTTGATTAATTGTGTAAACCGGCGCAAACACAGAGCAGAGGCATAGAAAACATATTTCTGTGGCAGGGGTCTGGTTTGCACTGGAAGTATAGGTAAAATAACACATAGGTCTAAATTCTAAATTATCAATGCTCTGTTAACTCTAGCCATAAAATAACTTATAAGGACATCAGCATTGTTGTCATGGAAGCTGTGGCTGTTTTCACTAACATGACATTCATACACTGATAAAATTAATTATTTGAGTTAAAAAAATTTACCATTGACTCAAATAAATATTTGTTTCCTATTAGCCAAACAAATATGTATTTGAAAAATACCAAGGGATTATTTGCCTCAATTAGTATCATCTGATTTGATACAAATTACTTTTTATTTGGAATTAATCGCTAAATACAAAATTCAAGCAAATATTTATTTCCTTAACACTAACCTAACTTAAATAAACCGTTTCAATGCCTTAAGGTAAATAGGTTTACAGTTAAGTTAACAAAATGTTTATTTGATTGATATTTATATATATTTTATCAAGTATATATTTATTTTACTTTTGTTTTACATGTATTTGCCGTAACAACAACGTTATTTAATTAAACAATTTAAGTGATTTGATTTAAACAAACCGGTAATTTTCATCAAAGTAATTGTTTTTTTTTATTGAAGTACATAATTGTTTAACTTGTCTTTTATATTTATTTAGACCAAATATAAATTTATTTGGTTTAAATACCTTTTTTTAATTTTTAATAGATCAGAATGTTTATTCAAATTAGTTCTTATTTTATCCAAGTACGTGTTTATACAGACCTCACATAAAAATAAGAAATATTGAAATGTTGCTATTGAATATGGTTTAATCAGTACCTATACCATAATAATCACAAACCTTATCAAATTGTTTATAGTGTTCAAATAATAAGGCAAACCAACAGAAAAAACACATTTTTACCGAAAATAAAGGTTATGACAAATTACGCGCACGCGTACAACGATTTTTACATAAAAATAACATAAAAATTAAAAGATAACCATCTCCTATTTTATTTCTTATTTTTATGTTATGTTATATGTTTCTATAAACGTCTTATGGCAGATCTGTAGATTCAACTCTTATTTTATTTTTATGTTATGTTATCTTGCTGTATAAACCGACCATTAGTTGTTGTTCCCCTTAAAATATACGTCAATAAAACATTATAGAGAAGTTAATAACTTTGATAAAAAATTAAATAAAGTCAAATTTGCAAATATTAGGTACAATAATTATTAATATTATATTAATTATATTATATTTTTTACGTTAGGAGGTTTGATAGGTATTGAATTATGGTGAAAATTGAGAAAAATTGTCTTATTTGTAACCTAGGTAGCCATGATTTATAAATACCTGGCTACATTTTTCTAAAAAGATTTTGTGTTCGAAACTTCAAATTAGGTATTACAAGTATCTTTTCTTTGCCTCTTATGTTACTTTCTTAACTCGTTTCATGCGTAACTAAAATATTCAAATATAGTCTCCTACCTTGAAAAGTATCTAACATATATACCCCTCGATATACCCCAATCTTCTAAATAATTATTCATTTTACGTTTATTCCCCATATCTTCGTTTTAATTTTTGATGGAACCACTAACTTCTGTGCCACTAACAAAGAAGATTTCAATCTTACTCATAAATTTCTACAAGACAAAATCGAACACCACCGAATAATAAAAAACGCGATGATCAGGCCACTTTTGTATAACCAATCAAATTACTCAAAGCCCAGAGTAGGCGACAGTAGTTCATTTAAATACTTAATTATTAGTTTGGATGACCAAATTATTTAAAAAGTTCGGCAATGGATGATTTAAATTAAAGTTAAAGGTATTTAGTTCCTAACTTGAAATGTACTCGATTAAATAATTAGTTATTTGTAAATATTTGGTTGTTTTGTATTAAGGATTTAATGTAAATACATAATTATTATTTACTTTAAATGACCTAGACATTTAAATAGTTCTCTATTGGGTGATTTACCTAGCGATTAACGGGATTTAGTTCCTAAATAAAAATTAGTTCGATTAAATAATTAGTTATTTAGATTTTGTTATTTTAGTGGTTTTTTTAATAAGATATTTGTTTGAAGGGTTCTATTATTTGACACAAATCCACCAACAGTCAAATAATTTTGCAAATAAAACGAAATACTCTCATTTATTTGAGTTAAATAAAATTTAGTTAATTAAAATCACATTTATTTATTACCAATAATTATTCACCAAATAAATCAGATTATTTGATTAAGGGAGCACAGTTTTATCAGTGTATGTTAGGTCGCGGATTTTCCGTAATTCTGGTAGAATTAATCAAAATAGCCCAAAGATTTAAAAACATTTTGTTCTACGCCTATATAGTACTGCGCGAGCAAAAATTATTATCATGAAAGTGTGCTTTGCATCTAAGGCCGTACTGCTTAGCGGTAGAGTTTAATACCTGTTGGGTGTCAGTAAATACCAACATTATCAATCAATTTCGTCATCTTTAACAGTCGTTACAAGTAATTTGATTCGTTGCTAATGTATCCTATTTCTTGACTAATTCACGCAATGGGTTTACGTAACAGCCTAAGAAATTTACGGTTGAAGCGTATTTTCAAAACGGGGTTTGAGTAAATGGTGAGTGGCAATATAATCAGCGTTTGTGAAACGCCAATTTTTCTAAATTAAATAGTTGGGGAATGGCACTTATCATAGTGACGCCCCTGACATAACTTAGGGTATGCATTAACCTAGTCAACTAAATGAATTGAGGTAGAAATATAACTGCCCTATAATCAATAATAATAAGAAATTATTCTGATTCCTCTTATTTGGCTAATACATTATTATAAATTGTTTAGTTTACCTTCTTAGAACTATTTGCGAGCCACTAAAAAGGGAATCAGGTAAAGAAAAATGAAATATGTTTAGTTAGTTTTATTGGTTTACAACCGGCTATTTTGGGTCGAGAGAGTGTAGGGCAACAAACCTTTAAAGTCATAAATTTAATCTGCTTTGTTTAGACGCCAGCCGGTCTGCTGATACCTAATCATTTTTAGGAATAATAATAGGTAGGTAGTCGGTCAAGAGATTAGGTACTTATGATCATACAACTCTTATAAAAGTTTTAAACTATTGTTCATATAAAGTTAAATTTCTTTCTTTGGTTAAAAATATGTGGTTGGTTATCTACATCTCAAATTTTACATAAATTCGTATTCCTCTCTGGAAAACGTGATATTTACCTAAAAGCCTTTCAATGATGCAAAGGGGTAAAAAATTATTTTTCTATTGTTGTTTCATCACCGAACGTAATATTTTCGGTAACCGTTCGGAAAGTATCCACTTCCTGTTATTGTACTTAATAACCACATAATAGTTGATCATAACCATAGCAACGAAATATCAACTTACCAATTTGACATTAAAATAGTTGGCATTTTGCATTTCAAAAGTTTGCATAGTTGACATTAGTTATGAGAAACGCAACAACGCCTCTTGGAGGCTCTAGAGAATGGGTGGCAAGCAGATGCCATCTATACAAATTTCTCGAAGGCTTTTGACAGGGTTGATGATGGCATCCTTTTAAGAAAGTCTCCAGCCATGGGGGTTCATGGATCTTTTTTGGATTGGCTTAAATGTAATCTAACTGGAAGAAGGCAGGCAGTAAAAATTAAAAGTTATATATGCTCGAAGATTTCTGTGATGTCGGGTTACCGCAAGGTGGACATCTTTCGGCACTTTTGTTTAATTGCTTTATCAATGATGTGGGGAGTGTTTTAGTGCTTGTCAGTTTCTCGCTTTTGCTGATGATTTGAAGCTCTTTATGGTTATAAAATCGGAGAGTGGCTGTCAATTATTGCAGGGGGATCTCTGTAGATTTACTACATGGTGCAAAAATAACAACCTGTCACTGAATGCTGATAAATGTAGGGTCATTACTTTTACTAGGTCAAGAAGCTCCCTATTGTATAATTATACTTTAAACTCTGTGGTGCTCGAGAGACAGATCTTGGTAAAAGATCTGGGCATTTGGCTGGACTTGAGAATTGTCATTTTTTAATCACATTGATAAAATATAAACACTATTAGGGCTATGCGATTGCTGGGATTTGTCTTTCGGACGCTACGGGGTTCATAGAGGAAAGCTGGAAAGGGTGCAACATAGGTTTCTTAAGAGAATTGGGTTTAAATTACACATACCTTATGAGGATATAAACTGCACTGAGATCATGAAACTTTTAAATCTCACTTCTTTAGAAAGTAGAAGAAAATATTTTGATATTTCAACTTTATATAAAATTCTAAATAGTATTTATGATGCACCCGAACTTCTTGACAAGATTGGCATTCGTGTGTCGACAGGTAATATTAGAAATGGGGACCTTTTTAACATTGACTTTTATAGGACCAATTGCGGTATGAATTCGCCTTTAACCAGAATGTGTAAATTAACCAACAATGTGATAAAGAAAAGTGATATTGATATTTTTTATGATTCTTATGGTAGATTTACTGCGAAATTGAAGAGGATTTTGTATGCTTAGTCATTCTTGAGTTGTGACCTCTTTATTGCTATTTTTATTTTTATATTTATTTGGCTACGTTATTTAGTCTCGCTTTAATTTTTATGTTTTGTGACCGCTGAGCTAAGTTCTTAAGAGATTTGTCAAAAATACTTGTTTTTTTAATGTAAACTCTATGTAAAGTGCTGAAAGCGTAAATAAAATTTTGAATTTAAAATTTTCAATTAGTTTTTGGTCGCGATTATTGCAATAAATAATGGAAAGAAGCAATGAAAGCTAGTATGAAAATGTGCCTGACGAGATTCCCTGCTGCTACAGCACAATTATTATACCTGATAAATCCAGTGGTGTCTCGTGGGTTAGAGGATCGGCAGTGCGGTTCAGGCGTGGATCCAGGGAAAAATCTTAGGGAGAGTTATGGGTGGTGAAGGTTCAAAAATAGCGGCGCAAGCGAAAATTATTGGCGACCACGCCCAAGTTTCGGTTTTGTCTACTATTCTAATATTTACATTCACAGATGTATAATAAATTATTTAATTTCACTTCCGTTTTGTAAATCAAAAATTTTTTATTCATGATAATATTATGTAGTATCATATTTTTTTTGGGGAGAGGGTCATGACGCCCATAACCCCCCTGGATCCGCGCCAGAGTCGGTATATTATTTTTATTTCTTTAGAAAACATTATTACTAAGTAATAAAATTTTGCCCAATTTACAAATATTAGCGGATTAGCCTGGCATTTCTAACTGGTTCTCTACGTTGAAAAGGGTGGTCGTCGAATATGAAAACTAATTTATTGTAAATACTAGCAATAAAATCTTTACAGTTAGATAAATTAATGCCATGTTTGTTTTTGAATATCATTTCAAAATGTGCACTTTTCAGACACAACTGTGGCAATGATTGAGAAAAGCAATTTAGTGACAATCGTACCTATGACAGTTGCTGATTTAATACAAATTCTTATTACCTGTATTCTGTATTCAATTTTTAAACTAATTATTTTTACTCAAATAATCATTATAATAATAATAATAGTTATAGTTGTTGTATATGAAGTTCCGAATTAAAGCACACTTCAAAGCAATTTTCACATGCGTGCGTTAATAATATACATATCCTACTTGTTACGTAAATCATCATCATCATCAAACAGCCGTTCGCGTCCACTGTTGGACATAGGCCTCCCTTAGTGTCTGCCACCGCTCTCTGTCTTGTGCGCTCTGCATCCAGTCTCCCCGGACTCTCTTAATGTCGTCCGTCCATCTTGTTGGTGGTCTACCTCTGTTCCTGTAGGCTTCGTGCCTTGGCCTCCACTCCAGAATACGCTTTGACCATCTTCCATCCATTGTTCGTGCCAAATGGCCTGCCCAGTTCCACTTCAAGGTTGCTACTCTCTCCACGACATCAATTATACCCGTCCTCTGTCGTATAGTCGTATTGGGTATTCTGTCTCTCAATGACAGTCCAAGCATCGACCGCTCCATAGATCTCTGGGCTACTCGCAGCTTGTGCGCCGTTTTTCTGGTAAGAGTTAGCGTTTCTGCCCCATAGGTTAATACTGGCAGTATACATTGGTTGTATGTTTTCCGTTTGAGACATATAGGAATGTTTGATTTGAAAACATCCCTAAGCTTTCCAAATGCCGCCCATGCCAAGCCTATTCTCCTGTTCAGCTCGCAGGTTTGATTGTCTCGGCCTAACCTAATCTCGTGTCCCAAATATCTATAGGTGGCAACCTGCTCAATATTCCGACCGTCAACTGAGATATTCTCGCTCATGACAAGGTTGGTCATACATTGCGTCTTCTTAAAATTTATTTTCAAACCGACTTCTTTGCACGCTTCATGAAGGCTCTTTAGCATAGTCTGTGCCTGGTCAATACTGTCGGCAGTTATGACAATGTCATCAGCGAATCTCATGTGGCTCAGCCGCTCTCCGTCGATGTTTATGCCCATCTCTTCCCAGTTTACTCTTTTGAAGGCATATTCCAATACGGTGGTGAACAGTTTCGGAGATATTGTGTCGCCCTGGCGAACTCCTCTTTCGATTTGGAATTTATTTGTGTCTGCATGTAATCTTACGCATGCCGTTGCCCGCTTGTATACGTTTTTCAATAGGGAAGTGTATCGGTGGTCAATACGACAGTCCGCCAGCGCTAGCAGCATTTTGTGTTGGTTTACGAGGTCGAAAGCTTTTTCAAAATCTATGAATACCAGGACGAGTGGTTTGTTATATTCGATGCTTTTTTCTATTAAGGTCTTAATAGTTTGGAGGTGGTCGTTTGTTCCATACCCTGCTCTGAATCCCGCCTGTTCGCGTGGCTGGTATAAATCTAACTTAGATATCAGACGCTTAGTTATGATCTTCATAAAGAGCTTGTAGGCATGTGACAATAAGCTTATCGGTCTATAGTTTTCTAGTTTTGCGATGTCTCCCTTTTTGTGCATTATTATTATTATTGCATTGTCCCACTGGGAAGGTGTTGTTCCCTTCAGGAGACATGCATTGAAAAGCTTGCATATATTCTTAAGCAGTGTGTTTCCTCCTGCTTTAATAGATTCAATAACAATTTCATCTTCGCCCGGAGCTTTATTGTCCTTCATTTCTTTCAGCGATGCTCTTATCTCATCCAGGGTAATGTCGGGGATATCTTCTGAACCTTGGTTCTGTACATGGGGCAAGTTCTCTGGTGGATTTTGTTCCTTTTCTTTATATAGCTCTGGTTACGTAAATAACTATTATAAAATCATATTTTTCTTTTTTTAAAAGTTGGTACGATTACTTATGCTGTTGACATATGACATGGCAAGTTGTGATGAATAAAATCTCCTTTTTTGGTCACGTATGTTTTGTTATTAACGCTAATCCGAAATTGTTAAAATAATAAAGGTAATATAATGCTATAATATCAGACTGCGTTATACAATCACTATATAATATTTGTGTAAGACTTTTAAAGTGTCGATAAAATATCGTTGCATAAAGATCACCAAATACACACTACAAAACAATTTTATAGTTGTTGCATTAGATTTCTTTGAAAGTGTGGTACACAACCTCTAAAGAACTCTTATAATATCAAAATATTTTATAAAGTGGGCCCTTTTTGATCCTATAAATATCATATAAGGGTATTTAACCACGTTATAGGAATTTTAAGCTTCTATAAGACTTATTGTATAGCAGTTTATACTGCCTATATATAATTTATATTGCTAGTTGGGTATGGTAAAAGGTTCCATCAAGATATCAGGATAATGGAAGTTCAGCACGAAGGACGGAGAGGAAGAGGAGATGTAATCCCCTCCCCCCCCCCCATAAAAGGGAAAAATAGCATTAGTGTGTTTGAAATAAATATTTTTGTTGTTTGCTTTTTTCTTAGATATTTAATGTAACAAAAAAACCTTACGTGTTTCAACTTTTTTTTCTTTGCCATTTTTCGCATTCAGAATCTACTACAATATGCTATTCAGCTTCAGCATTATGTTACAACAAAAAAAAAATTTTGTTGACCAGTGTAATTCGTCAGGTTTTAATCTTAAAAGTATAAGCATGTTTTTCTAGCTTCCTATTCCTATTTGAGACTATTTTGTTGCAATCTATCGCTGTGCAACAATTTACTAGTTAAAATATATTAGACCATTTCCTAACACCCAGAGAACTAAAGGCAATTTAATTAGCACATGTTTAAATATTCTCCGCATATTTTTTTCACCTTAACTCAAAGGATTTCGAAAACAACCCTGTATATCTCAGACCACGGCTAGTTCGCATACGATTATTAACAATTCCTGCTTGCAAATTTGCCGGCATAATCACAGTGCTGGCGTACAAACAGGGCCTGGGCGTAAAACTGTGTCAACACGGCAAATTGTGCATGCGGCTATTGTAGAAGAGCCTATAAAAGATGCACGAGTCGTTCCGAGGCAGGACCGCGCCCGGGGCCTCTGTTTGGTTTTAATACATTTTCAATGAGTCGTCTTGTGCTCCTTCGTATCTTGAATCTGGATTTTAAATGGTCGTCGTTGGCAAGGCAATATGCTTTATACATGTGTTATTGAGTAGCGCAGGTGGGATATATACTAGATGAAAAACAAATTTTCTTTTTGTCGACGTTGCGGTTTTTTATTTGGGAATCCTCAGGGCTTGTTCAAGGCTTAACACATTAAAAAAACCGAAACAATTTAAATTAGACGATTTATTTTACGACTTTTAGAATTCGATAAATTTCCACTTCATGAATTTGTATTCACTCTGCCATTTATCTGCGCAAATTATTATCCTTCAGTCATCACAATAATTTAATTCTTTTTTTAACAACTGCTACATTTATTAATTTATCCATTACGTATTACAATATCACATTCACTACACTAGATGGTACGAATTATGAGGTAGTATTAACAACATTGAGGCCTACTGTAACTACTGAAACAAGTTTCCTCCTTACGAACTTTGATGTCAATATTACTTTGCCAGATGTATTGATTGATACGTCAGATATCTATCTATACTCTTCTCTCTCTCTCTCTCTCTCTTCGTCAGCCTTATCTGGTCCACTCCTGAACATATAGGCCTCTCCGAGTCTTTTCCATTCCTGCCGATTTTGCGCTAGTTGTGCCCAGTTTCTACCAGCGAGCTCCCTGATATCATCCAGCCAACGTCTCTGCGGTCTTCCTCTATTTCTTTTTGTTTCTCTGGGGCGCCAGTGAATCACTCTGTTTGTCCATCTATTATCTTCCTGTATTGCAACATGTCCCGCCCACCTCCATTTCATCTCGGCCATGTAACGGATCACGTCTTTTACCTTTGTTCGTCTTCTTATTTCTTCGTTTCTGATCCGGTCCCTTATGGAGACTCCAAGCATTGCCCGTTCCATTGCCCTTTGTGTTGTCTTCAATCGATCTGCACTACCCTTTGTGATTGACATTGTTTCGAGGCCATATGTTGCCACCGGCAAGATGCACATGTCATAAACTCTGCGTTTTAAATGTTTTGGAATATCTGGATTTCCTAGAACGTACTTTAGTTTTCCAAAAGCTGCCCATGTTAGCCTCACTCTTCGCGTTATTTCCGACTTTTGTTTTTCTTTTCCTAGTTTAATGAGGTGACCTAGGTATACGTATTCGACAACGTTTTCGATATTTTCGTTAGATAGTGATGAAGAGGCGCCCGATGGGGGACCCGCAACCCCACACTATACAGGGTGCCACAAATTCGAGTGCAAGCATGGGGATCTCGGTTATTAAAAAAGACACAAGGTCGGTTAAATTATGGCAAAGTTGTACATTTTGGTGCTCAACAAAATGCAACTTCGAGAATTGAAAAATTCCGAGTCTCTCTGAAGATATTCGAAAAAAACCGAATTCTTGCAAAAACCTTTTTATTGTTTCCTGAGCTTATTTGAAAAAAAATTTCAAAATAAATGACACCTTGTCATTGCCACTTTTTCTCCTCTACAAGATTACGTTGTCAAATTGAAAATTTGACGTTTCGTTTTTATTATATATATACATATTTTTTTAAATACGCCCCTGGATTTTGATTTTATTTCTAGTTCCCTTTTGACTTCCTTAAGGCAGTAAGGTGTCGCAACCATCCAAAAAAATTATTAGTTTTATGAAATAACACCTTAAAATTTATGAATCACCCATCTCTGTCTAACACATATTTTTATTCCATACATAAAATATTACTCCACTGTGAGATGGACTACTTCCATAAAATACATATTTTTATTCATAAATCCCTCTTTATTCAACACATTATTCTTATGGAAATAGGATAGTCAAGTAATTAAATTGTTAAAGAAAAAATAAAAAAAATAAATAAAAATTTATCGGGTCACCGTTGGAATATAAAAAAACAAAGCATGCAGTATCCTTGGCAACCCCAATATATTTTTGTTGATAAAGTCTAGGTATCAAAAACGATAATTATTATCAATTTTGATTTATTATAACTTGTATTTAATTTTCATAATGAGATTTTCATTTGAAGAAAAAAGAGATATGATAAAAATGTATTATCAATTCAGCAGAAATTCAGTTCGTGCTTTAGAAGTTTATCTTGAAACTTACCCTGAGATGCCCCAACCAAGCATTTCATTTATTCGAAAGCTAGATGCTAATTTATTCGAATATGGTTCATTTTCCAAAAAACGAGGAAAATATGGAAGCAGAACATAAGAAGAGGTTGCTATTGTTTTAAACCGGGTTTGCAATTTTATCCATTTGTTTCGTATGCACGTATCGTATCACAGTATAACGGGAGTGATAGGTATCGAACCAACTAACTAAATTGTTAAATGTTTCCACCCGTCAGATTGCCGCAGAGACAAATAATAATCGGACCATGAACAAAACAAGATTCTGGAGAATTTTAAGTGATTTAGGACAATACAAGTTGGTACTCAAAAAAGGAAAATCATTTGCATGCATCAGTCCGGATCCTCTTCCCAAGAAAGTTTCAGTTAAACAAGTTTAGCTAAATGATGTAGATAAGCTTTTAAAACCACACTTTGGACCGGATTGGAGAAATATTGGCTACGTGGATTTAACGTTCTATAAAAATGTTATTGACAATACAGATATGATGATTGCGATACTGAAACTTTGGATGACGGTTTCGATGCCATGGCCTCATATCAAGATATCAGCTTTTAATAAAGACGTCAGTTCAAGCCTATAGTATGGAGCTATATAGATGGCAGAACCTGTCTCTGAGATGACTTGGTCCCATAAGATTGGTTTAATTCAGCGCTTTGTGGGTTATTTACTTTACTTAACACACATAAATGACACTAAATTAAAAACATAGGGGTTAATTCAAGTGTTTTGAGCTACCCTTCTGGTAATGTTTTCTTTCTCTTTTCAAAGATTTCGAACATTACTGAGTCAAGCTAATTTAACGTAATTCGTGCGGCCACCAAGGCAATGAAGAGGTCGACGAACTAGCTAGAGAAGGCTCGTCAAAACCTCTTACAGGACCAGACCCATTCTGTGGAGTGGCAGGTCTTTAATCAGGACTCCATAGGAAAGGTACTAAACGAAAAGGCCCAACATGATGCTGGATCTCCTACCAGGACCTAATAAAATTATTATAATAATAGCGCTGTTGGGACTCTGGTGATATTAGGTTCTACATGAAAAGGAAAAATCTATCCTGAACAAAATTAACATGAAGGAAAATATAGCTGGTGACTTTAATGTCCATTTTAAGACTAACTGGGGATGCCCTAGGACTCTGCGACATAACGGGCAGTTTTGGTCTGCATAAGATAATAAATGAGGTAACTAGAGCCACAGCCTGTCTTATCAATATTTTTGTAAATTTTTCTAGTAGCTTTTATATTGCCGCAGTAATAGACCCTAATGTCTCGGGATCATTTCGAACAGTTGCTTGAATGCCTTCTGAGTGGGAAATCAGACAATGTTAAACGGGCAGCATGGAACTCCGCAGATACAGGTAATTAGTGTATCGTCATAAAATTATTGCTCTTAATCCGCCTATGAGATTCCGCAGAATCCTTGCGCAGGTATAAGGTTTTATAGACTTATATTGGTTAAACAGCGCTAACACGGCATCTAATCCACCTTTTTGGTTTCAATTCGCCTTTTTCAAGTTCACCGGGGAATATTATTATTAATTGTTTGCCCCTTTTATAGACTTATATTGGTTAAACAGCGCTAACACGGCATCTAATCCACCTTTTTGGTTTAATTCGCCTTTTTTAAGTTCACCGGCCAATTATTTACCAGCCCTTTTTGAGTCGATCTACTTATAAAAAAAAATAAAAGAGGTATAAAAAACTAAAAAACACCAGGGCAGCAAGTTTCAAATGGCATTTATAATTTTAAATATCAATATGCGGAGTTTCAAGTATTACCAAGAGGGCAACATTTTATGACCTGCGGAGACTCATACAATCATAACACAGGTATGTTTGTCAAAATTCCACAATTGTATGGCTGCTGCTGAATCGGGCTTTATAAGTGATATTAGAGTGAGTGTATGTCAAATTTAATAAATATATGTATATAATCATAGAAGTTTATAGCCAGTCATTCCCGGAAAAACTATATATAGTTATATTACATATAGGGCGGACAAGGGTGATAAAATTAGTTGGTTTAATGACACCCTAAGACATATGCGCGAACACCTAAACTTGTTGGGTGAATTAAGTAGACAATATAAGGAACCAAGCTACGCACTGGAATATAACAAATATACAAACAAACCTATAAAAAAGGTACCTGCGATGCTAAAAAGGAGCACACCGGCAACTTGATATAAAACTCCAATATTCCAACAAAATGCATATATGGCAAATCATAAACCCACACCGAGACTCTAGTAAAGAAGATCAAAATATTTGTGAAATTGGAGCTGATGAATTTAACACTTATTTTTTAGGAATTGCTCAAGATGATAAATAAAATATCTCTAAGTCAAGTGGATCCTGCTGCACTAGTAGTATCTCAAACCCAAAAACCTCCTTCTTCTTTAATGAGGTGACATTCAATAAAATGAGAGAGATCATTGACAGTTTAACAAACAAAAACAATTGTGATATCTATGGGCTCAATGTTGAGTCAATAAAATCAAATAAAAATACTATCATTTATCCCGTTACAAAACTTATTAACATCTGTTTCAAGGAAAATAACTTCCCCCATACATTAAAGGCTGCTCTAAAAACTCCGATTTATAAAAAAGGAGCTTCATCATTACCTGAAAAAAACTATAGATCTATCTCTGTTTTACCAATACTATCAAAAATTTTTAAAATATCAGGATTGCTGATTACTCCGAGGAGAATAGATATTGTACGAAGTCTTAGTTTGGATTTCGGGAAAATAAAGGGACAGTCATGGGCATTATGCACCCTGGAGTTTAATGCTGTATGGTTCTGCGACCTAAGCAAGGCATTCGATTGTGTGTCCCACGGAGTCCTTCTCTAAAAGCTTAAAGCGTACCTATTATTTTAGTTGCTCGAGCATTGAACTGCTGAGGTCGTATCTCTCTAACAGAAGTCAGCTACTGAGGACTGTCGAGGTGTCATCGTTGGAAAGTAAAGTACCACTGGTGTGCCATAGAGATCTCTGTTTTAGGACCGATCTTATTTTTGATCTATATTAATGACCTGCCACTAAGCGGCGCCAATAATACAAGATATAAACTTCTCGCTGATGATACTACGGTATCAGTCACTACAACTTCTCTTGAGGAGGTCGTGGAGGGACTGACGAGTATGCTAGACACTGTAAAGGCATGATTTAGTGCGCACAAGTTGCTTTTAAATAAAGACATAACTTAAAAAGTTGTCTTCTTCATTAGAAACACTAAAAAAACTAATGAAAACATCCCACATATAAAGTTATTGGGAGTACAACTGGATCCCGGATTACTGTGGGACACGCATATCGATTCCCTTGCAAAAAACCTTGGAAGCGACGTGTTTGCGCTCCGAGACCTCGCTGGTTGCGTTCCTAGGGGACATACGCTATCTTCATGGGGCCAGTAGCGCAACCAAGGGGGAGGCTGCCCGACTACACCCCCCCCCCCACCTTCCCCCGAGCGAGCGTAGCTCGGGTCGTCTAACTACCTGTTTACAAGAAATGTTAACTCATCAGTACCTAAGATAGGTAAAATTACACAAAAATTGAAAGGAGCCTGGCTGTTTTAGTGATTTTCTGTTGTGTTTTTGATTTTTCTTACTTGAAAACCAAGCACCATCATAGAAGAAGGGCGTGGCACCCAAAAATTTTTCGTCTGCGGCGCTATTTTTTTTTCCGCCCCCTCAAGCTTACTTTCTGGTTGCGCCACTGTATGGGGCCATGCTGCCCGGAGCTCAAGAGTCTTTGCACTGCAGCGCAGAACAGTGCGGATCGTTGTTGGACTAGGCTACAGGGATTGCTGCAGGTCAGCATTAAGACACCTAAAAATACTGACTCTACCAAATGCATACATCCTGGAAAATATTTTATTATTGAAGGGAAATGGATACCAATGTAGAACCCACCGCGAAGTGCTTAATAATCACATTAGACATCGTGATGATATTGTCACTAAACATTGTCGATTAAAGAGGTGTCAGAATGGCCCAGGGTACTTGGCTGTTAAAATGTTCAATAAAATCCCACTGTCTTTACGGGAACTACCAGGCACACATTTTAAAAATAAAATAAAAAATATTCTTGTAAATACCCTGTTTATATTCAAAGATTTTGACTGTACGACTAAAGTTTGACATATGATTTTATTTTATACTATTTTAACCTCTAGTATATGTCTAACTAGATGTAGTTTTAAGCTACGTTAAGTATTTACAACTATTGTACTGATATGTATGTTTACCTCATGACCTGTGTAAGTGTATTTATTGCTGTGCCTTGAATAAATTATTTATCTATCTATTTGCCTATCTATCTATCAGAAGAAAAAGCCAAAAACATTATATTCTGTCATTGCGAAGGACTTTTAAGAGTACGCTTGGCAGTAATGTGGAAAACCAAACCAAAGGTGTCACTGTTGAGACTCTAGAGAAAGATGCAGTTGTGAGAATTAGCACTCTAAAGTTAAGGAGGGCCACAATAAATCTTACAGGCAGCAGTGACAAAAAGGCAGGCGGGCTACCTTCTTAGTATTTATCAGTCTATGTGATTGAGTTCGTGCCATTTTATTATTAAATATCACTCTTCCTAAATTTTGCTCTTTGTGCTCAGGAAATAAAAATAATTTTACCTCACTAATTAATTACACCGCATCAAAATCTACACCAGACATTATGGTGCCGCATTCTCGGAAACCCCCAACTTAAAGTCGAGTTTTAACACCTTGAATTTGTTACGGTCTTGATATGTTTCGGACCCACACATATAAATGGTTACTTTGCCTTTGAAATACCCATTGACTGTTAATTTTTCTCGATGAAAAATCGTTTTTGTAAAACTATTAATATTACTCGATCCAGCAGCGATGAAAAATCATTTTGTGATTTTAATGGGCCTTTTGATTAATTAAAAATCACAAAAACGAAAATACTGTCAGACGCGAGGATCGATAGCACTTATAATTAAGGTACCATGAATCAGGTGTGTCGATGTTGAAGAATAATTATTATTAAATTTTAATAATATTAATTAAAAATGCATATTAGAATTCATTTACAGCAAAATACAAAATATTTTTGACATTGTCATTTTGTTAAGAGATATTTTGCTTGTAATTTTTTATTTCTATACCTATACTTGATGCAAAACAAAAACCGATGCACGTCATCAATCAGCTGATAAAATTGTAAATCCGTAAGAGAACACAAGGAAATTAAATTTGAGCAAAAAATATTAAAACTTTACGCAATACTGAATACGCTACAAACTTAGAGTATTCTTCTTTCATACGAACCCACTTAGGTATAGCAAATATTTTGTTTATTTAAGCTTGTAAAATTTAATATAATTTGAATTTTATAGGCCGACAGTTTGCAACGGAACTGTGAACGGTGCGGTGGCGCCAGCTCGTTCGATGACTTGGTTTGACGTTTAATGCAAAACTAACCTTAATTGTTTTGTGGTTCCGTGTTGCTGTGCGTCCATTTTTTGACAAAAACTCCAGATCTTTTCATAAAAAGCATTAAAAAACTGTTCTTTTAAGAAGAACAAAAGTGCAGATACATATCTTTGTCGATTACGTTGTTTACTATTTGTGAAAAATGCCGAAGCATTTAAATAGCTATATATTTTATATCTACTTTACTAATTTTTAGCGTGTAGCAGCTGTCCTAAATTTGAATATGTCCATGCACTGTAAGCGCAGTTTCAACAACAGTTAAGCAAAATAATTTATTGGATTCACCTAAAAGTAAACGTTCTTATTTAAAGGGAGTTGTAAATGTGTCATGATTATATACCGGGTGTTGCATCGTCGAGCGGGACATAGGAAACCCCATGTAATTTTAAGTGGGGTCAATTATTGGCTTCCCTAATTATTTTAGAGAAAAATTCTATTTAGGTTTATTAAAGAGCACTAAAACCCACATTCAAAAGAATAACTTTAGATATTTACGGGTTATCGCCGATTTCTTTTTAACTATTTCTCCTTTTTATGGCCCCGTATTTGCGGGCACCAGTCAAGGTAAAAGATGACTGTCAAATAAAGTTGTCATTTTGAAAGGTGTGCTTTATTGTTATAAAAACTCGTACATCGAAAATATTAAAGGTGTATTTATGAGTACAAATTAATCTGAATAAAACTAAAATAAAGTATCCAATTACAAGGTTAATTATGACATTTTACATGTTTCAATATTTTACTAATTAATAGGTAGGTACTATTAAATTGTTAGAACTTTAGGATTTAAGAAGATGTTCAAATATTCCTCCATTGACTGCTAGACAATAACCGAGGCGATCATAAAATTCTCTTCTTACATTCGCTAGTTGGTAAACTGAAATTCTTTTGCATTCGGCAGAAATAGCATTTTTTAACTTGTCTAGATTTGGGTATTTTTTATCTTTGTATATCCTGTTTTTTAAATGGCCCCAGAGAAAGAAATCATTTAGCGATAAATCAGGAGACCTGGCTAGCCAATTTACTGTATGATTTAAGCCAATAACATCTCCATTAAAAGCACGGTTTAAATATTCCCGGACAGCCAGGGTACTATGTGCCGGGCAGCCATCCATTTGGTACCAAACTTCCTGATTTTCCCTGGCGGCATCATGTAAAGTAGGTAAAATATGATCTTTAAGTAGTTCCAAAAAATATTCTGCATTTAAATTTCGTGTAAGAAATAATGGCCCGATAATATTTTCTCCGAAAATCCCAGCCCATACATTAACTTTTTGTGGATATTGCGTCCTTGTTTCCACAAACCTGTGTTGGTTTTCTTTGCTCCAATATCGATAATTTTGAACATTGGGTTCATTGTTTAAGGTAAATGTGCATTCGTCAGTGAAACAAATGTTTTTTAAAAATTCCCTATCCATGTTTGCTCTTTCCATCATACCAAAACAAAACTCCTGTCGTCGTATTTCGTCCCTATCTCTTAGCTCTTGGTGCTTTTCATATTTGTATGAATCATATTTATGTCGTTTCAAAGCTCGTAACGCTGTGGTGTGATCTAATTCTATGTCATCCTCAAGTTTTCTTGTGCTGATCTTCCCATCATTTTCTTCCACGCACAATAAAACTTGCAAGTCCCTATCATTTCTTGCATCACTTCTTTGTTCCTGCCTTTCTTCACATCTGCAGTTATTTATTACAGTGCCTTTTGTCTCAAATTTCTTGATAGTCCTTTCGACTGTAGATTTTGCAGGTATCGGTCTATTCGGATACAGAGCAGCAAACATGTCTGACACATTTTGATAACTATTTCCTTGATAATACCATTTAATCATCAATATTTTTTCTTCAGAAGTGTAATTCATGGCTAATATTTTCGATGTACGAGTTTTTATAACAATAAAGCACACATTTCAAAATGACAACTTTATTTGACAGTCATCTTTTACCTTGACTGGTGCCCGCAAATACGGGGCCATAAAAAGGAGAAATAGTTAAAAAGAAATCGGCGATAACCCGTAAACGGGCTCATCAGAAATATCTAAAGTTATTCTTTTGAATGTGGGTTTTAGTGCTCTTTAATAAACCTAAATAGAATTTTTCTCTAAAATAATTAGGGAAGCCAATAATTGACCCCATTTAAAATTACATGGGATTTCCTATGTCCCGCTCGACGATGCAACACCCGGTATAGGTTCTATCCATGACACTATTTATGGAATGTATTAAACAAGTAAGTTGTATTATTCAAAAACTAATATTTTACATGGGTTATGCTTAAGCTGTAATTTTTTTAGAACATCATGTAACTTTGACAACTTTAAGTAAGAAATTAAAAGACAGACAACTGTTTGTCTTAACTCTTTAAGAAGCCTATTAAAGGAAATAGGCTTCGGATGGAAAAAAGATGAACCGAGGCGAGGGCTTATGGAACTTTCTCATGTAGCTTAGTATTTTTGAAAGAATAAATTAAAGAAAAAGAAGCATCCTTGTACCAATTCGTTTTCTTAAATGAAACATGGATTTTTCAGAATGGTACCATTGGTCGATCTTGACAAGATGAAAATAAAAGAAGTATTAAATCTACTAAAGTTGACGGTAAAAGGTATTATGCAGTATATAAACTATGGGAAGTTTACCTAGGTAAAACATATTTTTATAGGTACATAATACTTCATGCTGGTAGTGAAGATGGTTTTGTTGAGGGTGCATAGGCAATTTTTCCTTTTAAAACTAAGCTGAGCGACTACCATGGAGAAATTAATCAGCAAGATTTCCTACAATGGTTCACTAATAAAATTAATTATTTGAGTTAAAAAAATTTTCCATTGACTCAAATAAATATTTTTTTCCTATTAGCCAAACAAATATGTATTTGAAAAATACCAAGGGATTATTTGCCTCAATTGGTATAATCTGATTTGATACAAATTACTTTTTATTTGGAAATAATCACTAAATACAAAATTCAAGCAAATATTTATTTCCTTAACACTAACCTAACTTAAATAAGCCGTTTCAATGACTTAAGGTTAATAGGTTAAAAGTTAAGTTAACAAAATGTTTATTTGATTGATATTTATATATATTTTATCAAGTGTATATTTATTTTACTTTTGTTTTACATGTATTTGCCGTAACAACAACGTTATTTAATTAAACAATTTAAGTGATTTGATTTAAATAAACCGGTAATTTCCATCCAAGTGATTGTTTTTTTATTCAAGTACATAATTGTTTAACTTGTCTTTTATATTTATTTAGACCAAGTATAAATTTATTTGGTTTAAACACCTTCTCTTAATTTTCAATAGATCAGAATGTTCATTCAAATCAGTTCTTATTTTATCCAAGTACGTGTTTATACAGACGTCACATAAAAATAAGAAATATTGAAATGTTGCTATTGAATATGGTTTAATCAGTACCTATACCATAATAATCACAAACCTTATCAAATTGTTTATAGTGTTCAAATAATAAGGCAAACTAACAGAAAAAAGAAATTCTTGCCGAAAATAAAGGTTATGACAAATTACGCGCACGCGCACAACGATTTTTACATAAAAATAACATAAAATTTAAAAGATAACCATCTTATTTTATTTTTATGTTATGTTATCTTGCTGTATAAACCCACCATTAGTAGTTCCCCTTAAAATATACGTCAATAAAACATTATAGAGAAGTTAATAACTTTGATAAAAAATTTAAAAAAGGCAAATTTGCAAATATTATGTACAATAAAACAAAGAAGATTTCACTCTCACTCATAAATTTCTACAAGACAAAATCGAACACCAATAACCAAAAACGCGATGATGATTTATCAGGCCACTTTTGTATAACCAATCAAATTACTCAAAACCCAAAGTAGGCGACAGGAGTTCATTTAAATATTTAATTACTAGTTTGGATGACGAAATTGTTTAAAAAGTTCGGCAATGAATGATTTAAATTAAAGTTAAAGGTATTTATTTCTTAACTTGAAATGTACTTCGATTAAATAATTAGTTATTTGTAAATATTTGGTTGTTTTATATTAAGGATTTAATGTAAATACATAATTATTTAGTTTAAATGACCTAGACACTTAAATAGTTCTCTATTGGGTGATTTAACTAGCGATTAACGTGACTTAGTTCCTAAATAAAAATTAGTTCGATTAAATAATTAGTTATTTAGATTTTGTTATTTTAGTGTTTTTTTGGTAAGATATTTGTTTGAAGGGTTCTATGATTTGACACAAATCCACCAACAGTCAAGTAGTTTTGCAAATAAAACGAAATACTCTCATTTATTTCAGTTAATTAAAACTTAGTTAATTAAAATCACATTTATTTATTACCAATAATTATTCATCAAATAAATCAGATTATTTGATTAAGGGAGCACAGTTTTATCAGTGTTCAAAAACCAATTATTGAAAAATCTGTGATTGTAATAGACAACGCCCCATACAGTATGTTGTTAACAAAAATACCTAACACATCATGGAATAAAGCTGCAATTCAAGAATTGTTAACTACTAATAAAATTAAATTTGATTATGCAATGTTCATAGCCGAACTTTTACAATCATTAATAGGTGAAAATCATCAACACCTCTCTTTCTGGAGTCCTCCATGGCCCTTTTTCCGCCCTGTCTACTCTTTCTCTTTTCCCCAGACATCTACAAGCATGCTATATAGGATAGCTAATTATTTTGGTTAAAAAATAACTGAAGCTTTGCCGTCATGTATAGTGTATTCCTGCTCTTATTATATTTAGTAACTAAATCAATATTCTATTACTCGCTCATTCTGCAATGCAAATTATGACCAAAACTGTTGTCGACGCCAATCAATATTTATTAATTTTACCGAATAAATATTGGGAATTTCAGAAAATGCTAAAAAAAGAACACTAATCTAACATAATCTAACAAAAATAGTTAACAGATTACCATGAAACAGTTAGATATTGATTGGCATTCTTAACTAAAAAGATTCTCAATACTCTTACAGCATAAATCATTCTTTGCGATAAAAAAAAATATTAAAATAATTTCTTCTGTAACTTTTTGCTGTTGATCTGGTCAATTATAATTCTTTAAACTATTTTGCGGAACTCGATTTATTTACGTGAACAATATTATTATATCGGTAAGATTTATATTGAGTAGCTTTAAAGAGATCAAGGCTTTTTTACTGGTTGATGTACGTGAGAAAATTTGATTTTACGCCTATACCGTATCGCCTGCATCTTACTTAGTTTTGACCCTGATTTATACTCCTTGTTTTCTGACAACTTATTTTTCTCAGATACATCTATGATGATTAGGCATGACGTTCCTCTAAGTCGTATAAATCAACATATTATTATGTCGTCTGAAATAAATACATACAGTGTGTCCCGCTTTTCATGAATACACCCTAATATCTCAGTTATTAATAATGAGATTTTCTTGAAATCTTGGTGGTAATTGTATGTTGGAAAAATTAAGTATTTGGCATAGTGAACATGTTTATTTACTATTGGCGTGCGGTGTTGGTGGGGTAAAAAAAGGCTTTTTTTTGGAAAAGGATATTCGAGGTTATTTTAGATAACTGTTTCTATCAGATTTAGAATAAGCATCCCCAAAAACCCCTTAATTCATATTTTCAAAATCTCAAGAGCTGTTTTTAGCAGAAAAAAAGTCTTGTTTTAATAAATTCTTTATTTGTAACTGTGCTAACAAAATTACGTTATTTTAGATGTCTTTGTTTTTAACATAACTACCTTCTAAAACAATACACTTTTCAACAATTCTTCTTAAACGTACAATCACTTTTCTTAAAGTTTGGTGAGTAATTTCCTGACACGCTTGCCTAATTCTCATGCAAAGTTCCTCTCTATTACGCGGCCGAGTAGCATACATTTTATTTTTCAAGTGCCCCCACAGAAAAAAGTCACAAGGGGTAATATCCGGCGATCTGCGGGGCCATGGTTCTAAAGGAGAATTTCTACCTATCCACTTCATACGGAAAGTTGCATTTAAAAAGTTCCTAACTATCATGGAATAATGTGCGGGGGCACCATCTAACTGAAAGATTAAGTTTTGTTTCTGTGCTAAAGGCAAATCCATGAGAAAATCATAAAAATCATTTAGTAAAAAATTTTGTCCGGTCAAGTTATCCAGGAAAAAAGGGCCAACAATTCGTTTGTTAAATATGCGACACCACACGTTCACTTTTTCACTGTACTGGTTTTTGCAATTAATTACCCAATTCGGATTTTCGGCTGCCCAAAACGTACAATTTTGACTAGATACCACACCGTTTGTCGTAAACGTTGCCTCGTGCCCCCTTATACTACCATTTGGATTGTTTCGAACTTCTGCAAAGATACGTTCGTCGTGATAATATCTTTGATGTAAATTGTACCTCCTTGGTTTTGTCTTGAAAACCGCTCCAGTCCTTGAGAACAATCACTTTATATTGGCAACGGTATCGTGAGTAATTGGTGCTCGATCCTGATGCCTTTCATTGGATATTCCAGCAACCTGACGCGTAGGTCTTTCATTATTACCAAATAAGCGGATAATTTCTACTTTTCCTCCAATTGTAAGAACTACTCTTCGGTTTTCTGCTATCTTATTAACACTTAAGTAACACTGCTTCACTTATTGACAATTCGTACGAATTACTTAATGTCAAACAAAAACTTTTTGTTTCAAAGCACTCTTTGCTTAATTTGTTTAAAAACAAAACAGGTCAGCATGCCAACAGAGCGCGCGTATCCTAGCAAAATTTTGAAAAAACCTAAATCGTAATTATGGTAATTGAGATTTTGAAAATATGAATTAAGGGGTTTTTGGGGATGCTGATTCTAAATCTGATAGAAACATGTTATCTAAAATAAGCCCTAATATCCTGTTCCAAAAAAAAGCCTTTTTTACCCCACCAACACCGCACGACAATGGTAAATAAAAATGTTCACTATGCCAAATACTTCATTTTTCCAACATACAATTACCACCAAAATTTCAAGAAAATCTCATTATTAATAACTGAGATATTAGGGTATATTCATGAAAAGCGGGACACTGTATATTATTTATTAAATGAAATGTGTTCAATTTAATTTTAATACATTTTATTTCGTTTATTAAATCTCATTAAATGGTAGTTTATCTAGCGGGGTCGTGATTTCATCCATTTTTTTTTACTTATCCCTCAAAAACAGATCAAATTTTAATGATTTTGTGTGCACTTGTTTGTAATATTCAGTTATTCAAAATCGGAAACACGAATGAGACAGATAATTTTGTAACACACAAATTAAGAATTTTTGAAAAAAGAATTCTAAATACCAAAATAAAAGTGTCTAGAGGATTTTTTGTAACATCTGAAAATATTGAGTATTTGAATGTAGTAGATAGAAGTGGTCAGAAAATATATTAAATTTAGACCTTAGGACTGCGACCATGCACGATTTTTGTTGGATATAGAGCAGAGACATGCATTAAGCAATCTATTGGTATAAATACTATAGGTGGTGTTCCAAAACTTATTGCCCAGTTTCTTTAATTGCCCAATCAAAATGAGTATACCGGGCATTATTGTCGGCTATCCTCAACCTCTCTTTTGGCTGCTTCTGGGACAGATCTGTTGACCGTAAAAAGACATGGTGGCTGAAAATCGAATTCGGTCGCCGAAAGCTACATCGAAACGTCTAGTGAAAGCAAGCAAGGAGGACTTTTTCCCGGAAGCGGAGAATATGGCCTCGACATCTAAAGATACTCTCAATCTCAACATCCACAAACTTCTTTCATATTCAAAATATTTCCAGCAAATTGTTAGGCACATCAGCATTTGGCATTAATTTATCTAACTGTAAAGATTTTATTGCTAATATTTACAATAAATGAGTTTTCATATAATCGTATAGGTAAGGTATGTTTTTAATTTAAAAATGTCTGCCTTGAGCTTAATTTCATTTAAAATGTTATTAACAGACTAGTACGGTAATAAATTAAAAAAAACACTAGTGCGGTATTAAAGGATATTTATGACATTTTAAAGAGTGTCAAATCATAGTCATTACATGGCAGTTGTAAGATAAAATTAACGTTGTTGAATAAAAATATTGAAACCTTTATTCAGAAATTATTTTTTATAATACATTTTCAAAAATAGTCAATTACTCAACATTCAATAAACAAAATAATTGTCTCATAGTTTTTTGTTACTGTTTAGACAATATACATACTTGAGAGCCCCAGCTGGGATATTTCTGACTTTAAATAATTTAACATAACAAATATCTTTTATGAAATTTATCGAATTCAGATCTGTTTTGGAGGGGTTAAGGAAACCTTCATTGACTTGACTATACAGTGAGTCAGTCGGAAGAAATGTCTAAATTAATTTAAAATTCAGCGGTGTGTTTTTTTGGAAAAACGCTCGGACGTATACAGGATAGCCCAAAGATAAGTTACGACCATCAACTTAATTTTTTCAAGTAAAAATATATATTTTTTATTTCATTTTTGAATTTTGCATCGAATTCTAAATATGTTTTATGTATCATGTGCTATATCGAAACAATTACGATTGAACACATCAATAAGTAAGACCTGTTTATTTAAACAGAACAGAACAACAAATCAAATTAAATGTTGAAAGTGTACGCCATTTACGGCTTGACAATATCCAAGGCCATTAATAAACTTTCTTTGCACGTTTTCAACCATTTTCGGAGTTATGGCACTCACTTCTCTTCAGATCCTCTCTTTCAACTCCTGCAGATTGTTTGACCTGTCAATAAATATTTTCGATTGAAGGTAACCCCACAAATAGAAGTCCAGCGGAGTTAGGTCTGCCGACCTAACAGGTCATTTATTAGGTCCTCTCCTTCCTATCCACCGATTGGGAAAGGTTTCATCCAAATAGTCTGGGTCCAATGGATTGGAAAATAAAGCAACTAATGCTGGAATTAATTCAAGTTGGAGAAATTTGTTTTTTTGAGGTTACTGCCTATGAACCTCTATCACCCAATGGGGGTTTTCTGTTGCCCAACAACGACAATTTTGTCTATTCATATTACTAGTCAAACAGAACGTAGCTGCATCGGAAAAAATAATATCTTTTACTAAATTATCATCTAGATTGCATATATTTTGCATGCGTTCACAAAACTCATTTCTCCTATCGAAATCATCTTCAAATAACTTATGCACTGGAATAACTTTGTATGAGTGATATTTGTGTTTCTGAACTATTCGGTGAACTGTGAAGAAGGGATTGAGGGGTTTTACTATCCCCTTTGTGTAAATAAAAACCTCCTTTTTTTCAAGTTAAAATATGTCTATTTTTTGTATTAAAAGTATATGAACCCATTATAAAATTGCCTATTATACAAATATAAGTAATCACGTAATTAGCCTACATTTATATATCCGTAACTAACAATTGGGTTGAAGCATAGGACGATTTTAACCTAATATTTGCATTATCTGATAAGCGCGTTTTTAGTATATATGTGGTTAACAATCCTTTACCCGCGTCGTCCAAAAGTGCATCATACCATTCAATGCCATCAATTAACTGTAAAGTTACAGTTTCCGAACCATTCATTACTGGTAGAAGACCTGATGCAGTTTTAGTATCGAATTTTTGCGCCATCGTTGTTGTAGCTTTGTCAAAATATACTGAATCTGAGTCGGGGGAAACCCCCAACCTAGATTGTAAAATATCTTGACTAGCTTTTAGATATAGTTCTATCTGCTGTATATATTCCCTAACTTTATTTATTAACTTAGGTTGGTTTGCTTTCACTTTAAATTTTTCTCTAATGGTCCTTAATTCTACAGCATAATTTTTAAATTTAGTTAGCTTACGTTGATTATATTTATCCTTTGGCCTATCTTTTGTATTGTCCTTTACTAAATTTCTCTTGAATACTTTGATTTTATCCAGTAAGTATACAAATTCAGTGGGTATCGACATCCCATTTTTGTATCCACTAATTTAACCATGCTCCTTTAATTCCAGTAACCATATTTTATTGTCACCTAAAAACCTAAAATGTTCCTCTTCTTACTTTATACTGTTTCTCGGCTTCTCCCGATTTCTTCCCGAATTTCTGCACGCATCCTCTGTACCATCGCTCTTGTAACTCTTCTATATATACACCAACCAACGAGAATTGCCAACAATGCAATAATAACGATACTTCGGACATCCTGGATAGAGCCAAAACCATGGGTACTGGGGCTATTAGTTTGGCCGCCGCTATTTCCTGCTTGAGCTATGATTATTTTCTCTTTGCTGTGCGTCTTGCCCATTTCGTTGAATTTTAACCCTTGAACTATCCTGGCAGGATCGCCATGTGAAGAAGGGATTGAGGGGGTTTACTATCCACTTTGTGTAAATAAAAACCTCCTTCTTTTCAAGTTAAAATATGTCTATTTTTTTGTATTAAAAGTATATGAACCGATTATAAAATTGCCTATTATACAAATATAAGTAATCACGTAATTAGCCTACATTTATATATTAGTAATCATAACATAATATACTACAGGGTGTACAAATATGAATCTCACTACAACTAAAGAATAAATATATTTCCATTTATTTTTATTCTTATACTACAGAACAACAGATTTCCGCATGTGTAATTTAGCGCCAATGCGAGGAGTCGATGGATTTCCTTCCAAGGAACGTAAAACGTCAAGTTGTTTATTTTTATTTCGAGCATTACTCCTGCATAAAATTTCAATTTTTTCTCGTTCCGTTAACTTCACCATTGTGAAAACCGCAACTTTACAACAACGCTTGACAATTACTTATTTGAAGTAAAATTGTCATACAGTTTCTATGGGACTAAACGGGACAAGTCAATATTCAGAAATACCAGAATTTAGAACAAAAACAAAGAAAAGAGACACACGAAGGAATGTTTTGCTCGATTTACAAATAAATTCTCAGAAATACGGTCTTACTTATCGATTTGTTCAATCGTAGTTTTTCGATAATTGTTGAGTTTAGATATAGGAGATGGTATATGAAACATACTTAGAATTCTATACAAAATTCAGAAAATGAAATATAAATGGAAACTTAGAAAAAAAACAAGCTTTTCATCCTTTTGTGGAAAAGTGATTAAAGGATTACTGATAAGAATATCAGAAAAAAAAATTGTATAGTATTTGTAGAATTATATCGTAATAAAATGCAATAAAACCCTCATTATCCCTTTGACCATAAAATAAATAAGGAAATCCCAAATTTTAAAACCTTTTCGAGTAGAGCCGGACCAGGTCAAATTTGATGATTTATATTGAATATTTATATTTTGAAGAAATTTACAAAAAACGAAAACTGCTAGAAGTATTAAAAGCTTTTAAAATAAATAAGGAATACGAGTGTGACAAACTTGCAGCAGAAAATAGACATACAGTGTTGCGTCTTCCTCCATACTATTGTATATTCAATCCTATTGAGCTAATATGGGACCAATTAAAATCCAATATTAGGAGAAATAATATTTCTCCTACATTAAATGCATCTGTATTAGAATTAATTAAAAACGAAGTAAGAGAAATTTCTGCAGACAGCTGGAAAAACTGTGTACAGCATGTGCTTAAGGTGGAAAATTCTTACAATTGTATGATTACAAATGTTCAACCCTTAATTATAAGTTTAGGCTTAGATGAAGATAGTGATAGTGATACAGAGTTAAATTTTGAATAAATTGTCAATAGTTTTTAAGAATTTAATTAATTTTTATTGTACTTGTTATCCTAATAGTTATACTTTGAAATTATATTATTTTCAATTATCATTAATTGTTATCATTATTTTACATTTAATTTATTATAGGTACCTAAAACTAAAAATACCTGTCTATTTATTTTAAATTATAAAAATAAATCATGTGATGTAGGTACATTTTCAAGCCGACCCTGATCCCATTTATTCAACTTTGAAGAGGTTGAGGCGTATACAATAGGATTTAATCAGGTAGATTATTTATGGCAGTAAGAGTCAACGGTATAATTCTGCAAATATTATAGGAACAAACCTGAACTAACCTTAATGAAAGGGATTCCCAGCATTGTAGTGACTGTTTGGAAAATCCTCTACTATGTGTCTTTATACTGCGCCTTGTAAATGTTGCTACCTTCAAAATATTTTGGCTGCCCTATTAATTTTACATTAAAATTGTATTAGACCCTTTTGAAGGTTATTTCAGGTTAGTTCAGGTTAATATTCTACGAGAAAAGCAATTAAGCTTTGAACCCTGCTTTTTATTTAGTTATTTTTTTACTTACTTTAATTGCAATAAAAGTTAAAGTTAACTCTGCTTATAGTCTATCTTCAAATGATGCAAAGTAAATCAATCAAAACCGTCTTCTCCATGGGCGTGCAAGATTTTTCGGCTTGTATAGATTTAAGTAGGCCTGAATTTTTAAATTTGTGCAGAATTAGTACAAGTATCGACATTAAATTCAAGTTTTGTCTTCAAATATATAAATTAATTTTTAAGCTTAAAATTATGTACAGGGTCTTTGATTATATTTACGTGAACTCTAGAGCATTTATTATTAGAGATAGAAAAAAATCCTATATACAAAAGTTCTAGGGTTTTTCTTCTATTATCTTTTGAAGTTTTCAGAAAAAACAAAGTCGCATCGAAAAATGAAAAAATATAGGCAACTTCAAGTTTTTTAAATGTCAAGCAAACCATGGAAACAATTCATAAAGCGTAATAAATAACTTAACAATTGTTTCCATGGTTTGCTTGACAAGTTTATCAACCTTCTTTTCGATTTATTTATATTTTAAGCTAAGATATGTCAAAAATGGCTCACCCAAATGTCATCAACATATATATATTTGGAATCACGAAAAAAAGATCTTTCATTTTAGCGCATAATATACAGGGTGTTCTATTTAAAAAACTTGAAGTTGCCTATATTTTTTCATTTTCCGATGCGACTTTGTTTTTTCTGATAACTTCAAAAGATAATAGAAGAAAAACCCTAGAACTTTTGTATATAAGATTCTTTTCCATCTCTAATAATAAAGGGTCTAGAGTTCACGTAAATATAATCAAAGACCCTGTACAGAAATTTAGAAAGCAATTTTATCAAAACTAATTAGGGTCTAGGTACTTATTCCGTTTCTAATCTAATCATTTTATTCCTTTTTTTGTACCTAATTCTAGTTACCTGTTTGTTAATTATGTGGTTATTATGCCGTTATGGGTGCTTCTATTGGTATAATACACCTATTTGTATCTATACATACCTACCTTGGGTGTTTGTTTTTCAGTGAAACGAATTAAAGTGTGAAGTGTCAGTGTTTTTTTAATTAAATATGGAGAATTTTCAACAATTGCCTAAACGCCCTAGAATCGGTCCATGTACAGGGTTATCCAACCAAGACTAGACAAGGCGATTTTTTGACTTTTCCTGTACTTTTATAAAAAAACTGAAATAGCCATCTTAAGTCATTTTCTCCCGCGAATTCGAATATCTTGAGCAAAAAACAATTGAACATCAAACAAAAGTACTAGGGGTCACTTTGATATTTTTTTAAATGGGATGCCGTATTTTTAATGAGCTTATCCGATTTCTCTTATAAATTTTGATCTAAAATGTTGGATTTTTAATTCAAAAACGCCTTTTTTCTTCAGTTTTAAATTCGGAAAATGTTCGTCTACCGTAAGATTAATACCTGATAGATGGATACCCGTTTCACCTCTTCACCCTTTAACCTGCTTTAAAGCGTCCGTCAGTTAGACAAAATAATCAAGTTTCAAATTTCTATATATTTTTCACGAATTAATTACAAATAATGAAATATTCTTTAGAAGAACGGCTAAATGTAATAAAAAAAAATAAAAAAAAAAATAAAAAAAATAAAAATAAGTCCAACATTTTAGATCAAAATTTATATGAGAAATCGGATAAGCTCATTAAAAATACGGCATCCCATTTAAAAAAATATCAAAGTGACCCCTAGTACTTTTGTTTGATGTTCAATTGTTTTTTGCTGAAGATATTCGAATTCGCGGGAGAAAATGACTTAAGATGGCTATTTCAGTTTTTTTATAAAAGTACAGGAAAAGTCAAAAAATCGCCTTGTCTAGTCTTGGTTGGATAACCCTGTACAGTAAATGAAAAAAAAGTAATTCTTGACTGTTACGCTTCTATTAAAAGTAAGAATGCGGATATAAGTGTTGACAATGCAGTGCAATTTACAACAGATATGCTTAACGTTGGGAAAACAACAATATATAAACTTTTAAAAGAAGAAAAAAGTGTCGGAGTCAAACCTCCAAAAACTTCTCCAGGACGACCAAAAATTTCTAATGCAGAGAATAAGGCGAAAAAGTTCATAGCCTCTTTTTAGAAAAAGAAATTCCCACGCTGTACAAAATTTTGTCCTCAATCCGAGAAGACCAGGACTGTGTAGAAATACGCTTTGGAAATTATTAAAAAAAAATGGGTTTTCGGTGGAAAAATATAATAGGCAATCGATTTTAATAGACTGAAGCGATATCGTCTGAAGAAACTACTTAGGAAGCATCGGAAAAGTCAGAGAAGAAAACAAAATAGTTATTTATGATGTGAAAAATTGTGAAATGAGCGGAGCAAATTGAACAATTTCACGAACGAAATAAAATAACTTTTAACACAAATATCATACAATGTTTTTTGTATAACTGCCCTATTTCAATAATAAAATAGGGGAATTTGGAATGACATTAAACTTCAAAATGCATTTTAATATTCAAATAATCACAACGCCTACGCTATGGTTACTAACAAATACTTGTTTACAAATAAAAAAGATGCTGTCATTTAAGTAATTGCGTTCTTGTCCAATTTTTGTCTTTGGTTCTTGACTGCTTAATATGTTTGTCGATAGTGAAATAATTAATAAAAGTGTTGATTTGGTTGTTCCTGTGGATATTGAAGAGTCTGCAAGAAGAGCAACTTTGGAACTCCTACCTAAAAAATCAGCTCAGCAGTACGATATTGCTTATACCAATTTCCTGGCCTGGTGTAAATTGAAAAATGTAGAAGGGAACTTCAGTGAACCTGTTTTCTCAAATTCAAAAATATCAAAAATATGGAGCTCATCAACTTTGTGGAGCAAATTTTCAATGATCAAGTCAAGCGCCCTTGTTGTACAATTAATATTAATGTTCATAAGTAATCGAGTAAGTAATGATTTTTAAATATTGATAATAAAAATTTGCACTTCCTAAAATTATTATTATAATTTTATTTGTTTTCATCATAAGAAAATGTAGTGTTAAAAATATTTTTAACATTTTAATTTTTTAACTCGCTTCCACGTAAACAATCACTTTTAACACTGTTGACTGTCATTAAAAGTGTCACTTTTAATGGCAGTTGTACACAAAAATATTTTATCTAGGCGAAACATGGCTAAATGAGGACCACACTGTGACTAAATTTTGATAGGATGAAAATATTATAAGTTCAATGCGACCTTTTTTGAAAGGATTGTCCACAGGATTATGACCGCCATCTGGAAAAGGACATTAACTGATCATAACCCATATTGAAAGTTCTGAAGGCTTCGTTAAAGGTGGTCTACTGATGTTTCAATCTAAAAATACAGGAGACGAACCAAGAAGGCATAAATGCCGATGTCTTTGAAGAATGGTTCGAGCAAATGTTGTATCTTATACCAAAAGATGCAATAATTGCATTGGATAATGCAAGTTATCACTCTAGGCTGACGGAAAAATTACCGACAAGTGCGTGGCGTAAAAGTGAAATAACACAATGACTAAGTTTAAGACAAATCGAATTTCCATTACATTCCTTTAAAAAAGAATTATTGGTACTAGCCAATTTACATAAAAATGCATTAAAGAAATATGTGGTCAATGAAATGGCAAAGTTACGAGGAATATCTGTGCTCAGACTCCCTCCTTACCACTGCGAATTAAACTTGTAAGATTCTATATTATACATACCTTGTTTTTGTAATTATATTCTGTAAAATAGTACCACCCATTGTAATTTATTAGTTAATACGATTTTTTAAATATTTTCATATGTTATAAATACCTACGAATATAATATAATACAATTTTAGGAGAATAGTCATGTTTAAGATTTTTAATTTGAAAACTTCCCCAATACACTATCCTGGCTAAGGGATTTACCCAATAACAATGGTAAATCCTCAAATATAACAATGGCTTGCGATAAATTCAGGGTGGACCTACCTAAACAATGCTCATTATGTGGATCCTTTAATGTAAACACAATATATTTTAAGGGATGAAGTTTAAATTGTTCTTGATACTCCGGTATGCGTCTTGAATATTTAATGAGCATTTATTACCTCGCGCCATTTAAAGATAGACTATAGTTTGTCTACTCCTAGTTAATATTATTATAATTTATAATTTAAAGTGATAATTATGTTCCTATGTCATGTCTGAATTTCGAATATGTTGAATGTAATACTATGGAATATGTTGAATGTATGAATATAATTATAACCAAAAAAAAAAAATGATACGCCACTGATTTTTTCAAAGCAGTTATTTTTCCATTAATTATCATTCGTTAGTAGATAATAATATATATACATACTTATGATTATCAAAGAAATAATTTAAAATCTGGGGCAGGGGCAGATTTTTAAAAAAAATAACTTTATATATTTTATCTTGTCATAAATTTATTTAACAGCTTAGAACGTTTTCCTTTAAAATAAACGCTGGTCATAAAAAGCGATAGGTGCCGAGAAGGTGCATTGTAGTCAGCTTTATTGTATTTTTTATCGCCTCTGAAATGCTCTCCGCGACTATTTCCGCCATTTGACAACCGACCTCCGGATATGACGTTATCTAGACGTGGACTTTGTAGCTTATTTCGACCTTAAACCCCGTCAGCTATTGAGAAATCTCGGCAACGTGCGTATGGCTTGACACTTACATCTACGTATTTAACTGTAGCTTCTTACTTGAATCTTTTCAACAGTGTTATTTTTTAAGTTCTCTCTTGTTAATATATCGATTGTTTTTGGATTCATTTATAAAAGTTACCATAGTTACGATGTCTATGAGAGTTACCTTCTCAAAATGTGTATCTGTATCGACTTTGGTTAATCCTAAAATTACCCAAAATTGGGGATTTAAAATATCAGATGTCTGTACTCCAATTATCAAACTTTTATTCTAGGGTATAGTCTTTACCAGAAAGGATCTTTTCGGAAATAATACAATTTTACGCAAGAATAACAACATTGAATATTCTACTTCGTAAGTAAAGAAATTCAACGGTGCGAGATATACTAGGTTCAGACAAATTTTCAGCATCGATATTTAAGAGAAATCTAACTATACACAGTGCCGGCGTTAACCAACGCGGGACCCTGTGCCGTGTACTTTTTGCGAGGCCTTTGCGTTTAAGATTTAATTTCACCTGTGACCTGAAGAGGTAAAAGCTTATATCTTGAGGTGATATCTTGAAAGAATGTTTACCGATACCAAGAAGTCCATGAATCGATTATTATTATTCTATAGTATTGCTGTAGGTTTAATCAATACTTTATTGAATGAGTATCCCTGTTGGGAATGAAATAGTATACCTACTACATACGATAGAAATTGTTTTATTTGATATCTAGTATTTTTAAAAATATTTTCATTCACATGACCATACATCACAATATCATTTAGTGCGTTCTTTTTTTCTTTCACAATTGCGGTATGCTATAATAAGTTTAATTAAATACATATTATGTACCCTTCAGACTTTAAAATTGACTTTGCTATCTTTTTTTTTTGCGAATGTGTCAATGACGGTGTCGAAATTTATGGTAGGTGAAATATCTTTTTCGATTGACAAAAATGCAAGCGATGTCAAGCGATCCTGAGCCATAGCTGATCTCAAATAGTTTTTAATTAATTTCAATTTTGAAAACGATCTTTCAGCACTTGCGACAGATATTGGAATGGTCAATAAAATCCTCTATCCTATAATGGTATTCGGGAAACCACTACCGTAAGAACGGAGAAATTGAAGAACATGGATAGCGCTTTGCATGTCATTCGTGATAAAATGCCGAAGAATTGTGAGTTCCGAAAAAAGCTCAGCACCATCCAGATCCCTCTTGTTTTCGTTACGCAGCGCCAAATCTAAATCTTTACAGTTTCTTAA
Organism: Polydrusus tereticollis; assembly: GCA_963920685.1. NCBI lineage: Eukaryota > Metazoa > Arthropoda > Insecta > Coleoptera > Curculionidae > Polydrusus > Polydrusus tereticollis. The sequence goes on from OY987327.1 coordinate 29,148,989, forward strand.
TAAATCGTCATCAGATAATGTTTTCAATTTTTTTGGATCGTACAGAAATCCAAAGAGGTTTTGGTAGTTTTTAAATTGCTCAAACCGTTCGGACACTGTCGATAAGGATATTTCAGATCTTTGAAATTACTCACCTCGTGTGTGTAAACAGGAAACTCACATTAAATGACATTTGACGAAACACTGATGACTTACTTCAAGAGTCGATATTAAACTATCGATACACATGCTCTGAAATAATCGATTTTTTTAGAAAATCGTCTCAAAAGTAACTTCGATACATTTAAACGTTCATTGCTAACACTAATAAATGCACACCATATCAATGTTCAAGATTCTACTGGGAAACTCTGAATTTTTTGTATTTCAAATTTTCACCTATCTGCAAGCGTTTCCGAGATAGTGACAGCTCAAAAATGAAAAACATCCTAATTATAATTATTCCTACCTAATACCCACCAGGTGAGTCAAGGTGTTTTCATGACAGCGACCTAAGTCACCTAAGAGGTGTCAATATTGAGTTTCTGTTTATTTTTAGTTGTCTGCTTTCTAATTTGTTTACACTATGGTTCACCTGAATGAGAAACAACGAGTTGAAATTTTAACAATTAGCGTTTACGGAAATATGAAGAGATCGCAAGATCAGGTTTGTCAACTTTTCAATGAATTATATCCAAATAGGCCTCCGATAAATCAGTCAACGGTGTGTCGAGCGGTAAAGAAATTTCGAGAAACAGGCAGTGTTAGGGAAGCCGCTAGATCAGCTCGACCTAAAACAGCAACCGGGGGAGACAAAACTTTGGGTATCATTGCATCCCTACAAGATAAAGTTGGTGCACGAGTTAAACTAGGACGATTTTGATAGAAGATCTGAATTTCGTGAGCTGATGGTGGAAAGATGCAATAACGGTAATAACTTCGCTACAAATATCCTTTTCTCGGATGAAGCTACTTTCCATTTAAATGGCATTGTTAATAGACACAATTATTATCGTTATTGGTCTGCTGAGAATACTCACAGGTGTCAGGAAGGTCATACTCAGAGACCTGAAAAAGTTATTGTTTGGGCGGGCATAGTTGGTAGACATATTGTGGGACCTTTTTTCATAGATGATAATTTGAATGGCGAAAAATATCTGAACCTCCTCAGGAATCACATAATTCCTTCTTGCATAATGGTTTTACCGGGTGTAAATAATGGCATAAACGAACAGGTATGGTTCCAGCAAAATGGAGCATCTGCGCATTATGTGGCAAATGTTAGACAATACATAAGCGAACAATTTTCAGGACGATGGATAGGCAGAATAGGTGCTAATGACTGGCCAGCGCGATCCCCGGACTTAACCCTGCTCGACTTCTCTTTGTAGGGATACTTAAAAAACAAAGTCTACGTTAACCGTCCAAATGACTTAGAATCTTTAAAAGTCAGAATTAGTGCTGATATTCGGGCCATTCCAGAGGACTTCCTTTTAAACGTTGTAGACGGGTTCAGGGATCGACTGGCGCTCTGCTTAGCAGAAAATGGTGGTTATTTTGAACACCTCATTCACTGAAAAGGTTTCACTTGTTTATTATTCCGATGTTAAGTTGTTCAATTTTCTATAATAGGCTATTTATTTTGTTATTATAAAGTTAGTTACAATTTTAAATACAAAAAAATCAGAGTTTTCCCAGTAGAATCCAAATATGCAATCATATGCAGGGTGTTCCATTTAAAAAAAAAGGATTTGGTCTCTATGGCAACCAAACCAGAAATGACAGAAAAAATTCATGCTTATAGAAATATGGGGAATAATTTACTGAACAACTTTCATAAAGGTCACTTTTTCGTATTCGAGGTAATTCAAAAGTTACAGGTATTATGCGCGACTTTTTCGCCACTCTGTATTATTGTCGATAGACAACCAAGACTCACATTTGTCATTTTTCGTCGATATTGTATTAAATTGTATTATCTTCGGCTTCTTTTGGTTATTATTCAATGCATTACTGCTTTATATCGTTTGTTTTAATAATTATTGTTCACTCTATACATCTGCAAAAAAATGTTTGGTAACGAAATAACTTCCAGGTGTATAAAGCAAAAATCCACAATATGCGGACCTCGCCAATTCGTCCACCTCCCGTGGACAGTTTAAGCTTCCGGTACGTGAGCGCGTTTATCGGACTCGCGGACACCGGAAGTGGCGCCCAGAACAGCGCCCGGAACAAGACGACACACGTCATTTCCGGCACTGTCAGACGTGGAGCGCGGGCAAACACCGGAGTTGCCACTTTCATAGCTGATATCAAGCGCTTTAAATAAATTGTCAAAAAATGCTATGAATTTTTACCTGTACTCGAAATTACTTAAGTTAATTTGTTTTTACTTTAGGATTTCATGAATTTTTAATGTAATTAAAGATATGACAAAAATTATTAAAACAAACGCAACCATTGTTGAGTTAATCAGAGATTTACGTCTGATGATGTTACGCCATGTAATTTTATGATACCCTGTATATCGGGTCCGCCACGCCGCGGGGACGGAAAATTACGTCCTTATCGAAGAAGTTATTTTAAAAATATTTTATATTATACAGGGTGGCCCAAAAAAGTGAGGCTAACTAAACTTCAGTTTTTTTTTTTAAATGGAACACCCTGTATAGTATTGGCCCAAAAGATGCGCATAGTGCTGCTGATATTTTGAAATAGGTTTATGTGGATTTATTTTTAGTATAGTTTAAGAAATAATTACGATTTTATCTAAAAAAATGCCCAAGTTTAGTAACCATTTCCAAATTACTAAAATCAACTGAATGAAATAGTACACACACAAAAATAATTTCGGAGTAAACATTTTTTGGTTAGTGGTTAAATTTGCGGAGTTAGAAATTAACAAAAAAGGAAAGTTAAAACAACTATGCCAAAAGTGATCTAACGCCATAAAAAATAAATAACACCAAACAGGGTTACCTATTTATTATTTTACAATTATTTTGGTTGGTTTAACTGCAAGTTTAATTAAACAACACAAGAGAGAGCCAATGAGTAACCTAATTAGTTGGATTAAATGTAAACCAAGCTTAGAATCTCTCGTAGGCGTAGGTAACTACATAATAATATTAAGTTTTTATGTGTTTTGGTGACATACCTAACTCTGTCCCCATACCCAGTAGTAGTAGTAACAAGATTTATTTTAGCAATACTGCTACAATATTATAAATTCTAGTTTTTTTAACAATAATTAAAACATTTAAAATTACAATTTTATGCACCAAAAATATTTTTAAATAAATTTTATCAAATATTTTGTTTTCTAAGTAATGATATTTTTAAGGATTTTTTAAATTTACTTAAGGAATTTTGTTTCTTAATTAAAGAATCTAAATTATTATATTCGTGAAGTCCTTTAAAAAGATTGATTTATATGTCAAATTTTTCTAATTACCCTAAACAAAAATTTTGATTGTTTCTTCAATTTTCAATTTATTTATTTTTTTCAATTTATTTATTAATTATGTTTACAGTTCTAATCAACTAAGACCTAATTTAGGATGTACAATGAACTATCAAGTTTGTGCGTACAGCCCAAAAGAAAAAAGAAAAAAATAAAAATATTTAGTTACACAGTGAAGGCATTATATAAATTGAAATTTAAAGTTACGTATGTAAATTTAAGAAGTAACAAATCAATAGTAAATAATAAAACCTTTAAAAAATTTTCAAAAATAAGATATTTTCTATAGGGTACCTACACTATAATTTCAATATAATGATAATATGTAGAATAAATGAATAAATGAATGAATACTCGTGGTCATCTTATAATATTTAATAAGTTTAAGTCAAAAGTCAGTAACCAAGGTGTTATTTTATTTTTAGTTCTTTTATATGGTTTGTTTTTTAATGAGTTTGGCAATAAATTAAACAATTTAGGTGCCATATACATTACGCTATGTTGAGCTGAATTATGAGAAGTTTTTGGAATAGTTAATGTGTTGTTAGTTTGTAATCTTGTGACTTGGTTGTGACTTACAGGTATTTTGACTATTTTATTATTTGACAAGTATCTTATCATTGATTTTATGTACAATTTCCTAATTTGCAAAACCTTTGCTTCTGGTTTGATAGTTATGATTTTCAAAGTTTTGCGTTATAAATATACAAAGTAGGAAAAATATTAAATTTCTTATATTCAACCATTTAAGTTTATTTAACATATAATTTATCTTTGTGTATTTATCACCATTTAATATTATTCTCATCGCCTTATTTTGTAAAATTTGAAGTCTACTAAAAATTCCTTTATTTGCACTATATAAAATTGTAGAGCAATACAAATAATGAGGTAAAGTTATTGTGTTATATACTTATTGTTTTTCTTGAAAATAAACTTAAATTTTTACTTACTCTTTTGAAATAATTAATTTTTTTTCCAATTTTAGATACTTACAGTGTTTTCAAAATGAGCATCAAATTTTAATTTAGAATCCATTATTATCCCTAAATATTTAAAAGACTGAACTATTTCTAATTTTTGGTCATCTATAAAAATATTTATATTTTCATAATTTATATTATTTCCTATTGCCATAAATTTCGTTTTAGAAATATTTAATTTTAATTTATTTACTTTTAGCCAGTTTGATACTAATTTTAATTCAGAATTTAGACTATCTATGCAACTTAAAATATTTTTACCTTTTACGTATATTAAATTATCATCAGCAAACATTTAAATATTAGTATTTGACAAAATATTTGGCATATCATTTATATATAAAATAAATAATAAAGGACCTAAAATACTTCCTTGTGGTACACCGATATTATTAAATTCCCATTTTGAAAATGTTTCATTTATTTTAGTTATTTGTTGTCGAAAGTTTAAATAATTTTTAAACCATTTATATACAGTACCCCTTAAACCATACTGATATAATTTATTTAATAATTTATTTCTATCAATAGTCTCAAAAGCACGTTTAAAATCCAAAAATACTGCCAGAATGATTTCATTTTTGTCAACACTTCTCTTCCAACTTTCAATAATATATTGTGCTGCTGTTTCTGATGGATATATTTTTCTAAAACCTGCTTGAATATTTACTAAAATGTTGTTTTCTTCAATAGAATTTAATATTTGTTCATAAACTGTCTTCTCTAAAAGTTTTTCAATATCCCATAATAAATTTATCGGCCTCATTTCAGTACATTTTTTTGTATTTTTTACTTTTGGTACTGGTGTTATACATGAACATTTTAAATCATCAGGTATTTCTCCGTATTTTAAACTTGTATTAATTAGTTTAAGTAATATATATATATTTCCAATGCTGCCAATGGTAGTAATGATGGTTCAGGCTGAGGGTAAATTCATGTTGTCATAATTCTTAAAATATTTGCAGTAGAATCACAAGAATAAACATGTTAGTATATTTATTCTTGTGGTAGAACCTCAATTATCCGGCCCAGCCGGGACCGAGCCTTTACAGGATAATTAAAAACACGGATAATCCAAACACCCCAGTTTTCATTTTTAAACATATGATTTATTTGGACAAATGTAGGTATTACCTCGGATATTACATACATATTATTATGTATACTGTATACAGGGTGCTACAAAGTCGAGTGTGCACGGAGATCTCGGAAACCGCAACAGATACAGCAAGGTTTAAATTGAGGCAAAGTTGCGAAGTTGGATTCTCAACAAGACGCGGTCCAGAAATTCAAGAAATTCGGCTACTTCCGGAGATATCCGGGAAAAAAATTTAAATTTGCTATTTTTTAAAATTTAATCCCAATAACTGGAAAATATGCCACTCTTGAATTAAATAAAAAAATATTTTCTTATAAGGTCATTCAACAAAAAAATGTAAATATTTTTTGTTTGGAAAGTCTGACGAATATGCGATAAGCCACTTATTCGACGTAAACGACACGGACAACTATATTGTCTCTAAATACCTGTATGCTGAGATTATGTACAATACTAATAACACAACGGTACCTATATAAAATGTCTTTTCTAATGTATTTTTATTATTTTTCAATTTTACTTCTTAGTAAAAAAACTTTTTAAAGTTTATACTTATAATAATATTAGGACTAATTCAACTTATAATTAGGTCAGTTTAATGTTAATCCTATTCTTATAATTAGGTATGGAAAGTTATTTTTTATTATTTTTCCTATTCGTTTTAGCTTTTAAGACAAAAAATTAGTATTTATAGGATCTCTAAATAAAAATTACTTAAGAAGCATTGGATTTTTATTTCATTTAAGCACCCAACTAACTCACTATTTATCATGATTGTAATTTTTAAGAATAAATCTACTAAACCCTATAATATTTAATTCTTCAGTATTATAATATTTTAAATAAATAAGTTTGCGTTTGATGTGAATCAAACCACCTATACAGTTACAGAAACGGTTTTATCTTTCCTATGTGTGCCGTTAGCTATGTACCTAGATGTGCCAATTTTGAACAATTTATATTCAGTATAGTTTGTAAAATATTTTTAATATTTCTAACTATTTTTTGACACCCTGTATACATCTCTAACTAACAATTTTTTGTGTTACTGTTACTCTATAAATAGTTATAATCAACTACCGTAATTAGTTAACAAAACAAAAGATTCGTATAGATTCTACTTAATAAAGTGTTAAATTTACCCAACTGTCTTGGTTAACTTAACAAATTACTTGTTAAAATCACCAATATACAGGGTGGCGCATCGAAAACGAAATAGAGACATTTACTGGCAGCTCAGTTCTTTTTTGGAAAAACGCTCAGACTCGTCCATTTTGTTTTCGAGGGGGACACCAGCCCTAAAATTTTAAATAGAAATGGGGGTCGAGTGATACCTTATTTTAAAGGTCTTTCAATTTCCTTTATAATGATGTAAAATTCATGTACGCGCGTCAGTGCAGTAGTTTTATAGATGTATTTATTTAAAGCTTAAAGTAGACTTTAATAGATACATCGGATTAGTTTGTACTACTTTCAGAAGAAATTTGAGTAAAAGCATTTACCTAATAAGTAAATGCTTTTCTTCACTACGCCCATGGTTTGTTTATCATTTTGGTGTTGGAAATAGCGATTGGAGCGTTTTTTGTGGCAAAAAAAGTGGTTTCTTGAAAAAAGATAAGAAGGGAATGTCTCGTACTTATTTTAAATAGGAATTTAGTATATAGTTTGCAATTGATTCGACCAAACTTTGCTGTTAAAATACCTTTTAACGCTTTATACATAAATTAACCATGGTATATTCCACGGCAGAAAGGGTTGAAAATATCGAAATATTTTTCGGAAATAATCACTGCGCTAATAGAACAGCACAAATATTTAATGAGCGACATGAGAACAGTAACGTGCATCGAAAATATGTTCTAGAACTTGTAGCTAAATTTCGGGAAACTGGATCAGTCGCCAATAAAAAATGCAACATTGAAAATCCCATAAGGAACGGAGCAATGGAAGTGGGGGTTTTAGAGCAAGTTTATGTAGATCCTACGTTAAGTACCCGCAAATTGGATACTGTGTGTGGTGTTAGTCGACGTAGTATCCAAGGGGTTCTAAAGGCCCATACTTTTCATCCGTATAAAATTCACCTTGTACAAGAACTTAATGAAGACGATTTTCATCGGCGATTACAATTTTCTGAAGATATGAGTGAACGAATTATAAACGATGAACATTTTCTAATCAACACTTGCTTTTCCGACGAATGTTCCTTTTTCTTAAATGGCGTAGTAAATCGTCATAACTGCCGATATTGGTCCGATTCTAATCCCAGAATTTATCGTGAGGTACACACACAGCAGCCACAAAAATTAAATGTTTCAGCTGGTATTTTTGGCAATCATTTAGTTGGTCCTTTTTCTCTTACCTGGAAATTTGACCGGTGAAATGTATTTGGTACTGAAAGGCGCCATAGATTCAGCATTAACAGCCATAATTGAAAATCAGAATGATCGGCGGTACATTGCGAATAGGTTGATGTTCCAACAGGATGGTGCTCCACCACATTACGCATTACGTGTTCGACAATATTTAGATCAGACCTTTCCAGGTCGATGGATTGGTAGAAGAGGGGCCAATGAATGGCCCCCAAGATATCGAATATAATCGGAATCTATATTAGGGATGATCTACCCGTAAGTGTGGTTGATGTTGGGGATAAAAGCGAATCTATTGAGCAACTTTGGCTGACAGTAAGGGTAGGTGGCATTAATTTTGGATTAGGTGTTCTTTACCGCCCACCTAAAGGTAATTTGGTAAATGGGCTTGATTTGTTGGAGAATGCTGTTTCCACTATGATTCCCCTATCTGATGAAATAATAATTATGGGTGACCTAAATATTAATCTTTTATGTGCTACTAGTTCAGTCAATATGTTTGACGCTTTTCTTGCTTCCTATTCACTGTGTCAGGTGGTTAAAGCTCCTACACGATTCTCGGGTGGACACAGTAGCCTGATTGATTTGATTCTCTTATCCAGTGAAAATTTATTAGATGGAGATGTTATACATCTTGATATGCATGATGTTACAGACCATCAGCTTACCTATTGCAAAATTAAGGGCAAGGTGTCTTCCAGGGCACCAAAAATTGTAGAGTTTAGAAACTTTAAATATTTTGACATTGATCTATTTAATGCTGATTTAATAAATACTAATTGGGGGGAAATTTATGACACACAATGCCTTCATAAAAAGGTAGATTTACTCACTGATCAAATATTACAATTGTTTGATAGTCATGCGCCTCCGTGTAAAGTGCGTGTGACGAAGCCGAAGGCACCGTGGTTTACAGACGTCTTAAAAATTATGAAAAAAGAGCGTAACAAATTAATGTCTAGGTATAAGAGAACCAGGACTGTTCTAGACTGGGAGGCATACAAAGCGATGAGAAATTTATTCACTCAGGCTGTTCGTAATGAAAAAAAAGCGTATGTCAATTTTGTTGCACAAAATAATAATAAAAAAGATCTTTGGGGCGCCCTAAACAATTTAAATGTTTATAACAAAAGTAAAATCAATATAAGCTTGCCTAGCAATTTGAACAAGCCAGACCATATAAATAATTACTTTATCGAATCCGTAAAGAGCATTGCACCACCTGTCAATGACGAGCTCGTCGAAAAATATCAGAACACTGGATCAACTAGCATTTTTAGATTGGAATCTGTTACGGATGATGAAGTTTTAAAGGCCATATCAGAATTGAAATCGAACGCATCGGGGGCGGATGGACTATCTCTCCACATGATTAAATTGTGTTGTCCAGTGATTGTGCCATTTTTGGTTCACATATTTAATGTCTGTATCACGAAATCTTTGTTTCCATCTAGATGGAGGATTGCCATGGTAGTACCCCTACCTAAAGTAAACCACCCAAAGGACGTCTCCGACTTAAGGCCTATTAGTTTGTTGTCTATTTTGTCCAAGGTGTTTGAAAAGATTATTTATCTTCAGATAACTGAGTATCTCGATACAAACAATTTGTTTCCCTTATCTCAGTCTGGATTTCGTAGAGGTTACAGCACGGCAACTGTTCTGTTGAAGGTTTTGGATGATCTTATTGAAGCTGCCGATAGGGGTGAAACTTCAGCGCTGATATTACTTGATTATAGTAAAGCGTTTGATACGCTTGATCATGGTCTCTTATGTGCTAAGCTTCGCTCCCTCGGCTTCGATGAGTCTTCGGTGAAGTTCTTTGGAGAATATCTGGCAGATAGGTCTCAGTTCGTCTTCTTGGATGGCAAGCGTTCTAATTTTAGGGTTGTAGAAAGGGGTGTACCACAAGGTTCCATTCTGGGGCCATTACTTTTCGTAGTGTATACGATTGACATGAACCAACATGTGAAGGACTGTGATATGCAAAGGTATGCCGATGATACACAATTACAAGTTTTAATCAATCCAGTGCTATTGAGGCAAGGGGTAAACTCACACAATGTCTAAAATCAGTTTATGACTATTCTCTAAACAGCGGCTTAAAATTAAACCCCAGCAAATCAGCAGTTATTTTTTTTGGTTCTGATAGTGAATGGGCAATGGAAAATATGAAAGTAGATATGGCTGGAAGCGTGATACCTGTTGTGCAAGAATATAAAAATTTGGGTGTTATATTTGATACCAAACTTAGGTTTAGAAGTCAAGTGAGTAAAGTTATTCAAAAGTCATATCTCTCTCTCAGAAATCTCTATAAAAGTAAAAATATCTTGAGACCTTATTTAAGAAAAACCCTCTGTGAAACACTTGTTCTTTCTCATGCTAATTATTGTAACTTTGTGTATGGACCGTGTCTTGATTTGCAATGTAAGAATAGACTACAGCTAATTCAGAATTCCTGTATTCGATTTATTTACGGACTGAGAGCAAGGGATCATGTCACCTATAAACTGCCTGAGCTTAAATGGCTTAAAATCGTGGATAGACAAAAATTGCATTTTGCTTGTTTCCTACATCGGTTACTTGGAAGTGGAATTCCTCAATATCTTCGTCAGAAACTTCATTTCCGGCATTCCACGCATAATCGCACAACGCGTTTTAATAATCTATTAAATCTACCAAAGCACCGAACTGCCCTCTTTCAACGCAGTTTTTCTTATCTGGCTCCTAAAATATACAATACTGACATGGTCAACAAGCTTGATAATCTAAGCTTACTTTCATTTAAATCTAGATATAAATATTTCTTGCTAGGTCAATATCAATAAATAAATAGATACAAAATAAGTTAAAATAGTGTTGCATTATTATATACATGCTAGAATTTATTTGCCAACTGTTACTGTCATATTTCTAAATTATTACTAGATAATATATTAAATGTAATTAGAATTCTAATCATAATAATATGTAGGTATTTTTTAAATTTGTTAAGTTTTGTAAATTTATAATGTATGCTCGGTTAAGTAAACAGCTCTGCTGACCTTCGCCGAGGTTAAAATAAAGACGTTTCTATCTATCTATCTATCTAAGATCGCCAGATTTATCACCTTTGGGTTTTCTTTCTGTGGGGTCACTTAAAAAGCAAAATCTATGCTACTCAGCCAACATCGTTAGAAGATTTGCAAAAGAATTGTGAATGAGTGCCTTCATATTACTCCTCAAATATTGCAAAATGTGCGGCAACGTTTTGAGCAAAATCTTTATTACTGCATGGAGAGTCATGGTGGTCATTTCCAATATTTAGTTGGCTGACGGGTCAGTTCATTTTTCATTTTACACTACTTTGCTGCCAAACGTATTGATCTCCACTAATGATGATGTATTAGAGTTTTGTTTAAGCTTTAAATCAATAAATCCCCAAAACTACTAAACTGAAGTACATGAATTTGACATCATTATAAAGGGAATTGCAGGACCTTTAAAATAAGGTATCACTCGATCCCCTTTTCATTTAAGATTTTAGGGGTGGTGCCACCCCCCGCCCTGGTATCGACGGGTCTGAGCGTTCTCCAAAAAAAAAATGAGCTGCCAGTAAATGACTCTGCTTCGTTTTCGATGCGCCACCCTGTATATAATATAATATAACTTTTAACTCAATAAAGTGTTTTATATTATTACACCTTCAATTGGTAAATTTTAACTGAACTGTTGTACCATTTAACCACTCAAAGATTGCAAATTTAACGTGTTTCAAGAATTCCTTAACCAATTCTGGTGTGGACCGTTTTGAATTATTTTTGGTGTTAAAACCGAGTTAAAATTTTTGTGTGTGTATACTCAAAAATAATATTTTAGAATGTTGCCCATTTTTACAATAAAAAATATTTGCGTTCAGTACATTTATTATACAGGGAGGTCACATTATGTAAAATACTAAAATTATCTCTTTTTTAAATATATTTTTTGAATTTTAGAAAGCCCTTTTGATATCCTTTCTACTGATATCATATTTGATACCTCTTAGAGTTTACCGTATTTTAGATATTTGGATATTAACTGTTTTTTATTTATTTCATTTTATTTTTGTTCATAATCGAGTTGCCAATGATTTTTTTTGTTTAGGTTGTCAATGACAGCCGAATCCAATTATTTAATATTTGTTTAGTGGCGAAAATTAGGTACTAACTTTCACAAAATGTCAAACTTTACCACTTTGGAAATGGTAAATATGATTTTTTATTGGGAGAATGTGCAAGAAATTGCCTTCTAGCGAGTCGAGTGTATGCTGAAAGATATCCACATATTGAGGGAAAACCGAGACCAGAGGCCTTCGAGAAGCTGTTGCATAGATTTTTAGAAACAAGAAACGTTGCTTACAAAAAAAGGACAGTAATCAATAAACCCGTTGTTAATAAACAAAATGAATTAAGGGTCCTTGACAGTACATGAAAATCATAACGTTAGTCAAACTGGCATTTTTCAGGAAACCTGTGTTAAGAAAAACCTATTCGACGGATTTTGAAAAAGTATAAATATCATATATATCACATAAATTCAGTGGCGTAGCCACAGGGTGGAGAAGGGGGGCAAGCGCCCCGCCCTCGCCCCTTGGCCTGGCGCCCCTTTACTACTTAAATAATAATTTTTAAAGAACAAGATCGGTTTTATTGTATTTTTAGTAAAGAAGAGCGATGGGAGTAAACTTAATAAAACCAGTTTCGAGAGCATCCCACCACATTATATTAATTTTTTTATATAGCGGATTTTAACTTTATTTGGGGCCAGACCCCTGTTCCCTATAGGGAGCATAAAGAAGGTGAATTCCTTATACGAAATTTGGGCGTAGTCGCAAAATTTTTTTGCCTGGGGCGCTTTAGCTCCGCTGTCTTCGCCTGTCCGTAGGTTCACCCCACCCTTTCGGACAACCGTTGGACAAAAAAGATACTCGAGTGGAGACCGCGCCAGAACGCATACAGAAGTAGAGGCCGCCCACCAACCAGATGGACAGACGACATCAAAAGGATAAAGACCAACTAGATGGAGGCAGCACAGGATAGACAAGGATGAAGGAAGCTACGGGAGACCTATGTCCAGCAGTGGACGCAATTGGTCGATTGATGATGATGATGAAGTTATTAGCAGTGAACCAGTGATTTGTGTCAGAAAACCCAACTTTTGTGTTCTCAATAAGCTCTGGTAGATCTCTTCCTGAAATTAAGAGATTCGTGTCATCCGCGTAGTTTGTTATTGAATAGTTATCAAGGGCCATATTAAGATCATTGATATAAATTATAAATAAAATTGGGCCGACAATACTTCCTTGGGCTATACCTGTAGTAGCAACGTTAATATTCGACTTTATATTTCCGTTGCCATTATTTATAATAACTTGTTGCTGTCTATTGGAGAGGTATGATTCTATCCATTTATTTGCCCTGTCTGTTATACCATACTTACCTAGTTTAAATAATAGATGTTTATGATTGACACAGTCATATGCCTTACTTAGATCTAGAAAAATGCCAAGAGCTAAGTTTTTATTTTCTAAATGGTTTAATATGACGTTTATAAATTGGTACCTATATTGCAGTATTAGTTGATCGACCTCTCAAATATCCATGCTGAGAACTTGATAACAGGCGACGCGACATTCATTCATAAAATCTAACAACCGTGCATACATTACCAATTCAAAAATTTTCGAGAAGGCTGGCAATAAGCTTGCTCTTGCTATCAGGAGGGCACATATTTCCAGCCAAAAAAGGTAGTTCATTGTGTTTCATTTACAAAAAGAGATAATTTTAATATTTTGCATAATGTGATTACCCTGTATAATAAATGTACTGAACGCAAATATTTTTTACAGTAAAGATGGGTAACATTCTAAAATATTATTTTTGAGTGCACTATTTCATTCAGTTGCTTTTAGTAATTTGGAAATGGTTACTGATCTTAGGCATTTTTTTAGATAAAATCCTAATTATTTCTTAATCTACTAAAAATAAATCCACATAACTCTATTTAAAATGATCAGCAGCTCTATATCCATCTCCTGGGCCAATAATAGACAGGGTGTTCCATTTAAAAAAATTAGACGTTTAGTTGGTCTCACTCTTTTGAGCTGTATAAAGAAAAATATTTTTGAAATATGCCAATTTTAATTCCAGACATCATGCTGTTTCAGTATTGTTCAATAAGGATGTAATCTTCCGTCCCCGGAATGTAGGGGCAAAGCTTAATTAATTAATTAGGATTAACTTTTGCGTTGTCGTATTAACGGCCATATTTAAGCAACACCTATAATTCAATTTTTTTTCCTTGCGAGAAACAAATCTATGAAAACACGTTCGTGTTTATTTTAAACTAAACAATCTTCTTCTACCTGATTTGCGATCCATATTAGCCGCGCACCCTTTTCTTCTTATCTTCATCGACGGAGATCCGTCAAAGCGGCCGACTGTCAATCATCCGGGCCCCCGCTGGCATTCCCAACGACCCATCTCTATATCCCTTGGGTGCACACCTGGCCGTATATAGCTTGAGAGTTTTAGTTCTAATGGGACTTTATTGATACATAAAAAAAAATACGTAAAAATCAGTATATTCATTTACTTACAATTAATTGAGGGGTCAGAAGTAAAAGGGTTTATTCTTAGATATAGGGAGGTTCTTGAGTATTTCGGAAACAAAATAAGAAACCAAGGACCCCTTTGTTTTTTTAATGTGACGTTTCGCCAATTTTTGTAGTTTCGTCAGTACCTTTAGGCTACCGTATTAAAGCTAAAAACTTTACCGGTAAAAGGAATTAATTATTGGTGAACATAATTTTCTTCCTTACACATACAGATCTAATAGTTAGGGTCAATTGCCTGAATTAACCGCGAGGTGTTATATTGCGTTATTAAAAATATACAGGGTTTTCATTTCAAAATGAGCCACCCTAAATATCTCTTGATTTTGAGGTAAATTAGATTTGACAAAAAACACGTCAATTTTAATATCGAGGGGGAAGTTTTATTACACATTTGATAGAATTTTACTATTGACCTCAACATCTCCAGCCACCCCCACTTTGAAGTATCAAATGGCACTACCGATCGAGTACCATCGTTGCAAATGGCATTAAATTGCCCATCTAATCATGCAAAGAAAAGGGATATCAGGTAATCGGTTCTTAAGTTAGGAGTAAGAGACGTTTGTTTAAACAATAAAAATTATTTTAAGGTAATGGGGTCATTTAACATTTTTTTAAATTACATTTTCGAAAAGACTTTTTAAATTTATTGCGAACTGCAAAAAATTTTAATTTTCTGACGCCTCTAAAGCCTTTAAAATAATTTACGAACATTGGGCGCATTCAGAGCGACACATCGATGAGTAATCGATGCCAAATCGTGTTCTGAACGCGTGGAATTATGCGATGACTAATCGAAAAATGAGCGATCGGACGCCATTTTTACCATCGCTTGCAAAATACGATTAGTAAGCGCGATTAGTGATTTGTTTACATGTTTCTGACAAAAATGGTATAAAAATCTCAACCAACAAAAAACAAAACTGTGGAAATGGATATAGAAATATCATATGAATGTAACAATATGGTTTATACCATAATTGGTAGTCAAAAACTACACGATCAATTACAAAATGGTAAGTTGAAATATATATGTATGAAAATAAAATAGGTTATGTTTTATACCAAGAAATAAAAGGTTATTTTATTGTAGTAAAAACTAATTTACTATTCTTTTTAGATTCTACTTTTTTTGAAGGCTACATCTCAAAAAATGCAGGCACTTTAGAAATGCAACCAACAGCAGCAGATGTTCCTCAAGGTAGGTACTAGGCTCTAGCTAAATCGTATTATTAAACTCCTTATAAGAAATCTATCGACACTACCTGGATTACTTATTTCAGAGAGACGGAAAGTGAAGGAAACAAAAAATGTAAAAAAGGATTGATTGACTTCATGGAGCTAATTATTATTTATACTTTAACAAGAACGTTCTTGATATTATTATAAAATACATTTTCTTTATTTTAGATGAAGCAGAATCTTGGACATGGACAAGAAAAAGCATTTTGCTATTTTTGGATTGCGTAGAAAAAAGAAAGCTAGACTTAAGAAATTCAAAAATAAAAAAAAAGGAGCTGTGGAAAGGGATAACAAATGAACTGATAAGTCATGGATTTGGAAATATTGACGAAGTAGTAGTTGAAAGAAAATTCAGAAATATGAAAAGTACCTATAGAACTATAAAAGATAATAAAAAAAAGAGTGCAACTGGCAGAGGGGATGTCAAGTGGGAATATTTTGAGGCCATGGACAGAATATTTGAAGAAGACAAAACAATAAACATTGGGCATACTATTTCATCTTACTTAAAACCTACTGATGTCTGTACAGTCGCTTCATCATCAATAAGGGCAAACTTGGGGACAAATATATTCAGTTCACCAGATGGTATTGGAGTTCAGTCGTCATCAGATGGAAGCCTGGTATTGCAAGTTTCAGAAGAAGGAAGAGCTGAAAGTGCATGTTCGATATATACACCATTACCATCACCAAGCTGTTCAGTAACAAGAAGTCTGCCACCAGTAAATTTAGAGCAAACTCCCAAATCAGGAACCTTATTAAACATTAGGAAAAAGAATGATAGGGCAAAACAGTTATATGGTCTTCGGAAAAAGCAAATTGATGTTGAAGAAGCTAGGGTAAATGAAGTAAAGTTACTGAGAGAAGCCATAGAGGAAAACAATAGAATTCAAAGGGAAAGGAATAATTTGTTGCGGGATTTTTTGGAAAAATAAAATAGATAGTGCTATTTTTATCATTGTAACTTTGCAAATGTAATGAAAGTAGCTGGCTGACTTCGTATAAACTAGCACCTTCCATCACGTTTTTTAAATTTTATCATACTAGAAAAATAAAAAAAAAATGACAGGTAGATACAGGGGAAATTTTTTCCTTTCCAAATCTGCATGGCAATTTTTGGTAACTTTGCATGTAGATATATGGGGGCCAACAATAAGTATATATTTTTATAATGGAATGCCCTGTATATTTCTAAAATGAAAGATCTTTTTCTTATGATTTTAAATATACCATAGAAGTTTACATTTGGTTCAGGTAGGGTGGTCTATGGTTCAGTCATTTTTGCTTTATTTAAGTTTAAGCAAATACAATTATAATAATAAACTCTTAAATAACGCAAAAACGGCTAAACCAAATTTAATGTAAACTTGTCTGGTATATGTATTAAAATCATAAAAAAAAAGATCTTTTCATTTTAGCCAGAAATATATAGGGCATTCCGTCAAAACGATATATACTTTTCGTCGCCCCCCGTATATATGTAGAGCAACCGGAAATTACAATGCAGATTTGGAAAAGAAAAAATTTCCCCTGTATGTCTGATTTTTTATTTTTCCCATACGATAAAAAATAAAAAAGTTATGGGGGTGCTAGTTTATAGGAAGTCATCCGGTACATATTTTCTTAATTTGAAAATATAAATGTTTACACATTAAACTGCTCTTTTATAAATAAAGTAATTAGTTTAAACAGGCAAACTGGGTTAAAAGCAAACGAACTGAGAATTTTTGACTTTGAACTTTATTAAAATAGCGAGACAATTCTGTTGCGTTTTTGAACTGCAGCCATTTCCAAATAAGCCACTTCGTCCTGTATTGCGTTGTTCCCTGGTTCATCTAGATTTACATCCTCAAATTCATATAAATCATCATTGTTCCTTTCAATAATGAAATTGTGCAATACAC
The DNA here is from genome assembly GCA_963920685.1 of Polydrusus tereticollis. Taxonomy (NCBI): domain Eukaryota; kingdom Metazoa; phylum Arthropoda; class Insecta; order Coleoptera; family Curculionidae; genus Polydrusus; species Polydrusus tereticollis. Next base: position 29,166,665 of record OY987327.1, read on the forward strand.
AGGCAGCTGCAATCATTGTATTGCCAAACTCAAAATCGCTTATGTCAAGGTATTTCAGCCTCCTAAATTTCCCTTTTAATAGCCCAAACGCCCTTTCAATGGTTGACCGTACACTACTCAGTTTAATATTGTAAGTGGTTTGTAGTCGAGTTAAGTGACCAGTATCTCTAAAGGGAGTCATCAAATTAATTTTAAGGGGATATGCAGCATCTCCTAACAAATGAAAATTCTGAGGGATTAAATCTCCTTCAATCATTCTCTGGTAGAGAGGGCTGTTTCGAAAGACCCTGGCGTCATGCATCCTTCCTGGACTACCAATGTATACGTCTATAAATTTACCCCTGTAGTCACATGTACCTGTAAATTGACAATTTTAATTAAAATAGAGAGGACATATATTATTGTAGTGTATAACATATTATATACATTCTTGCTCCTGTCTATTAAGTCGAGGGGTATGAGTAAAGCCAGTAATAAAATATGTAAATGTAAGTATATTTTATATATATAATACAAATGTAAATTTACAGTTTATTACTGGCCTTACTCATACCCCTCGACTCAATAGACAGGAACAAGAATGTATCATCAGCTATTCTGTTCAGTTTGACATAGAATTAAACACCAAAGATTATAAATAAAGACTTGAATGATGGCAGGAATAGTTTTAATTTAAATAATAATATTGTTTACCCTGCAATATAATTGAGTGGACCCCTTTCCTATTATAATAGTCCACTTCATTTCCAACAGGTTGCTTACATTGAATATGACATCCGTCTATTGCGCCAATAATGCCAGGAAACCCCCTTGACCTGTTTTGGAAAATCTATAAGTAAAGATATATTATTATAATATTGAGGAATCTTCATCACCATTTTCAATTCGGGTTGTATGAAAGATACTCCACACCCTACATTGTAAACCCTTAGTATTATGTAATTTAATGCAATTTACACTGAATGACCAACTTACAGCTGCTGATGCTTCATAAATGTTTGCATCAGGCCAAGTAACATATTGTGGTAACAAACTTGCAACTGCAGTAATTATTTGCCTAAAGATTGTGTGGCTTGTACTTGCTGCCAAATTGAAGCGGTCACCTGTTGCAAGAAAGCTTTCCTGCTTACTTAAGACCCACATACTAAAAAGAACTTTTTTCCTTAGCGGTGCCATTTGATCTGGATTTGGAAGCACATTTCCCAGTATTTGAGCTAAGTCCTAAAATGTAAGGGATATTACGACCACGACATCTATCACGCGCTAAAAAAAAATACAAACTTACCTCTGCTAATTCTCTGGACATCCTAAAATGTTCGTAGAATTGGATATCATTATAATTTGGAATTATTTGTTCAAAATAATCTTGATTTCGTACTTTCATCTGCCTTTCTTCAATCGCTAGAAGAGGTAATGGTCTGGCCAGATCATTGACCATATTTCCCACAATGTTCATATTAATTTGGTCATCGTCCAAAAATAAAATTTAAAATAATATTTTCCATCTTGATAAACAATACAAATAAATAACCTCAAAAACCACAAACGAAAAAATGCATTCAGAAGAACTCATTGAAACTGCCCATCGTCACGTGACTGATTACTTAGCGATTACTCATTGATGTGTTCCTCTGAATGCGCCCATTGACTCGCGGAAACCGCTGTGTGACGTCACTAAGTCCTATTAGTACGTCGGGTCACATTGTCAATAATACCGGCAATTTTACATTGTACAGGGTCTTCCAACGAGGACTGAACAGGGGCTCATTTTTGAGCTTCCTTGTATTTAAAGAAAAATCCAAAATAGCCAATCGATGTACTTTTTCCTGCAGAATTCAAAAATGAAACCAAAAATTTATTTGAACCAGAAACAAAAGAGTTACGCTATGGATAAGGTGTTTTTTAAATGGAACATAGCTTTTTTTATACGATTTTTGGAACGAGTGATTTTTTTTTTGTCCGTTCTGATTAAAATACTAAATATTGTAACAGCTATTTTTATTAAATTTTAATGTTTTATCCAGTATAATTTAACTTTAACCTGTTTGAAAGATACACTAGGTAATAAAGGTATAATCACCTTTGAATCCTTCAAAGTCAAAAAATTTGACAAATTTACTATAATATTGCCGAAATGAAATATTCATTAGATGAGAGATTGCAGATTGTTATCTTGTTCTACAAATGCCAAGAAAATGCAAGAGAATATTTCATTTCGGCAATATTATAGTAAATTTGTCAAATTTTTTGACATTGAAGGATTCAAAGGTGATTATACCTTTATTACCTAGTGTATGTTTCAAACAGGTTAAAGTTAAATTATACTGGATAAAACATTAAAATTTAATAAAAATAGCTGTCACAATATTAAATATTTTAATCAGAACGGACAAAAAAAAATCAGTCGTTCCAAAAATCGTATAAAAAAAGCTAGGTTCCATTTAAAAACCACCTTATCCATAGCGTAACTCTTTTGTTTCTGGTTCAAATAAATTTTTGGTTTCATTTTTGAATTCTGCAGGAAAAAGTACATCGATTGGCTATTTTGGATTTTTCTTTAAATACAGGGAAGCTCAAAAATGAGCCCCTGTTCAGTCCTCGTTGGAAGACCCTGTACATTCATCGGTAAAACAAATATTTCTCAAGAAATCCCTATTATTATTTGCTCTTTCCATTGCCTCAAATCAGAATACCATTCTCCGTTCTTCATCACCTTGCCGTAGCTTTTGATGTTTTTCATACTTGTAAGGAAAATATTTATGTTTTTTTAAAGTGCGCAACACTGTGGTTTCATGTTTTCCTACGGCTTGCCCAAGAATCCTCATGTAAATCATTTTATTTTCCTCCACGTGCAGTAAAATATCAAGATCTCTATTATCCCTTTCTTCAGCTCTATTGACATTCTGAGTTAAGCATTTACTTTTTACAGTGCCTTTGGACTTAGATTTACTAATGATAAGTTTAATTAATGAAATGGAATCACGGAATTGAACTGAAAACATTTCAGACACTGGTCTTAAATTGTTTCCTGTATAATACCACTTAATCATAGTTAATTATTTCTTAATGGATATAATAAGCTCATATTTAACTATAATTAAAGCGCCTTCCATGAAAATGTTGTCACTGACGCTACTTTTTGTTTTGTCAATGCCAAACAATAATTTGCGGGAGTAACCTTTGATTCTTTAACCGTTTTGTACTTAGTAATTTTATGACGCATTTAAATAATTGATAGAAAAATGATAATTTATTTTGGAAAAATACAATTATAATAATAAACATTAAAATATGAATTTAAATAAAAATATTCATTAACTTTCCCTCACTGTACATTTGCCTCGACATATCCTTCCTCCATTTCAATACACTTAGCCGTTCTTGCAGAAAACTATCTTAAAACATTTCTAATCATGGCAGGAGTTATATTTGTAATTGTTTCTCTAATTACCCTCTCTAAATGGTCAAAATTTTTAAATGGCCTTTGTGGGTATACATTCTGTTTTAAGTAGCCCCACAAGAAATAATCGGGGGGGCTCAAGTCCGGAGACCTAGCGGGCCAAAAAAGATCAGAATATCTATCGATTACTTTTCCATTAAAAAGGGTATTTAAGTATTGTCTTACATTCCTCGTACTGTGGCATGGTGCACCATCTTGTTCGTACCATACCATCAGTTAAGTTAGCTGTATTGCCTAAACTATGAAAATTTCGTAATTTTGCCATAACATTAAATTGCATAAGTAAGGATTGGCTCATTAAAATTTATTCAAACGTGGCACCTGGGTCTATTATATCGGCCTCCTCAAAAAATAATAATACAGTTTTTCTCTAAAATGTACAGGGTAGCCAATATTTAGCCACCTCAAAATTTACATCGGATTTCCTATGTTCAACTAAGCCATGCATCACCCGATATATGTAGATACCTATTGATAAACGAACACTGTAACATACAGACCAGTTGTTTTAATTTTTCCCTATTTACCGACCAACCCTGTTAACCGACCAAGATTTGATTCTCCGTGGGTGGTACCTATTGAGACATTTCACTTCTTAATTTTTTTTATTCCAAAAAATAATATGTCAGAGAAATCTTTGACACGCTTAAACGCAATCTAACATATAAGCAATGAACACGGTGAAACACATATACTGTTATATTGATGGGCTAGGTGTAACAAAATGCCCCAGCGAATTGCTGAAATCGCCCGCTACTGCCTCAATCACTATACACTCATTTGCAAAAGTCGTGCACCACCCTGTAAAACAAAATTTTTTTATTTCTATTGAATTTTAGCAGTGTACCTAGATATTTACTTGGTAATGCTTTTGTTCCAAAAAATTAAAAAAACATCCCAAGAAACGGAGCATATTAATCCTTATCACAATCGTAAGGCAAAACATGCAGTTTTGTACGTGTTGTTTAAGTTAAACAGTGTTGAAGAATCGACGATGCCTGGAAATCCGCTTAGTAATAAAATTCGTTTGCGAATAATCTTCCTTCATGAAGAAGACCTATAACATCGACAAATAGCCGATAGATTAGGCTGTAACCACAGTACGGCTACTCGGACCATTCATACGCGCATTGACACGGGTTCTGTGAAAAGTAGACCTCGAAGTGGGCGTCCAAGAGTTACAAACGAAAGACAAGACCGATATGTTCGATGTAGCTCAAGTGAGTCGGAGAAATAGATTTGTAACAGTCAGCAGTCTTCGAATGCAATTCCAGCATACATACCACCAAGTCGTTTCTAATGCCACCATCAGAAGACGCGTCATTGCCTCGGGTTTGCTGTCTAGAAGACCTCTACGAGTTCCAAGGTTGTTACCTAGACATAGACGATCGCGTTTAGAATAGGCTCGTGGTCACCAAAACTGGCTTTTTTCCTCAATGGTCAAATGTTATGTTCTCAGATGAGACAAGGATTGGATTGGTTAGTGACGATCGTCGATGTCGAGTCCGGAGAGAACGACGGGGAGCACAACACCGACTTGCTTTTGCCAGAGAAGCGGTACCATTTGAAGGCGGGAGTGTTATGTTTTGGGGTGGAATCATGTATGGGAGAAGAACCCCTTTGGTTCATGTGCCTGTCACTATGACCGGCCAAATTTATATGGATCTCAACTTTCGGCCTATTGTGCAACCAATTCGAGACGAAACAGGTCCCAATTTCATCCTAATGGACGATAACGCTCGTCCACATCGAAGCCGAGCCGTTCAAGAGTTCCTTCGGGAGGGTGAAATTGACAGATTGGAGTGGCCACCTCTTTCTCCGGACATGAATACCATTGAGTTTGTCTGGAACTACTTGTTTAGATCGATTCGTCATCGTTTGAACCCACCTATGAAAGCTCAGGAGCTCATTGTAGTCGCTTCTGAGGAATGGAATAACATTTCTCAAGAATACCTAAGTAACCTCATACGAGGCACGCACAGACGTGTTTATGCATTGCTACAAAGTATGGGTGGCAATATCGTCGGTCAACTCACGAAGTGTCGTAACTCAATAAAAGTCGATTTTGAGTTAGGTCCATCATAGTATTTGAAATATGCTGTTTTATTATCTCACCAAATGTCGTATCTCATATCCTTATATTCTGCGAGTAAATCAAATTTTAACGGCTGTCGTATGTCAATTTGGTAGAAAATAGTATCTCACGAGCTGTCGTAACTTGACTTAGGCCACTTCGTGAGTTTCGTATTTAATATTTGTTCAGGAATGCTGCACGTCGTATCTCATTTTTTCCTGTCAACACTTGTCTTGTTGTCGTATTGCACTACGCCCAACGGCCAATAGATTCTTCAAAAATACCTAAAGTGTGCGAGAATACTAGACCGCAAGATAATAATTTACTAATGAAGCAATCACTTGGAAAAAACATAAATATTGTCAATGTGATAGCACCAAATACTGATGCTGTGAATGAAAATATTTGTGAGGAGACAGAAGGTATTATTTTAATATTCCTTTAAGTAAAAAAATATAAATAAATATTTACACACACTTTTGTTGTTATGCATGAAATAAAATGCAGTTAATTGTAGGCGTTTTGTTAGTAAGTAAATGTACTGTTATTACTTGCAGGTGAAGCCAATAACTTTCAGCCATCATTTTCCAGAATCAAAAATGCAGGTGAACGAAATTCTGATAGTTAAGAACTAGAAGACATTAAAAGCGTTGGATATGATTCAGACCGCGATCCCCTTTATGTAGCAACCTGCGAGTACCATTATTGTAACGAAGAAGTTTGGGCAGCTTGTCATCGCTGCATAAAGTTATTGTGTTTTAATCATTTTGACAACAATCCATCTTGTAACATGCACACATCGAAAAAAAGATATATTAGGAAATCCAACAAGCATCCGCAAAAGAAATTACGTTTTGCGGATAACAGTGAACTAGAGAAAAATGATGAATTTACACCAGAGCAGTTCGTAGTTGAAGGAGAAGAAAAAGAAGGCGAAGCAATTTTAAAGAAAAGGACTAACGCACAGAAGTTAGCAAAAAAGCTAAGAAATTTAGGACAGGAGTATGTTAGTCCAAAAATGAAAAAGGTTATGCCTGCCAGATTTTTAAAGGCTGGCTGTAGAGTAGAATATTGTAAAAAAATTGGGCGTCAATGTTTTCTGTTTAGTGACGATGACCGAAAGCAAATATTCAACTCGTATAACGCTTTGGGAAGTTTAGATCATCAACGAGAATTTATCCTTCATCATGTCGAAACTCTTCAGCCTAAGCAAAAAACTACAAGCAAGGACACGTCGCGCAGAAGCAACACAATACGATATTTTTTAACTCTTGACAGTATTAAGATTATGGTTTGTAAATTATATTTTTTAAACACTTTGGGAATCTCAGACCGCACTGTGAGAACGGCTATATCTAAATTAACGAGTGTTGGTATGATGGAAGGTGAGAGACGAGGTGGTAGACAATCTGAAATGGTCCGTGCTAGAGATTTACAGATCCGATTGGCCATTGAAAACCATATTAATAGATTCCCTAAAGTAGAGTCCCATTATTGTCGAGCATCCAGTTCAAGAGAGTACTTGCATCCGGACTTGACGATACTTAAAATGTTTGCCTTATTTGTAAAGGATCTACCAGATAAAGACATTCCCAGTATTGTAACTTATCGCAGGGTTTTCAATATGAAAAATTTAAGTTTTCATCATCCCAAAAAGGATCAATGTTCTTTGTGTTTAACCTTTAGACAATGAGATGAAATGGTCAAAGCTAAGCTAGAGGAGCGGTATACGAAACATATTTCTGAAAAAACTGCTGTTAGACATATAAAAGAGGAATGTAAAGTTCAAGCAAAAAACGATAGTAGCAAAAAATTCTTGTGCGCCACGTTTGATCTGCAACAGGTAATTTACCTGCCTCGCAGTAAGGAAAGCGCTATTTTTTACAAACGTCGGTTATCCAATTTCAACTTAACGTTCTACGATATTGGAACCAAAGAATGTAAATGCTTTACGTGGTATGAGGCTATTAGCCGACGAGGCGCTTCTGAGATTTCCACAGGCGTTTTTAAAGCTCTTCAACAGTATGTCACAAAAGGCATTCAGTTTGCATCACTTTTTGCCGACGGCTGCAGTGGGCAAAACAAAAACACTATATTAACAACGATGCTTCTGTATGCTGTTACCCATTTCAATAATCTGAAGGAAATAAATCAAAGATTTTTTGAAAGCAACCATGGACAAAGTGAGGGTGACAGTGCACATAGTGCTATTGGACGAGCAATTGAAAATGCTGGCGATATATTAATACCATCCCAGCTTCATCCAATTATTACCTTGGCAAGGAAAGAGCGTCCTTATGAATTAAATGTACTCGAACATGGCGATTTTCTTAATTTTAAGACGCTTTCGCAATCTTTGCGAATTCTGCCAATCAAAACTACAGATACTGGAGAAAAATTTAAATGGACTGAGATAATGGAGCTGAAAGTCTTCAAGTCTAAACCAAGAAACATATTTTTTAAGACGAGTCATTCTCAGAATGAGTACAGCTCTATAACCCTAAAAAGAAATACTAGCATTTTCGACCTACAGCTTGAAAGACTAAATACCGAACCCGTCAAAATATCGAAAGATAAGTATGTGGATCTAATCAGCCTTTGTTCTGGTGACACACCGGTCATTCGACTAGAAGAACATAAACAATTTTATAGATCTCTGCCACACGACGAATAAATATAAATATAAATGGTTCTCATCCAAAAAATATTATTTCCTAAAAAATAATGTAATATTTTATTTGGTTTTCTATTCAAGAATAAATATTTTTTTTAGTATTCCTATTTAAACAACTCTTAATATTGTTACTAAAATATTATCATTACCAGTTATTTTTTTATTACGTTTCTTATGTAGTTATAAATAAAATGTTACTTACAACCCATGACGTATCTAAATTTATCTTAAAATAACTAACATTTTTCTATCTCACGAAATGTCGTAACTTATTTAAAATTTTTTTTCTCTCATTTGGCAATAATTTGTAAGCACAGTATTAATGTCTACTTATAAAATCACTTCCATTTCTATAATACACTGAAAAATAATAAAGCGAACGCAATATTTGGTAATGTTACGCTCGTCTTAAAAAATATCAAAACTTTAAAATGCTCTCCTGAAAAATCACAAAAGCTGAGATACGACACTTCGTGAGTTGACCGACGATATAAGGTACTGAAAATAGTGACGCGTGATTAATCTAATTTTTTTCACAAATAAAGTTACTTGACAATGAAATTTTTGAGTATTTTTCCTTTTTGCCCTAATAACCTTAAATTAGGTAAGTGTCAACATACTCTAAAATGCTGCAAAAAACAATTAAATACCTAATAGTAAAGATATATTTTTAGAATGAAAATTTTGTTTACTGCTAGATGTAATTTCAAACTGGTGCAAGATTTTTGAAAATGAGTGTAATATCTTAAATCTCAAATAAAATTAGCGAATCTTTTAACACGTACATTTATATTTTAGGAAAATACCGACTTGAGAATTTATAATCTTGCTTAAGATATTTATATTATACACATATTTTGAATGGGCCCGGACCTGCTTATAAAGTTCATGGATAGTCAGGGCCCGTTCCGATGATGGATGTAGGGGATTATAGGATGAGAGAGATGGTCCAAGACTAGATCTGACTGTCAGCAGATGATATATGATTGCGGTTTACATTGCAAATTTCGACTGTTGTTGGGCCGGCAGCAATGCAGGCGCAAAGGCTCTAATCGAGCGCTGCCAACGTGTCAACTCCCATGAACTGGCTGACATTAATTACTAAATTTATAGGAGGTAGTCTCCGACAGCGGGGATTTTGCTAACGATGAAAGTTTTAAATATTTAGACGTCTTATATTATAATCAAGATTGGGTAGGTACCTATATAATAATAATAATAATAATAATAATAATAATAATAATAATAATAATAATAATAATAAATGTCTTTTTATTTCCATTACAAATAAAATCATTTACAGATTTACATCAAAGTAGGCGGCGAGGTCTAGCCAGGCTACTCTATCTAACCGCCTTAGATATCATACATTATTGTTAGTTATTTCTAGAGGTGAACAAAAATCAGTAATGCAATATTAATATTGAAATATAACAAAAAAAAAAAAAAAAAAAAAAATGCAAACTTAAACCTACATTCACCTTAACTAACGCCTTAATGAACGCAAACACAAGAATAGGTTTTGAAACATACTAGAAAACATTACATCAGCAATCAATATTACCTAAATTAACAAGTCAAAAACAATATAGGTAATACTCCAAATTTAAAAAAAATATATATACACTAATTTTAACAGCAAAGCACATAACAATATCAATATACGCTCCTCACGCTCCTCTAATAACCCCGCAAAATCCAGCATTTTACTGCTCTTTTGAAAGTTGGTATCGATATTAATGATTTAACGTTTTCGGGTATTTTATTATAAATTATTGATGCGTTATAAGAAAACGACCTCTGAAACATGGCGGACGCATGCCTCGGCACCGCCAACCGATAGCTATGCCTAGTATTTCTCCTATGTTTATTGAATCCATGTATAAGTTTTTCTCTAAGATAAAGGGGATTACTAGAGAGTATTACTTTGTGAACCAAGGTTGCAAAATGAAGCGAGAATCTGCCACTGAGCCGAAGCCACCCAGAGGAAACATTCAGTGGAGTAACGTGATCATATTTTCGTGCCCCATATGAGAATCTCAAGCAATTGTTTTGCAATTTTTGCAAGCTATCCCTATCCCTTTCTAACAAGGCCGGCCAATAAACAACGTCGGCGTAAGACAAGGCTGACAAAATCAATGTGTCGCATAATCTGATTTTAACATCAGGGGGTAAATAGTCTTTATGCAAGTAAAGTATTTTAAGCTTACCATATCCTTTCTGAAGTAGATTAGAAATATGTTTATCAAAACGCAATTGACCATCCATAATCACCCCTAAGTTTCTCGCACTCTCGGAGGAATCCAGAATTTGTCCGTCGATTTTTATTTGAAAATTTAAATTATCCTTTAATAAATCTTTTTGCTTCCCGAAAATTAGCATTTGCGTCTTACTTGTGTTTAAGACCAATGCATGAGCCTTGGAGTAATCGGATATAGCTTTAAGATCCTCATTAATAGCTAACGATGCGTAATTAATATCTTTAGGAGAAAACGAGTAATATATCTGTGAATCATCTGCATATTGGTGGGAACTGCACTTTTTTAAAAATTTAGCAAAATCGGCGGTATAAATGGAAAATAATAAGGGAGATAGGATACTGCCCTGCGGGACACCCTTATTAAGTGCAAGGTATTCCGATGCCGAATTGCCCGCCATAACCCGTTGTGACCGGCCCTGAAGAAAACTTTTCAAAAAGTTAAGTGAGGTGGTTCCTAGCCCAAAAAAATTTAATTTAGTAAGTAGAACATTGTGATCGAGAGTGTCAAAGGCTTTACTGTAGTCTAAAAGGATGAGGCAGCTATTTAGACCGCGATCACATGCCCTGTAAATATCGTCGGTGACTTTAATTAAGGCAGTCGAGGTGCTATGCGATGGTCGAAATCCCGATTGTGTTAACGAATGTAATAACCTATAACGTATAATGTGCAAATTCAAAAATTTTATCACATTTATGACACAAAAGAAGAGTATACAGGATGTTGCCTCCTAAGGGAGCTACGGTCCCCTAATAGGGAACCAATGAAGATGGTATTTTTCAGATTATACCCAAACAGTGGAACATAGAAACATGAATTTTTGGTATTTTAGTAACTTTTATATGCCGAATCTAGATCTAAAATCAAAACTGTCATAATCATATGCGTAGCATTTGGGGGGGCTGAGGAACAAAAACAAAAGTAACTTTTTTCCAAGTTAACGTTTTTCATTTTTTTTCTGGAATTATGAAAGTTTAGGGCTTTCTGGCAAAAAAAGGTACTCTTGATGTACTTCGCTCAGATGCACCATTTCTGAAAAAAAAGTCCTTAACGATAATCGTGTTTACCAAGGACCGATCACATTTTCATTAAAACTTCGTAGTAGGCCTTGAAACAAAATTGACATGTTCGTTGTTTGCCAGCTTGACATTTATTATGATAGTTTATTCGAAATTTTCTGGTATAATTGTGGTTAATTTTTTTAATATGGAGCGTTTCTCGAATAACCAATTAGCTGATATTCATTTTATTTACGGATGCAATGGTAATGCACGTGCCGCTGTATGTGAGTACCAAAGACGGTTTCCGAGAAGAAGACTGCCACATCGAATAGTATTTAGCCGTGTCCATAGGAATTTAGTAGAAAATGGATCATTTAGGCGTTCCCAGGGACAAGACCGGCCTATGGGAAATTATGATCTAGAGGGAGCGCTAAATAGAATTGAGGAAAATCTCAAAAAGCATTGAGACGGCTGGCAAATATTATCAATATCCCCAAAATGAATTGTAAGTATCTAATATTTATTAGAATTGTTTTCACAGATAACAGATAGCAGCACGTGAATTGTTTAAAAATATTTTTTAGCTTGGAAGAATGACCCAAATGCAGGGACTGCATCCGTTTCATTATCAAAGAGTACATGATTTAAGAGCCGAAGATTTTCAACCTCGGGTAGAATTTTGCCAATGGATTTCCAATCACCAAAATACGTTGAGAAAAGTTTTATGGTCGGATGAAGCAACCTTTTCAAGAGGCAAGGCATTCAATAGCCTAATACTCATTTTTGGGCTCAAGACAATCCGAATGTGGTTCGAAGGACTAACTACCAAGATAGGTTTTCTTGTAATGTATGGGCAGGGATCATAGGAGAATAGGTTCTATTATTTTGCCAGTTAGATTAAATGCCCATCATTATTTAAGTTTCCTCCAAAATGAGCTGGCAGAATTGCTAGAGGATGTTCCTATACGTACTCAGTTAGAGAAGTTCTTCCAGCACGATGGGGCGTCAGCCCACTTTGGCCAGCTTGTGAAGAAACTGGCTAAATGAAAATTTTCCAAATAGGTGAATAGGTGAAGGTGGTCCAGTAAACTGGCCAGCTCGATCACCTGATTTAAATCCTTTATTATCTGTGTGCCCCACAATATGTGCAATAATTAATTTTATCCGTGTTTGCTAAACAATGTTATCATTATTAAGGACTCTTTTTTTCAGAAATGGTGCATCTTTGCGAAGTACATCAACAGTACCTTTTTTTTGCTTCATAATTCCAGAAAAAAAAATGTAAAACATTAACTTAGAAAAAAGTTACTTTTGTTTTTGTTCCTCAACCCCCCCCCCAATGCTACGCCTATGAATATGACATTTTTATTTTATTTTATATCTAGATTCGGCATATAAAAGTATAAAAGTTAGTAAAATACCAAAAATTCATGTTTCTATGTTCAACTGTTTGGGAATAATCTGAAAAATACCATCTTCATTGGTTCCCTATTAGGGGGCCATTTCCGATACTTGTTTATTAAACCAATTAGTATTATTTTTCGATGCAGATTCCACTGTTTTCCTTTGGCCACCTAATTTCGGGACACCCTGGGTGATTCAGAAGTACGTTACGTAACTTAAGGGGGTGATTCCTTATGATATTCTAACAGAAAAAGTTCATGTCAACATGTGTCCGGAGTTCCCCGTTTTTAATATACACGGTGTTAAAGTTTTTTAAAAAAAGTTTTTTTTATAATTTTGATATTTTTTTTCGGATTTACCAACTAACAACTGCCACAACTTTTTTGTTCATTGAATAATAATTGTTCTGGGGTCTTGCTTTGTTTACGAGAGAAAAGTAAAACGCACATTATTGCTTCTACAAAAGTAATACCTATGTATTTCAAAGTTAATTAAAACAACTAAATTTAAAATAAAATAGTTTTTTTTTAAATAATAATACAGAAAAAATGCAGTTAATCAAAGCAAATGTAGAAAATGGCCACTTTCTGATAAAACGCACGATTGCAATCGTCTCACCATTGATTCTCTTACAAGTTCAAAAATGCCCGCATTATTTCGTATCGCATTGCGACTTTCAATAATTCGAATTCTTAAGTCGTTTCCATGCTGTACATGCGTCTTGTATACGAGAGGCTGTAGGTGACCCCATAAATAATGGTCTAGACTCTAGAGGATGCAAGTCGGGACTGCGAGCTGGCCAACCTTATGGACCTGCGCGTCCAATCCAGCAATTAGGAGAAATGTTGGCGAGGTATTGACGAGCAACTAGGCTAAAATGAGCTGGGACGCCGTCATGCATAAACTAAATATTAGTTCTTATTTGTAGAGGTACGTCAAGTTCTTCAGATGACACTGCTTATAGGAGTTTCCATTCAATCCAGCTGGAAAAAAGTATGGTCCAATAAGACAGTCGCCAATGATCCCTTGTTTGAAGTTGCACTGCTACCTTCCTGGCACTACTTGAAAGATCATCTTCTCTCTCAAAGTATAGCCTCTTCTAACTCAGGCGTGGTTACTGCTGCAGGTCTGCCAGGAAGTTTCGTACTACGTTCAAATATCTCAGTCTCCTTTACCTCGTATTTTAATTGACTTTGAAATACATTGGTATATTTTTGTACATGCAATAAAGTGGTTCTTATCTCTCCCGAAAACGAAACAAGATACGAAAACAATTCAAGGAACAAAAAAGTTGTATTATTAGTTGAAGAATCCGAAAAAAATATCAAAATTAGAAGGTCAGTGGCGTAAATTTTTCTCTCAATAATTTACGTAGAGGTGCTCCCTGGGATACCACTGTAATAAACTTAATCTAGTTACTCTTGATAATATAAATAATAAAAATGCATGGAACATGCTCAAAAGATAAAATAATATCAAGAGATATCTCTCAATTTCAAAATTACCAATAATAATTATTTAAAGCCTAATTGCAGCACGAGGTGTTCCTCAAGAACAAGCCCAGTAATAAATGTTCGAAGTTGTTATACCTATTACAAAAATTATTTAAAACGAGTTTTTAAATGTTTGAATCGAAATGTAATAATTTTTGTCATCCACTGTACCTACATCTCTAAGCAACTCCAAAATGTATTTTTTCTTTTTTGAATAGCACAACAGACAAATAATTGTATTTTTTTCGTACAAGGCCCAAAATATAAATGTCCTTTTAATGACAATAACCACACAACATCCAGGACAATAATTGTTCCAACCAAATATTAAGTTAAAGTTAACAAGTCATTGATAATAATTTGGACTTAAGAAAATTAAGCTAAAATTACATATTGCTTGATTTTCTTAGAAAAATTAATAATATTTGTAGGCTATTGCGGTTATTTTTAACACCCTGTGTATTAGATACAAAACCTAATTTCTTTAAAAGCAAAGATTCTAAGCTGACGAAAAAACGGCACAAAATATTTCCTACTCAGAAAACAGATTATGCGAAGGAGGTTTTAAATTTAATCTCATGCCCTTTGGTACCTGGTTTTAAATTCCTTACAAGGCAACATGGGTAAAGCACCCATAAGAGCACTTATTCTTGATTGCAAGCTGTATACACTGAAAAAACACTACAAATATTTGATGGAAGTAAAAAATAATATTTTGAAACTTTATCGACTCGTTGGGTAATATAAAACCAACACCGAAATATGCAATATTAAAGAACTGGTGGGAAGTAATACATTGCACAGGCATATTTCATTTGTCTGGGTCAAAGTTAATGCTGCCCTAACTGGTAATGAGCATGTTGATTATTTGGCCAAAGAAAGCATTCCTAATCGACTGCTCATTAAAAATGACCTCCTTCTAGATGATAATAATAATAAAGAATTTTTAGTTACCACAATGAAATCAGCAAACTAAATTGCATAATAAGAATTCCACCTAGTAGAAAACTTACATCCTGGTGATGCACAGCGCCGTATAGAGTTCTGTAATTGGTATTTACAAAATATCAACAGGGAAAATAATTATTGTGAAAGAACAGTTATATGGTCCGATGAGGCTCATTTTACCAGTGCTGGTATATTTAATCGGCACAATACGACGTTTTGGTCTTAGGAAAATCAGCATGTAATATTTCCACAAAAAAGTAAGTTTCTTTTTTTTTTCTCGGAAACTATTGAACGTAAAAAAAATCCGAGTACGTCACTGGATTCTTCGTAATGGACTAGAAAAATAATATTTGGTTTCTCTTTGATAAGCTACAGGGTAACGTAAATATGGGGGGTGTCCCAAAATGTGAAATTTTTAAAAACATCCCGTATATCAAAAGCAAGGAGGACTAGAAAAATTCTTATTGCGGCATCTTTTGTTTTACAAAAAAGTAGCACCGTATCCTTCTATCTTTATTAATAACGGAGATAGCCCGTAACACCATCGAAAACTGGACACCCTGTATATCGTTTGCTATAATTTAACAAAATTATTTTTACGGTATTCTTAGTAATCCTCTTCTATTATTTATCCAGTGTAAAATTATAAAATTTGTTTTAAGAAATGTTTATGTAAAATTGCATTTATTTTTAATACATATTGAAATATTTCTTTCAGTGCACATCTAGCTTTGATGTGACAGGGTATCTGCATTGAATTTCAACATGTGAGAAGGGCTCGGTACAAAGCAGCCACGGGGGGCAAAACTTCTAGTTTTTACTCACGACCCAATGAATGGCTGAACCTAACCTATTTTTAAGCTATTGTGTCATCGGAATAAGATATTCCTACGCAGAGTAATATTTCACCTTTCGCCAACACGCCCAACATTTTGTCCTGTCATTCATTGCGATTTTCCTGTTTTATATTTCATTGACGTTTTTTTTATGAGAACACACACAGAAAAAGTCGATGTTCCCAAGATTTGAAGTTAATTTTTGTTATTGTGAGAGCCTATTAAATTTTTCTTTCTATTGTTAATTTCAATCAGGGAAGGTTTCAGCTTTTTTGGTTTAAAAAGTTTCTGTTCAAAGATATTATGTCGTTTGATTTTTTGACTGCAATAATATCTTAACTGCAGATTTGTCAAAGCTATGTTTTCAAGAAAAATTATTATTATTATACAGCCTGTTCAAAATGAAGTCGGTAGTATTGTCTTCCTTATTATAAAAGCTACGAACTAAGTTAAAAAATCGACAATAAAAAACTGATAAAGGCACCCATATTTAAGAAACATTCAAAGTTCAAATTTAGCGAACTAACTTGCGAAATATTGATGTGCTTTATTTAGTAATTTAGGGGTTATTTAGAAAAACGTAAATCCAAAACTGGCGACATTGAAAAATCACGGTTCTAAACAGCGCCGGATTAAAGGTTTCGTAGGCCCTAGGCACCAGTGGTGAATTTTAGATTTTAATTCGGGGAGGTTCACTAACGGGTTGCGAAAAACAATGCGCCGCAGACGAAAATTTTTTGGGTGCTACGCCCTAATTTTACTAAGAAATAACAAATATTACAAATCAAGTGGTTTCCTAAACATTTCTATGCGTTCGAAGAGCCCAATGGATGCCCATGCCCTGATGAAGCCGCTGTTTTTACAGATAAAGTTAAAAACATCATATTTAATATATGGCCAAAAGTTGTTAATTAAAAAAAAAACTTACAAAATAATTTAGAAATTTTAGCTTTTTATTGAACAAAACTAACTTTTTGCCATCGAAAATAATTGCGTAGGATATGTATATAATATAATGTATAAATATGTAATATGTTATAAGGTTTTTTGTATCACATTGTAGTTTGTCTTTGTGTCTGTGAACTTTATTTCTTATTGTAAAATACAATATTGATCCTTTTTTTGTGTCTATTTTTATTATATTTTATGATCGTAGGCCCTTCGCGTTTCGTAGGCCCTAGGCAAGTGCCTAATGTGCCTTATGGATAATCCGTGCCTGGTTCTAAAGCTGTATGATAAAAGTACCAGTAAATATTAATAACTGACAGGGAAGATGTTAACGATATGAAGTTAGGGATATTTTTCAGATAAAACAAGTTAAAAGTTTTTAAAAGGTGCCATAAACACACTTTTTGCACCTATTGCATACAAATTTCTTTCTACGATCGTTGTTTATTAAATTGGAAAAAAAATATTAAAAATGTATCCTTTAAAAAGTATATTGATTCTATACTTACTTAAAATTTGTGGATGCGAATAATTATTGTGTTTTGATAGTAACTACCCAATTATACAGGGTGTTATTTAATAAATGTCCTATATTTGACAGGACAATTCCTCAGTTATTCATAAGGTCAAAAGTTCATATAAGCATGCATTTTTGAGATACAGTGTTAAAAATTTATTTTTATTTTTGTTTTTCGTAAATAATTTTTGAAATAATGCATATATTTGGACGAAAATTGGTATCTAGGGGTTTTTTGAAATGCGAAATTCGAATTTGGTGTTAGTATGGCTCCCACTTGTAGAGGGCGCCACCTATCTGTCTATTTACTCTTTCGAGGAGTCATAACTTTTGTATATGTGCTTGTATTACATTTTTAAGTAAAAAGATGGATTTTTTCATCATTTTTACATAAGAAAGGCATACTAGCTAGAAGTCGCTACGAGCAATCGTTCTCGAGAAAAAGAATTATAAAGAAATAAATAACATTTATTTGCATATCACTATGCCCATATCAGAGTTTGATAAAGTAGCATTTATCTCCTAAACAAAGCCAAAATCAAAAAATTATGAAAATTATGAAAATGTACTTGCATTAGCAACAGTGTTATAAAAGAGAAAACGGCAGTGGCGTACATATTTTTTGTTCCTGTTAAAAATTGTAACACCCTGTATCTCAAAAATAAAGGGCTTGCTGACCCATACCTATATAAACTATACATCTTATAAATAACTGAGGAATCGTCCTGTAAAATATCGGACAGTTATTAAATAACACCCTGTAAAATGGAATATCTAGTACCCCTCCTGTTTTTTCAAACCTGTCAACAGTGAGCTACATAAATTTAAAAAACCTCTTTTTTAAACTACCTGTATATGTAACATTTCTATAGATAATCCCTTTCATTAATAGTATGCCAAGAAACAGTTCTGTAACCTATATTTTCCCATTTTTAATATGAATTTTTTTCAAGTCAAACATAATTTATTGGGACACCTGGTACACTAAAGCCGCCAGTCAAAAATATTTCGAAATATTAAATACCATCGCCAGAGTTGGTTAAAAGTTTTAAATTTTTAACTGGTTATTTACACATAGAAATTAGCCAAACAGTCTCAGACACACGTAGCTTTTGAGCAACATAAATTAAAAATCTACAATTTAAAGGAGGATAAAAATAACATTACTTACCAAAAACAAACATCGATTTTGCCCATTTTTACACAATTTTGTGTGTCTCATGGACAAGAAACAAAAGTCCGCATCGTACAGCACTGAAAAAAAAAAACGTATTCACTGTTTAGGTATATGGACAATAGAAATATTACTATTATGACTTTGCATGTTAAATTTTATAAATTAAATACGGCTTATTTGTAGAAAAATTACTGCATCCACAGAAAGAGAACATTTTTTTTAACAATTTGATTTTAATTTCCTGGGTTTTCGGTCAATTTCGGAACAGAAAAACAATATTTGTTTTCTGTCTGTTAAGTCTAATGATGGTTTAAGTTAAAATAAACCGAAACGTCACAAAAAACAAATATTGTTTTTCTATTCCGAAATTGACCGAAAACCCAGGAAATTAAAATTAAATTATTGAACTAACAGGCAGGAAAAAATAAATGAAATTTTTTTTAACATACATTATATAACATTTTTTAAGCTCAACACCGAAAAATTAGATTAAAACCCGAAATTAATGACAGCTTGACGTCTATCCTAAATTTAAGTTTTACCAAATCACAAGTTTCAGTCAAAGACCACTCGTTTAATTTTATATTGTCGAGAAACCGGCATAATCGTAATTTTCTGGTAGTTTTCATTGCACAAAAACTTAAAATGTCTGTAATATTAGTGGAAAACTTTTTTAAAAAGACTGAAAGTTGTTCAATAATGACGGGGGATTTGATTTATTTTTTTTAACCTATAAAATAAAATAAAAACCGTTTTAAAAAATTTCATTCAAAGTTGTAATTTTTAAGTTTAATTTGGTTCCATAAAAATCTATTTCGATATCGTTTTCAGTATCGTAATGAACTTTTTATGAAACAGTTTTCTATATTTTTCTAAGGTTGGTAATGATGTTCACAAATGTTTTATTTTGCAGTCGTGTATGTTTGGTTGCGTTAATTCTATGAAATGGAGATGAGTTAAAAAATATCAAATAATCTTACCAATTTACTATATTATAAAACATAGAACTATAAAATTTACCGCAATTTCCCTTAACTTTGGGGAAGTTAAACTAAACTCATCTTGCTCCATATTTTTAAATTATGTAGGTATGTTAGAAAAATTAGACAACTTCGTGACAATATGGCTGACACGGAAATAATAGTTATTTATGTATCTAGGGAATTATAATTGAGCCCCTTATAATTCCAGTGATACATAGATAATTTTATTTCTGACCGATTTTAGTAACATTTTGTTCATTTTTAAAGTGGAATAAATGTTTCAATAGATGACAATCAAATTGACATGAGATGTCAATCGTTTGATTTTATGTCAAATTTTTCTTAATATCCCAAGGGAGTTATGACCCTTATAATTCCCGCGTAACTAAGACGTTATAAGCTAATAATATACAGGTCAGAAATAAAATTATTTGTTGGCTAATGTGATAAATAATTTGATTGTATTACCAACATAAAATTTGGACCTAAACATTTTGAAAATTTTTATGTTTTATATTCTTTTTAAATGTGGATTTATTTGTTAAAAAAAAATGCCGAAATAGAAAAAATAGTATAAAGCACACGTTTTATAAAGCTATTAGCGCACTTGTCCGATGCGTGCGCTAAAATGAGCTTTATAAAACTTGTACTTTAATATACTATTTAGGTATTAAAAGATATATTGTAAAAAGAAAGTATTTAAAATGGTCTATTCGACCTACGTTGAAAACGTCGATTGTAATAAATGCCTTAATTTTGGAAAATATGAAAATACAATATTACTATAATGTAGGGATTCCACAACTCTTTCCATTTTCCAAAAAAAGGGGAAAGTTCACTTATTTTCCCTTATTGGCATTAGGCTGATGACGTTGCGGTGTTTAACTTGCAGCGTTCGAGCTATATGACTATAATTCTTCCCAAATACTTGCCTGTGAACTAAATGCGAATTTTATTTTAACACCTTCACTTAATCCAAAGCTGTAAACTTTGTCTAAAGTAATGTGATTTTTCTTGGAATCTGAACTCATATTATTTTATTGCAATTTTATAACGAAGGTTAACCTTGCCACACCAGGTAGAAACAGATAACAGTTTATTGAATGCAATTTAATTTAAAAGCAGTTAAGTTAAATATAAATAGGGTTAATATCGTTGTTTTATATGTACTGTCGAGGGTCCCACATATATCTACTTGGGTTTTTTACAATCCAAGCAACTGAATCGTACCGATTTTTATCAACAATAAAAAAAATGCAGAATTATTTCAAAAATAAAAATAGGTACGGTAGAAAATTCCACATCGACAACTTTTGACCAATGAAAAGCCTGTTTTTTTGTATCGTTACCACAGTCGTTACCATAGCAACGGAAAAAATTGTAGGAAATTTTTCTCCTCCTTAAGAGTTAGATGCTTTGGTTTTGTATAAACTTTACACATTAACATAAACTTGTATGTATGTATGACATGTATCGAAGATTATATTTATATGTAGTAATATGGCATAATTTTGAAAATATTTAGACAGTTAAGTATAATAATTATTATTGATTGATGAATTATTCTGAATTAACCAACTGGATTACAAAATTTTTATAATTTGTTTATG
Organism: Polydrusus tereticollis; assembly: GCA_963920685.1. NCBI lineage: Eukaryota > Metazoa > Arthropoda > Insecta > Coleoptera > Curculionidae > Polydrusus > Polydrusus tereticollis. The sequence continues at coordinate 29,188,048 of OY987327.1, forward strand.
TATTTTAGTGTATACAATGTGTTATTTAATAAGTGTCCGATATTTTACAGAACGATTCCTCAGTTATTTATAAGGTAAAAAGTTCATATAAGCATGGGGTCCGCAAGCCCTTCATTTTCGAGATACACGCTGTTAAAAATTTATTTTCGTTTTTGTTTTCCGTAAATAATTTTTGAAATAATTTCTATATTTGGACGAAATTGGTAGCTAGGGGTTTTTTTAAATGCAATATTTGAATTTGATGTTAGTATATGGCTCCCACATGTAGAGGGCGCCATCTACGTGTCTTTTTACTCTTTTGAGGAACCATAACTTTTTTATACGTGCTTGTAATACATTTTTAAGCAAAAAAATAGATTTCTTCGTCATTTTTACATGAAAAAGACATACTTGCTAGAAGTCGCTACGAGCAATCGTTCTCGAGAAAAAGAATAATAAATAAATTAAAGGCATTTATTTGCATATCGCTATGCCCATAATAATATCAGAGTTTGATAAAATAGCATGTATCTCCTAAACAAAGCCGAAATCAAAACATTATGAACATGTACTTTGCATTAGCCAATAAAGTGCCTACATAACAGTGTTATCAGAAGAGAAAACGGCAATGGCGTACATATTTCTTACTCCTGTTAAAAATTGTAACACCCTGTATCTCAAAAATGAAGGGCTTGCGGACCAATGCTTATATGAACTTTTCACCTTAATAATAACTAAGGAATCGTCCTGTAAAATATCGGATCGGATTAAATAACACCCTGCATATTTATTGTTGATGATGTTATTGTTGTTGATTTATAAATAAAGGCATATTATTATTATAATATAGATTCTTTAATTTGAGTTTTAAAAAATAACATTTTAAAATGAGCTTAACAGAAGCACATCTTAGCTTTTAAAACATTTACCTGAAAATAACCCTGGTAATTATTATAATCTGTAAATTCTCGGTAAAAATGTATGAACGCAACCCGTGTGAACAAGGCCACCGGAAACCGCCCCTTAGGTAAGGTTTTAAACCCGCCTCCTACCCGGGGGTAACTGAGAGTAACTCTACATATTATGAATTATTAACTTTGGCCCAAATTCAGTAAGATGTAAAGGACTGAAGTGAAATGTGAAATTAAATATCTGGTAAATGGTTCATGGGGAAAACAGAAAAACAGCATTCATATTTGTATATACGCTATCAGACAAAAATAGAGCAACACTTTCGAAAAATGAAAGAAATCTCGATTTTATAATATTAAATGCATGATATCGTATATAAATACATCGTGTCTTAAATATCAAAGTAGACTGCTGTTATCGGCGGTAACAGCTTTTTCCAACAATCAAAAGAAATGAACTAATATTGACGTAAACTTTCAAACACAGTATTGTAATGCGTCAAAAGTAAAGCAACATTTTAATATTTTCCTAAAAAAAGAAAGGTTTTCGTGAAAGTAAAGTTTAAAATATTTTTGCAAAGTTTATTTTATGTTTAATTAATATTTCTGTGCTGGATTAATCATGCCAAGAGGTATTCCAATTTCGAAAGAATTAAAGCAGAGAGCAGTAAATGCACGCTTGGAAAGTACAACACAGGCCACAATTTCACATTTTGTTTTACCAAGATGCAGTGTATCCAAAATAATTTCAAGCTACATCCATAGGGGACATTTAGAGAATCTACCAAAATCGGGAAGGCCGAGAAAAACAACAATTTGAACAGACAGACGCATTAAAAATTTCTCAAAACGATCCTTGGATGTCTGCACCTAGAATTATTGCTGAAATTCCCGAAATTATGGTTAGTCCACGGACAGTTCAAAGAAGGTTGGTAGATGCAAAGTTATTTAGTAGACACCCGGCTGAAAAGCCCCTTATTTCGGCAAAAAATAGAGTGGCTAGGCTTAAATTTGCACGTCGACATTTACATCGGACAGTAGACGAGTGGAAAAAAGTTTTATTTAGCGATAAAACGCGTTATAAAATTTTCAATTCTGATGGAATGAAGCGTGTAAGACGGCGAATCAACACAAGGTTTAATCCCAAATACGTTACACCCACAGTTAAACATGGCAAAGGCATTGTTTTTCTATGGGGTTGTTTCTCATGGTATAGGGTGGGTCCTTTAAACTTCATTAATGACACCATGGATGGATTTGTCTATAGAGATATAATGCAAAATGTAATGTTGCCTTATGCAGAGTGGGAATGCCGTTGCGTTTTATTTTCCAACAGGATAACGATCCAAAGCACTGTTCACAAATCGTTCAAGAGTGGTTTCAAGAAAATAACGTTCGGGTCTTGCAGTGGCCGGCACAATCCCCAGACCTTAACCCCATTGAAAATCTATGGGAAGAAGTTGAACTGGAATTCGTACACAATTATGTCCAAATAAACAATCATTGGTAAATAAAATCAATGAAGTTTGGACAAACCTTCCCGAAAATACTGTTCTAAAATTGATTGCCTCAATGCCGCGACGTTGTCGGCAAGTAATACAAAATATTCTATTAACTATTAACATAATACTTCTAGCTATTGTAATTAATAAATGTGTTTAATGCTTTTTGATCGTAATATGTAAAATAAAATACTGTTGACACAATTTGTTGCTTTACTTTTGTCGCACTTCATTTCGTCGATTTTTATAATTTTAAATATTTCTCTACCTTCATTTTGTTGAAAGTGTACCAAAATATTGTGAAATAATACTAATATTGTGGGGATAATATTTCATTAAAATTAGCTGGGGATCACAATCATATAATTAATTTTTTAAATTCAAAGAAATAAAAGCACTTTGTTGTTCTACTTTTGTCCAATAGTGTATTTTATAAATCTACCTTCCTAATCGGTGAAGATTCAAGATTTTGTGCTCGCTTACTGTATATATTGTGGTATTTGCTATAGAAAGATTTAGGTATCCTACACGAAAAAAAAAAATTATTAAAATAACCGAAATTATAATAGAAGTAACTATTTTTTATAGTTCTATATAGGACAGCCATATGGTATATTAAGGAAGACTATAAAATTATAGTAAATACAAGTTAATATTTTTTATAGTTACAAAAAAAATTCGTTACGGTAAAAACTATTAAACAGGAGTGCAAATAATACAAAAATATGGTGTTGTTTTTTCTAGTTTCTCTTGTTACGATTGTAATAATTATTTGTAAAAACTACCAAGCAGTTTTGCACATTTTATCAATGAATATTGTAAAATTTGTAATATTTTTTTTGGTAAATTCTATTAATTTTAGTTGAATTTCTACCACCAACTTTTGTTATACTAATTAAATATTTTAGCAAATATTTAAAACTCCTTTTGTAGTTTCATTTGAATATTTTTGTAACATTTTTTATTTACTTTTACACAAGATATAATGAAATATATTTGGTCTTTCTTTCTTGATCGAAACTAAGTCCTCCAGATTCCATTCTGCTAATAAATCCGCCAAACTCCACATAACCGCATCATAATAGCATAAACAGAAAATCAGAGACAAAATTAACCAGTTTGAACTTAAAACACATAAGAGTAAGAGTTAGAGGTACGAACCCTTTGATGTCATAACTGTAAATGCGACTGCGGCGGCGGACTTTGACTATTCCTGTAAATTATTTAGGAGTTTCTACTATATTCATTTAGTAAAATACGAATTTTCCTATGAAAATTTTATAAGCGCTTCTATATTTTTGGATATTTTGTAAATATAGTGTTATAAAAATTCAAATAGTTTATTGTTATACACTCTTACTATAATCACACCCTTCTAAATTCTATTAAAAATTTTAGTAAAAAATGTAGTAATTTTTACTAATTTTTCCGTATAACCATTTTTTATTCTTGTCTCTTCATTTAATAAAAAATTATAAAAGCCACAAAAGGATTTAGTAAAATTCACAACACAGTTTCTTACTTTAAACTAAAAAAAATGGTTATTCAATTTAACCAAAACGCATTTGTAAAATGTAATATATACCTTAGCAGTGGCATAATTATACTATGTTATATAAAAAAGCTAAGCATATTTTTGTATATTTAGTTTACAATTTTATTTTGGTAAAGACTGATATATACAGATTTAGGTATAGTTATTAAGAGGTTTTATAGAGAAATATACTATAAAATTCTTACTAAACTAAATTTACAATACTATTTTTCCGTTTACATATAAAAGAAAAATTGGCAAGACAATATCTAATCCAAATGAACAAATTGAAAAAGGATATTTCAAATTGTGGTACCCAAAAGGAAACTTATTGTGAAATTTCGTCCAAAAAGGTGCCCAATTAATAGTATAATATGGGCTTCATGCAGTAATAGCTATTTTGTTTAGAATGTTATAATAATTTTAAAAAGGCGTTGTTTAAATAATGCTATTTAATATAAGTCAATTTATAATATTTGGCAATAGCCGCAATGCTTCCTTAGTTTACATAATGGACGAAAATAATCCATATAGGAATTTTAGCAAATCCGACGAAAGAGAGCTATAGTCCATATTTCAGTATTGTCAAAACTATTGAAGATGCGGAAAGGAATAATATATAATAATAATAATAATGCCGTTATTTATAATCTGTTGCTTAATGCCAGAGAGAAATAAAACGTAAATTTGCAATGACAGGATCCAGTAAGCAGGGTGGACAACTTAAAGGTTGCATTGTAAATTTCAGGTAAATTGTAATGATAGTTTATAAAAATTTCGTATTTCAGACCTACTCGTCCCGAATCGGCCCTAAATTAGGATCACCCTAATTTGCATAAAATAGAAAGACGAGTTTGGCGAATGAGAGTAATGTGACAGCGGAGTGACTACAGGTAGTTTATTAGAATAATAAGTATAATAATAATTATACTTGATTATAATTATAGAGATTAGCAGATAGTTGAGATATTTATTATTCTAATATTAAGTAGATAAAAACTATACAGAAGTAAGAATAATATGAAAATAGATAAATTGGGATTAATATTAATATTTATAAAAAAATCTACTATGTAGGTACAATTTAACAACTTAATTTTTAAATTTTAGTAATCATGTTTCGAGTAGTCCGATGAACTATCGTCGTTGGGGTCCAGAGAACTAATGAGGGGCTCTACAGTGTTTTCTACCATGTTATCAGCTTCCCACATTCTTTCTTCTATTTCAATCACATGTTCGACGCACTTACTCCATTTTTCACGATTCACTGTCTTTATTCCCTCTTGCAAGAGGTTACCAACGTCTCTCATTTTAAAAGTGGTGTGCTACAAACCCTTTTACTTGCGCCCACACAAATTCCATGGGGTTTCATTCACAGTGATATGGCGGAAGGCCAAGTACCGTTATATTTCGTTTTGAAGCGATTTCGTCGACAACAAATTTCGTACAAAGAGGTTTATTTAACTTTAAAATCTACAGTAGCTCCTTTTTAGCCCATCTTTATGAAATGGCTTCTTATTTACAGTAAGGCAATGAATAGTGTCATTCTTTTTCCAAGAAGGCGATGGTATTTTTTTGGATTTTCTTGAATGGTAGCTGGTATTATCCATGACTATAACAGACACAGGAGGAATAAGATCTAGCATTTGCTGGAAGTACTCTTCAAACACATCAGCGTTCATGTCTTCATGATAGTCTCCAGTCCGTTTTGATTTAAAAGCTAGTAAGCCGCCATTGACAAATTCATTTTTGCTACCAATGTGGATAATTATTAATCTTTTACTTTTCTCAAGGGTGCTTTAATTTTGGACCATCCTTCCATGAAAGCTTTTCTCGCGCTTTTTATATGTTCATCCTGCCATATTTTACCAACGGTATATCCTTCATTTAACCAAGTTTCGTCTATATAATAGATATTCCTGTTTTCCCTTCGAAACTGTCTAACTGCCCTCAAGTATCGTCGGCACTATAGCAGGTGATTTCGTCTTTCTCTATTAAAAGTGATTTTCTGTTTTGATTTTTTCCAAAACAAAATTTATTTCCTTCACAGTTTTCCATAGTTCCTTCTTACCCATGGGTGGAATGAAATCATCCATATTCATTTCAGACATTATTTTGTCCAAGGCAGGTATTTCTTTTTTTAAGTAAAACGAGTGTATGATTCTTCTGATGGCAGTCTTTTCATCCCCATTTATTACAGTATCTTTTCCTCCTGTAATTCTCTTTGGTGACCTGATGGGGTCGCGTTTATTCTCGTGCACAAGTCGGTATATTGTTGACTGTCTGACTCCAGTCATATTCGAACACATTTCAACTATTTTTGCACCTCCGATTGTTGAGTTTTGGTGGCGAAGAGCGTTGAACACATTGCTATAGAACACATACTATAGAATGTTAGAGAGAAAAATTTTACATAAAATGGCTATAGTGGGTGGCGGTATCTAACTACTGCTGCTCATACAACCACGTATTACCATTGACGTATTTACAATATTGAAAGTATTGATATACATATAGGCTGGATAGACGAAAACCAAAATATGTATAGTATTGACGAAAATAATATTGACCGAAAACTGTATGTATTAAAGTCTGTGCGTTTTAAGAAGTCCGATATCGGATTAAATCACCAAGGGATGTTATCGCTTTTAAAACAGTAAGTCAGTTAAGTTACAATATCTTCGCACCTTCGCTATACTTGATCACACCGAACATTCCACTGGTTTACTGTATTCTATTACTGGGCGAAATCAGAGGTTTCAAAACAAAATTATCTTAGAATTACGCGTTGAGCATAAATAATAATTAAATAGATAATTAAATTATTTTGCTATTATTATAGTTAAATCTATATAATAATCGCTATTTTCCAAGAACCAATTAAAATTTGCTCAAGTGCGGGATGGTTAAATATGTTAAAGATTTTGTCAGGTATATATTTTTCCGATAATGACATTATTTTGGGATTATTATAATTAAATCTTCATAATAATTACTATTTTCCAAGAAATAATTAAAATTTGCTGAAGTGCGGGATGGTATGTTCTACTTTATTTTAAATAAATAGTTGTGCTTTTCACTTATAGTTTGTTTCTCATTGTGTGTGAATCAGTTATTAAGCAAAGTTATGGAAAATGTTCAGCAAGGTGGCACATCGCCTAGAAGGCATTTATCTCCAGGTGAACGCCGTTTGGTATTACAAGTGGAACGTTATTTTACTTTAGAAAAAGATAACTCGGGCCCGTTAGAGTCTGTTTTGGCAGTGCAAAAACGAACGTCTGATGCTTACGGCATTTCAGAGAAGACCTTAAGAAGACTCCGAAAAAAGAGTGAAGAGGATTTGGACAGACCATATAAAAGGGTTCGACTCCATTCAAAAACCTTGGATTTATCCTAAGGGATAAAACTCTCTATTAGGAATATTGTTTATGATATGTATAAAGCCAAGGAATATGTTACCCTCAAAGCTATTCTTGAAAAGATAAAGCATTGTTATTTAAGTACCCGTGCAAGTAATGGAAAAAGGTATATTATATTACATGCTGGTAATGAAGAAGGTTTTGTTTTAAATGCCAGTTTGATATTTTCATCAACAAAAAAAACTGATGATTATCACGGCAATATGGGCGCTGAAATTTTTGAGCATTGGTTCGAGGAAAAACTTTTAAAAAATTTAGAAAAACCTTCCTTAATTGTTTTAGACAATGCCTCTTACCGTACGAGACTCTAAGAGAAATTCCCTACAAGCAGCTGGAAAAAGGAAGAAATAAAAGAGTGGTTGTCAAAGAAAAACATAAACCATGAAAATTTATATTTAAAAAGTGAACTTTTAAGCAAGTGTAAAGAGCAGTCATTTAAAAAAAAGTATGTTGTTGACGAATTAGCCCTCAAATATGGACATCAAGTTTTGAGATTGCCGCCCTACCATTGTCATTACAACGCAATTGAATTGGTATGGGGTATTAGCAAAAACTATTATGACAAACATGCCTGTACAAATATCGGTAAGCCTAGCGTTATAAAGTTATGGGAGGAGGCGCTTAGCCAAGCGAGCAAAGAAGAATGGCGGAAATGCATTGAACACACAGAAAAAATTATTTTTTAATCTTATGAGACAGAACAGGTTATAGACGAAGTAAGACCGTTAATTATTACGAATGATGATGATGATGATGATGATGATGATGACGATGATGTTGATTCTGATGAGTCTGAAAGCATGGGTGAAATTTCAAATGCAGAGGAAGACTACTTTTAGTAGTACCTATCTACAAGTAGGTACGTTCTGTCGCAAGACTACAAAATCGGTTCTTTTTAGAACCAAAACTTTATAAAAAAAAATTCGTAAAACTAATTTGTCTGAATACTACAAAAGCTAAAAAATTATTATTTTTCTTTACCTAAACTAATTTTTTATTTACTTTAAATTATTTTATTTAGAAAATGTAATTCATCAACATCCAAAATTACCTTCAATATAATTTATTGTTTGAGAGCCACCGACATAATGCTTAAGAGGTTTTATGGCTTAGCGGACTTCTTAAAACGCACAGACTTTAGCAATAAATAATGACTGTCTCACAAGGAGTATTTTAAGAAGTAAAAAAAATATTGACGTCCTTGGAACTAGAAACACAGCATTGTTTGTGAAGACATTTATTGACGTGGAAAAAAATCCCAAAGAAGGATCTAAAAGTTTAGAATATTATAATAATTAATAAAATAACTAAGCTAACGAAAGAAATTCTATGCTTCTGTTAACGAAATTTAATAACCCTAAATTTAAGATGTTTTGTTAGGTAGCTGAAGCATGAGTTCCTGGTAATAGCATATAATATAAGCTTTACCGGGAAAAGCAATTTTACCAGATTTCTCCCACGCTCCGTTTATTTTGTTTTTACACCTTGTTCAGGTACAAAGTTTTTGGGAACATGTAGAGAGAAACCGAAAGCGCCTTTAGGGCTTAACATATACTTGCTTTGAAAAAGGGGATCGAAAACGTCATGTTTCTTACCTGAGTAAATACGATATGGTAAACTTCTATTCGAAACGATAATCAGTAGTTAGTATAAACAACTCCAATATTTCTTTTCGAAAGAACCCCTCTAGTATTATTTTCTTTATAATGGGTATTTTAAAGAGGGCTAATAAATAATGTGGTAACCAATTTCTTGCAGAATTTTACACGTTAGGTTAGTTTGGATGTCAATAATTTCTGATTTTCAAATTGTCAAGCAGTTTATTAATAAACTAATCATTATAATTAATTAACTATATTATTATATTCTTTAAAAATAATTAGATAGAGATTCTTATTTTGGTGCGCAATTTGTTTTTGCTGTATACAGGGTGTCCCGAAACTAAAGAGCAATATTTTACCACCATATTCTCCGGCTAAAAATAATAGAATTCTTTCATATGGACATAAGTGCAGAAATGCTTGTTAAGGGAGCTACCCCCTCGAATGGGGAACCTTGAAATCGTTTTTTTTTTTTATATTTTCGAACCCGTTCATAATTAGATTTTGAATTTAGGTATGGTTATAAACTTTTACCGATACATCAGTTTCTGAATTCAGAACTTCAAAAATTTAGTCATAGGCGTCACATACCGGGGTGGTTAAGGGTTAAAATAATCCCATTTCTTCAACCAGTCGTTTTTTTTTATTATTTTCTTAATAATTATGAAATTTCAAAGTATTCTGCGTAAAAAGGTACCCTTAGCTCACCTTGATAGGACTTACAGTTTTTGAGTAAAATCGTTTTAAAGAAAATCACGTCCATAAAGGAGATGATTAATAAGAATAATAATCGAAATTTGAGAGGGTTCATAGAAACTTGATGGAGAATGGTTCGTTTGAACGCCTTCGTGGGCAAGAACGACCTAGGGGGGACCATGGTTTGGAAAATGTAATTCAACAAATAGTAGATAATTCTCACTCACTCAGACCATTGGCTACAGAAGTCAACATTCCGAAATCAATTGTAATGTGTTTTACTTTACCATATTGCTATCCATAATTATAACGAATATTTATTTTAGATAGGAAGAATGACTCAGATGCAAGGTCTTCACCCATATCATTACCAGAGGGTTCAAGAGCTGTTGCCTAGATATTTCTCACCCAGAATCGAGTTATGTCGGTGGATTTTAGGACATCAAAATTTGCTAATCAAAATTTTGTGGTCTGATGAGGCAACATTTAGTAGAACTAGTGTTTAATACTGGTAACACTCACTTTTGGCACGATGAAAATCCAAGAGCAGTCCGAAGAACTAATTGTCAATATAGGTTCTCCGTCAATTTGTGGGCGGGAATAATTAGAAATCAGTTAATTGGTCCAATTGAAATACCCAATAATTTAACCAGCGAGAGATATTTCCTTTCTTCAAAATCAGTTAGCTGGACTGTTGGACGAAGTACCCTAAAGGTCCAGGTTGGGGATGTATTTCCAACACGACGGTGCCCCTGCCCATTTTGGACGGCCTGTTCGTAACTGGTTAGATGAGAAATATCCTAAAAGGTGGATAGGCAGAGGTAGACCAGTATCCTGGCCAGCGAGATCGCCGGACTTAAATCCACTCAATTATTATTTTTGGGGTCATAATATGTGCAACATAGTTTATGCAACCGAGGTGAATACCCGTCAGGATCTGCTTCAGCGAATTTTTCAAGCTCGAAATGAAATAAGAAGAAATTCTTTTCAGATTCTTCGGGAATCTCACAACATTAGCCGTAGAGCTGGACTTTGTATCAGAGAAAATTGGGGTCTATTTGAACAGCTTCTCAAGGAGTAGTTCTTGGTTTAAATTGAAATTTTATTTTTCAAAAAATTTTTGTTAAAGAACCCTATTTCATGTCGCATTATTACTGCGTATATTTTAACAGCATTTACTTTAATTTTGTAGTTTTTAGTACATTTTTGATATTAAAGCTTTAAGAATAATTTTATTAATTAACTCCTTTATGGACTTGATTTTCTTTAAAACGATTTTACTCAAAAACGTTAAGTTCTATCAAGGTGAACTAAGGGTACATTTTTTACGCAGAATACTTTAAAATTTTATAATTATTAAGAAAATAATAAAGAAAAACGACTGGTTAAAAAATGGGATTATTTTAACCCTTAACCACCCCGGTATGTGACGCCTATGACTAAATTTTTAAAATTCTGAGTTCAAAAACTGATTTATCGTTAAAAGTATATAACCAGAATTAATTTTAAAATTTAATTATGAACGGGCTCGAAAATATTAATAAAATGATTTCAGGGTTCCCCATTCGAGGGGGGATAGTTCCGCTAACAAGCATTTCTGCACTTATGTCCATATAAAAAAATTCTATTATTTTTAGCCGGAGAATATGGTGGTAAAGTATTGCCCCTTAATTTCGGGACACCGTGTATAAGAGTGAGTTTTGTTGTATGTTTCTATTTATGCCCAACTGTGATTTTTTTAAAGGTAAGATATCGTTTATGTGGATAATATCGAATAAACATTAAATCTTAGCCACCAATCCTAGAAATATATCACTTTTTCTTTAAACGTCATATATGTAAGTGATAACTTATATGACGTTTCTCAATGACATTAACAGCCAATTCCATAATGAAATTAAAGCTTCCTTTAATTTAAAAAGTGTCCTTTAAAGTAGCAATTCTGTTTCATAATCGATTTTTAAATGTAGCTTTACGCAAAAGTGGCCTTTTTCGTAAAGTCCCGAATTTGGTAATTTTATTTTAAAAAGTCGACTTTAATATTGCAAACCAAATCAAAATTTTACGTTGAAATTGAATACAAATAGTGGTACTTTGTGATTGTATTTGGGTACGATTACGATGAATCCGAATCGTTTATATGAAACGAGTTCAAGTTCTGCATCAGAAAGCGAGGAAGAAAATGTAATGGTTTTGAGGACAGCGAAAATATATAGGACACGACAACAGTATTTTCAAAAATATGACGATATAGAATTTTTTGACCGCTTTCGCTTGACAAAATCAACAGTGTTAGGATTACTTCAACAAATAGCACCTTTAATATCTCTCCCTACAAATAGGTAGGTACCTATTAATCTATTCGATGAGTTGTTTTATTAATATGTTAAATCTTCCACAGGGGTGGTTGCATCCAACCAGCAGAGCAGTTGCTGGTAACATTAAGATTTTACGCCATGGGTAACTTTTTGATAACAGCTGCTGATTTTATGGGTATTTCAAAAACCTCAACATGTCGAATTGTGAGAAGAGTTTCATTGGCAATAGCTTCACTACGTCCCCAGTATGTAAAAATTTGTGAAACCAATGAAGAAATGCAAAGAGCTGCGCAGGATTTTTATATGTTGGCCAGTTTTCCACGTGTAATTGGTGCTATAGACTGTTCACTAATTCCTATAGATTCGATAGGAGGTAGAGACGCAGAAATATATCGCTGCAGAAAAAGATATTTTGCATTAAATGTACAGACTGTGTGTGATGCTCAATTGAAAATTAAGAACATAGTGGCCCGATGGCCGGGCTCGTGCCATGATCAAACCATTTTTAATAATAGCAGATTAAAGCAGGAATTTGTTGAAGGAAATTATGGAAATTACCTTTTGGGTGGGGATAGTGGCTACCACCTAGAACCCTATCTTATGACGAAATTAAATCATGTGCAGACTGAAGAAGAAAATCTCTATAACGAGTCCATTATCAGAACACGAAATGTTGTCGAGAGACAATATGGTGTGTGGAAACGAAGGTTTCCTGTGTTACATTTAGGAATGAGACTAAAGTTGGAAACCATTATGACCGTGATTGTAGCAACTGCTGTATTACACAACATTGCCATCCAAATGAATGACATCTTCCCCCCTGAGTGGTATGAAAACTTGGAGGAAATTGGCGCATTAGAAGATGATGAAAAACAGGAAGCAGACGATGAAGTTGACGTTGCTGAAATGGAAATGGCAGGAAATCATGTTCAGCAATTAATTATTACAAATCATTTTGGTAATTTATAGAATTGTTTTCAGCCACATTGTTTTTATAATTTTATTATAATGTAATTTATACCTAATATTAAATAATAAAACAAATAATAATAATAACTTTTATTTTTAATTTTAATACAATATACACAAAATTTAAGTTTTCTTTACTATTATTCAGTTGCTGCTTTTTAATTTCAATTTCCAACTCCAACAATATTTGTCTTCGTTTGTGGTCTTCTTCTTCTCTTCTATTCTGGTCTTGTTTATATTGAATTTCCTTTTCTATCAATTTGGTTTTTTTTTTGTAATAGTCCTCCTTGGCAACGGCAAGTGGACTTACTGTGGTGGGTCGCAGTTTTCTGTTGAGGGGCTCTTGCAAATTCTTGGCAGTATAATTACTCCACTTATTTGTAGGAGTCTGTTGTAAATAAAAACAGTTTTTTATATCTAACAATTAAAATTAAATAAAATACATACTTTTTTTTTAGGGGTCTGCTCTTCATCTTTAAAACTATTACCGTTGCCCTTTTTAGTAATCGTTGGGATAATTGTTTCCTCCTAAAATAAGATATATGTATGTAATTAAGATATTTTAAACTCAGTTTCTGCAATTTACCTGCAAAATCGGCTCAGAAGTTTCGATTTCCTCTGTTGCCAAAACTATTATTCTACCATTGTTGGCTTCTTCTTCAACTTCAATATTTTCCCATATTACCTGAAGTAAAGTTAAAAGTTGTAAGTTAATAATTTCTTAGTAGTATTTATAAATGTGTATGTGTACATACTTCTACATCATCAACATTTGGGTTTACAGTTTTCATTGCTTCTCTATCATAAATTTCGTTGTCCTGTAAATGACAAAATAATTTAAAACTTTTATACACAAGTACTACATATTGAAATATTACCCCAAGCCTTTTCCTGCAACATTTCTAGCATATAGCATAATTCTACACATCGTAAGAAATAGGTATTGTATACTACCTTTTCCTGAGTGCTAATTTTATTGGTTTCTTTGTTTTCTATTATCTGGCGCTCCGAATAAATAGCGTTTAGCAATCTCAGTTAATCTTCTTTAGAAAATGGGAACTTTTCTTCCTTTTCACTTTTCTCTCGCTTGAATCACCCATTTTTTAAAACCAAACACACACTTTTCTTTTTTAAAATACTAATCGAATATAACAAACACTATACTCTATGCACAAAACCATATAACAAGCATACAAAAGTGACAAAATGCCAGAAATTACAGAATATGTTACTTTGGCGCTCAAAAATAATTCATATTCATATATAATTCTGTCTTCACGTTAATATTTCAGAGTTGCCAACATAACAATTTATCAAAAATTCATCCTTTACCTAAAGAAGGATTTAATTTGCTTATGAAACCGACCGCACTTTAAGGACGATTTTAAAGCGACTTTAAGATTAAGCTCACTTCTCGTAAAGGAACCTTTTGGAGTTATTTATGGAACTGGCTGTAAATGCCATTTATATGACTAGGAAATACATTATAGTACTATAAATTTATTTTTTTTTTCGTTTCATTTATTGTCTTTTAGCTTTGAGCATTGCTCATTTAGCCACGAAATTTAAATTTATTTTAATTTATCAGTTTTAATAAACGAACATTTACACAATACACAACGATTATTGGTATTCACAGTGATATTTATTATTTATTGGTAATATTTATAGTAAAAGTACAATTATGAAGATTTGCATCATTTAAGAATCCTCCACTTCTTGCAATATAAGTACTGCTCATAACAAATTTTCCAGGGTGAACTGCTTTTAAAAATCCATTAGAGGGTCCATTAAATGGAGGTTGTTCGAGATTTTCCGCAGAGCTAGGTTGAAGAATTCTCTTAGCAATTTTGGTTTTATTTTGCACGGAATCTTCAATATACCCTTCGGCAACTGCATCAGATTTCCAACCCCCATGCCTTTTCAGCGTAGTAATATCCCCCCCAATATCAACTAGCATTGTTGCGGAAGTTCGTCTTAAACAATGCCCTGTATATTCTTTCCAATTTGGAATATTCAGATACAATGCCACATCTTTTGCTACACTACCAATTTTATGGATACCCATGACAGCTTTATAACATTTCCCATTTTGATATTTCAAAAAAAAAACGTCGTTCCTTAAAATCGGCAGGACGCAAATTAACTATATTTGCTTTTAAATATTCATTCATCAATATTCAGGACGTTGAAAGTTCTACTCTTATTAGTTTTAGTGTTGGGAATTTTTATTAACAGCAAAGAACTCATATCTTCAAGATCATCAGCTGTCATATTCACTAATTCGTCGCAACGACATGCCTCAGATATTTCAAATATCAAAACTACCTAAAAAATTAAGGGTTGGTTAGGACAATGTGAAACAAACAAAATGTAATTTTATTTCCTTCATCGCCAAATACTTTTCATCTGGGGCGTCAGACAAAAATTTGCTGAACTGTTCCCTTGACAAGACTCTCGATTTCTTTGGCTTATAACCTTCTCCTTGATTTTTTAAAAAAGCACGCAAATTGTTGTATTTTTCAATGTTCACATTTTGCTTCAAATTTAACACGAACCTTATCATTGAATAATGAGCCCACAAACTAGAACTCTTCATTTTCAGTGCCATTTCGTTAAAATATGCCAATAAAACGTTCTCAGAGTATTGCATTAAGCTGGATTTATCAACTCGAAAAGTTGGTGAGGTTGAGGTTCAGTTGGTGTTGTAAATAGGAGTTCAATTTAAACTAAAGGAAACACTCAGTTCCATTTATACACTCGTTCATGTTGTTTATGTAAAGCTCATCTAAGTTTCGAAAACTTCCCGGGTAGTTCGAGATAACCAATTTTTATGCTCGGAATTCGGAATATCTAACCTCACAAACTTGATAATAACTTCAACCTCACCAACTTTTCGAGTTTATAAATCCAGCTTTACTTTTTTTCCAGTGCGCCATTTGTTGAACTTGACAAAGGCAGCTTCATATACTGCACCAGATTTCGTCGGCAGCAAGTTTTGAATAGCTATTCTAGCTGCCTCTACTACCTCGGGAGGATCATCAGGCACTTCTAAACTCATCTTCTGTAGATTTATTCGGTCTCAACTGACGCGACACCGAATTTGAAATATTTGTTTTGATAGATGCCAAACAAGTACGTATCCATGATAACGATACCAAAATGGGAATATAGGTACAGTGAAATAAGTTAAAAATTCAATCTTGTTATCTTCATTAAAAAATTCGTTTTCTTTTATTGTTTTATCTCGAATATTATGATGCACGTTTGAAGAAAAAATAGTATATGATATTCGGAGAATGAGATACTTTGTGCTTCGCATGGATTGTCTGACTCACTACGTTCGTCAGACAAACTTTCCACGCTCAGCACATAAGGCTCCTATTCTCCTAATATCATTTTGTACTATTACCTGAACAAACCAGAAATATTCTAAATATTTGATAAAATCTTAATTTTTTTTTATTTTCAAAAAGCCAATAAAAGTTAATCATCGAGTAGTATAAAATAATTGCATACAAAAAGAAATGTCTCGGAACCGTTTAGTATTAAAAAAATATAATTCAATAATAATGAAGGAAATAGTAAGACTATTTTCTCTAAACAGCTCAATTACCTAATTATTTGTCGGCCGGGTACAGTAACAGAGGCTACAAACATTTTAGATGAAAATATTCCATTAGTTCCATCAACACATTTTTTTTATTTAGGACAATTTTTTAAATTCTCATCAAGGCAGATAGTATTAAAAACTTCCAGGGATACCACTTGAAGTTATTGGCAACACTTTGTAATTTATTGTTTTAAATGGTTTACAAAAAAACAGCTATTCATATTTTTCCATTTTTAATTCAACTCGGCCCAAATTAGGGACACCCGGTACACCAAAAACTGGCAAAAACGTTAAAAAATATTAAGTAAAATCGCTTTATAGTGTAAAACGAAAAAGCCAGTACACAACAAAATAGATAATATAAAAAAAAAAATAAACAAATAAAATACCTGGAAGGCTCCAACATTATTAGTGACCGCCAGTATGGATTCCGTAAGTCTAGATCAACAGGAGACCTTCTTGCTTATGTTACTCACGTTTGGAACTACGTAATAGAACATCATGGGGAGTCCCGGGCGGCAACACTGGACATTTCCAAGGCTTTTGACCGAGTACGGCATAAGGGGCTCCTAACTAAAGTGAGAGCATACGGAATGCCGGTTTAATTTTGTTCATGGCTGTCGAGCTTTCTTAAAGACCGTTCTCGGCGAGTGGCGATGGACGGATTTCTTTCAGACACATTTAACATCAACTCTGGAGTCCATCAAGGTTCTATATTGTCGCCCACCCTCTTCGTACCATACATTAACGATTTTTGGAAAAAACTAAAAATCCTATATATAGCTTTGCTGATGACAGCTCACTTGTTTCATCTTTTACTTTGGATGCATCTAATCACCTCAACATTATATTCTTACATATCGTCAAATTCAAGTACACTAACAACTAGACTACATATTAAAATCAGTCTTAACAGCTTCACCTTAGATGTATGAAAAAAAACAGACATTTACCTCAATATTAATGTCTAAACAGAAAGAAAACATATTTTAAAAAACGAACATACCATTTCGTGGCCCAAAACTATGCAATAATAAGAGTAAAATTAAATTAAAACTCGAAATTTCTGACAACTTGATGTGTACTGTTCGTTTGATATTTTCCAATTTACAAACACGTGTTTTTCATGGCCAAGTGTCCAAATTTGGCAATATTGGAAAAATAGGATTTTCTGGTAGTTTTTGAGGCATAAAAACTGATATATCTATAATATTAGTAGAAAAGTTAAAAAATTTTTTAGTGATAATATTAAAAGATGACGGGGACATTGAATAAACCCAATATGAATGTAAAAGAAATATATTTCCTATAAAATATTTCAATTTAAAAGCAAATTTTAATTTATATTGCACACTCTATAGTATAAAAAATTTCAAATTTCAAAATATAAATTTGACGTAATTTGAGAAGCGCTTTCCGATAAGGTATTCAAAATAGTGATAAAATTTTTTTTTAACCTATAAAAATACTAATTTTTAGTTTTTCTCGAGAATCTACAATATTCATTTTTCTTTAGGTATAGGAATAGGGACATGTATTGCAAAAATGGAGTATTTGAGATGATCTTTAAAAAATGGCCATTTTTGAATTTTCAAGCAATAAAATAAAATATTTGCCATCATCCGATCTGGCTGAATTGACGATTCTCTACAACACCAAAAAGTTCAAAACGATTCAATCAACTTTTGCGGCACCTATCGTGCTTTAGACGAATTTTTTTTCAATTTTGACTTTGACGCTGACGACAGGTTTAAACGAAACTTTCAAATTCGAATTTTATCTCAGCATAATAACCTAAATAGTTGTCGAATTGTTGAGAAAGTTTAGTCTTTCCACGTAGAACCGTTTTTGAGGAAATAAAAAAAAATGAAAATAGGTCCCATTGAAGGAATTATAATGTTTGGCAACATGGTAAAATTGACGAAAAGCAGAAAAGGGAGCGTAATAACCTCACTTTATTTATTTTTGATCGGTTAGAAAAACTTTTTTTGTTTGGTATTTTTTATGTTTCTCTTTTCTTTTTGAATTTGTATTATGCATTCGTGACTGACAAAAGTAAAAATGATAAATATTTTAATTTGAGGAAAAACAGATACTTATATTTTCAACTCAATTGTAGGTGAAAGTGAGTTTGAAGGAGCGAGAAATTTACTCAGATAGAGAAAAAGGCCTGGTAATGAGTTTAGTGGATAGATTTAAAAATGTAATTGAAAATAAAAAACCTGATCCGTCAAATTGGCAAAAAAAAAGCTGTATGGAAGCAAAGTATGGTATTTTAGAATGCAAATGATGTGACGAGGAGGAAAAATAAACAGTTAAAGAAGCTATGGGAAAATCTTAAACAAAGGTAAGTTTATAGAATGAAACACTTGTTTCTAGACTTCCACTAACTTTTATTTAAAATTTGTTGACAATTGTTTCGCCAACACTGTGACTTCTTCAGATGTTTATAACCGAATGAATATAACACAAAAGTATACTACACAACCCTAAGTATCTAATTAGAAATTATATACAATAGAATTAATAAATAAGATTTGATAACGGGGTTTTTGTCGTTTAACATGTAATAAAATTATATTAATGAAAAAGGGTTAATAACGGGGAATTCCCTAGATCCAACTGTTCGTTTAGTAGTAAATTTGCATTCATATATTTATTTATCTCCATCGATTCCAATAAATCTAATCCCTTCCCTTTGTTGTCTAAGTGTAAAATTTAAAATTGTCATTAAAATTATGGGTTTCGCTCAATAAATGTTTGGCATAATTAGAATTTTCTTTTTTCTTTAAAAATCTGACTTTATGTTCTTTTATTCTATTCTGGAATGACCTACCCGTTTGACCAATATAAAATTTTGCACAAGAACCGCAATTTAATTAATAAACTCCTGATTTATTTTGTTTTTTAGTTTCTGATTTATTATTTTTAATGTATTTACCAAGCGAATGAAGTTTTCTTGAAAAAGGTAGCAACTTTGGTTGTGACTTTTCCTGTGAATGTTAAAGTCTGGAAATTATTTTCTTTAAGTTTATTGACGGGAAATACTAAGTCTATTGCTTTTTTATACTGCTTTTTCTTAACTAATTTTTTAATTATGATACGTTATATCCATTATTGACTGCAATTTGTTTAATAATATTTAATTCGTTACTGAAACTATCATTTGAAAGAGGTAAATTTACTAATCTATGAATAAAACTATTGTAAGCCAAAATTTATATCAGTGTAAGTTAAGTTATGAAAAATTTGAAAATCATTTTTATTATTCTTAATAGTTACAGTTAAGTCCAAGAAATTAATAGCATGGTCATGTTCCAATTCAATAGTGAATTTTATGTTCTTGTGTAAGTTATTAATAAAGTCTAAAAAGTTTTTTAATTGTCTATCCGTACCCACGAAACATGCTAATACCTACATCATCAACGTACCTATACCAGTAAACAAAATTCTTAAAAATATAAGTTTCTTTAATTTTTCTTTCTAGATTTTCCATAAATATTTTAGCCAATATAGGGATTAAAGGGTTGCCCATTATTAAACCTTCCCTACTTATGTAATTCTCATCATTAAATTCGAAATAATTTTGGTCTAAGCCAGGCCCGCATCCAGAAATTCGTTTCGGGGGGGGGGGGGGGGGCTCAAGGACGAAAATCATTCAAAAATGTGGACTTATTTTAATTAATTTAGAGCAAAGCGAATCACACATTAAAACTTAAATCATTATTTTCAAATTTCGGGATTTCGGGGGGGGGGGCCTGGGCCCCCCGGGCCCCCCCCCTGGATACGTGCTTGGTCTAAGCAAAGTGTAAGTGATTCTAAAATATCTTGTTTATAAATTGGATTTACCCTATTTTTTAACAAAAGTTCCTCCACTAAAATTAAAACATCAGATGGAGGTATACTGGGGAATAAGTTTTGTACATCGAATGATATTAACTTAGCATTATTTGGTAACACAAGGTCTTCAATTCTACTAACTAACTGGGTAACTGTTTTTTATACTGTATTTAGGTGAAAATTTACAATAATCAATTAAGGTATTAATAAGTTTATTAGATAATATTACTGCGGGGGCAGTTAGATAAAAAACTACTTGTCTAAGCGGCAAGTTATTTTTATGTAATTTTACTAAGGAGTACAACTTAGGAGCCTGCGGGTTCATTACTGTCATGTAATATTTTTCCCTACCAGTAAAAATAGTTAAATCTTTAATCACGTTTTCAAAAAATTTTTGAAACAGTTCTGTTGGGTTGAAATCAATTTTTTCAAATTTATCAGGGCTTAGAAAATCAAGTGTTTTAGAAATATATTGATTATTGTTCATTGCAATTATAGTTTTTTCTTTGTCAGCCCTAGTAAAAATTAAATCATTAGTGTTTCTTTTATCAATTATTGATTTTACTATGTGATATTCGTTTGAAAAATGTCCATTAGTTAAGTCAAATTTTTGGTTAACTAAGGTTTTAGTTAGAAAACGTTTATGTGTGTTATTAAGTTTATTTTATCATGAGTCTTTTTTCTAATAAACTTATTTAATGATCTGAGAAAATGACTTCAGTAATATTAACAAATTTGTCATAAAAAGTATGGTTAGAGAATTAGCTGTTATTAGTTATATTTTGTTAATAAAATTATGTTTATTGTTTGATATTAAACGGTTTAACTTGTTTTGTTGTCTTAAATATTTTTTGTGTATTACATTATCAAACCTAAATGCAAGTTCACTATGTATTACCTTAAGGTATACATTGTAAATGTCTCTCTTACTGCACTGTAATTTCAGATCTTGATGAATCCATTTTCTCAGATCAAAGTATTGTGCTATCCTTGCTACTTGCCTGTAGTTATGGGTATTCAGGGTTATTATCATGTTATTATTAACAGTAATGGCTTTCTTTTAGCCAGGGCCGGCGGAACATTTACAATTCGGGTGGTGGGTTGAGTAGAGAGTATAGGCTCAGGGGTGGGAAAAACTCATTTTTTGTCATAAAAGGTGATTCATGACTTTTCGGGTTATAATCCATTTCGTAGTAGTGTTACCCCCGGAACACAATAATACTCGGAGATGTATGGTGTCTCGCTTGCACTCATAAGGTGTGAGCGAGACACCACACACCTTCGGGCATTATAGTTCGATACTACCAAGACTGCATTTTAAATGGACACGAGTTAACGTCGGATACCAGCAGCCGAAGTCGATTTGCTATAAAAGAAGCATGAAAACAAAAAGACAAAAAGCGTATCCAGAGAATAAGGGAATTTAGGCATACATATTTCAGGTGGTGGATCCACCACCCGAGATATTTTCGGGTGGTGGGTACCCTGCACCCCCACATGCATAGGCTTCCGCCGGCCCTGCTTTTAGCCATCCTAACAGTTAGATAAATGCTGGATATATTGGCTCCACTGTTACTCTGTAGAGTCAGTGTATGTTTCATTAACATGTATGTTAGCAGAACAAGAAACAAATGATTCAATGATGAAACAATTAATTCAAACAGATAGGGGCACACCACCAGAAGAGGACGAACATGCCACCTCTGTATGTAATATACTGTTTTTTTGAAGGTACATCGTCATCTCCGAGAAAGAGTCTCAAACTGTCAACTTAAATGGGACCAAAAAGGAAGCGAATAAATTCCTCATCATCATGTCAGAGGACCTCTATAATAGAGCAGGAGACTTCTCTTAGGATTAAAAAAAAATACATAGAGCATAAAAAAAATAGTAGCTGAAGCTGGGAAAAATTATTGGGAAGAAAGACAGAACTATTGAATAATTGGGTAAAAAATGTAAATTATATAGGTATTAATAAAAATAAAAGAGTTTTAACTACTGTGCACGATATCATTTTATTAAAAATGAAAGAAAATAAAGGTTGTTTTGTATCCCAGTCCACTACCAGGCAAATCTAGTTCAATTATACCGTCAACCGAATCTTGATCAGCATCTCCTTCATCATCATCAATGTGATCTTTGGCTGTTCCACCAAATAAAACTGCAGTTGCACAAATAATAGCAGCCGAGGTTTTTCAGAAGTACCCTCCTCATGATATTGGGTTCTCCGAACCCTCCCCCCCCGAAGACCCGAATTTTTGATGAAATTTAGGCATGTTTTCCAAAAACATTAGCCTGCGGCGGTTTTTATACTGACTAATTATACGGTTAAGAAGTTATCCCATCCGGAATTACCCTATACAAAGTCTAATTCAATTATACTTAAATAAAAATCACCAACCACGATTAAACCCAATAAAAGCTGTTAAGAAATCTATTGACTGAATGTCGTAAATAGAATAAAATTTGTAACTACTTATACCTGTAGCCAAATAAAGCTTTTTGAACGCGTCTCATGTTGAATAAAAGAACGGCGCTGTAAAATCGTTGTATACATTCTTTATAGTAATAATGGAACCCCAACATTTCATTATATCATGGATAATGTTGGCTTTATTGTCCATGGATTGTGCACTTGATCTAAAGACATGAATAAAGTTAAACAGGTAGTCCCATTATCACATTGTGCCAATATAAAAGCAAGGTGTTATTTACATTAACTTCTTTTTCAATACTCTACGGATTTGTTCGTGTTGGTCTGTATTTAATTCTATTGTTAAATACAAGACCTTTTATGCGTTGCATTAGGAGTCGTAATAGCTTTAGCGTTTTATAAACAATACACAAGTTTAACAATAATTAGATTCATCATACATCATTTGTGTGTTATATTGAAGTGAGCCGAATATACGGCTGGGTTTGTTACAAACGGCTGATTATGTTGGGTTCAGTGCTGCAAATTATTTCAGCTCAGGTTAGTTTTCGGTATTTGTATCATCGGGTTAATTTTTCTTGTGATTTGTTGTATTTGTTGGCGGTTTTCGCGAGAAATGGAGGGTAAATTTCACAAACTTTTGTATGAAAAAGAGTTAGTTGTAAAAAAGTCTGGCCCGATTTAAATATTGAAATTGCGGGTAAAAGTCGTGGCAAAGTCTATTAACGGCAGTTTAACAAGGACACCTATTTAAAAACAATTTGTTTTCTGTATGTGTTCGGTGCGCTTTTTGGGGCATGTCGTGTGGAGAAGGTATGTAGAGAGGCGGGGGTGAGGGATTTAGTGCATTTAAGTGATAAAATAAAAACAAGCAAACTAAAACTGACATTAGCAATGAAATGCGATTCGCCTTATTTGGCAACGTCAATGTACAGGCACAGCCCCCTGAAGAAAAGGGGGCTGTGGTACAGGCTCAACTGGATTCAGATTTTAACACATAAAATTGAGAAACATAACGAAGAGGTAACAAAAAATTGATAGGTATATTTTATTAAAAATTATTGCATGTGTTAGGTTTTGCGGAGGCGTTTGAGCTTGCGCTGCGGGTTTTTTTTCCGGTCAGGTGTACGTATATACGGTGTTTCTTAATGATATGCGAATATTTACGGGTGTGAATCTACATGAGAAAAAGTGTGTTTTAAACTGCGGATTTCATACGCCTTGGAAAATCTCTGGGAAGTAATGCCTGCATCTACTCGTAAAATATGGTAGGAATATCATAAAAAGTCTACTAAAATTCTCCAAACAATTTGATGGCAAATATTCCAATTTTTAGCAATCTTCCTCGTACTCGTTTTAGGATGTTCTTCAACTTCGTGCAGCACCACTTCCTCAATTTTAGTAGTTCTCAAACTTAACATATCTTCAGATGTACCTCTTTGGACACTACCAGTTTCAGCAAGACCACCATGAATATTAGGAAAATTTCGACTATCTGGCAAAGCACGATTGGGATATTTTAGGTGACAAATACGTCTGGCCTGTTATCCATTATCGTCGGCGAGGCCATACACGTAATGCATTTCCGCCATTTCTGCATTTGAATAATTCACCATTTTTAACAAGAAGGTAAAAATAAAATAAAATAAATAATTCACAACGCACAGACTCGAACGACAGAGACTTACTAGAAAATGTCAGATGTAAAAAGCAAGTGACATATTCCATGGCAACTAGATTTATTGCAAAATTGTATTCTTTCATAATTAGGTTAACTTTCTCGGACCATACAACGGTTATTTAATTTTTTACTCAAAAACGGAGCATCACAGAAGAAAAACTCAGGAGAGCTCTTATGTTTCAAATTGAACGGTGAATTCAAAAATATTTTCTATTTGGGAAAAACCATTGGCGTACCATTTTTTTCCTCAAAAATATCGAAGTAAGTGCCATTAGACACGCCATTGTTAAATGTGAAATTTTTTTTTGAATTGGAAAATATACACCTTTATTATAGTCTATTCCTTAATGCGAGAGAGTAATAAATCATTGTTGAACTATAAAACCCAATAGTCTTCGCCGTATTCCATAGGCGTAGTCCAATTATTACTTTATATAACATTCGGAGTTGCAAAAATAGTTGTATTCTGTTCGAATATGACTGGAGTCGGACAGTCAACAATATACTGACTTGCACACGAGGATAAACGCGGTCCCATCAGGTCACCAAAGAGAAGTACAGGAAGAAAAGAAACTGTAATAAATGAGGATGAAAAGACTGCCATTAGAAGAATCATACACTCGTTTTACTTAAAAAAGAAATACCTACCTTGGACAAAATAATGTCTGAATTGAAAAAGAATGATTTCATTCCACCCATGGGTAAAAAGAATATATGGAAAACTTTAAAGGAAATTAATTTTTGTTATGAAAAAATTCGAAACACAAAATCACTTTTAATAGAGAAAGACGAAATCATCCGCTGGTGACCACGATATTTGGGGGCAGTTAGACAATTTCAACGGGAAAATAGGAATATCTATTATATGGACGAAACTTGGTTAAACGAAGGTTATACCTTTGGTAATATATGGCAGGATAAACATATAGAAAGCGTGAGGCAAGCTTTCATATAACGATGGTTCACTGGAACCCTTAGGAAAAGGTAAAAGATTAATAATTGCTTACACTGGTAGCAAGAATGGATTTGTTGATGGCGGTTTACTAGCATATAAATCGAAACGAACTGGTGACTATCATGAAGACATAAACGCTGATAGTAGCTAGAAACGGACAGAACGAGACCAGTGGTGCTGGTGGTGCAACTAACCCAGGTGGTGCAGGTGGTGCGTTTTACGATCTAACCCAAGTGGTTCGGTGGTGCGTTTTATGATCTAACCCGGGTGGTTCGGTGGTGCGTTTTATAACCTAACCCGGGTGGTTCGGTGGTGCTGTTTACAAAATAACCCGAAATTAAACCCGACTTTTTACGACCTAACCCGGATGCTTTCATGAGGCGGCTTCTTATCTAACCCTAACTTGAACCTGAATATTTATGAACTGACCCGAGATAAAACCCGACTTTTTACAACCTAACCCGGATGCTTTCATGAGGCGGCTTCTTATCTAACCCTAATTTGAACCTGAATATTTATGAACTGACCCGAGATAAAACCCGACTTTTTACGACCTAACCCGGATGCTTTCGCGAGGCGGCTTCTCATCTAACCCTAATTTGAACCTGAATATTTATGATCTGACCCGAGATAAAACCCGACTTTTTATGATTTAACCTTAGTGAAACGCCGCTGCTAAAGCGGGATAATTAAATCCCAATTTTTATAAGCCATCCTTAAACCCAACTTTTTACGATCCGACCTGAGCCATCCTTAAACCAGACTTTTTATTATTTTCCCTTAGTTGAAACGCCGCTGTTAAAGCGGTATAGTAAAAAACATTATTTATATTTTCTATCTTAGTGAAACGCCGCTGGTGGGTAGTAAAGCGAAATAAAACCCTAATATATATGGTCTAACAAGATAAGTATATTAAGGCGGCACATTTGTCACCCCGCAATAATTATTTATACCTAAATAACCCTCTCAAACCCTCTGCCGACTCGATTTAAAAAGAAAGGGACATAAACCTTTATTTATTATTCCGAAGGACCCTCATTAAAATTCAGTAGCATATCTAATAATTGATTCCAATTTTTGCACCACTTATATAAAATACAATAAAATAATTACCATCTAGAACCATTAACTAGAGATTTCTTTGTACTGGAAATGGATAAATTATAGGACTATCTTGTAATGAGAACAGAGTAATAAAAAGTAAATAAAACTTAAATACGTATAAAATACCAAGCAGGTATAGGTACTATACAACTTGTGTTCGCCATCAGGTAAAAGCCCTCATAATGCTTTTATAAAAATTTCGGATAATATCATAATATAAGTAAATAGGCTACAATTTCAGGAAAAAAGTAAAAAAAATTAATTCACAGTGTAAAATTGTAGTTAAATGGATTGTAAATACGAAATAATATAAAAAGCTGCCTTTTGTTTGCGATGATGTATGCACAATAACTCTATATTATTCGGTCCTTAAACTGAAAATACCCACTAGATAGGTATCATAAGCTGTATTTGTCATCAGGTAGAACCCCCAATAAAATTATGAATATCAGGCGTAGGCAACAATAAGCAAATCACGTTGGTTTTTTAATTTATTATTAATCTGGCTAACTTAAGAAACTCACAATATAACGACCATCCAAAAAAATCATAATACATTACTGGGTGTGAAAGCAATTGCGCTGCAAAATATAGTGTATACCAACTCTGAGGTAGTTAATTAAAATCCCAATTAGCGCTAAAAAAAAAAATCAATTAGATATTTACTTTAGATATTTTAATAAAAAAATTCAATATTATTAGCGCCACCTATCCGTTTATGGAACCTACATATAGGCTTAACAAGAATGACAAACTTTGGGAATATTATTTTACATGATTCTCTCGATTATCGCATCGCTATCACATTTCAATATTCTTGGCAACATTTAAGTTTTAAAATTAGCACAATATCAAATCCTTTACAATGAATTAAACAAACACATACATAATTTTAAAATCTCATAATAAGAATATAAACTAAAATTATAATGCGTAGCAGGTCCAAAATCTAACAAGTTTCGACTAGTCAAATGACGTCAGTTTACATCTGCGAAGAATACCCAACTCTCGAACCATAAAAAATGGTCAAACTTTGTCGGCAAATACCCTTCTATGATGCAGGGGAAGGACAGGTAACTCGAGATGTTTATAAAGAAACGTTAAAGAACATTATTTGCTTATTTCTAGACTCTTAAAAATTACATGCAATCGAACAATAAATGTTTTCATCATGTATATTTATGAGTAACACATTACCTTCGACATACATAAATTCAAATTGATAATTACTCGCCTTAGTACTTTTTTAGAAGCTTGAATCTTTGCATATAACCGTCTGAGGATACCCAAACTTCCCCTAACATATTTCTCCGCAACCGGGGAAAAAGAGGTAGAAAAAGTAAAATAACAACTCCAAGTGTCTTTGCGAACAATCGGTAATAAAATAGAGTATTTCAGTTTTTAATTTTTCGTAAATAAAAGCTGGTTAGATTAATAGTCTCTGTGAATATAATAACATAAACAAAGTGATATGCCGTAAATTTAGGAGTACAGTATAAATTATGCCTCTATTAAAATATACCGCAATAACTAACTACCAAAGGATTTTTGATATTTTGAATATATTTGATGCTCATAGCATTATCACATTTCCAAAGGCTCTAAATTTTAGAAAAATGTTCTAATAGAATATGTCTATCAATATAAAGTAAAGGTATTGTTAGGTTTTTTTTTAAAAAATACGACCTACAACAGTCTCTGCTACAGCATGGCTGACTCTGTAGAAACTTCTGTGAAACCATAATAATTATATCAATAATCGAGTTGTCGTTATGATAATATTTTCCTCCAATATCCGACTCCACTATCCATAAAAGTTATGTTAGGAAATTCATAATTGAGCGCATTGTAATTTTTTAAAAAGAAATTCACTTCACACACAAAGATGTAGCCATTCAATCCATGAAAATAATGCAAGTCAGTATGCGTATGTTATGGCTAACTGTTTAAATGTCTATTCCTTCCACGTTTATCGGAAGAAATACTTTTTTTATACTAGTATTTTAGTTGAAAATAAGATCATAAATCATCTATACAAAACAAGCGCCCCTTATGGATTTGAACGAAAATCATAGATTCGACTATTTTCATGAAAAATAAATCTAAGTACGGAATAATGCAGGAAGATTATCTATTTTCTTGGTTTAGAAAGTGATGTAGTTAAGATTTATAACTTAGGAATAAATAAATTATTATTAATCTTTTCGACCTATTTCTCTTGCATATTTAATTTCTTTGATAGTAAGAACTAATCTCTTTATTTTACAAAGTAAAAAAAAAAAGCTAAAGATCGGCGTTGTCAGTCAGGTATAAGAACTGATTTAACACGATGGTTTATGCACAAACGTTCAAATACAATTGTATGCTTTTTAACCGATTATGTCGGAAAAATGACGTTTTATAGATTAGATATTTAGACGAAGAGGTAGCCTTCTCAATAAAGTATTGATTATTGTCCTGATAGCTAGACAACACTTTTTATGTTAGTCAAAAAAAAATAATTTTTTTCGAACGCTATTACAGGTTTTATCGTTAACTAACAAACATTAAGAGTGAAAAATTACCATGCAAGATAAAATGTATAGGTTTACTTCATTTTTACATTATTTTACATTCGACAAAGAATAAACATCAATTTATTGTTTATTTTTTGAGGGAGTACTGGATGGTACAACTCTTCTGGTGGGAGAATTGTGCATTTAATTAAACCATCTATATTATTTAGGTTTAATTTGTTACACGCATCTCCTACATACACTTCTGGATGTGATAGTGGAAATTTAGAACTCTTACAGATGTACGGATAGAGGGAACAAACATCGGCGTATTTAATTTTTTCCGTATCTTTTATTTCATAGTATTCGCATGTATTTCCTGTTCGTCCTCCATAAAAAGCATCTCTTGGATTTAGTTTTGTCAAAATTTTATTGTAATGGGTATTAGTATAGGATTTTATCTCTGGATTATTTTTTAATAAATTTCTAAAATCACACTCCCACATTTCATTAACTAAAAAACCGATATCTTTTAGTCTCATAATTTTTGCCTTTGTGGTTTCATATCTTAAATTTAGCGTTTCTGAGGGGTCCTCGGAAAGAGGATCGTTCCTGCCGAACTTGTAGCATACAGTACATCCATGGAAATAACATCCTTGAAATTCAAATACCTCATTTGTTTCGGAGCAGTAACCATCAACTTTTACACCATTTAAAACAGCTTCTTTATCATTAGCAGCATGTAAGATGTTGATTTTTCTGTGATTCTCGGTCCAAAGTAACCAATCTATGGCAATTTTGCTCTGCCTGTTTCTCCATCGGTATCCATTTTTTGGTATGATTCCTATAGTATTAGGCTTCAAAAAATTTCTTCTAAAAATTGTATTGCATGCTGAAGCAATAGTTGTAGCTTCAGTAAATGGACATACATTGGTAGTTTGTATAAGTTGTTCTCTAAACTTTAAACATGATTGCGCAAGGATTTCGACATCCGATACGCAGTAGTCTACCAGATCTCTTTGCATATCGAAACCATCATTTTCATGTTCTACAAACCATTTAAGAAATTTGGCTCTGTCTTCTTCTTTCATACTATCTGAGGAGTAATATTCAATTGATGGTAGAGGTCCTATATAGTTTTCATTTGCCTTTGTATTAAATTGGTGCGGGAAGTAGCCTTTTTTAAAAATATCCTCAAGTCCAAATGCCTTTGGTAGTTTGGCTTAAGGCATAGGGAAATAGTTAAGTGAGTCGATAAATTTTACATTTTCAAGTTGCATCGTAATTATTTTGGTACCTCTCATGATTAACTCAGGTGTAAAATCTGTCTTTGTCATAATGTAGTTTAATATAAACTGGTGATCAAAAGCCTGACCATTATGGGCTATTACAATAATTTCTTTAAAGTTTTTCCTCATTTGTAACAAATGGTTAGTAAATGTTCCCGCTGGGTCTATACCTCTGACTTTTTGTAACTTTAGACCACATTTTTTTACAAGTATCTGCTTCAGAATCCATGCACTCATCGCAGTATTGTTTGAAAACACAGAGATTGACTTGATGTAAAAACGTTGAATTTTCCAATAGTTTGTCTAGGCTCGTCTCTAAATCGTAGAATACAAAAAAGATCATCTTTAATCTTAGGTTTTCCCTTATCAGGCCGAATATAACATAGATGATCCTCGGATGCATGTTTATTACAAATTTTACAATAAATTTCACCACATGCATGTGCTCTTTTGGCTTTAATGGTTTTTAAACAAATAGAACATAGTTTAATTTGTTCGCATACTGTAAATTTGCCTGACGAATAATCCTTTTTATGATTTTCGTAACAGTTTTGACTTCTAAAAAATCATAGACAGTCCTGGCATTTAATTTTTATTGCTATTTCACAAGCAGAGGCTTGCTGACATGCCTGACAGCTTCCACCACATCGGTGCTCATTTTTGTGATCATATGGGACGTAACACTTTTCACAAAAATAGTTAGAACAAAAAGCTGCTGTCAGCGATGTAATTACATTAAAATGGCTTTTGTAATGTAATAAGTTCAGCCGTTTATTGCTTTCAGTTGAACCTTCAAATATAATATTTCGTCCTTTTGATCCATAGCTATAAACAACTAATTTATATTCTTTTAGATGATTTTGAAATTGTATTAACTCGGGAATTCCACCTCCTGCCTCAGGAATGCTAATTTTAGCTCTCTCCAACAATGATCTTGTTCTTTCGGTTTGAATTTTACTATTATCTCTTCTAACCTTACTGAATTCGGGATCTCTTTTATTATGGGCAATGGCGACTACCAAAGCACGTGGTAAACACAGGTTATCGGTATTTTTAATACTTATAATACCTCGTCGCTTGTCGCATTCCTCGTGAAAGCTGTTATAATTTTTTCCTCTTCCCCCACCAACAGGTAATCTAACAGTTGTCACACTAAGACAAAATGATTCTGTATTAAGACCTGCTGAGTTTGACTGATAAATGCCACTTATAACACTCCAAACATCTTAAAAGGTTATGTCTTTAGCTGCTTTGAAGCGAATCCAACCTTCTCCTCGGTTGAAGTCTTTAGAGCAAAAACTAAAAGCCACACAATCTAAGGGTTGAAGGCCTTCTGTAGCGTTTTGAATAATTTGATTAATTCCTTTTTCCACCCAACCAACTGGTTCAACTCCCTGTGGAACAGGTTTTAACTTAAACTCTAGAGTGCGTCCTGTAAGGTTAAATTCTCGTAATTTTTTAACAACGTCTTTAACAATAATAAACTTCTCCATCTTTCTTTTTTTTTTTTGTTGTTTTATAATCTACTATCTACCTACATAAAAAAAAAAACAAGTATATTTTCATATTTTTATCGGTCTTAAGTTCGATTTCAAAAGCACACTCCCACTTTTTGATAATTTCACAGTCTAAGCACATAGATCTTATATTTTTTATTTACGATCAATTCATCTTTATTCGCCAATCGTCTCAAACGAGTCTGCTTTTGAAAGTAATATAGCCTTAGTATTCAGAAAATATTAATGATATCGGAGCCTAAAACATCCTTAACACTAAAAAATCATTGTGTTTCCTAACAAAACCCATCATCTTGTCTATTTAGCTTGCTTTCCTATTGTTTAGCAGGTTAAATAAAATTATTATTTCGCTCTTTTTGTCTGTACTGAATCGTTAGGGGAATACGATTCTAGTCCTATAAGAGAGACAGTTAAAATTTATGTAAGCAATCAGAAATCCTACACTATGAGCTACTTAGTTAAAATTTCATATTTCCTTCCTGGATCAGCTAAAATTTGTGTTGTGTCGGTCAAAATTTATAAAATACGAAAAAAATGCTAGATACATTTTTATCATGACTTTCTATCTAATACCATCTTATTTCAAGGTATAATTCGGTTGTCAAAATGAGAATCTTAAAAATCCTCGTGTTTCCTCACAAAACCCATCATCTTGCCTATTTAGCTTGCTTTTCTATTGTTTAGCAGGTTAAATAAAATTATTATTTCGCTCTTTTTGTCTGTACTGAATCGTTAGGGGGATACGTTTCTAGTTCTATAAGAGAGACAGTTAAAATTTATGTAAGCAATCAGAAATCCTACACTATGAGCTACTTAGTTAAAATTTCATATTTCCTTCCTGGGTCAGGCAAAATTTGTGATGTGTCGGTCAAAATTTATAAAAATACGAAAAAAATGCTGGATGCATTTTTAGCGTGACTTTCTATTTAATACCATCTTATTTCAAGGTATAATTCGGTTGTCAAAATGAGAATAAAATAATTTTCCCATGGTTTATGTCATCTTAAAAAAGTCAAAAGGTTATATTCTGTAGAGGGTCAGATACATTCAAATTTAAAAATTTTCTCCAAGAAGAATTTTAAGATAGTATTATAGTAAATAAAAATTCTATACCTCCAATATTTCTTGGAAACATATCGTGTTCTAGCGACATAACCCAAAAGTACCTCTATTCAGAAACGCATCGTACTTTTCTTGTCAAACTTGACTTTGTTGTAATGTTGTATGCAGAGCACTTTGAAAACAAAAATTAGATTAGAAACCGCCGCCTCTTAAGGTATACTTTTTTAGGTCTTACATAGGGTACACTGGTATACAGAACAAATGTCATCTTTAATTGTCTCATTGTCCCATCCATTACATTATTATAATCTTAAAGCACCTGTTACCAGCATTATCTGTTTTTATGGTTTTCATAAAACATAGCGATTACCGATGAAAATTAAACGAAAACTTAATAAATAACTTTTTTTTCAACTGAAATAGACTGATTTTCGATGGAAAAATGTTACTTATAACTAAAAATGAATATAAGACATATACGCAATGATATTTAGAATAAATCAATCTTTTCTAAAATTACTATGAAATATTCACAAAATCGTTTCGTTATAACCAAAGTAGCAAGGCTTGCAGATTTCGTATAGAGTTCAAACGCGATACTGAGATGAACTTTTTTTTTTATATTTTTGTAGGATAATGCACCACTACGTTGTAAGTACTTGAGAGAGGACTTTCTTGAGAAATCCTCAAATTTCTCTGCAATTTTGTTCCTTCTAGAGTTAAATTCACACAGAAAACCCCGTATTCTTATCTTTCAGGTTGGTATATTAAAAAGGGCTTATTAGTATGGTTTAGAAAACAAGCAATATTAATTAACGGATGTTTTTTCGTCGTATGAAGAGTTGAAAATTTTTTTTTTCCACTCCAATGGTTGCGATGCAGAGAGTCGGGTTTCATCATAATCTTTCAGGGTAGCTCAGGTTTGATTGCATGTAGAGAGTCGGGTTTCATCATAATCTTTCAGGGTAGCTCAGGTTTGATTGCATGTAGAGAGTCGGGTTTCATCATAATCTTTCAGGGTAGCTCAGGTTTGATTGCATGTACTAAGGTTAGTGCTCCTTGCAATCGGTTTCAGGTTTGACGCGCCCCCCTCAGGTTTGTTCAGGTTTCTCAAGTGTTTGAGAAACCTGAACAAACCTGAGGGGGGCGCGTCAAACCTGAAACCGATTGCAAGGAGCACTAACCTTAGTACATGCAATCAAACCTGAGCTACCCTGAAAGATTATGATGAAACCCGACTCTCTACATGCAATCAAACCTGAGCTACCCTGAAAGATTATGATGAAACCCGACTCTCTGCATCGCAACCATTGGAGTGGAAAAAAAAAATTTTCAACTCTTCATACGACGAAAAAACATCCGTTAATTAATATTGCTTGTTTTCTAAACCATACTAATAAGCCCTTTTTAATATACCAACCTGAAAGATAAGAATACGGGGTTTTCTGTGTGAATTTAACTCTAGAAGGAACAAAATTGCAGAGAAATTTGAGGATTTTTCAAGAAAGTCCTCTCTCAAGTACTTACAACGTAGTGGTGCATTATCCTACAAAAATATAAAAAAAAAGTTCATCTCAGTATCGCGTTTGAACTCTATACGAAATCTGCAAGCCTTGCTACTTTGGTTATAACGAAACGATTTTGTGAATATTTCATAGTAATTTTAGAAAAGATTGATTTATTCTAAATATCATTGCGTATATGTCTTATATTCATTTTTAGTTATAAGTAACATTTTTCCATCGAAAATCAGTCTATTTCAGTTGAAAAAAAAGTTATTTATTAAGTTTTCGTTTAATTTTCATCGGTAATCGCTATGTTTTATGAAAACCATAAAAACAGATAATGCTGGTAACAGGTGCTTTAAGATTATAATAATGTAATGGATGGGACAATGAGACAATTAAAGATGACATTTGTTCTGTATACCAGTGTACCCTATGTAAGACCTAAAAAAGTATACCTTAAGAGGCGGCGGTTTCTAATCTAATTTTTGTTTTCAAAGTGCTCTGCATACAACATTACAACAAAGTCAAGTTTGACAAGAAAAGTACGATGCGTTTCTGAATAGAGGTACTTTTGGGTTATGTCGCTAGAACACGATATGTTTCCAAGAAATATTGGAGGTATAGAATTTTTATTTACTATAATACTATCTTAAAATTCTTCTTGGAGAAAATTTTTAAATTTGAATGTATCTGACCCTCTACAGAATATAACCTTTTGACTTTTTTAAGATGACATAAACCATGGGAAAATTATTTTATTCTCATTTTGACAACCGAATTATACCTTGAAATAAGATGGTATTAAATAGAAAGTCACGCTAAAAATGCATCCAGCATTTTTTTCGTATTTTTATAAATTTTGACCGACACATCACAAATTTTGCCTGACCCAGGAAGGAAATATGAAATTTTAACTAAGTAGCTCATAGTGTAGGATTTCTGATTGCTTACATAAATTTTAACTGTCTCTCTTATAGAACTAGAAACGTATCCCCCTAACGATTCAGTACAGACAAAAAGAGCGAAATAATAATTTTATTTAACCTGCTAAACAATAGAAAAGCAAGCTAAATAGGCAAGATGATGGGTTTTGTGAGGAAACACGAGGATTTTTAAGATTCTCATTTTGACAACCGAATTATACCTTGAAATAAGATGGTATTAGATAGAAAGTCATGATAAAAATGTATCTAGCATTTTTTTCGTATTTTATAAATTTTGACCGACACAACACAAATTTTAGCTGATCCAGGAAGGAAATATGAAATTTTAACTAAGTAGCTCATAGTGTAGGATTTCTGATTGCTTACATAAATTTTAACTGTCTCTCTTATAGGACTAGAATCGTATTCCCCTAACGATTCAGTACAGACAAAAAGAGCGAAATAATAATTTTATTTAACCTGCTAAACAATAGGAAAGCAAGCTAAATAGACAAGATGATGGGTTTTGTTAGGAAACACAATGATTTTTTAGTGTTAAGGATGTTTTAGGCTCCGATATCATTAATATTTTCTGAATACTAAGGCTATATTACTTTCAAAAGCAGACTCGTTTGAGACGATTGGCGAATAAAGATGAATTGATCGTAAATAAAAAATATAAGATCTATGTGCTTAGACTGTGAAATTATCAAAAAGTGGGAGTGTGCTTTTGAAATCGAACTTAAGACCGATAAAAATATGAAAATATACTTGTTTTTTTTTTTATGTAGGTAGATAGTAGACTATAAAACAACAAAAAAAAAAAAGAAAGATGGAGAAGTTTATTATTGTTAAAGACGTTGTTAAAAAATTACGAGAATTTAACCTTACAGGACGCACTCTAGAGTTTAAGTTAAAACCTGTTCCACAGGGAGTTGAACCAGTTGGTTGGGTGGAAAAAGGAATTAATCAAATTATTCAAAACGCTACAGAAGGCCTTCAACCCTTAGATTGTGTGGCTTTTAGTTTTTGCTCTAAAGACTTCAACCGAGGAGAAGGTTGGATTCGCTTCAAAGCAGCTAAAGACATAACCTTTTAAGATGTTTGGAGTGTTATAAGTGGCATTTATCAGTCAAACTCAGCAGGTCTTAATACAGAATCATTTTGTCTTAGTGTGACAACTGTTAGATTACCTGTTGGTGGGGGAAGAGGAAAAAATTATAACAGCTTTCAC
The DNA here is from genome assembly GCA_963920685.1 of Polydrusus tereticollis. Taxonomy (NCBI): domain Eukaryota; kingdom Metazoa; phylum Arthropoda; class Insecta; order Coleoptera; family Curculionidae; genus Polydrusus; species Polydrusus tereticollis. The sequence continues at coordinate 29,224,632 of OY987327.1, forward strand.
GAGGAATGCGACAAGCGACGAGGTATTATAAGTATTAAAAATACCGATAACCTGTGTTTACCACGTGCTTTGGTAGTCGCCATTGCCCATAATAAAAGAGATCCCGAATTCAGTAAGGTTAGAAGAGATAATAGTAAAATTCAAACCGAAAGAACAAGATCATTGTTGGAGAGAGTTAAAATTAGCATTCCTGAGGCAGGAGGTGGAATTCCCGAGTTAATACAATTTCAAAATCATCTAAAAGAATATAAATTAGTTGTTTATAGCTATGGATCAAAAGGACGAAATATTATATTTGAAGGTTCAACTGAAAGCAATAAACGGCTGAACTTATTACATTACAAAAGCCATTTTAATGTAATTACATCGCTGACAGCAGCTTTTTGTTCTAACTATTTTTGTGAAAAGTGTTACGTCCCATATGATCACAAAAATGAGCACCGATGTGGTGGAAGCTGTCAGGCATGTCAGCAAGCCTCTGCTTGTGAAATAGCAATAAAAATTAAATGCCAGGACTGTCTATGATTTTTTAGAAGTCAAAACTGTTACGAAAATCATAAAAAGGATTATTCGTCAGGCAAATTTACAGTATGCGAACAAATTAAACTATGTTCTATTTGTTTAAAAACCATTAAAGCCAAAAGAGCACATGCATGTGGTGAAATTTATTGTAAAATTTGTAATAAACATGCATCCGAGGATCATCTATGTTATATTCGGCCTGATAAGGGAAAACCTAAGATTAAAGATGATCTTTTTTGTATTCTACGATTTAGAGACGAGCCTAGACAAACTATTGGAAAATTCAACGTTTTTACATCAAGTCAATCTCTGTGTTTTCAAACAATACTGCGATGAGTGCATGGATTCTGAAGCAGATACTTGTAAAAAAATGTGGTCTAAAGTTACAAAAAGTCAGAGGTATAGACCCAGCGGGAACATTTACTAACCATTTGTTACAAATGAGGAAAAACTTTAAAGAAATTATTGTAATAGCCCATAATGGTCAGGCTTTTGATCACCAGTTTATATTAAACTACATTATGACAAAGACAGATTTTACACCTGAGTTAATCATGAGAGGTACCAAAATAATTACGATGCAACTTGAAAATGTAAAATTTATCGACTCACTTAACTATTTCCCTATGCCTTAAGCCAAACTACCAAAGGCATTTGGACTTGAGGATATTTTTAAAAAAGGCTACTTCCCGCACCAATTTAATACAAAGGCAAATGAAAACTATATAGGACCTCTACCATCAATTGAATATTACTCCTCAGATAGTATGAAAGAAGAAGACAGAGCCAAATTTCTTAAATGGTTTGTAGAACATGAAAATGATGGTTTCGATATGCAAAGAGATCTGGTAGACTACTGCGTATCGGATGTCGAAATCCTTGCGCAATCATGTTTAAAGTTTAGAGAACAACTTATACAAACTACCAATGTATGTCCATTTACTGAAGCTACAACTATTGCTTCAGCATGCAATACAATTTTTAGAAGAAATTTTTTGAAGCCTAATACTATAGGAATCATACCAAAAAATGGATACCGATGGAGAAACAGGCAGAGCAAAATTGCCATAGATTGGTTACTTTGGACCGAGAATCACAGAAAAATCAACATCTTACATGCTGCTAATGGTAAAGAAGCTGTTTTAAATGGTGTAAAAGTTGATGGTTACTGCTCCGAAACAAATGAGGTATTTGAATTTCAAGGATGTTATTTCCATGGATGTACTGTATGCTACAAGTTCGGCAGGAACGATCCTCTTTCCGAGGACCCCTCAGAAACGCTAAATTTAAGATATGAAACCACAAAGGCAAAAATTATGAGACTAAAAGATATCGGTTTTTTAGTTAATGAAATGTGGGAGTGTGATTTTAGAAATTTATTAAAAAATAATCCAGAGATAAAATCCTATACTAATACCCATTACAATAAAATTTTGACAAAACTAAATCCAAGAGATGCTTTTTATGGAGGACGAACAGGAAATACATGCGAATACTATGAAATAAAAGATACGGAAAAAATTAAATACGCCGATGTTTGTTCCCTCTATCCGTACATCTGTAAGAGTTCTAAATTTCCACTATCACATCCAGAAGTGTATGTAGGAGATGCGTGTAACAAATTAAACCTAAATAATATAGATGGTTTAATTAAATGCACAATTCTCCCACCAGAAGAGTTGTACCATCCAGTACTCCCTCAAAAAATAAACAATAAATTGATGTTTATTCTTTGTCGAATGTAAAATAATGTAAAAATGAAGTAAACCTATACATTTTATCTTGCATGGTAATTTTTCACTCTTAATGTTTGTTAGTTAACGATAAAACCTGTAATAGCGTTCGAAAAAAATTATTTTTTTTTGACTAACATAAAAAGTGTTGTCTAGCTATCAGGACAATAATCAATACTTTATTGAGAAGGCTACCTCTTCGTCTAAATATCTAATCTATAAAACGTCATTTTTCCGACATAATCGGTTAAAAAGCATACAATTGTATTTGAACGTTTGTGCATAAACCATCGTGTTAAATCAGTTCTTATACCTGACTGACAACGCCGATCTTTAGCTTTTTTTTTTTACTTTGTAAAATAAAGAGATTAGTTCTTACTATCAAAGAAATTAAATATGCAAGAGAAATAGGTCGAAAAGATTAATAATAATTTATTTATTCCTAAGTTATAAATCTTAACTACATCACTTTCTAAACCAAGAAAATAGATAATCTTCCTGCATTATTCCGTACTTAGATTTATTTTTCATGAAAATAGTCGAATCTATGATTTTCGTTCAAATCCATAAGGGGCGCTTGTTTTGTATAGATGATTTATGATCTTATTTTCAACTAAAATACTAGTATAAAAAAAGTATTTCTTCCGATAAACGTGGAAGGAATAGACATTTAAACAGTTAGCCATAACATACGCATACTGACTTGCATTATTTTCATGGATTGAATGGCTACATCTTTGTGTGTGAAGTGAATTTCTTTTTAAAAAATTACAATGCGCTCAATTATGAATTTCCTAACATAACTTTTATGGATAGTGGAGTCGGATATTGGAGGAAAATATTATCATAACGACAACTCGATTATTGATATAATTATTATGGTTTCACAGAAGTTTCTACAGAGTCAGCCATGCTGTAGCAGAGACTGTTGTAGGTCGTATTTTTTAAAAAAAAACCTAACAATACCTTTACTTTATATTGATAGACATATTCTATTAGAACATTTTTCTAAAATTTAGAGCCTTTGGAAATGTGATAATGCTATGAGCATCAAATATATTCAAAATATCAAAAATCCTTTGGTAGTTAGTTATTGCGGTATATTTTAATAGAGGCATAATTTATACTGTACTCCTAAATTTACGGCATATCACTTTGTTTATGTTATTATATTCACAGAGACTATTAATCTAACCAGCTTTTATTTACGAAAAATTAAAAACTGAAATACTCTATTTTATTACCGATTGTTCGCAAAGACACTTGGAGTTGTTATTTTACTTTTTCTACCTCTTTTTCCCCGGTTGCGGAGAAATATGTTAGGGGAAGTTTGGGTATCCTCAGACGGTTATATGCAAAGATTCAAGCTTCTAAAAAAGTACTAAGGCGAGTAATTATCAATTTGAATTTATGTATGTCGAAGGTAATGTGTTACTCATAAATATACATGATGAAAACATTTATTGTTCGATTGCATGTAATTTTTAAGAGTCTAGAAATAAGCAAATAATGTTCTTTAACGTTTCTTTATAAACATCTCGAGTTACCTGTCCTTCCCCTGCATCATAGAAGGGTATTTGCCGACAAAGTTTGACCATTTTTTATGGTTCGAGAGTTGGGTATTCTTCGCAGATGTAAACTGACGTCATTTGACTAGTCGAAACTTGTTAGATTTTGGACCTGCTACGCATTATAATTTTAGTTTATATTCTTATTATGAGATTTTAAAATTATGTATGTGTTTGTTTAATTCATTGTAAAGGATTTGATATTGTGCTAATTTTAAAACTTAAATGTTGCCAAGAATATTGAAATGTGATAGCGATGCGATAATCGAGAGAATCATGTAAAATAATATTCCCAAAGTTTGTCATTCTTGTTAAGCCTATATGTAGGTTCCATAAACGGATAGGTGGCGCTAATAATATTGAATTTTTTTATTAAAATATCTAAAGTAAATATCTAATTGATTTTTTTTTAGCGCTAATTGGGATTTTAATTAACTACCTCAGAGTTGGTATACACTATATTTTGCAGCGCAATTGCTTTCACACCCAGTAATGTATTATGATTTTTTTGGATGGTCGTTATATTGTGAGTTTCTTAAGTTAGCCAGATTAATAATAAATTAAAAAACCAACGTGATTTGCTTATTGTTGCCTACGCCTGATATTCATAATTTTATTGAGGGTTCTACCTGATGACAAATACAGCTTATGATACCTATCTAGTGGGTATTTTCAGTTTAAGGACCGAATAATATAGAGTTATTGTGCATACATCATCGCAAACAAAAGGCAGCTTTTTATATTATTTCGTATTTACAATCCATTTAACTACAATTTTACACTGTGAATTAATTTTTTTTACTTTTTTCCTGAAATTGTAGCCTATTTACTTATATTATGATATTATCCGAAATTTTTATAAAAGCATTATGAGGGCTTTTACCTGATGGCGAACACAAGTTGTATAGTACCTATACCTGCTTGGTATTTTATACGTATTTAAGTTTTATTTACTTTTTATTACTCTGTTCTCATTACAAGATAGTCCTATAATTTATCCATTTCCAGTACAAAGAAATCTCTAGTTAATGGTTCTAGATGGTAATTATTTTATTGTATTTTATATAAGTGGTGCAAAAATTGGAATCAATTATTAGATATGCTACTGAATTTTAATGAGGGTCCTTCGGAATAATAAATAAAGGTTTATGTCCCTTTCTTTTTAAATCGAGTCGGCAGAGGGTTTGAGAGGGTTATTTAGGTATAAATAATTATTGCGGGGTGACAAATGTGCCGCCTTAATATACTTATCTTGTTAGACCATATAAATTAGGGTTTTATTTCGCTTTACTACCCACCAGCGGCGTTTCACTAAGATAGAAAATATAAATAATGTTTTTTACTATACCGCTTTAACAGCGGCGTTTCAACTAAGGGAAAATAATAAAAAGTCTGGTTTAAGGATGGCTCAGGTCGGATCGTAAAAAGTTGGGTTTAAGGATGGCTTATAAAAATTGGGATTTAATTATCCCGCTTTAGCAGCGGCGTTTCACTAAGGTTAAATCATAAAAAGTCGGGTTTTATCTCGGGTCAGATCATAAATATTCAGGTTCAAATTAGGGTTAGATGAGAAGCCGCCTCGCGAAAGCATCCGGGTTAGGTCGTAAAAAGTCGGGTTTTATCTCGGGTCAGTTCATAAATATTCAGGTTCAAATTAGGGTTAGATAAGAAGCCGCCTCATGAAAGCATCCGGGTTAGGTTGTAAAAAGTCGGGTTTTATCTCGGGTCAGTTCATAAATATTCAGGTTCAAGTTAGGGTTAGATAAGAAGCCGCCTCATGAAAGCATCCGGGTTAGGTCGTAAAAAGTCGGGTTTAATTTCGGGTTATTTTGTAAACAGCACCACCGAACCACCCGGGTTAGGTTATAAAACGCACCACCGAACCACCCGGGTTAGATCATAAAACGCACCACCGAACCACTTGGGTTAGATCGTAAAACGCACCACCTGCACCACCTGGGTTAGTTGCACCACCAGCACCACCAGCACCACTGGTCTCGTTCTGTCCGTTTCTAGCTACTGCTGATGTCTTTGAAGAATACTTCCAGCAAATGCTAGATTTTATTCCTCCTGGGTCTGTCATAGTTATGGGTAATGCCAGCTACCACTCAAGAAAATCCGAAAAAATACCAACGTCTTCTTGGAAAAGAAATGACATAATTCATTGACTTACTGTAAATAAGAAGCCATTTCATAAAGATATGCTGCAAAGGGAGCTACTGGAAATTGTAAAGTTGAATAAACCTCTTTGTATGAAACTTGTTGACGAAATCGCTTCAAAATGAAATATAACAGTACTTCGCCTTCCGCCATATCACTGTGAATTAAACGCCATAGAATTGGTATGGGCGCAAGTAAAAGGGTTTGTAGCAAGGCATAACACTACTCGAAACATGATGACTAAAATTTAAAAATTAAGTTGTATTTATTAATTAATTGTACATAGTACATTTTTTTTTTAAATATTATTATTTAAACTACCTGTAGTAACGCCGCTGTCACTACAGATAGTTTTCATTTCATTCACCAAACTGGTCTTTCTATTGTATGCTGATTAGGGCAGGGCGACCCTTATTTAGGACCAATAATTTCAAATAAATTCCATTTCTTTCCTAAAACTTTAACACCTCGTAGCAACGCAAAGCAAAGCAAACTATCATTAACTTTTCATGTAGATTCACACCCTTAAATATTGGCATATCGTTAAGGAATACCCTGTATAATATATATATATATATTTTAAGGGGGAATCAAAGTATGATCCAAACAAATTTTAGCCTGAGACTCAATTTTTTTTCCTTTATCTATAGGTACAGCAAATATACTAATACCATTACGGGCCGCCACTAAATAATATTAAACCCATTTTCAGGGGAGATTGCTCTAACTTACGGCAACAGGTTTTTGCTTACATTATAGGTAAACATAATTTTATTACGTTACTAAATGGTAAGCCAATCATAATGCGACCTTGGAGGACCAAGGACGTTGAATTGCAATGCAATGTGTCAGTTTTCCATATTCATCTGGTCGCCCAGCATCAACAAGCAGAAGTAAAACTTAATCCCCTCGCAGGTTCTACTTACTTGCAGTCAATTTATGCACGTATAAACACACCATTAGCTAAACAGCCGAAGAATGGTTACAGTAAACAATTTAAAATCGTGAATTTTTTAACGTACAAAAACGAAAGCAAGTCATCCAACAAGGAGACCGATGCGTTATTAAGAAGTGTTTAATAGGCATTTACGCCCTTTTGTGCGATGCATCTCTATCGAACGCGCTCTGCTGACTCATCTTCCTCACCTCGGCTGTGACAACCAAGGAATGCGGCCCAATCAATGTCCAGCAAAAGAATGTTACAAAAAAACAAGCTGTTGATCACCCGTCAGGGATGAAAAATTGTTATTATTAATCGTGGAAGGCAAGCCAAGGCGTTAAGTAGTCCGTTGCAATTAGTAACTTAATTATGCCGCGTATAATGTTGATGGTGCCTAAATTACGAACACCTGTTTTAGTTGCCTGGTCTATACGCGGTTTTATTACATGTCTTTTACGTACAGGGTGTTGTTTATTAATAACGTTATTTAACTTTAAGCATTCTAAGAGTCAGATAGGTACCGTCTAACCGCAACCAATAATATGTCGTCGCTGCCGTGGCAAAACTTTCTATGTGCTGAAATGAAAATTTTACAGGAGAGTAAAAAAACCTGCACATTTAAGACGAAGCGTATATATTGCTTTTTTTATGAATTTAGTATTATATTTAGGTATTTTTGCACCTATTAGAAACACAATTTACACAACGGTTTGTGATTTAGAAACTAAATTCTATATTTGAAGTAACAGAAAACACATACACAAAAAATGGCGTGCTAAATTTAGCACTCAATGGTGGTACTCATATTAGGACCACACTCAATAGGGTATATTAACGAATCAATATATCTGGTAAAAAAGATATTTTTTACTTTTTGATGGGTGTTTATTCTTCTAATTTATGGGTGGGTACATTTACACTATCGTGTGTAAATTAAACTCACAGACCTATCCTTCTAGGTGTAAAAGAAATAATGAGAGGTGTAAGTAAACCATTTTTTAATGGTAATTCGTGATTAATTAGTGTAAATATCATATTGTTGCAGTGTAAATTTTATTTTATTTAGGTGTGAATTTACTATAGTGAGTGTAATAAAATAATCTACCCAGGGCTAGAATACTTCCCACATTGATTAAGTCATTTAATCCCGTATCAAACTAACCGGGCGTTTATAATTAAAATGTAAAAAATTATGCATTCAAGATGTTTTACATTATTAACCTCTGCTTAGTTTGATACATGATTGAATGACTTATTCAAAGCCGAAAGTAGTAGCCCATAATATAATAATATATAAATCTTCAGATCTCTTGGAAAAGGTTTGTTAAATGAATGAAAATATTGAGTATTATTTATCGTTTATTTATAAACAAAATGATGGTTAAAACAGAACTGAAAAACCCTGTAATTTTTTTACACTTATTATTATAACTAGTTGAACAAAATGACACACCTATTATATAGTTTAACAATTTAGTAAAATAAACATATCTAGGTATATCTACGTTTAATGTACCTCATTGTTAAGCTTAACAAAATAAATAACATAATAAATGTATGTATACTTAGAACACTAAACAACTGAATAAAAGTATGCTTCGGAACAATATTAAAGAATAAAAATGACGAGCATATAAAAAAGGAATACATTTATAGCATAAGCTTATATCAGAATAATTGAAAAGCTGAAAGGACAACTGTAACAATGTAAATACCTACTTAGTTTCTTAAAAATGTTATTATTAGTAAATTTTGTTAATATGCTTACCCCATTTAACAAGATCCTCATAAGGCACTCTCATTTTGCACTTTACAGAACTTTACTTTGTTTCTATATTTTAATTTAAATATAACATTATTCTATATTTCGTTGAAAGAGTACAATCAGACTGACTTAAAAGTTGAATTTGCACGTAGCATCGGCGTCATGCGTCAATTCCTAGAATTTCACACCACTTGTTGTCGCCTGTCTTTTCGGCAACAGGGGTTTAGGTATTCTTACCAAGGGCCGTGTAAAAAAAACAATTAAAGAATAATTTTTACACTCAATGTGTTAAAATAACCTTCTAGCGGGGGTTATTTACACGCTATGGTGTAATTAATTGTCATTGTATTTAACTTTCCTGATAGAGTGTAAAATGGAATAAACAACACCCATTCAACAAAATTAACTTTTTAGAGAGTTAAATTTATAGGCAAATTTAATACAACATCTTTGGTCCCATATGAGTTTAAAAATGTGGTAAATTATGTTGATCTGGGTGTTAACATTAACACTAGGTACTTTTTTTTTACCACTCCTGAAATGATTTTTACCAGGTGCATATTTTTTACGGTGTAGTAAGTCTAGAGATGTGAGAGGAGAATATTCTCTGTAAGAAAATTCTCCCGAGAATATTCTCTAGAGAAGTTTTTCTACATAATCTACTCTGAAAAATTTTGCAATGATTTTTAAAATTTTGAGCTTTTCAAACATTTTCTATAACTAGAAATGGAAGCGTGATCGTATACTCGTATACAGCTGTGAGAATTGTAAATGATGTGGTGAGACTTGTTTTATTTTGGCGTTCCGTTCGGCTCAGTTCAGACCGTCTATAAGTATAAAAACATGGAGCAAAATAAATTAAAGGGCATCACACAACCAAAAAGTAATGTTTGGAAATATTTTAATACAAAAAATGTAGTGTAATGTAAAAATTTTAATTCTTATTATTGCCATTTCTAGCGATTTTCAGAAATTTGATTTTTTTTCATTTTCATTCCCAGAAAATTCTCTAACTTGAGAATATTCTCCAAAAGATTATTACCGAGAATTTTACATCTCGTAAGTCAGATAACATAAAGTCGAAAACTCAGTAATTTTTGAGTTACATCCGGTCAACCATCAAATTGATATTTGGCACAGCCTAAAGACGTTTATCTTTCTATTATAAAAATGTTTCTTTACTGTGCCACCAGAGGCTACTGTACCTGAATATCAAATTTAATTTTTGCCATATCTGTTTTGACAGTGACGGTATGTCAACATGGCACTGTGTGAAACTCTTGTTTCCTCTCACTCCAATTATTGTAGTAACGTAGGTATACGGGCCTTGTCTGGCGTTCCAATGCAAGACGAGATTACAAAGGGTTCAAAACTCTTATATTCGTTTTATTTATGGACTGCGGGCAAGAAACCACGTCAGCTACTACCTGAGCTAAAATGGCTAAAAATAGTGGACGGACCAAAACTGCATTTTGCATATTTCTTATATCGTTTACTGCCTGTAGTGGACCCCAATACTTATGTGAAAGCTTCTCTTTCGACATTCTAGACATAATCGTAAAACCCTTTACAACACGTTTTTAAATGTGCCGAAACACCGAAGAGCCCTTTTTCAACGTAGATTCTCTTATATATATATAGCTCCTAAAATCTACAATACTGACATATGTAATAAACTCGTTAACATAAGTTCGAACTCGTTTAGAACCAAATATCGTAGATTTTTGTTGGGTAATTGCACAAGACGGCAACTGTCAGACCTACACCGTAAAAATGACTGTTCAGTCTGATCTGGCATCCACATAGACCAACATCCAGGACATGATGAGATATGAATCAAAATACACCTGTCCAGACTTCGAATTTCCGCATATCATGGGCGCAAAACTTTATCTAAATACTAATTGTTACTTGGCTGAAACTTTATGTGCTATCCATACGTCATGAATTCTCGATCTTCAGTGAAACACACATGGTCTCTTAAACAGCTAACGTGGATACTGCTACATTGCTACTCTCCAAGAATTCCAATAGTACCCGGCAACTGGCACGTCCCGCGTCCAGGCCGTTCCAATAAAAGAAAACTAGTACTCTAGTTTGAACTGGGACTTTTAGCCTCTACCAAAAAAAAAACCCTAAAATCGAATTTTAGATGTACAACATAAAAGAGAAAACTTTCATAAAACCCATCGAGGGTAATTCAGACACTAAAGTTTAAACCTTCCTCAAATAACTAACGAGGGTTCCAATCTACCAAATGACGTCTATGACCGCTTGTTGAAGTTTATGGCAAAGCATTTTAAATCGGCATTCCGCCCAAAGAATAGGCAAACTACAAAGCCATATCTTTTTAAGACATTTGTGGATGCTTTATCAGCACTACATAACCTTCCCTGCCCAAGGAACTAAACTTAGGGAGCTATTTCCACAAACGTGCTTTCCTTCAAGCGTCTATTGTCGAAAGGGCCGGATGTTATTTCGTCTCCAACGTACATAGTTACCAAAACAAAAACGTCGACAGATTGAGAAAAATAAGAAAAATGAGAAAATTATTATTCTCATCAATGTGTTCAACGCTCTTTGCCACTTCGCTCACATTGGTAGCTATAATGGATTTGTCGATGGCGACTTACCAGCATTTAAATCAAAACGGACTGGAGACTACCATGAAAACATGAACGCTGGTGACTTTGAAGAAAACTTCCAGCAAATGCTATACTATATACTTATAGATAATGCCACTCAAGAAAATCAAAAAAAATGCCAACGTCTTCTTGGAATAAAAATGACATCATTCATTGGCTTACTATAAATAAGAAGCCATTTCATAAAGATATGCCAAAAAAGGAGCTACTGTAGATTGTAAAGTTGCATAAATCTCTTTGTACAAAATTTATTGTCGACGAAATCGCTTCAAAATTAAATATAACGGTACTTCGCCTTCCGCCATATCACTGCGAATTGAAGACCTCGGGGGAAAATAGTAACAAGCCACATTTTAATACTTTCGAGAAAACGCGATTGAAGTTTTTTATTAAATACTAAAATCAGGATTATCAAAATATACCTGTAAATATTTTTTTTTGCTTATAATATTAGCAAGTTTTATTTCATATTTGCAATAAGCAAAAAAAAAATTGCGCATTTTGAAAAAAAAAATGAAATAATCAAAGGACTGGTAGCTTGTTACGTTTATTTTTTTGTCATAGAATGAAACAACTGGTGGATAGAAACATTTATTTATTAAAATTAAAACAGAAATAAGGTTCTTAAAGGTTTCAATGCTGAAAACAAACTATTTAGTTATCGAATTCAGAGTCACCAATGTCACCATCGATATTTTTCACTTCGCCATCTTGGTCTTCGTCACCATCATGGTCAATTTCATTGGCATTGGTATTGACATCAATAATATTAGTATAGTAGTTGCTATAAGCTTGAGGAATATATGGAAGTAAAGCCCTCAAATTTTTCGACTTCTTTTCATTAATAGCCAGTGGGTTAACGTACTTCTTTTTTAATGTTTCAAGCTCTTGTAACTATATTTTCTGACCTCTCTTTCCAATGCTGACTACCTTGCATGATCCTTCATTAAACAAATGCTTTATAAACATTGTATTATGATGACTTTCTTTGAACTTAAAACATCTTACTTTGGAGAAATCCACATTTTCTTTATTATCTGTCAACTTTTTTTTGTTAAGTGATTTACTGATTTTTTCAAAAGAAAAAAAGTCATCCTGAACCATTCTGTACACCGTAACTGGATTTTGAAGTCTCGATTCTTTAACAGCTTTTACCCAACATTCAGGAGAATAAACCTGTCCTAAATATTTTTTGTGTTTTTCGATTGAAGTAAAGTCGCGATCGCATGGCAAATGCGTATGCCCAGAGACAAGAAAACGATGTTCAATAGATTTATACACCTTAGTTCTTACTAAGTGAAGCCATAATGCCATAATGGCCCTATTTTTATTTTGGCCACCGCAGTTGTCAGTAAATACGGTAAGGTGTTTGTTGGGAGTGGGAGGATTCTCCTTGATGTATCTGAGAAGGCAGCTAGCTATTTCGTCGGATCCTCGTTTCGCCACATCTTCCGTCCACATATTCATTAAACTTCTTCCAGTTTTACCATCATAAATTCCCAAATTTTACATTCAGATTTTTCGTAAGTAGAAAGCTTTACCTACAGTAAGTTGAGGAACTGGCAACGCTTGTTGTAAATCAAAGCATATCACGTCCAAATCATCCTCATTCCTAGACCTTTAGATTTCATTCTCGATGTTTGTCTGCATTGCTTCTGCTCGCCTTTGGTGCAACTCTAAACTTGTCTTAGTTTCCTTAAATTTATTCTTATCATCTTTATGAGTATCAAGCAAAATATTATATTCATCAAATGTTGCACACGTGTCGCTTTTGGGAAGCTTAAAACCGATGTTGTACTCATCACAAAAGATTCTGCGATATCTATCTTCCATTACCGGTTTATTGTTGCGTTCTTGACACCAAGGGATATAGTATTTTCTGTAGAAAGAAGATAAAGATATATCGTGATCGATGTAGCATTTTTCTGGGTTACGTTTTCTACTATAATGACTCCGATATTTTGGAATGGCATTTATGTGGTCATGGACAGACTGAATAGTTTCTTCGGGCAATCTGTTTTTCCGGTTCCTGCGTCTTCCGCGGCCATCGCTTTTTGGTGTGTGAAGTCCTTGATTTATCTGGGTACAGATATTATAAACTCGTCTTTTTAAATTTTGTAAACTATGGATTGATAAAAACTCTTGTTTACAAGTTTGTTGGTCTTTTCCGTTCACTTTGACAAAGTAGTTAAAGGTAGTGGATCTTGAAGATGTCTGTCTTTTCAATTTCTTTGGTGGACTCGCTTTTTACCGACACTCTTAGTTGTGCCAAATAAATAAGCGTTTTGTTTATCGAATGTTTGTAGGTTGCAGAATGAATGAAATATATTATTTATTTTTACCCCTTGTAGCAATAATAATTTTCTGCATTTCTTCTTGCAATTGCATGGCGGTCCTAAGGTCCTTGGCATTCGATTATTTTCTTTTGTACTAGTATATCCATATCCCAGATTTTGTTTATGTTGAGCTTTAAGTTTTTTTCTGCACTGCCGTAATTAAAATATTTTCAACCTTTTGAAACCGCTTAAAATTTTGGTTAAAAAAGTAACAAGCCACGTTATATTTTATTTACCTCTGAAGTGGAGATACTGCTGTCCTCACTGCTACAACTCGAATTAAAATAGTCTTTATCGTTTACACTACCATCCGTTTCACTCGAAATGTCACTTTGGTCACTGTTTTCATCAAAAATAAACAACTTTCGCTTGACCGCACTGCCGCTGCCACTCACCATCTTAAAAATGTGTGGCTTGTTTCGGAATGTTTCGTTTCTCTGTCAAAATTTAACAGCATTTACTTTTGATGGAAGAGCGTCACTATAGTTTTGTGGTGCCATCTCTTGCCGAATTGCCACATTATCTTCGCTGCGGCTTGTTACGTTATTTAGCCATTAAAAAAAGATGTTAGGTCAATTTTACTTTTGGTGTGGTTTGTTATTATTTTCCCCCGAGGTCTTAAATTAAACGCCATAGAATTGGTGTGGGCGCAAGTAAAAGAGTTTGTAGAAAGGCATAACACCACTTTTTAAATAAGAGACGTTAGAAAGCTCTTGCAAGAGGGAATGAAGACAGTGTATTGTGAAAAATGGAGTTAGTGCGTCGAACATGTGATTGAAATAGAAGAAAGAATGTCGGAAGCTGCATTTTAGAAAATACTGTCCTTTATTATTACTTTGGACTCCAACGACGATAGTTCATCGGACTACTCGAAACATGCTTGACTAAAATTTAAAAATTAAGTTGCAATTTACCTGAAATTTACAATGCAACCTTTAAGTTGTCCACCCTGCTTAATGGGTCCTGTCATTGCAAATTTACATTTTATTACTCTCTTGCATTAAGCAACAGAGTATAAATGTCGACAAGGTATAATTAGACCTAGGAATATTACTAGACTTTAGTACTTCTTTGTTTGTAAAATTCAAATTTTTATAAATGTATTATACATACTCATACATAATATTATACATTAAGCAAACTACTACTATCTATAATGTAATAATATAATAATAATGATAATAAATAACGTTAGCACTCGACACGTCAACTTACAGATCTAAAAATCATCCCGAAATCCAAATATTTACCAAGAAATCCGAAACAAACACGAAATTATACTTATACTATACGGCTACAGAATACGTTACCCTCGACAGCGTGAAGCACATGTTACACCCACACTTTACCTCAACTTTTTGGGTCATTTCGCACCCTATAACGCGCGCGTTTGGTTTTGAGTTACTTTGTCAACACGACATTTGTTTTAGGCGCCTATTAGTCTCGACAGGTTTCCCTCTTTGCCAAGTCACTTGACACCTACATATCGTCATATCGATATGGTGCATTATGGTGTCACGACACGTTATTTAATAGCAAGCGATTCAAATGGTTTTTATGAGAAATTTATTGGGGTACTAGTAGTAAGCTAGATTTTTTTTGTTTTAGCATGATTGACGTTTTCAAGAATAGAGAACTTGCACATTTTTTTAATTGAATAAATATGCTTAATTACACTAAGGAATACGATATGCAAAATATGACGCCCTAAATATCATTAATTAATTTACTATTATGAAATAAAACAATGCAGTCTTCCTCCATAGTGTGGAGGAAGACTGCAATGTTTTATTTCATATTACATTGACTCCACTGAAAGTATGGACTATTTTTTCAACTTTAATTTACTATTATTTTATTAAAGTTCCACGCGCCGGCCAATAATTTCAAATAAGTTTGAAATGCGGGAAGTAGCGCGACGTCACTTGTCACGAAATCGGGATTATTTACATTGACTATTAAACGAATAACGTTAATTTCGTAATAAAAAAACCTTATTTTGATTAGGGATCAGCAATGGATGTTAGGTTAAGTTTTTTTAAATGTATTACGTTACAACTTTCTTAGAGTACTACCGTAAAAACTGTTGAAGATAATATAATTTCAAAGATTATTTTAGTAAGCTTTCGTGAATGTGCTAGGAAACATCTGGGTACGTGACTAAGCACTAAAAGCTAGGACCAACGTTAAAGTATTTTTATTTTATGTACTCATCTGTCTAAGTATTTATCTCTGTTTGTAAATGATGTTACTACCACCACCACTACTACTACTGTAGAATAATATGGGTTTAGGGAAAAAAGATTATCTGTCCATGCGTTACGGAGAGTGCAAGAAATTGCTGATGAAGCCAATGAAAGAGCAGGCAGAAAAAGGTGCATACTGATTACAGTAGATGTTCGTAATGCATTAAACTCGGTCCCTTGGGAGGGAATACTAGAAGAATTAAGAAGACGACATATAGCTCCCTACCTGTATAACATGGTAGCAAGCTATCTTAAAGAAAGATGGCTTTACATAGGGGAAAATGGAAAAATGGAAATGACGTGTCGAGTACCTCAAGGGTCCGTCCTGGGTCCAACGCTGTGGAACATCTACTACGATGTATAAACTTTAAAATTTAATAGTTAGCAGAGCCCTTTCGGCCATAGGCCATCTTCAATGCTTCCTAAAGAGCGAGGAAAATCCAACTCTTAGAAATATTTATTGAAAATTAATTGTAAAGTTGTGTGGAAACAGTTAAATGTTGCCTATTTTTTGTTGAAAAATTGTTCTGAGAAATAATTTAAATATGTATTTTGGTTTTTACTCACTTAGTCAGGAAATAGGAACACTTCATTGATAAATTATTTTTCTTCGTTAAGTGGGTCATCAACACCACAATGTAAAAAGTAATTACATAAAACAATTAATACGTAAAATTGTAAATGACGAATAACTTGGACGAACCACTTTTAAATTTCAATCAGTAGGTAACCATCATTTTTCCTTTTTCTTTATCATTTTTTTTCGTTCCACGTGAGAACGTGGTTTCGAGTCGAAATTTGATGGTTATTAAAATTAAAAAGATTAAATATATCCTGACATTGTTGACGTTGTTGAGAATAGAGAGCGGGCTATTTAAAAATTGTTAAGGTTGGAAGATATACAAATTTGAAAAAAAGTTAATTTAGAAGGCGTCTATATGCAAGGGAATATAACTGCTGTTTAGGTTAACTTGTGCGTTTTCCTTTTCTTTTCAGTTCTCTTTAACATAATAAAAACGTTATTGTTGTGTGGGAAAATATTGGTTTTATAGCACTGACATTCGGTATATTTTTCTGAGTTTGGACTTCTATCAAACCAGGTGGCGCCCAAGGTAAGTCAACGACGAAGGAAAAGTGTACGTATGTAATGGACCACGACCTAGTGCCTCCACAATAAGAGCTACCGTACGCAAGGAGTGACAAGCTGTTGTCCATGACAAAAGGTCGCCACTGTCATAACACACGAAATTAATATTATCTGAATCGTACTTGAAGCGATGACATACATACCTATGGAAAAACTTAATTGGTTTTTAATATGGCACATTCAAGTGTATTCATAGAAGGCAGGGTAAATTTATGTCCCACCCGTCACTCATGAAAATCTGTGACTTTAACAAGCTCGTCTTAACGTAAACCTTATAAAAAAAACTTTATTTTCTTATTACACCAAATATACTCTCTGAAAAACAAAAATCGATACACGTCATACCCTTCGAGTGACGTGAGTTATCGACAGTGTTGCCAGCTTGTAACCAAAATATCCGAGTGAGGGAATTACACTTTTTTTTTTTCATAAAAACAAGATAAATATACAAAAATTTCCCATAGTTTATATATTTGTTTACTGCATAATACCTTTTACTATTAACTTTAGTAGATCTTACACTTCTTTTATTTTCATCTTGCCAAGATCGACCAATGATAGCATTCTGAAATATCCATGTTTCATCCAAGGAAACGAATTGGTACAAGAACATTTCTTTTTCTCTATCGTTTGAAAGCTACATGACATGGGAAAGTTCCATAAGCCCTTGCCTCAGTTCATCTTTTTACCATCCGAAGCCTACTTTCTTGAAGAGGCTTCTTAAAGAGTTAAGACAACCAACAAACAGTTCTCTGTCTTTTAATTTCTAACTTAAAGTTGTCAAAGTTACATGATGTTCTAAAAAAAGTTACAGCTTATGAATAACCGATGTAGAATATTATAATTTTTAAATAATACAACTTACTTGTTTCGTACATTCCATAAATACTGTCACGGATAGAACTTATATCCAATCTTCACACATTTACAACTCTCTTTGAATTAGAACGTTTGTTTTAAGGTGATTCTAATAATTTATTTTTCTTAACTGTTGTTGTAATTGTGCTTAGAGTGGAGATTTTCAAGTAAAGTAGAAATAAAATATCTAGAACTTAACATACCCTTTAAATTTACTTCTCTTACTGCTATCAAGGGTAACAATGGGCCATTGTTGTTAACTTCCTCCTGAAAATAGCTTCTTAGAAAAGCTATTGCCTCTTGGCACCGACTATTTAAATGCTTCGGCATTTTTCACAAATAGTAAACAACATAATTGACAGTATGTAGGTGCACTTTTGTTTCTCGTAATAGAACAGTTTTCTAATGCTATTTATGAAAAGATCTGTAGCTTTTGCTGAAAAATAGACCCACAGCAACACGGAACCACAATAATTAAGGTTAGTTTTGCATGAAACGTCGAAGCAAGGCAACGAACGAGCTGGCGCCACCGCACCGTTTACAGTTGTGTTGCCAAGTATCGGTCAATAAAATTCAAATTATATTAATTTTTACAAGCTTAAATAAACAAAATATTTGTTATAAGTGGGTTCGTATTTGCCCAAATTTAATTTCCTCGTGCTTTCTTACGGATTTACAATTATCAGCGGATTGATGACGTGCATCGGTTTTTGTTTTGCATCAGCTATACATATTTTTAATACACGAAATTAATATTATCTGAATCGTACTTGAAGCGACGACATACCCATGGAAAAACTTAATTGATTTTTAATATTACACCAAACGAATAAACCAAATCAAACAAATTCCGACTGTTGAAGTAGGTATTGGTGATATTGGAATTCCTGGTTAGAACTGGTAATTAAACATCCCCCTAGATGGCCTACTACTGTGCGCGCCCCCTGGGGGGCCGCCTGTGTGTGAGTGTTAGCCGACATCCGTCGTACACTATAAATTATAATTCGTTCGGTCTATCGACACGAATGTGATGGTTCTAAATACACTGCTCGTACAAATGAAATATATATAGATAATTATTACATACTGTAAAAAATAGAATGGGTGTAGATCAGTATATTATTTGTTTTTTTTTTAATTTTTATATTGTATGTTGAAATAATAAGAACACCTAAAACCTAAATGCTGATCAAGTAGGAAAACAAAGTGACAAATGAACTTTAATTACTAAGATGAAAGTACAATGTCTCCACGAATGAGGCTGGCATCGGCAAGAGAAAAACGAGAAGTCAATAATTGTAAAAATTCTGCTTGTAGAACAAACAAGATTAGTTGCATTATGCAGGTTAGTCTAAAAATACAGGTGTTTTGGTTACTTGAAGAAATATCCATAAGTCACATTTTTGTTTTGTCTTAGCATGTTTAAATCCAAAAAAAAAATTTCAATAATTTGCTTTTTAGTTGCATTAAATTGGAAGATAGACCTGTACATCTTTTACACATTAGGAATAGGAATATACTGCTTTTTACTTTTGCACGATACATTACCATGTTAAACTTTTGCAGGCAGCTCTTTATTTAATAAAGATTTTTACATAAGAATATAATAATTAATATACAGTGAGAACGTAAAGGTTGGAACAAATTCATTTAAAATTAATGTGTTTTATTTTTGAAAAACACTCGGACCCGTCAATTTTTTATTTTTGTTGAACAATTTTTGAAGCTTATTTCATGCATACAGGTTGTCCCAAAAATAAGTTATGACGGTTTACTTAGTTTTTTTAAATGGATACCTACCTATTTTATAATATTTTTTTGTATTCTGCATAAAATTCCAAACATATTTCATATGTCATATATACCTAAATTCAGCCGCTTGCGAGAAAGTCAATATTTGGATTTTAACAGATGATTTCTTTATTAATATCATGAACACTGTTGTAAATAAAGTCTTTGGTTGTTAGGTTGTCACACAGTGACGGTTGTCCCTTAATTTGAGTAGTTTTACCTAAAGTCAAAGTGTCTGGCAAAAGTTATTTTGATAATCTTGTAATTTAAAAGGTGGTATGCTTAAGTGAAAGAGAGCGAATGGAAATATTAATAATGATTGGTTATGAAGATAGAATGCGCACACAAATGAAAGTTTGCGAACTCTTCAATATCAAGCATCCTCGCAGAGAACCGATATCTCGATCTACTGTCAATAAAATAGGAAAAATATATAGAGATTTATTTCACGTTAGGGACAATTATTATACGAAAGGTCGACCTGCGATGTTAGAAGATACACAATTAAATGTGTTATTGTCGGCTCGGGAAGACCACCATAAGGCGAGTAGTATTATTGCTTTGGAAAATTATACCTGCAAAACATCCGTCCTAAAGTATTTAAACAAATATAAACTCCATCCTTACAAGTCCAATTGTTTCATGAACTCAATGGAGATGATCCAGACAGAAAAGTCCAATTTTGCGAGATTGTGATGAATATGTGCAATCATCCACTATTTTCGAAACGAATTGTATTTTCAGATGAGGCAACGTTTTGTTTAAATGGAAGTGTAAACAAACAAAACTGTCGGTATTGGGCTACACAAAATCCACGCTAGATTATGGAATGTCACATCCAATATCCTTAAAAAGTTAATGTTTGGGCCGGCATTGTTGAAAATAGAATTTTGAGACCTTTCTTTATTGACAAAAATTTGACAGGTGAAACTTATTTAGAATTTTTAGAAAATAATCTATTACCGTGCCTTGCCACATTATACCCTAATCTAGAAAATCTTGATGCACCGAACAATTTCTTGTACTATCAACAAGACGGAGCTCCGGCCCATTACACCCGCCGTGTGCGTGAGTACCTTAATACAGTTTTTCCCGACGAGGTCCAATTGAATGGCTGACCAGATCTCCAGATTTAACCCCTTTACATTTTTTTTGTGGGGTTATCTGAAGTCTAAGGTATATGTTAACCGACCAAACAATCTTGGAGATTTAAAGAACAGAATAAGAGACGAAGTAAGATTGATAGAACCTTGTCGTTAATAACGTTCTGCAAGAATTTGAAGATCGTCTCGGGTACTGCCAGACTGTTGGTGGAGGTTATTTCCAACATTTGATAAAGTGACTTTTAATTTCTTTTGAATTTTCTTTTCTTGGGTTAAAATTGACCCGATGGTACCAATTACGAGTATTAAAATGACGATACCAGTTAAGGGTTAAATGGCAAACTTATTTTTCTTTTAACCGAGCGCGAAGTACAGTTTTGTGCTTCTAAAAAAAAGCATGAAGTAGCACTATTTAGAGGAGCGAGCATTTTGTTCACTCTGCCGCTCGCCTAGCGACAAAGTAATCAAAACGCTCGCTCGCGTGATTAACTTGAAAATAAAAAGCATAAAGCAAATAAAAGGCATTTATTACTAAATATGTTTCAAAATTTTATCAAAATCGTCATTTAAATCCAAAATTAGTTCTTTAATGGCTTCGAAATATTCTGCGTAGAATATTGCGGCCTTAATCCATGTTCCCCGTTCCCCACCGGGTAATTACACGTTCTGGAGGTAAACTAACTCCTGGTAATCTTTTCTTATACATCTGTACTCTTAGAGGTGCTTTTAGAAACACTTTTTTTACATTTGAAATTAATTTATTTACTAAAGGATATTCAGTTCTGACGGTCTTTGCGACTCGGTTTATTTCACATGTATCTACCATATTGGAGTAAAAGATTCTTAAGTTTTGGCCTACTTTCACCATATATAGTGCTGCATCAGACAAAAGCACTAAAAACTTCTCATCTGGGACTGGATTTGGTAAGAAAAACCTCGATAGGAACTGCTGAATAAATCGGGTTATGGTCACATTGTCAGTTTTGTTTAGCTGCTTAGAAGCTATTAAATATGGGTTTGTTGCTTTATCTTCTTGAAGTGCTCCAATCATAAGATGTGCGATATATCTGCCACAAACATCTGTGCTTTCATCAACAATAATGTAAAAAAAAATTATCACCCAGTAAAGCTCTAATTTCTTTTATAACGGTTACGTATACTGAATGGGCATTCTTCTTTCTAAGCGTGAATTCGTCAGGAACGGTATGTCGATGATTCTTTTGCAAGAATCCTCTAAATTGCGGATTTTGCAATTTTTTTAAGGGTATGTTTGCTTCGACCAAAGCCTTGCATAAGTCTTCTTGAAAAATTTCCTTTTAAGATTTCGATTTTTCTCCAGCATTTTGAAATGCGTTTTTTACACTCAACTGAACTGGCTCAGATTTAATTTTTTGTAACTTTGATTTATGCAGCGGTGTTTTCAAATGTTGATCGAACTTCTTTTCACAAACAGTAATATTTGCATAAGCTTTACAGAAGACTTTTTCTCCACTAAACTATAACTCTGGGAAATCTTTAATCACGAAGACGTTTTCGCCACTTTAGACTTTTTGAACACAAATTTGAAATCACTTAGTTTCACACTGAAAATACTGAAATCTTTCGACAAACTAAAACAGAAGTACGTAATACAACCCGATATAAATACAGTTTGTTAAGCAGGTAATAATAAGGCATTAATTAATGACAATACATAACCCCTAACAATATACCTGTAAACCCTGGAAACCCCCAATAATTACCTTGTACATAACCAAAATGTGAATAATAATTATTATATAAATATCTTCAGATTGGAAAATCCCTGAAGCAAGTGCCGGACTGGACATTAAACCCATGAGTCTACGAGTTTTCATGACCGGGCGTTTTTAATTTTTTGATAACGCTAAAAACATAAAAATATGCTCATAAAATAATAGTTGGGGAAAATATGCATTTTACTATAAAATTGACAAAAAATATGCAAAAAATGCGGAATATATGCACTTTGCATATATTCCGCCCTTTAATAATAACTTTACTATTGTGTTGGGCAGTGTTTTAACTATAAATATTACCTGGGCGGCACAGTGTGTCTCGGCGATGGTGCTGGCGGGTGCTGTTACCTCATTAATATATTGGTTGGCAATAGAAAACACTCAACCATTAAGAAAATTATATGTGTCAGTGTCTGTAAATGGTGTGGGGAAATGAAATTTCCTTTACGTCGTTTATGTCATTAATTTTGTTTAATATATCCCTTAAACAAGAAGTAAGAAATTATTAAGGGCCGCTATACAGGACGGCGCATCGAAAGCTTTCCATCCAGGTTTATTGTCTTGTAAATAAATAAATAAAATATATTTTTGCTATTCATCCCCTGCTCGAACCTCTTAAAATATTAAATGGAAAGGGGGGGGGGTCCAATGGTAAATACACAATACTATTTTAACAAGAGAGATTTGGAATTTCACATGTTCGGTCGAAAAAACTGCTAAACAGCCCTATGATCAAACACACAAGTTAACTTTTAACGTACCGTTCCATGACAACAACCGAAAAAAGCCTATTTGTTAATTTTTCACTGTGGTTGAGAAACAGTTAATTTTGAAGTTAGCGTCTAGAGTTAACTTGTGTGTGCTGATTATGAGTTTGTTTTTAGAATCGGTCAAATTTATATTGAGAATGAAATTTTACATTATGTTGTGTTCAATAATTACGAATTAAAATGACGGAGGTATACTTTCACAAAAGCGCAGAGCCGGATTGGATCATTAAATCGGCCCGGCAAATGACTTCAACCAACCCTCATATTTTATAATGTTATACGTTTCTTATATAATATAATTATAGAATAGTGAAATCTTTTCAAACTTTGGGATTATTTATAGATTGGAAATACCTTTCCTATCACTCGACCCCATCTGCCATTTCAAAATTTTATTCAAAATGGCGCCCTGCCGCCATCTTTGAAAACTGGGTCCAGAATTTATACTAGAAAAGTAGTATTTTAGTTATTATTAAACGTACCAAAATTTCATTATTCTCACATTTGTTAATCAAAAGTTAACATGAGGGGGAAGGGGACTAGAAAAAACAATTCTTAGCAAAATTTTTTAAACAACAAACAAAATACAAAAAGCTAAACAAAAAGCAAATCTTTTAAACTTTGGTGATTATTCACTAGATCAAAAATGATTTCTTCATTAACTAGGGACATGAGAATATCTTTTTTACACGACATTAACATAAAGAGAAATAAAGGTCTGTCTTTACCACCAAATAACTTTATTTGCCCCTCTAGGGTAGAAAACAAGGGTTATAAAAATACATAAAATGACGACGAATTAAATTAAATTTCTTAATGTATGTGTTGTACTAGTTTCGACTTTAGAGAAAGTCATCCTCAGCAACTAACCATTTAAGAGATTTTTATATGAAAAGAAGTTAAAACAGTTGGGGGAACAGAGAGGTGATTCAATAATACAATACAATATAATGCAGATTATGCAACCTTTGGAATCGACAGGAGTTTAGTATAAGAACGATGTATCTCTGCGTCGCGCGTCGCTAAATGGTCTCTCACCATTTAGCGACGCCATTTCCTTCGAATAGCATGCTGAGGTTAAAATTAAAATTAATTCCTTCACCTGGCAACAAAATGAAAAATAAAAAATCAACAATCTAATGTCCTAACAATTTTTAATTTAATTTAATTTTATTTTATTTTTAACAAGTGAATAGTGACCACTTGATGCATTCCCATTTTATTTGAAATGACATAGTCTCATTTTGACAACCCCCTTTTTTAGAATAAATAAAGAATAGTTCATTTAATTTCATTAACAAATATTCAATCCACCATAACATTAAGCATGTCCCCTCGCTAATTTAGTTTCACTGAAAAGAGAATGAATTGATATGTTATAATTCTTCTTTTTCAACACGTTTTTACTACAACATTGCTTAAATCACTCGACTATGATTAAGGTCCTTAATTCTACTTGCGTATAAATCAACCCCTACCTTCACATGGAGATACATCGTTCTTATACTAAACTCCTGTCGATTCCAAAGGTTGCATAATCTGCATTATATTGTATTGTACTATTGAATCACCTCTCTGCTCCCCCAACTGTTTTAACTTCTTTTCATATAAAAATCTCTTAAATGGTTAGTTGCTGAGGATGACTTTCTTTAAAGTCGAAACTAGTACAACACATACATTAAGAAATTTAATTTAATTCATCGTCATTTTATATATTTTTATAACCCTTGTTTTCTACCCTAGAGGGGCAAATAAAGTATTTGGTGGTAAAGACAGACCTTTATTTCTATTTACAATCTCGCCACAGAATATGGACTACTTCTTAAATCTTAACATAAAGACTTCTAAAGGATCTTGAAATAGACAACTTCTTAAACGGTTTAGGATCAATTTTAATTTTGAAAACGAAATTTCTCATTTGCTCTAGTTGCGAACTTTTCGCTTTCATCCCTGAATTTATCTAATTCTCTTGAAAATTGTTTTAAAGATTATAGTGTGTCTGTGTCTGACCAAATATCAGTGCTTTATCCTTGACCCACCATCTGGTCTTACCGATAATGATAATATTCACAAAGTAAGATGTTGATTTCCTTCCATACATTCATTCTTAAATAAGGCCCCCTTACAAATACTGCTGCTTTATTTATAAGTACAAACAATGAAATGCTGGAGACCGTTAATTTCGTTACATCAGCCATTACCAAATTGAGAACATGGGCGTAGCACTAAACATGTATTTGGTCAGGAGAGTTTTGTGACAACCATGTTGTAAATCCCCTATATATTTATTTAACTCACATAGTTTCGGTAAAAAAAAGACACACAATAATTAATATTTAAGAAACGGCTAGAGAAATGGAAAAATATCCTATACAAGACAAACCTAGACTGCTTCGTCGAATCTAAAAATAAAATAAACTACAGGGTGTCCCATTTAAAATTCCAAAGTTGATGTCAGTTATTAATATATCTGGCACCACTGCAACCGCGAAATTATTTTTAAAAGCTAGAGCGCAGCCTCCTATGGCTGTAGTGAAAATTTCAAAATTTTCAAAATTTGCATGCTTGTTGCTCCATCAGTTGAGTTGCCAATACATTTCGATATGTTGAGCCCCAGATCAGCAATACGCTTGGACACAAGATCGTATACATAAATGCGACTTTTTGACCACGCGTCGTACTTC
This sequence comes from Polydrusus tereticollis, assembly GCA_963920685.1. Classification (NCBI taxonomy): domain Eukaryota; kingdom Metazoa; phylum Arthropoda; class Insecta; order Coleoptera; family Curculionidae; genus Polydrusus; species Polydrusus tereticollis. The sequence goes on from OY987327.1 coordinate 29,250,657, forward strand.
AGCGATCTATAAAGGAACTTAAGTGTGGAGATGGTTACAGTTAATATGATCAAATCATTTTCTAAGAAACACGAAGACAGACTTCACAACCACGCCAATGTAAAGGCTATTCAGCTTGGACAAGAAGACCTTAAAGAACCAAGGCTTCCGGTACAGAATATTATTATATGTATACTGTGCTTCTGCAGTTACTGTAAAATAGAGTAAGGTCTATAATAGTATGATTTTTTGATTAATTAATATTCCATTTTTATAGAATGAAACACTTGTTTCTAGATTTCCACTAACGTTTATTTAAAATTAGTTGACAATTGTTTCGCCAACACTGTAGCTTCTTCAGATGTTTATAACCGAATGAATGAATATAACACAAAAGTATACTACACAACCCTAAGTACCTAATTAGAAATTATATACAATAGAATTAATAAACAAGATTTAATAACAGGGTAATTTGTCGTTTAACATGTAATAAAATTATATTAATGAAAAAGGTTTAATAACGGGGAATTCCCTAGATCCAACTGTTCATTTAGTAGCAAATATGCATTTTTAAATTTGTTTATTTCCATCGATTCCAATAAATCTAATCTCTTCCCTTTGTTGTCTAAGTGTAAAATTTTAAAATTGTCATCAAAATTATGGTTTTCGCTCAATAAATGTTTGGCATAATTAGAATTTTCTCTTTTCTTTAAAAAATTAACTTTATGTTCTTTTATTCTATTCTGGAATGACCTACTCGTTTGGCCAATATAGAATTTTGAACAAGAACCGCAATTTAATTGATAAACTCCTGATTTATTTTGTTTTTTAGTTTTTGATTTATTATTTTTAATGTATTTACCAAGTGTATTATTGGTTTTAAAAGGTATTTTTGAACCTCTTTTTCTTCTTAAAAAGAAAAAAGGTTCAATAAATCAAAAACTAACATTTATTGAGCGAAAACCATAATTTTGATGACAATTTTAAAATTTTACACTTAGACAACAAAGGGAAGAGACTAGATTTATTGGAATCGATGAAAATAAACAAATATAAAAATGCAAATTTGCTACTAAATGAACAGTTGGATCTAGGGAATTCCCCGTTATTAAACCTTTTTCATTAATATAATTTTATTACGACATGTTAAACGACAAAATACCCTGTTATTAAATCTTGTTTATTAATTCTATTGTATATAATTTCTAATTAGGTACTTAGGGTTGTGTAGTATACTTTTGTGTTATATTCATTCATTCGGTTATAAACATCTGAAGAAGCCACAGTGTTGGCGAAACAATTGTCAACTAATTTTAAATAAACGTTAGTGGAAATCTAGAAACAAGTGTTTCATTCTATAAATTTAATATGGATCTCCATCAAAAATCGGCTAACTCCATTCAATAATTAATATTCCTGTCTGTGGAAAATTATAATAAAGAACTAAACTTAATCAAAAAAATCGCGGTGAATAATGGTTACTCAACACAAATTATAAATAATATTCTTACTAAAATGGATTATTAAAAAGCAATTAAAGTGGTCTATCCGTTAAAGAAAACCAATATTATATATCACTCTATTACTTATTTAGGCAAACAAAGTGATAATATCAAAAAACTTTTGAAGCATTTGAAGCAACGCGATGTTAGGATTGCTTAAAAAATTAAAGGTTGTTTAGGTTCTATCATAAAAAACAACAAAGACAAAATTAAAAAAAAAATAATAAAAATATATAAAGTATATAAATTAAATTGTGGATCTTGCCCCAAGTATTATATAGGCCAAACTGGTCGTTCATTTCATACTAGAAAATAAGATCATTACGATTCTTTCTCTAAAAATAATAAACATTCAACTTACGTGGAACATCTAAAAAACGAAAATCATACATATGGTAAAAATTTCCAAATCTTACACATTGGAAACAAAGGCAACAAATTGGATTTATTGGAGTCTTTATCTATTAATAGGGGTAGAAAATTCCAAAATATCCTAAATGACCAACTAGACAATAACAACTCACCTTTGTTAAACTTGTATTCAATCCCTAAAAGTTCCCCACGATTATTATTAATTATTTCATTAATGCAGGTATCTTAATTTTAAGTTTCTTATTTTATAATTTGTTATACCTTCCTCACATCTGAAGAAGCCACTGTGATGGCGAAACATATGTCATGTTGACAATATATAGTAAAAATTACAACACATAGGTACGTGTTTCATTTCAAAAGTTTTTAAAATGGATTTTTTTTTAAATGGATTTTCATCAAGTAAAGGCTAGTACGATCATTGTTTGTCAGTTCATGGTCGCCGATCAAGCGAATTGCTCTTCTTTGAATGGAATCCAGCAATGTTAGGGTATGTTTAGGAGCAAAGCCCCAAATATGCGAACAGTACTCTAGCGATGGTCTACAAAATGTAAATCTGTGGAAAGATATTGATGGAATAAAATTTCTCGTTAGTCCAATTTTATGACGACTAGTTTTAGAATTTAATTAAGCACCAGATGGATGCGTTTCAATTTTAAGAAAAAACAATTTAATGGGGGATATTTTTTTAATAAAAGGAACCATACTTTTAAAACCATGATGCAATTGCTTGTTACAAGGAAGAATACAGAAACATAAAAAAAAAATAATAACAAATTATTGCGACACAAATATTTCTGCCAATGTCTATATAAGCTTAAAATTCCCTAATCTTTTAAACACAAAATAAACTATCGGTTACCTAAAGTTGAAAAATTAGGGCCACATCGCGCTAGCCACATCATAGCCAGAGTTTACTTACCCCTAAAAATGTATTTTATATTTACCAATACTTGTCAAATGTTCGAGGGTTCCTAGCAATCCATTTCTGAAATTCCAGCGACACGTTATATGTCATGCGTGTCCCTGACAGTCTTAAACAATAGTCCCGGTGATTGGGCCCAAGCCAGGAAGGAACCAGATACGGGTTTAGTCTCGACTGGCATGCGAGACGTCTTATTTCCCGGACCCGATTGTGGGCCCGTCCGATGCCGTCCAGATATGAGGTGAAATTTGATACCGAAAGGGTGTTGAATATATTACGAAAGGCTTTGTTTCGGGACTGACACCCATCACCGGAATACAATATTAATTTGAGATAATCAAAATTATAACATGTGGTTATAACAAAAAATGTTTATTGCATAGTAGAAGAAATAATTCATATCCTTGACTACACACTTTGTTTATAGAAAACTATGTGTAAAAAAATACTGAAAGCATGGGGTCTTGACCTGTACTACAGCAATAGGATCACCTAACACACTGTAAGGTCTCTACCGGAAACTGGTGCGCAATTTAGAATCAGGAACTGTTAGTGTTAACCATAGGTATCGTAACTATAGATCCGACACGCCATTCATAAATGCTATAAAATTGTGATGCCAAAATCGTTTGGTGGCGAGACGCCGTAAGGAGCTAGGTGGGGTCGGGAGTGAGGATTACTCTGAATTTACATATGCATGCGACAAAACCACAGAACAATAAAGGTTAGGTTGACAAAACTCCAGGAAAACCCACAGAAAAACGCTGTCACAAATCCGAGTATTGCCGAGTCGATGCGGATGGCCACGAAAATGATGGGATCTGGGCGGATTCTTTTTTGCTGCGTTGCCATACTACACATTTTTTACAAGGTTTTAGGCAATGTTATATATTTCCCACATCATGTTATTCTAGTAAATCATAGAAGTTAATACTTTTAACAGAGTAAGCCCAGAAAACTACGTTTTCTGTGGCGTAAGTCTGGCAAACCAAGTGGAGGGGAGCAGCTTGAATGTTGATTTACTTTACACTGAAATACAATGATGACAACACGTTTATTTGTTATTGTTCGGTCTAATAGTTACGAGGTCTATGGTGTTAACCGTAGGGCATTCTTAACGCTCCCAGAGCTTAAGCATATTTGTAAACATAGGTCTAGCCTAGGCTAGAGTAGATTAAGCAAAGCTGGTAAGGATCCACGATGGGTAAATAGTTAAGACTAACCTTGTATACTTCTTGCAAAACAATTTCCAATTGTTTATTTGAGCTTGTAAAAGTTAATATAATTTGAATTTTATTCGCCGATAGTTGGCAATACAACTGTGAACGGTGCGGTGGCACCAGCTCGTTCGTTGGCTTGGTTTGACGTTTCATGCAAAACGAACCTTACTTGTTCCGTGTTGCAGTGCACTTTTTACCAATAACTCCAGATCTTTTGATATATAGCATTAAGATATTGTTCTATTAACAAAAACAAAAGTGAACATACATATCTCTGTCGATTACGTTGTTTACTATTTGTGAAAAATGTCGGAGCATTTAAAGAGCCGGTGCAAAGACCTAATAGCTTCTCTAGGAAGCTATTTTCAGGAAGAACTTATTAACAATGGCCCATTCAACAACACTTAATAAATTATTAGAATCACCTTAAAACAAATGTTCTCATTTAAAGAGAGTTGTAAATGTGTGAAGATTGGATATAAGTTCTATCCGTACAGCGCAACATCTAAACGTAATGACTGGATCCAGTGTAAGCACCGTGCGTGTTGGTTTCACGAAAACTGTTTCAAGTTTGTAAATTTGTGTGACAGCTGCGGCAACTTTATAGCAAAAAAATATGTACCTATATATTTTTATATTTTGAAGAAAACCACCCTGAGTTGTCTGCAACCAAGATTAGTAATACTAATTTAGTATTTTCTCATATGATAACCTTCTCAAACTTTTCAAGAAATACTTATTAAATATTTATAGTGTTGTGTTAATTTTATGAAACTGCCAAATATTTGCAAATTTCATTCGAATCAGTTAGAAAACATAACAATGGATGCCAGGAATCCACACTTGTTTTGAAACGACCTAGACGAATAATATATTTAATTGATGAAGCCCCATAAACATTGCATGGAGATAAGAAATGAAATACCTATACAATTTCAAAAAGTTTGTCATCATTATTAATTATACACGGAAAAAACAGTATTGTAAATTTAGTTTAGTAAGAATTTTATAGTATATTTATCTATAAAACCCCTTTATAACTATAAATCTCTATATCAGTCTTTTCCAAAATAAAATTATAAACTAAATTTATAAAAAAATATGGTTAGCTTTTTTATATAACATAGTATAATTATGCCACTACTAAGGTATATATTACATTTTACAAATGCGTTTTGGTTAAATTGAATAACCATTTCTTTTAGTTAAAAGTAAGAAACTGTATTGTGAATTTTACTAAATCCTTTTGTGGCTTTTATAATTTTTTATTATATTAAGAGACAAGCATAAAAAATGGTTATAAAGGAAACCTAGTAAAAATTACTATATTTCTTTACTAAAATATTTAATAGAATTTAGAAGGGTGTAATTATAGTAAGACTGTTTAACAATAAACTATTTGAATTTTTATAACACTATATTTGCAAAATATCGAAAAATATAGAAGCGCTTATAAAATTTTCGTAGGAAAATTCGTATTTTACTAAATGAATATAGTAGAAACTCCTAAATAATTTACAGGAATAGTCAAAGCCGCGCCGTCCCTCGCCGCCGTCGCATTTACAGTTATGCCATCAAAGGGGTCGTACCTCTTATGTGTTTTAAGTTCAAACTGGTTAATTTTGTCTCTGATTTTATGTTTATGATATTATGGTGCTGTTATGTGGAGTTTGGAGGATTTATTAGCAGAATGGAATCTGGAAGACTTAGTTTCGACCACCAAGAAAGAAAGACCAAATATATTTCATTATACCATGTGTAAAAGCAAATAAAAAATGTTACAAAAATATTTAAATGAATCTACAAAAGGAGTTTTAAATATTTAATAAAATATTTAATTAGTATAACAAAAGTTGGTAGTAGAAATTCAACTAAAATTAATAGAATTTACGAAAAAATATTACAAATTTTACAATATTCATTAGTAAAATGTGCAAAGCTGCTTGGTAGTTTTTACAAATAATTATTACAACCGTAACAACAGAAGCTAGAAAAAACAACAACATATTTTTATATTATTTGAACTCCTGTTTAATAGTTTTTACTGTAACGAATTTTTTTATATCTATAATATTTTTGTAGTAACTATTAAAAATATTAACTCGTTTTTACTATAATTTTATAGTCTTCCTTAATATACCATATGGCTGTCCTATATAGAACTATAAAATATAGTTACTTCTATTATATTTTTGGATATTCTTATAAATTTTTTTTTTCCGTGTAGTAAATAACATATTTTATTACATTATTAAGTCCGGCTCTGTCCCTAAACGGCTGTCAGTTCTGTGATTTGTTTTTGAGGTAGTTTTTTTAGGGTTCCGTTTGTTATTAACTGATGCTTTTCTGATTGCATGGTCTTGACTGGATAGTGTCTTATATCTCCGCTGGTGTGGCGGGGTTGGCATTTGGTGGAAAAGTGGAAAGATTCTCAACTCTGCTCATATAGGTGAAATATTGGCAATATCTAAGCGTCGCCCCCCCCCCCCACCCCAAAAAAAAATGTAATCTTTGGCGTGTTACTTCAGGCAGGCCTGCCAGCAACGCCACCTCATTCCGCACTATAATATTAAAATTTCAAGTTTGTACCTTGCACAGTTTCTTCGATAATTAAGGAAAACCACCTTCAGGGTATCACATTTTGGAGACTGTAAAAATATAAGCCAAGGACGGGCCACTACAAACAATACTTATTAACACAAACATTTTTATTTTTAAATAGTATGAAATACAATGATAAAAATAAAAGAACCTTCAAAAATGTTTGTTGTAATTATGTAATCGTAAGGTAATCTAATCATTAAAATGTAATATTTTATGTTTTATTATTTTGATGCATGACATTGCATTGAACTAGCAAGTTTTTTATATTTGGCTCCACATTACTTGTCGCCACCCGTAAAATTGCTTCCAAATTTTCATTTGCCAGACGGTTACGGTTTTTCGTTTTGTTTAGTTTCATCACTAAAAACGTTTGTTCACAAATATACGTCGATCCGAATAAGCTTGCGCATTTCAATGCATTTGTTCGCAACTCTTTATAAGCGTTTTTATCAACACAACGGTAGAAGTTGAGTAAATTACTTTCATTAAATTTGTTTCGTAAACTATCATCATTTTGCATGTCTTTTAATTCCAGCTGCATTGATTCCGGCGCATTTTCGGGTGAAATGTTGAAAAGATTGCTGAAAATGTCCAATAGAGGTTTAACGTTTTTGAAGTCTATAAAACGATTTTCAAAAGCTTGTATCAAAATATCAATTTTTTCAACATGAGCGAAATTGACGTCAGTTTTATTGACTTTCTCCATTTTTTTGTGGTTTTAAATTAAATGGGGTTTCTTGCTCTCAGCTGCCAACGAATTTCGAGAAAACTGGTAAATTATTTAGCTTCGGTTAAAAGGATATTGACGAGGATATTGAAAGGCTACTCTATTTGCTAAATTAAACATGTTGCAGATTTTTTTATTTGGCTTTCGATTTCGAAATGTATGCAGTAATATATTTATCGCTATTAGAATTGCAAATTTACGCATGATTTCCTTCATATGTAAGTCCTTAATAAAAAATCTGCAACATGGAAGATGTAGCAAATAGAGTTGTCACTCAATATCCTTTTAACCAAAGCTAAATAATTTACCAGTTTTCTCGAAATTCGTTAACAGTTGAGCGCAAGAAACCCCATTTAATGTACATTGCTGTATGGTCGGTTGCATGCCGGTCAGGGGTTACCGTGATGGACTCTTACGCATTTATGAATGGCTTGTGCTATCTATGGTTATTATATCATTGATTAATGCCGTTTGAGACTTTCAGTGTGGTAGAGCCTATTCCACAAACTTTTGTTTTATCAAGGTCCATATTAATATAATAATCTAATCCTTTATGACTTTATAAAAGGAAAAGTATAGAACTTCGCGAAGATTTATTAGGCTATATAGGCAACCTTGTATTTTATTTTTAACTCTTAATAACCCTTAGTCAAATCAAACAAATTGATGTGTGTATCATTCACAACTGTTGTAATTCACCCGGCTTGGATTAAACAAATCCACAGGCCGTTTCTGGCCAATATGGTGAATTAGATAATTTGATTTGAGGCCGAGAGTCTTTTGTACGCTTGAGAACGGACAGCTGCGACCGGAAACACTTGAGGACAAGATGCAATCTTCTCACTGATTAAGCTTTTTCTTGATAAGATTTGTGTTTTTGCGGGAGTATGTATTAACCCGAGTACTTTTTAACGCAGTGGCGTTTCAATGCAAGTGGGGGAGCTATAGAGGGGGCTGAAGCCCCACCCCACATATATCTACTAGTATGCATAAATAATAGAAATCATGAAGTCCTGGTTTATTTGTAATGTATACTAAGAATAATTCATCGAAAATAATATATTTTTAAAGGAACGCACTATGATCACAGTATCACTAAATTCAGTACGTTCTCTTTTCTATTAGTAGGCATGTTGGTTCCTGTGCAGAGGGGATCTTTGTAAGATCTCTTGTGTTAAGTACCTGTCTATCGTCTTTTCTCACGTTTTCATCAGAAAGGATGTAAGATTGAGTGGTCTAAAGGACTTGGAGTTTGAGTAGTCTCCTCTTCCAGGTTTTGGTATGAAGACCACCTCCGCCGACCTCCATGCCTTCCAGTGCTATACTGGCCGCAAACACCCTCCCAGCTGTGGAATGATGAGGATGCTCTCTACAGCCTTTTGTAGCATAGGCATATGGAATATGCCATCTGGACCAGCCGCCTTGTATGGGCTGAACTCCGCCAGTACACATCTAATGGGTTCATCAGTTAGGCGCCAGGCAGGCTCTGTGACCAGCGCTTTCCCAACCAACAAGTTATTTTATAATTCAATGGTTATATACCTATTTTATTTTATTGGTATTTTATAAATACTTTCAAAATGCTAATCGATCACATAAGAGCTGCAAGACGCACTATTCTGTTGTAGGCAGCTAATTTGTTTTATAAATTTATCATCATAACGTTTATATAACATAATTATAAAACATCTTATAAAACAATCATACAATTATTGCAGAAACGTTGCTATGAACAACTTAAAAAACATTTAGTACATTTCAGCGACTTTTTTAATTTCCTTATAAACATATTTTAAAATTGTTTTATAGTTGCTTCCTGGGACGTTAAAAAAGCAGTTTTAATAGAGTACCTACTTCTAAAAACAATTTGCCTTTAGATTAAATTGTTATTTTAGTGATCACTTTATAACTATTTAACAGTAAGGCAATTATTCTACTAAAATATAGAAACAGAAACAAATTTCTTATAAATTAAATTGTTCTCATGAATTTACATATTTTGTTGTCGCCGACTACATAATAAGATATATTTAAGACTAAACTAATTTTATACCATCCCTGAGTCACATGATGTTAGGTTAGGCTAAGTTTTGGGTCCAAAACTAAACATAAACATTAAAAATGTCGAATACGAAACAATGGCAAACAAATTTTAAAAAGTGGTGCTTTTTGAAGAAGTTTAAAGTTTTGTTATGAAAATATGACGTGTAGTAAGAAAACTGGTGTTGATATTAATAATACGGTAGAGTTAAATAAAACAATGAAATCCATTAACTGCCTCAGCGGATCAATCGTCAAATACCACTTACACTTCTCTTAATGCAAGTAGCAGCGTATCTGCGTATTTGTTAATATGTTTTATGTATAAATACTAGTAAAAGATTAGTGTGCAATAAGTTAAAATAAAACATAATTAGCGGATTAGCGTACAATAGTGCCCAATTATTTTATTAAAGAACACGAGGAGTTCAAAATTATTTACTACTTATGAATTAACATCCCACTCGATGATGATACCATTGATAATAATGTGGGGATCTCCACGGTTCACGAGGTCATCTCGACACCGAAATAATCACTTAACCTCTACTATTTGTATTTATTTTTATGTTTATTAATCAATCAAATGATATTTCGTTGTATTTTTATATGATTAAGATAAAAATTTTATATGATTAAGATAAAAATTCAACATTCTGATGGGAGATTTCAATGCGAAACTGGGACAACGATACGAAGATCACGAAACAGCCTTGGGACTGCATGGATTTGGCGAGAGGAATGAAAGAGGCACAATGCTCTTGGAATTTCTGTTACAGCATAACATGCACGCAATGAACTCCTTTTTCAAAAAGTCTCCCCAACGAAAATGGACATGGATGAGCCCCGACGGTGCAACCAAAAACGAGATTGACTACATAATTACGGACAGGAAAGATATCATCCAGGACGTTTCTGTTCTCAACAGCTTTTCAGTGGGAAGCGACCACAGGCTAGTAAGAGCCAGGGTGTGTATAAACATAAAAAAAGAACGACGTAAAATCATGTCTAAAAAGACCAACGCCAAATGGACAGAGGTAAGAGATATCGATGCATACCAAGAACAGATTAGGAAAGACCTGTTAGATAAAAACATAACGGACATACACGATATAAACAGAATGAACGGAAATTTAATCCATGCACTAAAGAATGCCCAAGAACAACACTGCAACAAGAGAATGCCAGCCCCAGAAAAGCTCAGCATAGAAACTAAAAACCTGATGGAAAGACGCCGAGAAGTAAGAGGAGAACAGAACATAAATCTGAACGAATTAAGAGAACTCAACAAAACTATTTCCTCAGCAATCAGAAAAGACCTACGACAACATAACACCAGGGAAGTACAGTCAGTGATTGAAACAAATAAGAGTCTGAAGGTACTAAGGAAAAATCTCAGCCCAGGCTCAAAAAACATAACGACGCTGAGGAATACAGAAGGCAGAGTCACTACGAATAAAGAGGAAATATTACAGATTCTAGAGGAGTTCTATAGGGAGCTCTATAGACGACCCGGACACCGCATCAAAACCATTCCATATGTGCAAAATGAAGGCTCCGAAGACATACCAGATATAACAATATCTGAGATTGATAGTGCTCTACGCCAAATGAAGAACAATAGAGCACCAGGAGACGACGGGGTGATGATAGAGGCGATCAAGGCAGGCGGAAGATGTGTCCTGCAGACTCTTAGCCGACTCTTCACGGAGTGCCTGCTCAAAGGAACAACCCCGGAGCTATGGCACAATGCTGTTATCATCGTTCTACACAAAAAAGGTGACAACACTGACTTGAACAATTACCGCCCAATCAGTCTTCTCTCTCATGTCTATAAACTCTTTACCAGAGTAATTACCAATCGCTTAGGCCCCAAACTCGATTTTTATCAACCGAGAGAGCAGGCGGGATTTCGAAAGGGCTTTGGAACAAATGACCATCTTCTGGTAATGAAAATATTGATCGAGAAAATCATAGAATACAATAAACCCCTGATCCTAATATTCGTGGACTACCGGAAGGCTTTTGATGCCATCCATCACGACAAAATGCTGAGAGCCTTGGCGGAATGTAGAATCGACCACAGATACATCTCACTGATAAAACATATATATGAAACAGCCACAGCTAACGTCAGAGCACATGCCGACACCAACAGATTCCAAATAGGAAGAGGAGTCAGACAGGGAGATACGATCTCACCCAAGCTTTTTACGACCCTACTGGAGTCCGTATGCAGACGGATCAACTGGGACTTATCCGGTATCAATATTGATGGAGAGCAGTTGAGTCATCTGTGATTTGCGGACGACATAGTCTTAATTACCGACAGAATAGACGATGCATGTAGAATGTTGAAAGAACTTAACAACGTTTCACGTCAGGTGGGGTTGGAAATGAACCTGTCCAAAACTAAATATATGACAAACCTTGTATTGAGCAATTGCATTGCGTTGAACAGTACCCCAATAGAGCAGGTTTCCTCTTATCAATACCTGGGTCATGAAATAAAAGTAAATAGAGACAACCAAACACACGAACTTAACAGGAGAATTGGTTTGACCTGGGCTATGGAAAACTGAAACACATCCAACATTCCGGTATGCCTGAAACGCAAGGTCTTTGACCAATGTGTTCTCCCGGTTCTGACCTACGGTGCTGAAACACTGACACTTACTAAACAATCTCGAAATAAAATCAAAATAGCACAAAGAAAGATGGAGAGAGCGATGTTGGGATTGCGAGACCGGATTGCCAACAACATAATAAGGCAACGTACCGGCGTGGCCGATGCCGTAAAGAGGATAAACCACCTAAAATGGAACTGGGCCGGCCACGTGGCAAGAATGTCCGATGGACGGTGGACAAGGAAGATTGTTGAATGGAGGCCAAGAGAAGAAGCGTACCGAAATCGAGGGCGGCCACCAACTAGGTGGACAGACGACTTAAAGCGAGTCGAGACAAATTGGATACAAGCGGCCCAAGACCGAAGAAATTGGGCAATGTTACGGGAGGCCTATGTCCAACAGTGGATAAGATAACGGCTGGATGATGATGATGATGATGATGAAGATAGACCACACTCCTTTAGTTTATATTCAGTTTTAAAGCATAAATATATTTTAAATGTTTTATAGATATTGCGTAGTAGCTTAATTATCTTAAAATGCTTGCTATTGATATAAAATTATTTTATAGGAAGATGCCATTATTGAATGAAAGGGTTCGGGAACATAAAAATGGGCAGACTTCAAAATACCAAATATCTCTTTATGTTAATATTTACAGTTGATAAATATATAAAAATTATGAAATAATGATGCCTAGAACAAATTAGTTTAAGTTCTAGAGAAAATGATCAAATCGACAAAGCCAACTTTTTTACGTTTTAAAAATTTCCCTTAAACATTAATAAATACGGGGCCTGCTTATATTTTGTTAGAAATATGCTATATATTTCTCAAATTTGCAGTTAAAACTTGGTCTATGAATCACAATCAACGAACGTCTCTAAATAATATGAAGAATGGAATTAAAATAAATAAAATTGTAAATAGTTGTCAACGTTAATTATATTTTTCCTTTGTCTAACATAAAATTGCTTTTTGCAGTATTTAAAATAAATTTAAGAAGTTTTTTATTTTATGGTTGTTATTTCATGTTGTATTTTCATTTTCTAACGTTTACCTGAAAGTACTAAAAACCTTTTATAAAACTGTTATCTAATTGTTTCAAAAATACAATACGCAAGTATATTTTATAGTGCAATATGAAAAGCTTTAATAAAACTGTTTTGTAATGCTAGTGTTGAAATTTTTTAAGAGCTGCAGAAATGTTTATAAAATTGTTATGTAGTGTTTGCAAAAGGCTTTACAAAATAATAATGGTTACTGAAGTATTTTAGAAAATGGTGCCAATTTTGCATTTATAGTTGTTGTAGCAAGGCATTAAAAACATTACTGACAGTACAGTTGTTTTATAATATTTATGTCGAAAACGATTTCGCGACCATAATAAAATATCTAATTGCTGGTTAGGTTAGCCTTAGGTATGCCGTCACGATTTTCCTCTCCTGGAAAGTCAGTTTGGGAAAGGGTTTTCATACTCTCCTCCATGTTGACTATACAGGTGCTGTCCTCGTTTTTAATTGCACCCATTTCCCTTTTTCCTTCTGAACTGAGGAGGTGCACACGCCTGGCGGAGTCTGAAAGCCTCTGCATGCCTTTGCAGTGCTTCCTCTAGCGCCTCAGTTCCTCTTTTAAACCTGCTTCTGGCTTCTGAGTAGCTATCCCAAGCTTCCTGGTCTTCGCTTCTTATAGCCTTCTGGCTCTTCTTGTCTCCTTCCTGAGAAGATCGAGGGTTATGTTCCACCAGGGATTTCTTTTGGATCCGGCTCTCTCATGAGAAAGAGAAATTTGAAACGCTTGGTCGAACACACTCGGCAGTTTTGCAGTTAAAAGTGGCCCACATTTCTTGGTTATGTCTGGCAAATTCAAAAAAAAAGTTAAAAATGTATCTTTTAGAAATACTGTGTTCACATAGTAACTATCCAATTATTTAAGTGGCGTATACTTACGGGGGATATAGGGGATATATCCCCTATATATTGTTGCTAGAAAAATCAAGAAAGCAATACGAATATGTTTACAAAAAGTTTAAGAAATGGTATCAACGAAGCTTGGTAAATCATATTATATCAGAAAATATTACATCCAGTCCTGGTTGGATGACCCTTTGTATTAAATAATTTGTAATTTGGAAATGGACACGGAAAAAAAATATTGTAATTTTTACAACAATTGTAGACAAATTCGTTACAAATGGTTGTAAATATAGGGACATGAAGAATTTGTTGTGAGTTTATATATTATATTGTTTCCTTATTTATAACTAATGTTGCAACTATCTGACACAAGTGGTACAAAAATAAAGTATACAAATTACTGTTGAATTTAAAAATATTGTAAGAAATATATTAAAATAATAGCTTGCCACCTTATGCTATACGAGTTTGTAAATAATGTATACATGTATTAAGAAAAAGATAAAATGTATAGTTACAAATTTCACAAAATTTTGATGGATATATTTCAATATATTACTACAGGAAAAGTTTAAATGTCTTGGTGAGCATTTCACAACTATTTGTTATTGGAAATGTTTTGTTAAACATTTCACAACAATTTGCAGAAACAAAACAGAAACTAACGGAAAGGATGGAATGAATCTCAGAATCTCTGTTTTCAATGGTAGGGTGCTACACTACTGTTACCTGTAGACCGGTTTCGAAATTCGAACTCTTTGGTTCTCGTCAGCACAGGGCACAATTATGACAAGTGAGCGTACCGTATACCGACCGTTGGAAAATCGAAACAGCTTAAAGCTGTGATATTGTTCTGCATAGGCAGTACAATATAGGCAGCGCCATCTTCCAGCCTAAAGTACTTATTACGGTAGGCTGGATTATTATGGCGTAGTAAATACTACAAATTGTTGAAGATTTTTATATTGCGATATTATGTATTGATCTTGAAAATTGTTTAAGTTTCTGCAATAAATTGTTTTAAATTGCACATTTTAAAGTAGCGCAGTAAATACTGCAAATTGTTCAAGACTTTTATATTTCGAGATGTGTAAACCATTACAATTGTTGAAGGTTCTCTCCAACAAATTGTTTTAAATTCCACATTTTAAACTAGTGTGGTAAACACTACAAAATATTAAAAATTTTCATATATTGATCTTGAAAATTTTTTAAGTTTCTGGAACAAATTGTTTTAAATTATAGGACATTTTAAGCCAGTGTAATAAATACTGCAAATTTTCTGGAGATTCTTATATTTGGATAGGTATAAAACCTGACAGCTGTTTAAGTTTCTAAAAGTCTGTGCGTTTTAAGAAGTCCGCTAAGCCATAAAACCTCTTGAGCATTATGTCGGTGGCTCTCAAACAATAAATTATATTGAAGGTAATTTTGGATGTTGATGAATTACATTTTCTAAATAAAATAATTTAAAGTAAATAAAAAATTAGTTTAGGTAAAGAAAAATAATAATTTTTTAGCTTTTGTAGTATTCAGACAAATTAGTTTTACGAATTCTTTTTTATAAAGTTTTGGTTCTAAAAAGAACCGATTTTGTAGTCTTGCGACAGAACGTACCTACTTGTAGATAGGTACTACTAAAAGTAGTCTTCCTCTGCATTTGAAATTTCACCCATGCTTTGAGACTCATCAGAATCAACATCATCGTCATCATCATCATCATTCGTAATAATTAACGGTCTTACTTCATCTATAACCTGTTCTGTCTCATAAGATTAAAAAATAATTTTTTCTGTGTGTTCAATGCATTTCCGCCATTCTTCTTTGCCCGCTTGGCTAAGCGCCTCCTCTCATAACTTTATAACGCTAGGCTTACCGATATTTTTACAGGCATGTTTGTCATAATAGTTCTTGCTAATACCCCATACCAATTCAATTGCGTTGTAATGACAATGGTAGGGCGGCAATCTCAAAACTTGATGTCCATATTTGAGGGCTAATTCGTCAACAACATACTTTTTTTTTAAATTACTGCTCTTTACACTTGCTTAAAAGTTCACTTTTTAAATATAAATTTTCATGGTTTATGTTTTTCTTTGACAACCACTCTTTTATTTCTTCCTTTTTCCAGCTGCTTGTAGGGAATTTCTCTTCGAGTATCGTATGGTAAGAGGCATTGTCTAAAACAATTAAGGAAGGTTTTTCTAAACTTTTTAAAAGTTTTTCCTCGAACCAATGCTCAAAAATATCAGCATCCATATTGCCGTGATAATCATCAGTTTTTTTTGTTGATGAAAATATCAAACTGGCATTTAAAACAAAACCTTCTTCATAACCAGCATGTAATATAATATACCTTTTTCCATTACTTGCACGGGTACTTGAATAACCATGCTTTGAGTCATCCTGCCAAGACGTTTTTGTTGAAGTTTCGTTTGCAAATACCCATGTTTCGTCAAGAAAAACAACTTGTCTTGACAATTCCGATTTTTTGTTGTTTAAAATAATCCCTTAAAAATTGCCATCTTTTCGAAACAACATTGGACAGCTCGCAAAGCAGTTTTCTGTTGTTCGTTTTTTTATATTTGAAACCCATATGTTTTAAGATGATGGACAAACTGTTAGTTCCAATATCGCAAAGTTTTTTCTGCTTTATCTTTTCAAGAATAGCTTTGAGGGTAACATATTCCTTGGCTTTATACATATCATAAACAATATTCCTAATAGAGAGTTTTATCCCTTGGGATAAATCCAAGGTTATTGAATGGAGTCGAACCCTTTTATATGGTCTGTCCAAATCCTCTTCACTCTTTTTTCGAAGTCTTCTTAAGGTCTTCTCTGAAATGCCGCAAGCATCAGACCTTCGTTTTTGCACTGCCAAAACAGACTCTAACGGGCCCGAGTTATCTTTTTCTAAAGTAAAAAAACGTTCCACTTGTAATACCAAACGGCGTTCACCTGGAGATAAATGCCTTCTAGGCGATGTGCTGCTGAACATTTTCCATAACTTTGCTTAATAACTGATTTTAATTCACACCCAATGAGAAACAAACTAAAAGTGAAAAGCACAACTACTTATTTAAAATAAAGTAGAACATACCATCCCGCATTTCAGCAAATTTTAATTATTTCTTGGAAAATAGTAATTATTATGAAGATTTAATTATAATAATCCCAAAATAATGTCATTATCGGAAAAGTATATACCTGACAAAATCTTTAACATATTTAACCATCCCGCACTTGAGCAAATTTTAATTGGTTCTTGGAAAATAGCGATTATTATATAGATTTAACTATAATAATACCAAAATAATTTAATTATCTATTTAATTATTATTTATGCTCAACGCGTAATTCTAAGATAATTTTGTTTTAAAACCGCTGATTTCGCCCAGTAATAGAATACAGTAAACCAGTGGGATGTTCGGTGTGATCAAGTATAGCGAAGGTGCGAAGATATTGTAACTTAACCGACTTACTGTTTTAAAAGCGATAACATCCCTTGGTGATTTAATCCGATATCGGACTTCTTAAAACGCACAGACTATACAACAAATTGTTTTAAGTTACAAATTTTATACTAGAATAAAGTTGCATAAAAATTGTAAAAAAATTCACATATCATTACGTATTTTACACAATAAAATTTAACGATTAATAGTATAGTCTAGTCTCACTTATATTGATAGAACGTATATTAGATATCAGTTTAAAATTTTACTACAAAATGGCAAATACAAATCGGTAGTAAAAATTTCAACAGGCATTTGAGATTTTTAAAATGTTTTTAGTATTTTTTTTAACAAATGTTAGGATAAATGTTACAACCTGTAGCAAATGAAAAGATACATTATTGTTGACATTTTTCATTTTTTTCCGTGGAATGTTACAGGTATGCAACAAAAAAAACTTGAAGAAATCAATGCACCCAAAAATAATATTAAAGCACTGTAAAGATATGTGAATTAAAACCTCTCAAATCCATTTAAATCCCGTATAACTCCCATAAGCCACTTTGTAATGTAGATATTCGAAAATTTAAATTCCACTCTCAAGAAAGGAAATGCTATACGTCCAGAGCATGCCTTATTCATCGACCGTCGGTCAGGGTCGAAAATCCGCGAGGCTCTAATGGTTTTCTGATTGCCACGCAGCAGGAGACCCTTTTAATGTTCGAATAACACCAGCAAAAGAAGTAATATTGCCGCTTCCAGAAGCATCTCGGAGAATAAAAAGAAACGTCGTGCAGCTGATGTTTGGTATTGATTTAATTTTGACCCTTGAAGAGAGCTGACAGGACGCGTTCTTGATCAAACGATATCAAATAAAATGTTGAGTAAAATAATAAAAAACATATTTAAAAAGATTTAGTACCGACCTACTTATAGTGGATAATTATTGGGAAACAGGATGATTCACAATAATGTCTCACCCCCTTAACTTTTTATTTTTTAGTTCAGCAAGAAAAAGACAATGGGCTACTGTTAATCCGCATTGCTACAGGAAGTTTAAATTTAGGGGCCCTCAGTCTTTTAGCGTCTGGTGTGGAATACTGGACAAATAAAGCACTGTTTTAAAGAAACGTTATACGGTAAAAATTATTTAGAGTTTTTGCAAAATCATCTAAAATTTTTTTTGAACGAATTGCCCCTGAATGTACTTAGAAACATAGTATTTGAGCAGGGTGAGGCGCCACCATATAATGTGCGTTTAGTAACTAATCAACATCCGCAGAATGGATTGAAAGAAACAAACCAATCAAATGGCCCTTAACCCACGGGATGCGATTCTTTAAAGTTATTTAAAAGATAAGATAGTATATAAAAACAAGATGGAAAGTGATAATCACCTTATATAGATAGGCACATTCAAAATGAGATATGGATTTAAACGAAAACAGTTTGGATTTTATGGCAAATGCTGTAGAAAATCTAAGAAGAAATGCATTGAAGAAAATAGTGGCCCAGTTCAACATGGTCTGTATGGTATTAATCTAAACTTACATTTACTGAACAAGGGTTTCCAAATATTTCCTATGTTTAAAAAGGTTTTACTGAAGAAGTCAGGATTCTGGGTTATGACAGCCCCTTCCTTGAATTTCCTCTTTCGCCAATGTCCTTGAGTATACTCGTAATTTTTGCCCCTGACCATTGAAAGTCTTGGCCTTAGGTTCAAGCATGACTTGCTGCACCGGATCTGTTTGTTTCTCCCATTTAGTGTGTGGTTTCGATTTCGATTTGTTTTGTAGGTCTTGTCTTCGTCAGGTGATTTCTTAAGGAATCGTACTTCCAAGCAAAGGACTTAGTTTTGATCAGGCAATTAAAAAGATAATAATAAAACCGACACTAAGGATGCGTTACGTGGACGACACAGTCATTTATTATATGGAATGAAAGCGATGACGAACTCCAAGCATTTTTACATCAAGCATGAATAACTTGGCACCAATAATCAAATTTTTCATGGAGAAAGAAGAAAACAACAAACTGCCGTTTCCAGTCGTTATCGGTATATAGAAAGCAACACAGGTCAATATCTTAATTATGCCTCAAATCAATCAAATAGCACCAAGCATGGAATAGTAAAAACATTTGTCGACAGGGCATTCCCTCTCTGCAACTCCCAGGAAGAACTTCCACAAGAACTCAACAACGTCAAAAAGGACGTTAACATAAATGGCTATCTTACGAGACTAGTAGACAGGCCATCAAGAAGCGTCAGAATCTTACGGATAGACAGAAGGATGACGTCTAAGCTGGACCCACCATAAATGTGCCATATGTCAAAGGAATCTCCGAAAAATTCGAAAGATTAGGACAACGATACAACGTTCGAACAGTATTTAGCTCCAAAGATTCCCTAAGAAGCCACCTTGCGAGTGTTGACAATCCTATGTTGGTGAAACCCTACGACCTCTTAAAATAAGGATCGAAGAACATCGAAACCACACACTGAAGGAATAAACAAACAGATTCGGTACGCAGCCACCACTTGCAATGGTCAGAAGCAATTTTGGCGAGGAAGGAAGGACAAGAATTGTTGCTTTGCATGAGACTTGACATTGTAATCACCAATACACAGGCTGTTACTTATTCTCAAGATCATCAATTGTACGAATCGTTCAAAGGTATGAGAATGAGAAGCTGTTACAGTCGATAGAAGACTACGTAGTACGCATACCGACCCTCCCATTCATTGGAGTCCAATATGCTTGTAGATATCGACATGATCCAGCTCCAGCTTCTAGGCATCACCTTCAACGTATATTTTGCCGTGCTTTATCGACCTCTACAGTTAGAAGAAGACTCCACCGTGCAAATCTTCATACAAGAAAACATTTAAGGGTAACAATTCTACGTCCACTACACAGAGTTGCTCGCTTACAGTGCAGTGTGCGCGAGAGCATAGTGGATGGCTCTTGCAGCAGTGACATTGAGTACAGATGAAACCAGAATTAGACTGCAGAGTGATGACCGTATATATGCAAAGGGTCTGGAGAAAGCCAGGTCGTCAACAGTTCAACAGAGTCTCGAGACGTTGCACTATCAGGGAGGGGGACAGTAGTGTTTTGACGAGGTCGTACTGACCTAATTGATGTTTAGATGAAAACAAAAATGATATGTTTCAACTTTTGTTGTATTGAATTTACCAAAAAATTGCAATATTTTAAGACTTTGGGTTTTATAATGTACAGGGTGTCCAGTTCTCGATGGTTTTACAGGATATCTCCGTTCGTTTGTACAATTCGCGCTTTAGCTCGAGTTCAGCTAAACTAAAGTGCGTTTTAAACAGCTACTTAAATTCATCGAGCCTTGTACACGGTGTCCAGTTCTCGATGGTTTTACTACGGGGTACCTTCGTTATTAGTAAAGATAGAAGGATACGGTTTTTGCAGCACTATGCTACTTATTTGTGAAACAAAAGATGCCGCAATCAGAATTTTTCTTCCTTGTTTTTGATAAACGGAATGTTTTCGAAAATTTTATATTTTGGGACCCTCCCCCCCCCCCATATTTAGGTTACCCTGTAGCTTATCAAAGAGAAAACAAATGTTCTTTTTGTAGTTTTTGCGTAGAATCCAGTGACGTATTCAGATTTTTTCTACGTTAAATAGTTTTCGAGAAAAAAGAAACTTGTTTTTTTTTTAATGGGTCACCCTATATATTTTTTAATAATATAATTTAGTTTATAACAAGCTTCTCAGAGCAAGAAATTTACGTTTTATTAAAAAATATGTTTATATTATTATATTTATTTAAAAAACTATTACTGGTATAATTACTGCAGAAGAAATATATTTTGGACCTCTTAGTCTAATTAGCAGTTATATTTTGGTAAAAATAATAACAATGCATAAAACGAGCTGTGTTTTACTACGTAAAACATTAGAAACAAAAGCTGAAAATTTATAAAACTTTTTCATAAAGATTGCTCAAATTGTTGTCCATTATGCCTTAGACAAGTGTCACACATAGTTCTTATTCGGCTTAATGAATTTAAAATAATAAAAGGCCGCGTTTGTAACTCCCTAAATGCCCTTTCGGTGGCATTTCTTAAATTTGCAATTGTTTGGTATTGAGTAGAATAAATTTTATTTTGAAGGTATCCCACAAGAAGAAATCCAAAACCGACAAGTCGGGTGACCTTGGTGGCCATCTTACAGGTCCATTAGTTCCAATCCAGTCGCCTGGGAAATTGTTGTTTAAGTAGGCCCTGATAATAATTAGCGCATTGTGAGCGGGTGTTCCATCTTGTTGCAGATGCAAGTTATTGAGACCCGCTAAGGGCACGTCTGCTATTATTTTCGGCACAACGTTTTCCAGAATTTCCAAATATTTACTTGCATTAAGGCTGCCTTCAAATATATTATAAATAAATTATTTTGCTCCTATTATAAAACATGATGATTTTCCTGAGACCAAAACTTCGCATTGTGTCGATTAAATATACCAGCACTGGTAAAATGAGCCTCAGCAGGCCATATAACGGTTCTTTCAAAATTATTTTCCCTGTTGTATTTTGTAAATACCAATTACAGAACTCTATACGGCGCTGTGCATCACCAGGATGTAAGTTTTGTACTAGGTAGAATATATATGGCTTAAGATTGTGCAGAAAAGGTACTTTAAGGGCTGTTTTGAGTATATCACGTTTTAGCATGCTTATGTTTTTCTTGTAACCTATTAGCTACTAGTATTCTTCCTTTAGCAGACATTTTTAACGCTCTTTTGATACAAATCTGGCTTACCTGTTTTCTCAGTGATTTATTATTATTTTTAACCCTTCAATTATATTTCGCTTGATAAAATGGATGCTGGCGTATCCGCAGACTGGCTGGCAATCATTAATTTGTTAGGCGTTAATGGCCTGACGAAAATATAACCGAAACAAAATTAATATGTGTGCAAGCTTGTATCGAAAATACAAAAGCTTGATAAATAACCTGTACACAGGTGTCTGAGTGGCAGACTACCCTCCATTTAGAAGGTAGGGATCTAAGTAATAACAAATTGAATCGAAAAATACTGACTTAAAAATAACGGTGATTAACGGTGCAGTATATACAGGGCGGCGATTCTTACATATTGCGAAAAATTAAGGGGATCCTTTTATACGTTTTTTAATTAAAAGAGTGATGGAAGCATGATCTATTTGGTGGTTCCAAAACGCCCTGATAGTGACTGCATTGCTGTATATAACGGATTATTACTGAAAGTATGGCAAACGTGTTTTCAGATAATTAATGAACATCAAAATTTAATCCTTATATCATGGCAAAGCAACAAACAAAAAAATATTGCTAAGAGAGTACACTGAGGTAAGGTGGGGCAAATGCAAAAACTTTGGAAATTCATAAAGTATTAAATTCTTGATTTTCTTTTCACTAGATCACGTTTATACCTTACCCAATGGTTTATAATATTACTAGAAATAACATATCTTTAGCATTTGCTAAAAAACAGAGGCTACGAGGTTTACTCAAAAGTTTGAAAATTTTATAATAAAATTTACAAAAAAATTCTCGTTTCACCAGTTCACGTTTATAATATTACTAGAGACTCTATTTGATGTTTGCTATTTCTGTTTATTTAATACTTTTTTCACAACTACTGTTTTTATGGATATACAAAAAAAATTGTACTGGTGCATTCTCACAGATAAAATGTGTATTAGAAAATATTGGGATTGGACCCTCCCTATATAATAAAATGCATTTGAGTCATTTCTTCATTTGTGAAGTTATGAATAATTAAAAAGTTTATTACAAACGATTTTATGGAGGTCAGATCAGAAACAATACGATGTTAAATGACAAAAGTTTGACATTTGGTAATTTTGGTAACATAATAATTTTTTTCTACAAACGTGTTAAAAATGGAACTTTTAACACTGTCTACTATAGCCTTAAAAATGTTACTTTAAGGCACTAGTGCCTTAAAATACCTACTTTAAGGCACTAGTGTTAATCGTAAAATGTCAATTTTTTCAAAAAAACGTCAAAAAACATTTCTATTTTATTTATTTACACTTATATTAATAGTACAATTTGAAAAATTTGAAAAATGAATTTCTTCCTCAGTTCTGCTGTTCTTCGCGGGTGAGGAGGATTGAACAGAAACAGCAGCATGTCCAGTTGAGGTTGAAGCATCATCGGCTGATGTCGTTTGGACTGTAAGCAATTTTCGAGCAATAGAATTTTTACTTTCCAAGGAATCCACGATGTACCCTTCCGCAACGGTTGAGGATTGTCGTCAAATTTGCTCCAGCATCGGCAAGCAAGCTCGCAGAGGAACGGCGAAAGAAATGTCCCGCATAGAGTGTTGAATTTGGAAGTTGCAGAAATCTTGCTATAGCAGCAGGAAATTTTCCGAACGTATTAATTCCGGCAGGATTTCTGGTACATTATCTTTTAAGAAGAGCCGCCGATGTACGACATCCGCTGGACGAAGATCAGTATATTTTCGATAAAATCCAAATAAAATTTTTCAACGATAGTGAAATTTCGTGGTACCTTGGTTTTGGTATCTGATATTTTAATAACTAATGAAGTATCCATATCTTCCACGTTGTCAAGAGTCAACTGACAAAAGCTCCTGCCTGCGGCAGAGGTACCAAATACTCCTAGAATTGTAGCTACTTTTATCAGAAGGTACTCATCATCCGGTGCGCACTTCAGAAACTGTTCAATTTGGTCTCTAGTAAAAATTTTTGATTTTTTGGCCTGGTAACCCTTTCCTTGACGCTTTAAGTAGGCAATCAATTTAAAATGTTTGCTGATATCTACGTCGTTATTTCCACGTAGCATAGCTTTGATCATTGAATAATGGGACCAAAGAGAAGATGACTTCCATACCTTTGCCTTTTTCTCAAAATTGGCCAGGAATATGTTTTCGGAATACTTTCCCGAAACGTCTGTGTTTTCACACCGTTTTGATCAGTAAATCCAAGGTAGCTCTGTTAGCAGCTTCTTCTATGTCTTTAAGTGGATCGATTTTTTGTATTTCTTGCATTTTTGGCAAATCACAACAGCCAGCGCTAGCGTTTTAATAAAACTGACAGGACTTCAAATTTTCAATTTTTTTGTAAACAAATCAGTCAACAATGATGGTTGCTAGATTTTATTGACTAATGGGAACTAATTTAATATAAATATACGACACTATTAGAAACTACCTGGATGTAAGAGATTCTAAACATTTAATTTTCAATTATTGTATGCTTTTCTCTTGCCGTTTGTAGAGAAAATATTGTATGATATTTGTGTTAAAAGTATTTTTAAGGCACTCTTATGGTTCCACATGCGTGCCTTAAAAATGTACTTTTAACACTTATATCATAAATAACTATTAAATCTGTGGCAACTTAAAAAATGCCAACAGACATGTCAGGTTTTAATTGTGGATTACAAATAATAGTCACTAAACTAATAATATATATGGATAGCATTGCCTGCACTAACGCCCTAGGTGAAGCGACTTAATTTCTATTTACACTGAAACGTTCCCTCTGGGCAGCGTAATCGTTAAAAGCTTGATTAAAAGAAATAATTCCGTTTTTAAGATAATTAACAAAAACAATAATAAAATTAACATTTTAACGCCCTGTATTTTAGGAACTAGATGTTTTTTGACCTATATGAATAGGTATGAAATTTTTTTCAGAAAAAGCCCTGTGGAATAGC
Source organism: Polydrusus tereticollis (assembly GCA_963920685.1). Classification (NCBI taxonomy): domain Eukaryota; kingdom Metazoa; phylum Arthropoda; class Insecta; order Coleoptera; family Curculionidae; genus Polydrusus; species Polydrusus tereticollis. The sequence continues at coordinate 29,275,757 of OY987327.1, forward strand.
TACATCATATATTTTGGATTACTTAGGAAACACCATGTATAGTTAAAGTAACGCCACTTCTCCTTGTTGCTCTAATTAAAATCTAAACCCCTAAAGACACAAGTCCGCTCTGCAATTTTATAATAAATATAACACTGCTACGACATTTTATAGGGATTCTACGTAATATACCCCAAAGTGCAAATATCGATCAGATATCAACTTGGGGGCCTACCGCGCACTCCAATCCAAATAGCAGGAAACTAATGACAACCGTCGACTTACAAAGACTTTAATTAAGACGGGCCGAGATAAGGCGAGTTGGTAAAAAATGCGAGCGGCAATCGTACATATGCCAGCCTTTGCCGAAAGGGGGAGCCCGAGGAGGAGCGCAACAAAAACGCCGTATATATACACACAGATTTGAAGACCCTTTCCGACGCATGCAATTCAGAAAATTGCTATCATTACACCCGGCTTTCTCCTAATGAACGTCGTCCTCTTCCGCGATCGCTAGATTATGCAGTGGTTTTAATTACGTAAATAGTCTGAGAAAATTGGCAGGAAAATCAAAGCTTACAGAGCTTCATTCGTCGCTTTAATTTTCTAGGGCGTATAGAGGAGTCTACAGCTAAATAGAAGGTAAAACTTATGTTTATTTTTAGAACCGTTAGGAGTACGGCGAAGTCAACAATCTCGTCAATACCTATATGTTTGCATTCTGTTGCTAAGACCTAATACTAAAATAGTTATGTATTAGGTGGTTTAAAATAGCCGGATATTTTTCATTATATCAGTTTATTAAAAAATTCAACAAATAATTGGAAAAGAAAAGGAATTCATGGTAACTTCAATGGTTTTAGACGTGTACACAAAAAAACTGCCTTATACCGGGTTATGCATGGCTCAATTGAACATAGGAAATCCCATGTTAATATTGAAGTGGCTAAATATTGGCTCCCCTGTACATTTTACACAAAAATTGTACTATAATTTTTTGAAGAGGCCGATATAATAAACCCATGCGCCAACTTTGAATAAATTTTAATGGGCCAATCCTAAGTTATTGAATTAAATGTGATGGCAAATTTACGAAATTTTCATAGTTTAGGCAATACAGCAAACACCAGAAGATAATTTCTATGACGCTATTGTCAAAAATTGACGTAAAGCTGGACATAACGAATAAAGATCTAAAATAAAACACACCATTATGTTTTTCCTACTAAGCCTTTAATTTAACATAACATACCTAAGACAACAGATTTTCACAAAAACATTAATTAATTAAATTTAATGTTCAAACAATCCTCCATTAACAGCTAAACAATATCCTAACCAATCATAAAATTCATTTCACATTACTGAGTTGATATTGAGAAATTCTGTGACATTCTAACGAAATACAGTTTTTTAGCTGATCTAGATTTTCAAATTTCAAATCTTTATAAATAAAATTTTTTAAGTGACCCCACAGAAAGAGGTCCTTTGGCGAAAGGTCAGGAGACCTAGCTGACCAAAGGATTAGATGCCGTGGGCCAATAATATTTCCGTTTACTGCTGTAAGGTTGCCTTCCATAAAAAGTCGTTGTGTGGCGCGAATAAATTACTTCTAAATTTCAATAAGACACGGGTGCTTGGATTCCGATGCAACATTGACAGTATTGATTGTGATCACTTCTCCGTCAAATCCTCCCAGAATATCAAGTTCCTTGGACTGCAACTTGACCCTAACCTTAGATTCCGGTCACACATCACAGCACTTAATAAAAAACTTGCTTCCGGTTGTTACTGTGTGCGAGCAGTGGCCACAAATCTTGATAGGTTAGTCGCAAAATCTGTATACTATGCTGTAATCCACTCATGCCTCTCTTATGGATTACCCTTTTGGGGGTGTTGCAGCCAATACCTTTTTCAGTCAGTGTTTAAACTCCAGAAGCGAGCAGTTCATTTTATTGCTGGAGCTTCTCCAAGAGACCATTGTAAACCCTTCTTCAAACAATACAAAATCCTAACATTACCTTATCTCTTCATCCTTGAATCGACTACTCTTATGCACAGAAACTTGTCTTTGTTTCCTGAACGCCAAACGGGCCACCTGACAAGACAGCAGCACACTATACCACTACTAATCCCACACTCTGCGCTTGTGCAGAGGTCCATCATATATAACAGTGTAAAGCTCTATAATCATCTTCCTGCGGATATTTTGAGCGTCTCGGATATCTCACAGTTTCGGAAACAATTAAAAGAAATTTTACTTCAACATGCTTTTTACAGGGTTGACGAATTCCTAAATCTTTCTTTATAAGACTTGAACCTTGGTCTATGGGTCTCTAATGAGTTATAATGGTCTAATGTTTAAAGAAATAGGTTACTACCAGAAACATAAAATTGGGTGTTACATTGTTGGATGTTAGTTTGTAGGAAAGCTTTGTCAATAATGATCATTTGTATCTTTGGACAATAAAGCATGTTTACTACTACTACTACTACTACTACTACTACTACCAATAATGTGATGTCCTACAATTCCCACCCAAACATTTATTTTTTGTGGATATTGCGTCCGATGGTGAACAAAACGATGTTCATTTTCTTGGCTCCAATATCGGCAATTTTGAACATTTGGTTCGTTGTTGAGGGTGAACGTACATTCGTCGGTAAAACAAATATTTCTCAAAAAATCCCTATTATTATTTGCTCTTTCTATTACCTTAAAACAGAATACTATTCTCCGTTCTTCATCACCTTGCCGTAGCTTTTGATGTCTTTCCTACTTGAAAGGAAAATATTTATGTTTCTTTAAAGTGCACAACACTGTGGCTTGATGTTTGCCTACAGCTTGCCCAAGAATCCTCGTGCTAATCATTTCATTTTCCTCCACGTGCAGTAAAATATCAAGATCTCTATTATCCCTTTCTTCAGCTCTATTGACATTCTGAGTTGAGCATTTACAATTATTTATTACAGTGCCTTTGGACTCACATTTACTAATAATAGTTTAACTAATGAAACGGAAGGAATAGGCGTATCAGGAAATTGAACTGAAAACATTACAGACACTTCTCTTAAACTGTTTCCTGTATAATGCCACTTAATCATAGTTATTTTTCCTTAATAGCTTATATGTAGCTATAATTAAGGCGCCTTCAATGAAAATATTGTCACTGACGCTACTTTTCGTTTTGTCAATGCCAAATAATAATTTGCTGGTGTTTGCTGTATTACCTAAACTATGAAAATTTCATAATTTTGCCATCACATTTAATTGAATAAGTTAGGATTTACTTATTAAGATTTATTCAAACTTGGCATACGGGTTTATTATATCGGCCTCTTCAAAAAATTATAACACAATTTTTCTCTAAAATGCACAGGGGAGCCAATATTTAACCACCTAAAAATTTACATGGGATTTCCTATGGTCAACTAAGCCATGCATCACCCGGTATAACTTTGTAGTTGATGAATATGTCAATAGATAAGAACTAAAATGACAGACGGAAACCTTGAAATTAGATATTCCAAAACTCATACAGAAATCATTAAGTTTTTTCATTAAATTTTTTCAAAAAACTATAATTACATTAGTGAAATATATTAATTATTATTGTTTTGTATTATCATGGCCCCTAAATTCTATCGGCGTTCTTTAGGAGATATCAAAAAGTATACAAGTTTTTTCATTTAAAACTCCGAGGGCCTATATCTCCAGGTTTTATTTAATTAATTTTGGAAACGGGTCAGTAGTAAAACTAAAATAATTCTTTAATTCATAATAATTTAGTCAATTTTCTACTGCGCGAACACAAATGTCAACATTTCTTAAAAGTTTGCTGTGGGTAACTTTTAAAGCATTCTTCTTGTAATAACAGTATACATACATGCCGTGGTAATTTTGTTTATTAGATCGGTCATATTTCAACTGGTGGCTCGTAGACAATATCCAAAGAAAAAATTCAAAAGTCTGGTAATCCTGCTGACCATCTTATTGGTCCGTTGGTTCCAAACCATCAATTGGGATAGCGTCTGTCCACATGGTCCTAAACAAACTGACCATTATAAGCAGCAGCTCCATCCAATCGAATATTCGTTCTGTAACTCCAAGGGTATATCTTTAATAACAGTTCTGCAAGTGTAACTTGAAGAAAATGTAAATAACTTTCTCCAGCTATAGTGGCATTCGTAAAAATCAGGTCTAATGAGATATCCATTTAATAAGCCCCACCAGACATTAATTTTAACAACTCTTTCTCTAATCGAACGAGGATGATTCTGGGACCAATAGTGACAATTATGTCGGTTCAAGATTCCATTATTATCATCATCATCATAAAAATGTTGGAATTGGAATCTTGCTGCTAAGAATTCCAGTCGTTCTGTAGGATCTCCTGGCTTCAATCTATGAATTAATTTGGTTTTGTATGGATCAAACTTGTTGTGAGAATATTCCGTGATGTGCTTATGGAAATACCAGTACCTTGATTTGGCTAGTGCGGTTTTTGCTGTAAAAATTGCTGCATTTTCAATTGATGTCCTAACTCCATCTGGGAGAGGTCTCCTGGGTATTCTTTAACCTTCAGCAGAAAAAATAATTTTCTTGGATAAGCACACGGAAAAAACAGTATTGTAAATTTAGTTTAGTAAGAATTTTTTAGTATATTTCTCTATAAAACCTCTTAATAACTATAAATCTCTATATCAGTCCTTTCCAAAATAAAATTGTAAACTCAATTTATAAAAAAATATGGTTAGCTTTTTTATATAACATAGTATAATAATTATGCCACTACTAAGGTATATATTACATTTTAAAAATGCGTTTTGGTTAAATTGAATAACCATTTCTTTTAGTTAAAAGTAAGAAACTGTATTGTGAATTTTACTAAATCCTTTTGTGGCTTCTATAATTTTTTATTACATTAAGAGACAAGCATAAAAAATGGTTATAAAGGAAACTTAGTAAAAATTACTATATTTCTTTACTAAAATTTTTAATAGAATTTAGAAGGGTGTAATTATAGTAAGACTGTTTAACAATAAACTATTTAAATTTTTATAACACTATATTTGCAAAATATCAAAAAATTTAAAAGCGCTTATAAAATTTTCGTAGAAAAATTCGTATTTTACTAAATGAATATAGTAGAAACCCTAAATAATTTATAGGAATAGTCAAAGCCGCGTCGTCCGTCGCCGCCGTCGCATTTACAGTTATACCGTCAAAGGGGTCGTACCTCTAACTCTTATGTGTTTTAAGTTCAAACTGGTTAGTTTTGTCTCTGATTTTGTGTTTATGGTATTATGCTGCTGTTATGTGGAGTTTGAAGGATTTATTAGCAGAATCGAATCTGGAAGACTTAGTTTCGACCACCAAGAAAGAAAGACCAAATATATTTCATAATACCATGTGTAAAAGCAAATAAAAAATGTTACAAAAATATTTAAATGAATCTACAAAAGAAGTTTTAAATATTTACTAAAATATTTAATTAGTATAACAAAAGTTGGTGGTAGAAATTTAACTAAAATTAATAGAATTTACGAAAAAATATTACAAATTTTACAATATTCATTAGTAAAATGTGCAAAACTGCTTGGTAGTTTTTACAAATAATTATTACGACCGTAACAACGGAAGCTGGAAAAAAACAACAACATATTTTATATTATTTGCACTCCTGTTTAATAGTTTTTACTGTAACGAATTTTTTTATTCCTATATATTTTTGTAGTAACTATTAAAAATATTAACTCGTTGTTACTATAATTTTATAGTCTTCCTTAATATACCATATGGCTGTCCTATATAGAACTATAAAATATAGTTACTTCTATTATATTTTTGGATATTCTTATACATTTTTTTTTCCGTGCATTTATTTAGAAGCACATAGAGGTCTAGACTCCGCCCAAGAAATAGTCCATGCCAGGCATTTGTTGTACCTTTATACAAGGCCGGCGTTGGGGGGGAGGTTAAGCCGGGCAAAAATACCCTTCACCCAGCTAATTTTTGGTCTGAGCCACTTTCCCCTCTGCGCCTTCTCAATACTCTTCATAAGTGCAAGTTTGATAACATATTTTCAAATGTAATGGTAAGCTTTACGGATTTTCTTCACTTTGCCGTTGTCCAAGCAGAGCGGTCATTCAGCGCTCTTGCAAGAGTTAAGAGATGTTTGAGAAGTACAATAAGGCAAGAGTGGCTTGTCGGATTAGCTATGGCCGCAATAGAGTCAGACTCATTAGATTATACCGGGATCATAAAAGAGGATGCACCTAAAAAAGCTAAGAAGAAAATATAATTTTTAAGTCTTTGGGAAAGTGAAAAACATTCCTTGACAACCAATTCCTAATTCTCATGACTTTTTTGGTATCTTGATTAAGGAAAAATAAGAGAGATTAAAAATTGATAGCATACCTGTAAATTGTAACTGTTACTGCAGACTGCAGAGCAAAATTTTGAACTAGTTTATCTTTATTTTACATGTTTACATAATTTAACACAGGAAGACGATCTCGTATCGAATTTATGTCTTAAACTGTAGGCTTACCTAAATATTGACTACCGTACGCATTTTTACGTTTCCTAGACCGTAAACGCTACTGGTTGCGTTGACCAGCTAGGAAATGTACTGCGCGCCAAACACTCCGTTGCCTAGACAGCGGGCGCAATAATGCGTGACCGATATTCAAAATGCCTGACAGTAGGTCATATGTAACAGTAATGAAAAGAAGCTAGGTAATAATTTGTAATGTTTATTATCAATTTAATATGTAATATATATAAGTAATTTAAAAATATTTTTAATATTATAGATTTAAATACTATATTTTTGTTTGTTTCTTGCATAAAGGACATCGGGGCTGTAGATATAAACGCTGTTTAATAAATATATTTATTAGTATATTAAAAGTACATGGTGTCAAAGTTTTATTATTCTATTATTTTTTTAAATTTTATATCCTAAAATTTTAAAAATATAAATAATCAAAATTCGGTCCACTTAAATAAGCCCTAATATCGCAATATTTTTTTAAAGCTTTCTTTAGAAGACTTATTTTTGTACTGAATTTTGATTAATAATTTTTTACATTTTAGAAGATAAATTAATGAAACAGAAATAATAATAAAACTTTAAAACGCCCTCTGTACTTTTAATACTAGGTGCCAAATTGAATACATCCAGTGGATATCCACCATGGGCATGGGATAACCATCTACCATGGATATCTACTGGATGTCCTAATATTCTGGGATATAGACGGACATTTGGATGCCCATAGGATAACCATTAGATATCTAGCGATATGCATGGGATATGCTGGATATCCACCAGGGATATCCGGTGGATGACTATTAGATATTTTGTTCCGTCAGGGTGTTCTTCGCCTTGATTCATATTGACAAGCCTGCTTTCACAACACAAACAGAATATGCGAAATAACACTTCTAACTTGCACGTGGACGACTCACTGGCACCATAGCAAATGAATAAATATGGCATGACCACAAAATTGTAAACTATAATTTTGTGGCATGGCAATGCATCAGCGTGCAAGAAACGCGCGAAATAATAAGGCAAGTGGGCGTTTCGCCCACTGTATAGGAAACGGAGTGTTTGGCGCGCAGTACATTTCCTAGCTGGTCAACGCAACCAGTAGCGTTCACGGTCTAGGAAACGTAAAAATGCCTACCGTACTTAAAACTGTGTACCTACTACTAACACGAGATAACCCAAAATCCTAATTCTGTTCTTCAAACAACAAGGCAAAATAATAAAACTTTATATAAATTAATATTAGAATTTCTTAATTTAACTACCAAATATAAATTCGACAGTGGTTTACCGTTTATATGCATTGACACGTATCTGATTAAACCAACCTACACAATCATCTTGTACTGACTACAAAAATCCCAGGGGAGATGTGCGACAGATAAGAGAGCTCGTTGAGAGGACGCACCCCGCTAATCTTACATTGATTGCACACGCAGTATTCGGTCGTACAGTTTCCTGGTAGTACACGCTACAGGTCTGTATACAGGGACAGTTAGACATTTATTTTAGTATTGATTTTAGACAGGTACCCCTAGGCCTGACCTGATTTAAGTGAATATCAACACGTAACAGGTCAAGAGACAGTATAAAATTGTAGTTTTAAATATTAGGTATACTATTTCCTAAGTCAGTCTGATGACATAAAAAAGCTTTGACCGGGCTTCAAAGGGACCGCCATCATAATCGGGACTGTAAGATCTTTTTTTTTAATTCTTTAAATTTTATTATTAAAAGTGTTCTTTTATATCAGTATTTAATTGATAGTCAGTAACTCTCTTAGAAAACTAGTTTGCAAAGGTACTTTGAACCAAGAAATTTTCAATGTCAAAGAAAAAAAGAACAGGTTATTCATGAGTATTATAATAATTCTTTTAGTACTTCAGAAATATTATTTATACACGAATAATTCGAATCAAAATAAAAAGGAGTTTCACTGTTGTTAAACAAAACAATTAACAAACCCTTATGTTTCTCCTACACATACGAAAACTTTGTAGAACTGGCAATACCCTGGAGATGCAACCTCGATGTCGGCTAGCAATTTTAAAGAGCGAATTATTTTTTTCGAGTGGGAAAATGTATAGAGCAGCATATAAATACAAATTAATATATTGTAGACAAGAACAGCAAATAGTTTAAGGTTCTGCCAATTGAGTGATCCCTAATCATCTTTAAAATCAGTTAATGTGTGAGGTATGCGATATTAGAATCGGACAGCGGCGTGACTGGTTGAAACGATTTGCTGTAATTTACATATATAATTTTCTGTTATAACTGTGTGATTTTAGACAAGTAAGTTTTTACTTGGTACCTATATTTCATTATATCAGTATGGCGTTTTGGCGACTATTTGAAACAGAAGGTCAAGGTGAATTATCGCAGGAATATAATGAGTCGGTGCCAGAGTCGGTCATCGAAAGCAAAACAAGTTGGAAATTAAGAAAATAATTTATTTAGACGAAACTTGGTTTGATACTCATGATGTTGTTAAGTATGGTTTGGGCATACAGTAAAAATTGTACTTTTGGTACACCGTGTTCGAGAGAAAACGCGTTATTATTCTTCATGCCGGAAGTAAAGATGTATTTGTCTTGTCAGCAAAGAATATCACTCAATAATTAATCACCAACTTTAAGCGCAGTTCTCCTTGATAATATTCTTAACTTAATAAACAAACTTAGCTAAATACAAAAGTTGCATAATTATTTCCGTGTTATATTTTGGACTTGCAAGTTTTCTTTTTTTAAATGGGACACCTTATATATTTTTCACCAGGACGAAAGATCTCTTTCCCCTGATTAAAAAAATATACAACATGTTAAAATTTAATTCAGCCGTTCTTTAAATAATTGAGTTTATAATTTCGATAAAATAAGGTGTTGATAATCGAGTTGTCGATGCGTTCCGCATGTACTTCAACGTACCATATTTGTCGCTTTACGTTAAATGGACACATTCAGTAAGGAATTGCCGGCTAATAGTCCTGACCTAAGTCGGTTTGATATTTTTTTGTGGGGATTTCTAAAAGATCGAATTTACTATGATTGACCTCAAATTATACAAGTGTTGAGACAAAGGATTGAACAAGGAATATAGTTAAATGTTAGAAATTGTGTCAGAAGCCGTGGCGGATATACAGGAAACATAATAGTCATTTACTTTACTTTATATCATAAATTATAAATTTTTTGAAATAGGCATTTGATTACGCGGAAGCTAATCAAATAAAACACCCGTTCAAAAAAGGAAAAGCTGGAGAAGACTAACTAGCTAAGTTTAGGACTCGTCATCGAGATATTACATTGCGCGCCCAAGAACCAACATCAATTGCACGAGCAAGGGAATTTAACCGCCCCCAGAACGGTTTTATACTGTTTTTTGGGAGCTTTTGAAAAAACATAAGTTTCCAGTTACTTCGATTTACAATATGGACGAAACTGGAATAATGTCAAATTCAAATAAACCCCCCAAGATATTTACTGCGCGAGAGAAAAACAAGTGGATAGAATCGCAATCTCTGAGCGCGGCCAATTGACAACAGTCATATGTTGCAGGATCATTTATTCCACCCTATTTTATTTTTGCGCGTAAAAGGATGTAGGAAAGGCTAATCGATGGAGCTCCTCCAGGTTCTCAAGGATCCTGCACTGATAATGGTTGGGTAAACGGTCCAACATTTTTGCTATGGCTTAAACACTTTGTAGAGACTGTAAGGCCAACTGAAGAAAACAAGTGTTTGCTACTTCTTGACAACCATGAGTCGCACAAGTATTATCCAGCTTTGGAATTCGCCTCTCAGAATAACGTAATATTTTCGTCATTTGCACCTTATACAACGAATAAGATGCAACCTCTGGACGTATCTGTCTACGGTCCCATTAAGAAGTTTTGTGAACAAGAACTGAATAAATTTCAAAAAAATCATCTTGGTCGTATAATCATTCAATATGATATGTGCAGACTTTTTACACCACCGTATTTGAAGGGTGCCACAGTCAAAAATGCAGTTAGTTGATTTAGCAAAACGGGCATACCTTATTATAATCCGAACGTCTTCGGAGATGAAGATTTCGCTCCAACTTCATTAACGGACCGCTTCTCAAGAGATTCCAGCAAATAGAAATGGTGATGAACCCCTGGATTATAGTTCAGATGAAGATATCCCTTTAATACATCTTGTAAACAAGGACAAAGTTCCCTTGAATCCATCTTTGGCATCTTCTACTGCTTTTCAATTATCATCCATCACTAAATCACTTTGCAAAACATCAGCTATTGAGACCGCTTTCCCATCATACAACTGTATCAATTCCCAATTCAATTACAGCTCTCTTGAATCGTCACCCTTCTCTGTTGCTTCAACTAGCAAGAAACTTCATATTTTATTGCCTGTCACGACCCCAAAATCTCCATCAGAATCTTTACGCATCTCCCAAGCATTAACAGGTAAACCATTTTCTACGCCTTCAACATCTCGAGTCCATTTAAATAAGTCACAGCAAAATGTCAGTCCTTTTGATGTGCGCCAAAAATGTCCTTGCACTTAAGTAGTTCTAGGAAAAGAAAGTCTCAAAAATCCGAGATTTTGACCTCCACTTCAATTAAACAACAGCAACTTGATAAGTTCAACTCAAAAGTTGCAAAGGAGAAGAAACAAACAGTCACTATATCCCTATTTACGAAGGCGACTGATGAAAATAAGAAGAAAAAGTTAATTATCGTAAAATATCCAGTAAATTAGAAGCTGCAAGCAGCAATTCTGGCAGAGATTATGACTGTTTGGCGTGTGGAGAACCTTTTGAAGGGACTGGAGGAGAGTGGATCCGATGCAGTGAATGCCAAAATTGGGTGCACGAACTCTGCACTAATTATAGTGAGCTTGGTCTGCTTTTTTGTAGCTCATAATATGTTACTTGGATGTGTTTTATAATTAATCTTTATATTTTTATTTTTGTATGTATCATTAGAATATATTTTTTTGTTCCTACGTCGAAAGTATTTGTTATTTACTTTTCCCGGGTACTTGGGCAAAGCGGATAAAATGTTCATTTTCAAAAAAAGAAATTTTTCGGCAATAGGGACAAAAGATCATATAATAACTTATTTAATTTTAAAGTCCAGATACATCTCAGTGACACAGAATTTTTTTTATTAGAAATCGATAACAAATAAACAAACTATATATTTTTTTTGCTCAACACATCCGCTTTGCCTGGGCCTCCCTACTAGTAAAATTATGATTTTGCCTGAATCGTTAAAAAAACCATGTTTTATGTACTCAATCAATCAGATAATTTAGAAAAATATTGTCAATAATTTTGGCCCAACGAGTGTGGTGGCAAGTCTGTACCTGCCATACATAAAATATTAACGTTTCATTAAATTATACATGTCGGTTCAAAAGTTCGAGCCGAAAAGGTAAGTACACTTACCGGACACCCTGTATACATAGGTACAAAATGGCACATTTGTTTGTGGAAAACTAAATGCTGTAAATGTGTTTTAAACTAAAGTGTTAGGTTAGTGTCGTTTCTTAATTAATGTCAAAAGTAACAAGGTCCTAGTTATTAAGTAGGTACAAAAATTTTTTCTTAATATTTAGTTTGCAAATCTATTTTCTGTATTATCCGGTCCTGATATGGTCTCGTAATAGTTATCGTGTACCCGGGCGTTAGGTGAGGGCCACAGGATAATATTTCTGTTAAACGGGTACCCTCGTGGGAATCGTTTAGTAGAATAATAGGGCGATTATTTTAAATCTAGTTAACAGCTACAAGATTTATAAGGTGCTTATTTACACACGCTATTTTCTCGAACGTAAGCAATAAGGGGAATGAGCCGGTAAGGAATATTAGTGTCGTAATGTAATACGTAAAATTTACTATATTTTATACAATTAATTAAAAATTAATTTGTAGGGTATGTGCCTATATCTGAGGAAGGAGATGACACGTGTTTTCGCCCGCGGCTAATATTTTTTATTTGACCTCGATGCAGTGTGAGTTAAAGCGTCGCAGGCAAAAAATTTTTGGGACCACGCCCAAATTTCGTAGGAATTTACCTTCTTTATGCTCCCTAGCGAACGAGGGTCTGGCCCCAAATGAAGTTAAAATCCGCTATATAAAGAAAATTAATATAATGTGGTGGGACGCTCTCAAAACCAGTTTTATTAAGTTTACTCCCATCGCGAAAACAAGACCGATCTTGTTTTTTAAGAATTATTATTTAAGTAGTAAAAGGGCGCCAGGCCAAGGGAGGCGTAGGGAGGGGGCGGTCGCCCCCCTGTGGCTACGCCACTGCCTCGATGGTTTCATTGGTTTATTTATCGAACAAAAAGTAATAAAAGTATATCAATTCGCCGAATTCAGCCCGGTCTTCAACACAGTTGGATCGTCTCGCCACAGCCTAAAGATCTCGCAGTGTGTAAGTGGTGTTTAGGATGTATTTTGCAGCATGTGTGATCTCGCTAGTCTGTCCAGCTTAGGTCTGTTGCAGTGGCCGATAAATTCCTTGCTGAACAAAGTCCCCCCTTAAATTTAAAGCATCACGAAATTACGCTTGCTTTTAAGACATAATTTTTTGAAATCATGTTTCTTTCTACAACTTTTTGAAATAAGGTATCAGATATTGGCATCACATTAAAGGGAATTAAAATATCTTTTCGAAAAAAATGTTAAATATAGGGTGATAATGAACGATAACTTGGTTTAAAATTCATTAAGTTTGGACCAAAATGTTGAACACACTGTAGTACTTATACCAATTCTAATAACAGTTGGGTGATTTTACATGTTATAATTTTTCTTTACTAAATTTTAGTAAAAAAAATTGTAAATACAGGGTGTCTCAAAACTCAGTATCAAGATTTTAGGGGCGTATTTGCCAGGTCAAAATAAGCCTTTTTTTTCCTATAAGCATGTGTCCGCAAACGCTTCGTCACCGATCTACAGAGTGTTAAATTTTCAAAAAAATTTTATTTTTTCCTTCATAGCTCTTTTAGTTTTTGAGATATTAAGATAAAATTTAAAACATAGATTACGCTTTAGGGCTTACATCATCTAGTATACCGAGTGATTGTAAGAATCTACAGGGAGATATTTTTTCAGGGGTCATGCTCCCTTTTCTCCGCATAAACTTTTTTATAGTGCGCTGCTGGCGGATTCTGAAATATGCAGTACATTCTTTGTTTTGTTTATAAACTTTTTTATCTCTTATAATTTTTATGCATCTAAGATCGTTATCGAGAAAAATATTTAAACAAATTTTTGTAATTAGCTACATTTAATTAACATTTATAACAACAGGGGGGAATAAATACCACAATGAAAACAAAAGACGCTATACTTATTTGTTATAAGATTATTTAAACATTACCTCAAAAATAAGAAACTTAATCAACTTTGACTTTTTATAAAAGATGCTGGAAATGCCCTCCTCTTTCTGCGATACAACCCTCTACTCTTCTTCTCATAGACTGCCGTACGCGTTCTAATATTCCGGGATTGTTTCTTACCGTTTGAAAGGCATCCATAATTCGTCCAGTTAGAACTTCGATGGAAGGCACTGGTCCTGCATCATAAACTAGACTCTTTACATGCCCCCATAAAAAGAAGTCCAGCGAGTTGCAATCTGGGGACCGTGGGGGCCAAGCAATTGGACCTGCTCTGCCAATCCACCGATTGGGAAACACTGTGTCTAAATAATCGCGGACGGTGACTCGAAAATGAGGGGGGGCCCCATCGTGCATAAACCACATTTGTTGACGAACGTGTAAAGGCACATCCTCCATTAATGCAGGCAATTCATTCTGTAGGAAGTTTAAATATGTGTCACCATTTAAAATTCGCGGTAAAATAAAAGGACCAATTAAAGTATCTCCTACTATTCCTGCCCATATGTTTACGCTAAACTGTTCCTGGTGTCGAGATTCTCTGATCATGTGTGGATTTTCTAGTGCCCAAATATGAACATTGTGGTAATTCACTACTCCGTCGCGTGTAAATTGAGCCTCGTCGGTAAAAAGGATACGAGATAAAAATTCAGGATCCACAGTACACTTGCGCAGTATCCATCTGGAGAACTGCAAGCGCTGTGGAAAGTCTCGAGGAAGCAAACCTTGGACGCGCTGAATATGATATGGGTATAGCATGTTTTCGTGTAAAACCCTCCAGACACTTGAACGGGAAACATCCAAATGCCGTGCTATTTGTCGAGTACTCATACCAGGGTTTTCGTCGATAACATTTAAAATCTCTTCATCAACTGCTGGGTTGCGTGCTTGTCTTGGTCTACCAGTATCGTGCATTGGAGTCTGAAATCTGCCGTATTCCCGAAGGTGTTGATGGGAATTTATAAAAGTTCTGTAGTTGGGAAGCCGGCGATTAGGAAATCTTAGCGCGTACAACCTCTGAGCATTAAGCCCGTTACCATTAGCCAGACCATAAACGAAATGCATGTCAGCCAGATGTTCAAATGAATATGGTCCATTTTCCATTTTAATGTTAAACAAATCAAAAAATATACGATAAGTTATAAACCAACTTTTAAATAATGTCAAATGCATAAACCAACTTTTAAATAATGTCAAATGCTTCAAAATAAGCGTAAACGTCAAAATGAAAATAGCAGTCAAAGCCCACTAATTGTTTTTTTTATTGTTTCATTGAAAAATTTCAATTAAATATGGCGAATTACAAAAATTTGTTTAAATTTTTTTCTCGATAACGATCTTAGATGCATAAAAATTATAAGAGATAAAAAAGTTTATAAACAAAACAAAGAATGTACTGCATATTTCAGAATCCGCCAGCAGCGCACTATAAAAAAGTTTATGCGGAGAAAAGGGAGCATGACCCCTGAAAAAATATCTCCCTGTAGATTCTTACAATCACTCGGTATACTAGATGATGTAAGCCCTAAAGCGTAATCTATGTTTTAAATTTTATCTTAATATCTCAAAAACTAAAAGAGCTATGAAGGAAAAAATAAAATTTTTTTGAAAATTTAACACTCTGTAGATCGGTGACGAAGCGTTTGCGGACACATGCTTATAGGAAAAAAAAGGCTTATTTTGACCTGGCAAATACGCCCCTAAAATCTTGATACTGAGTTTTGAGACACCCTGTATAGGTAAAATCCAACGATTTTTATGTAAAATCGTTTTTAGCCAAAAATCTAGGAGTATCATCTAGCATCTACCTTGGAACTAAGTATTTTAGCAGTTCAGTTCAACTATCTCAAGTAACTCTTGGTTATAGCAATAATCCCTACTACTATTATAGTAACCGCCGGATTATAACGGCCCAAAACAAAATTTAACAGGTACCTAAATTAGTTTTAATGTGAAAAGCAAAACTCGTAGTAGGTATATACTTGTCAAGTGAAGAAAAGTCTTAATTAGATCAAAAACGTACCGCAGAGCACCATAAAGATCTTTTCTGTCTGTAAGACTGATCTGTAAAAAAAATGTGTTAAATTTTCAGTCGGCCTTATAACCCAGGACGCCATAGTGGATTACTCGCAAACTACAACACCCTTATCAAATAAATTGTTTTACATTTGAAATCGCCTTGTAACCACCGACTGGCCGAGCCTGCCTTAAGAAATGCAGTAAAGAACTTAAAAATTCCAGGCCTTAAGATACAGTACTAAGTATTTGGAGACGTCAGGGATGGAAAATTCGAGTCAGGTTTAGCTATATTTACACTCATTATCGGGAGGTAAAAAGTAATCTTGTTCGATTTATTTTAAGTTTAAAATGTGGATTTTCGATGAACAAATTAAAACAAAAAACAATGGTCTTGTCCCGCGACCCCTAAAATGTTGAATTTAATTAACACTGAAGGCCAGAAGTGAAACCAAAATTAAACTGTTTTGTTGACCATAATACGCATTTTATTTCTAAACCAAGAAGGAGAAATTCAAGATACAGGTTGTCAAACTTTAAAAAAAAAATAGTTTTCTTCGTAAATATCTTAATAATAATCCTTTAGCCAATTTTGTTGAAAACACTTTTTTTTTATTGAACGCAATAAAGTGATTTTTATATTTTTTTCTCAAAAACGAAGCACGATACGAAAAAAATGCTAAAATTAAAAAAATTGTAGTTTTTTTTCACCCATGGGGAAGAAGAAACTATGAAAAATTTTGAAGGAAATAAATTTTTGTTATGAAAAAATTTAACATTAAACAGAAAATCACTTTTATAAAGAAGGACGAAATCATCTGCTGGCGACAACGATACTTGAGGCCAGTCAGTCTCGAAGGGAGAACAGGAATATCTATTATATGAACGAAACTTGGTTACATGAAGGATATATAGTTGGTAAAATATGGCAGGCTAAACATATAAAAAGCGCGAGGCAAGCTTTCATGGAAGGATGGTCCACTGGAATAAAAGCACCCTCGGGAAAAGGTAAAAGATTAATAATTACTCACATTGGAAGCAAAAATGGATTTGTCGATGGCGGCTTACTAGCATTTAAATCAAAACGGACCGGAGACTATCATGAAGATATTATGAACGCTGATGCCTTTGAAGAATACTTCCATCAAACGCTAGATCTTATTCCTCGTGGGTCTGTTATGGTCTAATACCAACGTCTTCTTGGAAAAGAAATGACATCATTCATTGGCTTACTGTAACTAAGAAGACATTTCATAAACATATGCTGAAAAAGGAGCTACTGGAGATTGTAAAGTTGAATAAACCTCTTTGTACGAAATTTGTTGTCGACAAAATCGCTTTAAAACGAATTATAACGGTACTTCGCCTTCCGCCATGTCACTGTGAATTAAACCCCGTAGAATTGGTGTGGGCGAAAGTAAAAGGGTTTGTAGCAAGGCATAACAGTCATAACACCACTTTTAAAATGAGAGACGTTGGAAACCTCTTGCAAGAGTGAATAAAGACAGTGGATTGTGAAAAATGGAGTAAGTGCGTCGAATATGTGATTGAAATAGGAGAAAGAATGTGGGAAGCTGATAACATGCTAGAAAACACTGTAGAGTCCCTTATTATGTCTCTGGACCCCAATGACGATAGTTCATCGGATTACTCGGAACACGATGACTAAAATTTAAAAATTAAGTTGTATTGTACCGGGTGTTCCACCTAAGGAGGTAATCGGCTATATCTCAGAAAGTAATAACACTAGGACTTTGGGAAAAAATATATATCGATAAAAGCGGCCAATAGAAATTGATGTAAATTATTTTCAAGTTCGAAAAATGACCGCTAGGGGGCGTAAGAGAACTTTCAAAATAGAAATGCCGATTTTCTCTTGATTTTTCTTAATAAAAATATGTTAAAAATATAAGCATTGTATTCTTCATAAAATTATGCAACTTTATGTTAGGAATCGTTTTTTTCTATTTTCAATAATAAAGTGGTGGGAGAAGGTCAAACTTTTTTTCTTTCAAACGCTGATATCTCTGCTTTGTATAAACCGATTTTATTCAACTTGGTCTTGAAAAAAAACCCTTCTTTTCCTCTACACGTAGATGTATTAACTATGACACTATACCATATTGATTCTGATGGTGGCGTTTTCCCGTAATTTCTCAATGAATAAGGATTTTCTCAAAAAAATCAAATAGTATGATATGACTTTTTCATCATATTTTATTTTAGGCTTATAAGCGCTATTAAATAGTGGAATAAAAAATCCAGGTCCGTATTTAAAATAAAAAAGTTGATGATGGTCGCTCGAATCCGAAACGTCGGATTAAAAAACTAACCCCCATCAGCTTGTAGAGGAGGAATAGTTACTATAAGGAGCTGAAAACCGCAACGTGATATCTTTTGTTAAATTAGAGAAATTAGGGATAATAATAATTAATATGGAAAATGGCCTATTTTATATTTCTCTAGTTTAACAAAAGATATCACGTTGCGGTTTTCAGTTCCTTATAGTAACTTTTCCTCCTCTACAAGCTAATAGGGTTAGTTTTTTAATCCGACGTTTCGGATCCGAGCGACCATCATCAACTTTTTTATTTTAAATACGGACCTGGATTTTTTATTCCACTATTTAATAGCCGTAATAAGCCTTAAATAAAATATGATGAAAAAGTTATATCATCCCATTTGATTTTTTTGAGAAAATCCTTATTCATTGAGGAATTACGGAAAAACGCCATCTAGTGACCACCATCAGAATCAATATGGTATAGTTAATAGATCCACGTGTAGAGGAAAAGAAGGGCTTTCTTTCAAGACTAATTTGAATAAAATCGGTTTATCCAAAGCAGAGATATCGGCGTTTGAAACAAAAAAAGTTTGACCTTTCTCCCACCACTTTATTATTGAAAATAGAAAAAACGATTCCTAACATAAAGTTGCATAATTTTATGAAGAATACAATGCTTATATTTTTAACATATTTTTATTAAGAAAAATCAAGAGAAAATCGGCATTTCTATTTTGAAAGTGCTGCGGTCATTTTTCGAACTTGAAAATAATTTCCAGCAATTTCTCTTGGCCGCTTTTATCGATATATATTTTTTCCCAAAGTCCTAGTGTTATTACTTTCTGAGATATAGCCGATTACCTCCTTAGGTGGAAAACCCGGTACATAGTGGTTTTTTTATAAATATTAATATTTATTCAATTTATCTAATTTCATATTATTCTTACTTTTATATAAGTTTTTATCTTATTATTATACTTTTATTTTAATAAGCTACCTGTAGTAACGCCGTTTTACTTTCATTTCAACACTTGTCTTTCTTTTGTATGCAAATTAAGGTGACCCTAATTAAGGCCGATTCGGAGTGTGTAGGTCTGAAACACGGAATTCTTAAAAACTATCATTGCGATTTACCAGAAATTAACAATGCAATCTTTAAGTTGTTCACCCTGCTTAAAGGGTCCTGTCATTGCAGATTTACATTTTATTGCTCTCTCGCATTAAATTTCCAAGTTTCGTGAATCGTACCAACCAATATTATGAACTTTTCTTACAATTTTAAAATTTATTCTGTGTCCGCGGATGCCATCAAGAAAGCTGTTATTATATTTGAAAGGTACTAGCAAGAAAATATTCCCCCTAATAAAAAGTTTTGTAATATTTTTGTTTAATTTTAGTATATAATGTTCCTTTAATCGTAACCTGTTAATTTTTCACATATATTTTTTAAAAACCTGCCAATAACAACAAAGGCTCATCAGGCAATTATCTGCAACTCCCCTTATCAAAAGAGAGAGGAGTAAATAAATTAGAATAATAATTATTTATAAATTGATTGGGAGCTTCAGTCCCAAAGGAGCTAAAGTGGATAGCGCGGTAGGCATATGCTATTTAATATAATTGAATGACGCGTAGGGTGGCAAACTCGATAACGGGATTAGTGTCAAATCAAATCGCATTAAACGGACTCGCAATCTGGTCGCAATGTTGCATCGCATTGTGTAGCCAATGCTGATGGGAAAGAATTAAAACTGGGGAATGGGAAAAATAATTTACCACATCCCGGATGTAAAAATCTTTCAAGGCAACATTTGGAGTATTGCTAAAAAACGAATTTTTCGAAGAGTAATGATGTCTTTTTATTTTTATAAATTCCTCACGTCCACTTCTGTCCCCTCTCCCAACGTCGTCGTACTGTAACAGACTATGTAAGTAGTCAGAAAATGGTAGACTCTAGTATGTAAAATCCTTTTGGTCTAGCAACAGCAGACTTATACAGTTTGTACAATAAATAAAAATAAATAAATACATTTTTATTTTAGGAGACCAACGTTTATATTGGTATAGAAAAAGTCAATTTCAGCCACAGGCAATTGTGGAAAAACGACTATTTAAATTTATAAGTATAAAATATATATACTTACTAAATAAAGAGCGGAATATATGCAAAGTGCATATACAGTGACCGGCAAAGAGTTCGCAACATATCGAAAAAAAAAAATTATTAGCGGAATATCGAAAAATCTTTTCTGGGGGATCAGATGTGCATGTCCCATAACCTTAAAATCGATTTTGGCATACGTCACGTGACCACTGGTATGGCGGGAAAGTTGAAGAAACGACCGAAGTTTATCTGCGAAATTGAAAATTTTATTTTACGGATATAAATAAAATTTGTTTTGGATTAATGAATTTAGGGATTTCTTAACATCACAGATTATTTCGATATAAAGAATATCGATAAGGTTATTAGAAATAAACTATTGCAACAGCTGGCATCCAAGTGTAAACGAATTTTTTGAATTATTGCTCCAAATTGTCGGAAAAACAAAAGAATATTTCTAGTTGTGTTCAACAGAAGTCAGTTTTACTTTAATGAAGCTATTAGAAAGTAAAAATATGGAAATTTTTAATTCGGTAAAAAAATATTTACAAAAGAATTCGATTTTATGTTTTTTTAAGTAGATATCCCAAACAATGTATGGAAGGTTCTAATGGAATTCTAAACAGCTTTTTTTTTCGAATTTTTTCGATATCTCATCAACTAATCTGATTTCTGATGATTTCATATTCGTTTTTTCAACTTTCCCGCCATACCAGTGGTCATGTGACGTATAAAAATCGATTTTAAGGTTATGGGATATGCACATGCGATCCCCCAGAAAAGATTTTTCGATATTCCGCTAATAAAATTTTTTCCCATATGTTGCGAACTCTTTGCCGGTCAATGTATATGCATTTTTTGCATATTTTGTCAATTCTATAATGAAATGCATATTTTTCCCAAATTATTATTTTATGAGCATATTTTTATGTTTTCGGCGTTATCAAAAAATTAAAAACGCCTGGTCATGAAAACTCGTATAGACTCATAGGTTTTATGTCCAGTCCGGCACTTGTTTCAGGGATGTTCCAATCTGAAGATAATTATATAATAATTAATATTTACATTTTGGTGATACGCAGGGTATTTATTGGGAATTTCCGGGGTTTGCAGGTATATTGTTGGGGATTATTTATTGTCATTTAATAATGCCTTATTATTACCTGTTTCCCGAACTGTATTTATATAAGGTTGTAATACGTACTTCTGTTATAGTTTGTCGAAAGATTTCAGTATTTTCAGTATGTAATTAGTGATTCCGAATTTGTGTTCAAAATGTCTAAAGTGACGAAAACGTCCCATTTCCCAGAGCTAGAGTTTAGCGGAGAATAATTCTTCTGTAAAGCTTGTGCAAAAATAATTGTTTGTGAAAAGAAGTTCCAAATCGATCAACATTTGAAAACACCGCTGCATAAAATTAAAGTTACAAAAAATGAAATCTGAGCCAGTTCAGCTGAGTGTAAAAAACACATTTCAAAATATGGGAGAAAAATCGAAATCGAATCGAAAAAAGGAAATTCTTCTAGAAAACTTATGCCAGGCATTGATCGAAGCAAACATACCCTTGAAAAAATTGCGAAATCCGTAATTTAGAGGATTCTTTTTTTTTTTTTTTTTTTTTTTTTTTTATGATAAGGCACAGCACTACAGGATAAATCCTTTATGGCGCTCTAGGAGCGGTGCGTGTGCGCAGGAAACGATTCACGTTGGTCTTGAATCTTTGGAGACTATACTCGTTGGGGAAGACGATCTCAGGAAGGTCGTTCCAGAGTGATGACGTTCTCCAGATGAAAGAATTTTGAAACAGTGTCGTTCGACGGACACTAAGCTGAACCACGTACTGGTGGGCTGCAGTGGCTCGTCGTGTACTTCTACCATGCACCGCTCTGGGTGGTATTAAGCGGGCAACCTCAGTTGAACACTTGCCATGAAAATATTTGTAAAATAGGCTCAAGTCGCCAACCTGCCTTCGATGTTCAAGGCTTTCCAGGTTGTTTGTCAGACTATGGTCACCGATCAAGCGAATGGCTCTTCTTTGAATGGAATCTAGCAATCTCAGGATATGTTTAGGAGTAGAGCCCCAAATATGCGAACAGTACTCCAGTGATGGTCGAATTTGGGCTTTATAGAGCATCAAAGTTGTGGTGTATAGAGGTTCTTTGTTCGGAAAAGTACTCCAAGCTTCTGCGAGGCTGCCTTAGCAATGGCCGCAACGTGGCCATGCCAAGACATATGACTATCCAGATTTACGCCCAATAAATGAATTGATGAAACCAAGGGAATTGAGTGTCCCGCCATAACTATATCCGGTTCTTCAACATTAACTTTTTTAGAAAAAACTGCCGCCTGGGTCTTTTTAGCGTTAAATTCTACTTGGTTACTGTCACCCCAAGACAAAATTTCTTCCAGGTCTTTGTTGAGATGTGAGACCTCTTGCTGCCTATAGAGATGTGCATTAGCAGCCGATGTCCGAGCATCCAAAGTAAAAGTTGAAACAAGTGTGCTGTCATCAGCGAAGCTATATATAGGATTTTTAGTTTTTTCCAAAAGATCGTTAATGTATAGTAAGAAAAGGGTGGGCGACAATATAGAACCTTGAGGGACTCCGGCGTTGATGTTAAATGTGTCTGAAAGAAATCCGTCCATCGCCACTCGCAGAGAACGGTCTTTAAGAAAGCTCGACAGCCATGAACAAAATTGAACCGGCATTCCGTATGCTCTCACTTTAGTTAGGAGCCCCTCATGCCATACTCGGTCAAAAGCCTTGGAAATGTCCAGTGCTACCGCCCGGGACTCCCCATGGTGTTCTATTGCGTTGTTCCAAACATGAGTAACATAAGCGAGAAGGTCTCCTGTTGATCTAGACTTACGGAATCCATACTGGCGGTCACTAATAATGTTGAAGCCTTCCAGGTATTTTAGTAATTTTTCGTTGATAGCCTTCTCCATAACTTTTGATATAACCGAGAGCAATGCGACTGGACGATAGTTGTTTGGCAAGGTCTTCTTGCCTTTTTTGGGTATGGGCTGGACTCTCGCAGTTTTCCAGCATGAAGGAAATATTCCTTTTTTGTAGGATCAGTTGCAAAAACATTGTCAACAAACCATTCCTGACGAATCCACGCTTAGAAAGAAAAGTTTCCATTCAGTATACGAATTATTGTTAATGAAAGCACATATGCTTGTGGCGGATATATCGCACATCTTATGATTGGAGCACTTCAAGAAGATAAAGCAACAAACCCATATTTAATAGCTTCTAAGCAGCTAGACAAAACTAATAATGTGACCGTAACCCGATTTATTCAGCAGTCCCTATCGAGCTTTTTCTTACCAAATCCAGTCTCAGATGAGAAGTTTTTAGTGCTTGTGTCTGATGCAGCACCGTATATGGTAAAAGTAGGCCAAAACTTAAGAATCTTTGACCCCAATATGGAACATGTAACTTGTCCTTTACATGGAATAAACCGAGTCGCGAAACCTTCAGAACTGAATATCCTTTAGTAAATAAATTAATTTCAAATATAAAAAAAGTGTTTCTAAAAGCCCCTCTAAGAGTGGAGATGTATAAGGAGTTAGTTTACCTCCAGAACCTGTAATTACCCGGTGGAGAACATGGATTAAGGCCGCAATATTCTACGCAGAACATTTCGAAGCCATTATAAAACTAATTTTGGATTTAGATGACGATTCGAAGTGTGTTGTGCAAAGTAAAGAGTTGTTAAAAGTGCAAGTGTAGTTAAAGATCTTGTTTTTATTAAGGTTAATTTCAGTTTCATAGGGGACATAATATGCTCGTTGTTAGAGAGTAGAAATTTAAGTTTAAAGAGACTCAATTTTTTTTAAATAATTTTTTCTTTAGAACCCAGTGTCTTTAAGAAAAACTATTAAGATTATTTTTTACGTACATATTCTAAAATGTATAAACTCGGCAAAGTGAGCAGTTTAAGTGTTTTAAATAGCCTCCAGCATGAATGACGACAAGACACTCCCATCATACTTCTTAAAGCTTTCTTTTGGATTGAAACACTCTATTTATATTCGGTCGAGAGGAACCCCAAAATAAAATTCCACTTTTCACTCGAGAAACAAATTGGGCATGGTAATAAGACAAGAGAATATTCCTGCCGACCACACCGCGCAGGCGGTAGAGAACATAACATACCGGAGAATTTTTAGAACTAGAAGTTCAGTGCAGTGAAAGCTCCACGATAGGGCATTGTCAATATGTATACCTAGTACTTTTTGTTTGAACAACCTGTGCAATCGATCCACCATTCGCCCGGACAAGAAGACTCTCATTAATAGTTGACCGGCACGGAGTGAAGCTGGTAAACACGGTTTTGATTGTATTCAAACATAACCCATTGCCGGCAACCCATGTGTTGAATCTTGCAAGCATATCACGTAATTATGTAATGGATCTCTCGGCGGTACTGCTACATCTCAGATAAGAATTATGATCAGCGAACATAACAAGTTCTCTTTCATTATGAGTCAAGTTTGGGAGATCATTCGCAAAAATTAGGAATAACAGAGGGCCCAGGATGGATCCCTGCGGAACACCAATGCACACATTTCGTTTATTAGATTTAATACCCCCAACATTCGCACCGAGCAAGACGTGATTAACAAGGTCAAAGGCCTCACCGAGGTTCATAAAAAGGCCCAAGCATTTCTTAATAATATTAAGTGCACCATACAGCTCACCAACAAAGCTCAAGATCGCCGAAGTTACACTCTTTCCTTTGCGAAAACCGTGTTGACATTCTGTCATAATATTAAAAGTAGATAGGAACATCGAAATTTGGTTAAAAACTATTCGCTCCAGAATTTTTGATACTGAGCTTACAGCGAATTCCATTGGTAGAAAAAGTGCGGCACCGGTATGCCTTTGAAACTGCACCAGCGCACAAAAAGTGTTGCACTATTTGAGTACCAATGGTTTTCAGATTAGACCTTGAATACATTTTTCCAACAAAGTTGATGATAATACTCCTCAATCCTCATAAATTTTACTTACCACTGGACAAGACTTGAGACAAAATAGTTTATTAAAGATCGAAAAAATTAAAACACTGTATTTTTTGACATTTTCATCCAGTTTCGGTGCAGCACGGTCTCCAAGAGCACGTGTGGAACTGATTGCACCGGTTTCCTAATGGTTTACAAATACTTGCACTGAAATGTCAAATGGTTTTTAAATTTTGCACTCGTGCCGCACTTTTTTTATTAATGGAATTCGCTATTAGTAGAGAAATTGGACGATAATTATCTAATCTGTCTTTTTCTCCTTTCTTATAAAACGGAATAAGTCGAGCATTCTTAAAGATGTCAGAAAAAATTGCATGCTCCAATGACATATTTATTAGATAGGTCAATGGACTCAATTATATTCACCAATGGATTTCAATACATTCACCGAAATATCATCAATGCCAACATAGCTAGATGTTTTTAATGATTTTATGACGTCATTTACATCATATTCCAAGACAGGTCTGAAAAACATCGTTCCAACGTTTTCTCGATATTTAAAATTATATTCACTCATTTGTCGCTTCATATCATCAGTAATTAAACATTGTGGAGCCTCCACAAAATACTTATTGAAAGCATTAGCCATTTCATTCAGATTACTTATCCGGTCGCCATTCACGTGGAGACTTTCAATATTATTTCTAATCTCTCCTCGAACTAAAGTATTTTTGATTATGCCCCATACATAAGCTATCAATAATAGGTAAATTAAAACTAAAAAATGAGTTAAACATTTTATAACGTAGTTTTCATATAACACCATAACCGGATAACTAACTAATCAGATAGGTGTACGCGTTGGTTACCAAGGCAGCCCCAAACTGCCAAGTCATGGCAGCGAATTGAAAGCTAATAATTAATTAGTTAGTTCGACGATGAAGCTTATTGTATTTTCACGCAATAATATCAATCCAATATTCGTCCTTTAAAATGATATTATTTGATCAATATACACAACATAATTTACCTATATTACTTCACTGTTTTTTTCCTTTTTTTTGCTCCACCTAAACCAATGAACTCCCTCTATAAAATAAATCTCTTAACGATAAATTTTCAACATCAGTATCTCACGCAGTGCATCCATACCTAGGGGATGTTAATAACATCCATAATGAATTGGGCTGGATTGGACTGTGATAAACATTGCTGGCGGTATTGGAAGCCGTATCTCATCATGTAACGGGCGTCAGATGTTCTCTCTCATAGGTACCCTCAGAAATATACGGTGTACGGTCATAAATTTACGATAATAACGGATTAGTGAGACTGGCCTGATAATTGTAATTCTGTTATCTAGTTTCAACGTTTTCATCGTATAGAGATTTATTTTTGATAAAGACAACTTAATTTTTTAGAGCTATTTATTAACGGATAGGTTTCAAAAAGGTTCATGACTGTCCAAGTATTGATGTATTTTATTATTTTCTTATATATTGCAGGGATAGGCATCAAACGATAAGCCACATTGCCGATTTATTATTAAGACCAATTTGATAGGTCAATTTTGGTTATGAATTTGAGCTCCTTTTACAAGTCTTGATTCCACCCGGACCGGTACAAGGTAGAAACACACGCTTTGTAGGACCAACATTCCTGCATCTGTAAAATGACATCTCACTCTGGAATTCCTGACGTCTTTAGCATATTCATTATTTGCCTTCATCATTACACCATGATTTTCAAATTTAAAACTGTAATTTAAGAAAAGGAACATTCTAATATTGGTTTCGCAACTGGAAGTAACGACGCCTATGCTGTTGTATATTTGTACGTATACGTACAGTACGTACATAATGCTATGATCCAACCAAATGTGTGTTACTGGCCTGTTCTTAGACTAATCTCCCGCATTTAAGTTATTAATTAATTTTGGATGAAGAATCAAAATTATTTAGGTTTTAATTGCCAGAAACATCTAATTTAAATTCAATGCAGACGTATAAATCATTACACTAGCCATCGATCACTGGAGCCGACTATCGTTTGTCGTCTACTGGTAATCGACATGCTCATCAACATACTGCGTGTGTATAAAGTCTGGAATCGGCTTAATAACCTCACAATTTATTGGCCCGATACAAACAAAATTTGGCTCAGTTATGTAAGAGGATCTTATGCACCGAATGACGATATTGGCGTTGTTGCCAGCTATTTAGTTTATGGAAATCAGACGAATTTTAGAGTTTTATATGTAATACCTTGTATATTTTGTCATTTATAGATTCTACGTTACATTTGTTACACTTTAACATACTTTGTTCCTAATATCAGTAGTTTTCGAAATAACGACGTGTTTTGAAAATTATCAACAAATTGTGTTTTATTTATTATAAAACACCAGTTCACTTTTGATGTATGTACAAGTCATGAAAGCTGTCATTTTTATATGCAAAAATGTCCTTAACTGAAAGTGAAAGAATTATAATTCTTAAGATATAGTGATATTTAATGACACATTTCCAAACCGAAATCGAATTTCAAAAGCCACTTTTTAGTGTCGATCACTTAAAGGCTTTATTTTACTGAAGATCATAATTGGCCGATAGACATTTTCGTTTAAAAATGTAAAAAGTAAGAATGTATCGCTTAGTCGCCTCTATAAAAATAAGTTAACATTCCACTTGAAATGCTGACCTCATAAGTTAAGGCTAATAAATCTCGCTTTTTGTGAATTTTCAATAACGGCCATATATCAACCCTACTTTTAATCAATCACCGGAAGGTGGAAGCGAGGTTTGAAAACTCTCAGAAAAGCCCTTTCAAAGGTGGTCAAGCGAGTGGCAGTTATGAATGGCAAATGCCCCGTTCCAGGTCTCCGCTTTACCGATAAAATTCTAATTATTTCCAAACAAAAATATTGTTATAATGTTTAATAGAAACTCAATGATAAATTAAAACAATTACAGGTAATTCTGACAAAACCCAAGGACTGTACAGGGTGTCCTACTAAGGTCGGCACGGTACGATGTTATCGAAGCCATAAGCCTTAAGACTTTTATTATAATATGCTATTATACACTCAGCGAAAAGTATTTAACTCTTTATAAGAATTCTCATGACCTTTATATACACTGATCAAAACGAAAAAGGAGCCACTTTTTTCGTAGTTTTGAACAAATTCTTTTTATGATTATAATGTCATGTATTGCTTTTTTATTGCATACAAGAAAAACAAAGATAAGAACTACTTTTTTTCTTTCATTTATAAAAACTATATGTATATGTCTCTACTGGGTGGACATTCATTTTTAGTTTCTACTTAATGCAATAAACAATTTATAATAAATTAAGTTAGTGGCTCCTTTTTCGTTTTGATCAGTGTATTATCATTTAATACGATTTGGGAGAGCAGCACCTGCTGATAGCCTTTATACACCAGAGACTGCTAAGACGGGTATATAACGATAATAGGACTGCTTTATATCAGTAATATGGCATTGATTTCTAGTACCTATTAGCACGTTTAATTGCCATTAAGAATTGTTTATTAGGCACTATAAAACGTGCCTCTACCAGGTATTTTATAACCGTTAAAATTAGTTTTATATTCTTTATAAAACGTTATTATATTGGGCATGCGCCTTTGCAGCTGTAGATATAATTCAGTTTTATAAAAATGAAAGATGTGTTCATTTGGACTTGTTCAATTTTATTAGAAACAATATATTTACAAAACAATTTACGAACACTAAACTAATCTTGTCTTAATTTTAAAATGGTATGAACACCGACGTATATTTTTTAAAATTCCTATCTGCGCCAACTTAGTGGTAGGACAAGCATCAAAACTATGTGGACGCCATTGAAATCGGGCTTGGAGGAATGCTGCTAGGTGTAGTTTTGTTTCGCTTGGATCTGTTTTAAAATACAAGCCATCGGTTCTCTATCGCCTGATTATGGAAAAGCCCCGTCACTGATTAATGTCCTAAAATAAGATATATATATATAATAATTTAGCCCCTAATATGTTTAGCAATATTTTATTTGGGCTTCTATAATGCTAGCTATAACCCCGTTTTTATGGCGTAGAATAAAAAAATGTATTTACAATTGCAATTTTTGCAACATATTTTAAAATTAATTAAAAAATAATAGGGGTAAAATTAAAAAGCAGCTGTGATACTCTAGATGGGAATGATTTTAATTTAAAAGATCAAGGAATTGATGGCTCTTACTTAACATGTGATTTAAAAGATTGGGCTCTCGAATGCAAGTCACCCCAAGCTCATGTAACTAAATTATTAGGTGTACTTCGAAAACATAACATAAAGGTACCACAAGATGCAAGAACTTTAATGAATACTCAAAGAGATGTTAATACCATTAGTGTTCCAATGGTAGCAGATGTGAAGATTGACTTGGCCACCATAAAAGAGCAAATGCCGGACCTTACCAAAAAAGATGTAGGTTTGGATGATGAGCTAGGAAAGTCACTTCCATTTACAGATTTAGAGAATTTGGAAGCTTACAATGCTGAACTTCAAAAAAACGAGCTGGAGAGAAAAAAATTTGTAACTACTTTAACTTGTTTTTAAACGTTCATCTACCCTGACAAGAAAAAAAAATTGACATTTGATTTTAACCTTAACTTTTACTTTTTAATTCTTATGAGGAAGCACTTTAAACAAATTATATGTACAAAAATACATACAATACTTTCTTAATGTTAAATGCCAGTAAAAAACTCTGTGGTTTGATTTTTCTGCATGCCAGGATATTTTGAGTTTAATAAGAACATTTTACCTATTATAATCTAATATAAATTAAATCTAATTTTAACTGAAGTAACTCTTACTTTCAGTTAAAGTTTTTGAAATCGGTTGGGGGCCATGATGAAAAGGATTGGACCTATCGACTTTTAAAGTCCATAATGACTGACAGCGTAGCGGAGGCGTGCTCATGGACAGGGCGCAAAAACAATTATGAAATTAGACATTTAAAAATTGTTGATTTATTGTATAGTAAGTAGAACCCCCTAGCTACCAATTTATTTTATTCTTACCCTGTCAGTCAATAACGTAAAGTCAATATTATTTTCCTCCCAAAAAAGCTGATCATATTTTAATAATATTTCTTTATTTCAGGAGTGGTGAGCCAGAAAACTTCTTGTACGTTAAAGAACTTCGAAAACCATGTCGCCGAATGGCTTAGACATGCTCACACCCGGAAAGTTAGAAAGGACAAAAAGTAGAGTCAAAATTCTGATTTGTGATGTTTTGTACTGATTTGTGTCGTTTTGTTTAAAACTAATAGTATTCAAAGTTTATTTTTGAATTTATTTTTGTTCAATATAAAGCATTAATAATAAAAATTAACATTTAAATTTTTTAATTTTGCATTATTTATAACTTATAAAATAAATCTTTATAACTGACATTCACTGGAAATGGTATATAACTAGTGGAGAAGAGGGGAGATCGATATTTACATAATGCATCCATTCATGTTAAGAGGAGGATCTGAACTGGTCAAAAAGTTTTTATCAAATGATTTGAAGTTTTCTTTACTTTTTTTTATATATTTTATTAAAAGCTTTATACTCTTCGTTTGACTTATTCCTTTCGTATAGTAACTAAAAGACAAAGTTGTGAATAATATAACATCTAGGAAAACTAATTGATTAATTAAAGTTACTAATTTTTTAAATGTTATTAATCTTAAGTTTCCGGCAGTGTTAGTATGAATTTTGGCCACTATACAAATGGAAGCCCAGTGAAGAGCATAAAGAATTTTTGTAAAAAAGTAAAGACAAATAAAGAAAATGGCAAAAAATTTGCTAAAAACTATAAACTCTTAGGAAAGTTTGGATCTCAATGTTGCATAAACCTTTAAGGAAATCATCAGGGGAACATCAATTTTAAATGTTCCATGTATATTGAAATAGGCTGGTACTTTAATGTTTGGATTGAAATGTTTAGGCGCACGCATAAATTTACATTCCCTAAATAGTTGTCCACAATATTGCAGAAAGGTTTCACTACGCATTTCTACGGCGATTAGAACATCTCTTAGAGTATACCATTGAAACTTCTATGCAATATTTTATAATCGGCATACGGTGCGGACATTTCAACGTTTCAGAAATGTTGTGGCATACATAAAAAGAACGTTGCTTGCGAGGTTTAAAAGCGTGTTGAAATGTTTATTTACTTTCCGGAAACGTTGCTGTGCTGGCTGGGAAGCCTTATACCAAGACAAAAAAATTAGAGGTATTTTCTTTGTATAAATAATAGATTATTTCAGAAAAACTATTCAAAAGCAAGAACTTACCTTAAAAGGGTGTAATACCCGCACAATTCATTGCACATTATAATAATATATCCTTAATTTTGAGTACTTTTCCGAGAAATCATCCGCTCCGTACATGTCATAAGAGAGTCTAAAATACAACTGACTCGCTAAAACGCGAAACGCGATTATCATCGGCCATTTTGGACATGTTCCATAAGGGCATGATACTTAAAGGTACCAAAACATCTTATAAAGGCAATCATCATAATATGTACAATAAATAAAACGTTTTATATTCGGTATATGACTCATTATGTATAAAATCGTTTTTATTCCCAATAAGACTATATTTGATTAAATTGCATTCGTTATGATAATTTTGTTATAATGATTACTGCCGGGGTTTATACCCAGTACGTAACGTGGTAACAATTCTGTATACGGTTCTTTAGAAAACAATGTTATTTCAGTTAATATATTTGTTGCATATAAGTTATTAAAAATGGTATTACTGTTATGATATGATTTCTAGCAATCCTGTTTTATTACTCTATTTCGCTCTGTGTATTCAGTAGCGTAGCCAGCATTTTGGGGCGGAGAATTATGGTCCCAAGAAGTTGTTGTAGGAATAACGACCGTAAAATTAAAGAACCTAGCCTGATTATTAACCTCAATGTCAATATTGTCAATAAATGAAGGCTATTCATTTAAAACAAGGCGGTTTCCATTGTGCAAAAAAACTTACGTCGTGTCCTAAAAACATATGATTATCTGCCGGTTTAGTAGTATATTTCCCGAAAGACGCAGGAGACAGTAGAGGCAAGGCTCCAGCCTACGTTCGCGTACAAATACCGTCGACCGGCGATTCCGGCGACTACTACGGAAAGAGCGAGGCGTGAGAAAAATGATTTGAAAATGCGATTATGATGAAAAATAAATAATTGAATATTATTAAAGATTTGGAGGCAGTGAAATATATTTATTCATGAGTACTATTACAGACTACAGGATTTATATTAGAAAATATGTTTCAAAGCTGTATTAGTATTAATTTTATTACAAGCATATTTAAAAATGTGGTATTATTATTTTGTTTTGCAGCAGAAGGCAGAGAGGAGGCACTGCCTGCCCTGACGAGTCGCCACTGCTTACTTTGAATACCCGATATTAATTTTTTTCATATTTTTTCTTTGGTTCTATTAAATTAATAATTTGGGGAGACTAGAGCGGGTTGATACACTTAATATTTAAATTAAAACATCACAATAAGTTTAAGTTTCATATATTTGCTTTGTAGTGCCCCTCATAACCAACTAACTTGCGATTAATTATGCATAGATAAAATCAGGCAATTTCGGACATGGGACACTCAAGATTTTTTAAAAACTGTTAAGTGTATCAAACCTCCCATAGTGAAGGAGGCTTATACCTTGATACAAAATGTGATGAACTATGAAGTACTTTCCAAACGTTTATTACCACTACAATTACAAAATATTACGGAGTTACTAACTAATTAACATTGTCAAATTTTTTAAATCCTATATAGGAAGTCAATTTTTTTGTGGAGCTGGCAGTTCCACTCACACAATGTAAAGGCGGTAACTTAATAACATGTTCATTGGACATAATAAGAGATCGATCTTGTACGTCAGAATAAACAAAATGGTAACCAGGTTTCTTCCATCGCATAAAAATTCTCCGCTTATTGCTTCTAAAACTTTTCCGGCGTATTGTCTTACAATTTTTTTGGTCATAAATCGTACCAATACATAATCATTTACATTTACCAACCCTATTACAAATTTTTCTACTTCTTTTTCATTTTCTATTTGGTCTTCCATATCAGTTACTTTATCAGACGAGGATAGGTCTTCTTCAGAAACTAACCTAACATTACACAATAATTTCTATATTGAATAGTAGCTTAAACTCATCACTAGAACATGTAAATTCAATAAAGAGAGTAATCTCAACCAATATTTAATAAAACGCTTACATTTTACCTTAAATAAATATATAAATTTTACACCCAAATCAAGTTTTCAGCGATAAAATTTTTAACATCGCTTCAAACGATGCAAAACAATTATCAAATGTGCGGCCCATGAGGAAACATTCTATTGTAGGCAAATCTCTTAAGCAATCAACGTTTTTGGTGGCAAATTTGAAAACGTATCAAACCTCCCATGGTATCAACCCTCCCTAGTCTCCCCTAACTTGGGGCAATTTTCAAATTTAAGATAGTTAAGCAATAATTGGGGTGCTATTATTATATTTACCTATATCCTAGGCCTGTAAATAAAATGGGAATGTACAATTTATCAAGCTTTCATAAAAGTTAGGGACACGGCTTTTAAATAATGCGTTGCAAAGTTTTGGACCAATTAAATAAAACATCTCCCAGGACAAAGAAAAGAGCTAAATTTTGAAAGGAGTATAAATAATATTTCTGAAAGTGACTGGTACAAGTAGTACAATAGTTGTGAATTTTTTTTTATTAATCATTAAAAGTAATATAACTCTTTATAATAATTTCAGATTTTGGTACTTAAAGTATTACACATTTATATAAGTATTTGAAAGATGCGTATTATCAACAATTAAATTTTATATGAAAAATTCAAGCTATTCCGTTCACAGATTATTTTATGCTGCTTAAACATAATTTGTCATAAGTAATAATAAATGACGACATATTAACTGGCACCGGTAGGTTATCGCAGTGATTTAATGACTTACCGGAAGAGAGCTAATAATTGTTCCCCAGTATACTCTCGTTGTGGCTTATCTGATCGTTGGGATTACGGTGCCATTTCCCTGCTTCTCCAAAATTTATTTCGTTTCACCCTGAAACAACGGACCAATTAACGAGATATTTTTGGTAGATACCTAAAGGGTTTTATAGACCAAACGTTTGGAAATATTTGCAGTTCATTTTTATTGGAAAATCTCAATTTACTAACAATTTGTTATGAGTAACGGAATATAAATCAATCAACAAAAGAAAGTACCTAGGTTCGAGTATTTTAAAGTACTCTCGAAAGTACCAATCAATGAATCAGATAAAGAGGCCTTACTGAAGATTGCCGGCCACAAAATCCTCCAATGTCTGATTCCAAAAATAAGGACAAGAATAAAATGAATGAATA
The DNA here is from genome assembly GCA_963920685.1 of Polydrusus tereticollis. NCBI lineage: Eukaryota > Metazoa > Arthropoda > Insecta > Coleoptera > Curculionidae > Polydrusus > Polydrusus tereticollis. Next base: position 29,310,519 of record OY987327.1, read on the forward strand.
AATTACTTAATTATCGAACAATAAGTAAATCTGCAGTAATATTTGTAACTGAAAATGATGTAAGTAGTTTTAAAAGTAATATTATGTAAAACTGTTTATAATAAAACATTTACAGTACTAACAATTTGTTATTTTTTAATTTTGTACGTAAGTGCTTTTATAATACCATTTTCTGAGCTGTTAATTTAAAAAGAAATGTTATGCTATTAGAATTAAATGAGGTTTACAATTTGTAAGTTATTGACACGAAAATTTAGTTTCTGCTATAAACTAAATAGGACTATAATCTTGTTGAAATAGTTCGCTTAAAAAGATGACCGTAAGAATATATTTAATGTAAACGGATATAGAAGCAAGAACCTAATATACAATTGCTTATAGTAGATTTTTTTTCAAAAATAATACTATTTCAACAAAACTGTTTGTTTAATCTAAACCAATAACCTAAATTCTCGCCTTAATACTTCACGGATATTAAACCAACAAAATGAAAGTTTTTGAGCCAATAGTTTGGAACGGTTAATACAACATATAAAGAACTTTAAATCAAACAACTAAACACTTTCAATCAACGATGTCAAAGTGTTGAATCAAAAACCTAAAGTTTTCATTAAAATATTTCGAAAATGTTAATTCAATTAACTAAAATGTTTAAGTGAACAGTTAGTAAATGTTAAGCCAGCAAATCTCGTATTTCAAATAAACATTTTAAACATTTCGAATTAAACAGAATTTTAGTTTCTTTTAACTTCTTCGAGTTTCTTAATAGATATAGCGTTTAACTGTTAATTTAAGCAATAAAATGTAATATTTTTTATTGGCTTATTCAACTCCTAAACAACATTGCTTGTATTGAAAGTGCAAGAACTGTTGAATAAAACATTTATTGTTTGACTTAACAGTTTAGTTTTCTCGGTGTAAATAAACTATCGTAGGAGAGTGCAAAATTTTTCAAAGAAAGCCTCGGAAGGCAATATTCATTAACATGCAGGATTTGTTGCTTCTTTAATATCCATTAAATGTACTAAAACGGAAAAACAATTTGGTTTCCAAATTTATAAATGATTTTTGACGATTTCTGATAGTGTAGAATGTAGGAAAATTAGGTACGATTGTAACGCGGTACAAAATCTATTTAACACTGGTCATTTATAATCTATTAAATTTTAAATGCATAAATTTGGTAACGTGTTGGTCAGTCAAGTTTAAAATTTAGTAAAATAGAATCCGACGGTATAGTTAATGTGACCAACCGTCCTAATTTACCCAGGACGGGTTTAGGTTCTTTGGGTATTGTCCTGGAAGCCGATCTTGTCCTGATTTTTTAAAGGTTGTCCTGATTTTTCCCGATTTTAGACAGCCAACTTAAATAATTTGTTAAATGCTAAGGGTACCTATTGTATTTTTGACTATATTAACTGGAACTGAAGTACCTATTTCTTTAGAGTAAGTTCATCGATTTAACGCTTCTGTATTGAAAAATACTTATATACACTGTATAAAAGTAAACAATAATTGCGCAGTTTTATTAAGTTACTTTTATTTAAAATATCAAACATGCAAAATTCTATTATCGAGAGGTTTCGTTAACAGTTTTTTCATAAATATGTCCTATTTCAAAAAAAGTGATGGAACTCAAAAGTTTCGTTGATAAAAGAACTATTTTTTTAGCGGCCATTTTGTCTTGTTTTTAAGTTTTGGAAAGTGGGTCACCTTAGGTATAGTTGAGTCTCGTGCGATGATGCAGTGACATCAGAAAAGGAACATTTTTTTTTTGACACATACTTAAGTAAAAATTAATATTGTTTAATAATTTTTCAATAACTATACCTTTATGCCTAATATAAGTATAATATTATGTAAGCAGTACAAGCTGTGAACAGCCAAAAAGTGTGTTTTTCCACCAGGACAACGCATTGGTTCATTCAATTTGGGTGCAACGATGAAGCCATTGAGTCGGTCACCATCTAGTTCGAGGGCATTGAAAAAAAAAACACTTTAGAGTTTAGAGAGACAAATAGTGAATCTGGAGAAACTTTAAGTATGAATTGTGTGTTAAACTTCGATTGAATTGTACACAGTAAAAAATATGAAGCGGGTAAAAGTCATTTCAAAGTGGTAAAAATTGTGAGTGTATATTTTTACACTCTTGCAAATATTATGTACCACTATTTAACACCCAAATAAACTGTTAGAACGGTTGAATTTTAAGCGGGTAGTTATTATTATAGTTGAGTGCTTATACATTCCCACGGGTGATAAACATGTTTGTGTTACAATAAAAGAAACTTTATAGGTGTAAATAGTATTTGCGAAATTAAATTTACACTTTCTGAGTGTATATTTAAAGAATTGTACATATTTAGTGTTAATCGCGATCTAGAAGCACAAAGTAGTTCCACGAATTCACTTTCCTCCAGACAGCGAGACGACCGCCAATTCAGCGACGCGCCATTTCAGTGTTTGTAGTTCGTGGTGCGACGTAGTTCTTGCCGCTCTTGTTCTATATGCTCACTGTGCTCTATATCTACCTAACCCTCAGTGCTAATAAACATGTATATTTTTAAATTAAGATATAAAAATTAAAGCAAATAATGTAAAGTTGAAGACACTGCTTTCTATGCAGATATTGTTGGACTAGGTAAGATATCTCAAGAGTTTTATGTTAATGAAGCAAAATTCATTAAATACGGTTTCATATATAAACCATCATTTTTTATTTGTACGTGTGTTGAACAAAACAAACCAGAGTTTCAAGAAATTTTGGAAATATTTTAATTTGACGAAATCCCTTTTTTTGTTGTCAAATTATGGAAAACTATAGATACTCTTTTGTGAAAATTTAAATGCATAGTCCTTTAGTCCGTCCTTTAACTGACATAAATGTTTTAAATGTTCAGTTGATATCTTATCGAGAACCGTATGAGGTTAAGCAGGCTCAGGGCTCTAAAGAATTTTATATAGTGCCTAAACATATTTTGTGTATTAATATGTCTACTATTAGTTTAAGTACAAACAGAATAGTAGCTATACGTTTTTACAAACTGCACCCAAGTACTAGCAAAAGCTCTTGTAGCTTTTTGCTATTAATTTTTCTAATAGGTACTTAAAATATATAACCATTATCCTCCTCAGTGTTTTTTTCTTTTTTAATATTTGCAATGCTGATTTTGTTTAATGTGATATTTCCTAAGACAACAATATCTAGTTCCTATAGACTAGTAAACTAATGAGGAGTATAAAGTATAATATTACTAAAGTGTAAAATAGGATAAATCAGGGCCACTGATTAATTATTTAAAATATTTCTACGTATGCTGACTTGTTTTTATTTTCATAACTTTGCTAAAATTGAAATATGCATATGCTTAGTTTTTTCTTTTGCTAGAATTGTTGCTATATTTTTTAAAATATAAATGAAACATTTTCAAATTATTTGCATTATTTTTACACCCTATTAGTTAAGTTTTACTTTCTTGGGTGTATTGGATATACACGCTAATAACTTATTTTTACACTCTATTAAGATATTTTTACTCGGCGTTGAGTTAGTTTTACACTTTCTTAAATTACATTTTACACTCTTGGGTGTACTAAAAATATTTTTTTTTACACTACATTAGAGTAGTTTTACACTATAATGAGTTACTTTTACACTCTTAAGTGTGTTAACAGTGTATTAGTTTTACACCCTACTGAGTAACTTTTACCCTCTAGTGCATATTAGAATGGCGAAAAATTTACTCTCACTGATATTGCCTATTGGTGACATCTAGGGGACGGACGGGCAAAACGGATAGGGCGGGCAAAAAGAATATTGCGTCGTATGAGACGGCTACGTGTGCGAGGGAGATAAAAAGAGTAACAGGTCCTTTTGAAGGCCTTGAACGATACGCATCAGTTTCCCGCTAGCCGCCGTGGTGTTTATATCGAAGAGTAAGATCGAAAAACCGATTGTGCCAAATAGAGATCCAAAAATCACGGTAAGTTATTTAGTTATTATTATGTTATTAATAATGGTGAATGTTGTGAACTTATTTTGTGACAAAGATAATTAAATTGGGCAACAACTGTAGCAACAGGTTTTTAATAATACTATATGTTCGTATTTTGCAGCGTGATTTAACCTTTTAGTACTGGACGGGCAAAACGGAGCCGGGCAAAATGAATAGTATCCATTTTGCCCGCCTCGATATTTTACTTTCTGTTTTTATTAACTTTCAAGTTTTTTATTTTTCAGATGGTGTATAACTATAAGAGAAAGACTGACAGAGCCAAATGGTCCGAAGATAATTTAAGGCGTGCCATTTTAGAAGCAAACAGAACCAATATTTTAAATGGAAGTCGAATGTATGGCATTCCCTACGCAACCTTACACAGACATGTAAAATCAGGCTGTACAGAAAAAAAGTTGGGTAGGTTTTCAACTGTTTTTACCCCAGAAGAAGAAACCGAATTGCTAAATTATGTGCACAAAATGGACTCTATTTTTTATGGTCTTACGCGGGTAGAATTTCTTAAACTAGCTGGAGAGTTTGCTAGAAAAAAAGGAAAAGGGGAACGCTTTAAAGAAAATGTGGCTGGAAAAGGTTGGTTTAAAAACTTTAAACTTAGACATGAACAGTTGGCACTAAGAGTCCCAGAACCAACATCAGTTGCCAGAGCCAAAGGTTTTAACCGTGAAGCTGTTACCAGATTTTATGATTTGTTGGAAACAATTATGGAAAAACACAATATTGTTCCTGAGATGATTTTCAACATGGATGAAACTGGGATTAGAACAACATCCACGAAGCCTCCAAAGATTTTGTGTAAGTCAGGGAAAAAACAAGTGGGAATAATTTCTAGTAATGAAAGAGGCGTCCTAACAACGGTTGTCTGTTGCTGCAGCGTTACAGGTTCGTTTATTCCGCCATTTTTCATCTTCAAGAGAAAAAGATTTGATCAACGATTATTAGATGATGCTCCGCCAGGCTCTGAAGCAACGATCACCGACAGCGGATGGATCAACGCCGAAAAATTCTTAAATTGGCTCAAGACCTTTATACAAAAAGTACGTCCCACTGAAGAGAGAAAAGCTTTGTTGATTCTTGATAACCACGAGTCACACAAAAGCTATGCTGCTCTTGATTTTGCTTCAAAAAATCATGTCATATTTCTATCAATTCCACCTCACACATCCCATCGGTTACAGCCTCTGGATGTGTCTGTATACGGTCCAATAAAGAGGTTCTTTGAAATCGAAATTAATGTTTTCCAAAAAGAATATCCAGGACGTGTAATTAACCAATTTGATGTGGCTAAACTCTTTTCTGCGGCTTACCTAAAAGGAGCAGCTCCAGCTAATGCAATAAGTGGTTTCCGATCAAGTGGCATATATCCATTCAATAGACATGCAATAAGCGATGAGCATTTTGCTCCATCTGAAGTTTATGAAGCTAGAGCTGAAGAGAGGCCAAATTCACCAAATGAAGAAGATCAACTTTTAATAGAGCCTGAAGAGCCAAATGTTGATGATGCAAACAAGTCAGATATTGACATTTTAAAAGACATTCGACCCATTCCAAAGCAAGTGAATAAACGAAATCTTAGAGGTCGAAAAACACAGAAGGCAGAAATCCTTACAAGTACCCCAGTGAAAGAGGAACAACGTCAAAAATTTGAAGCTGCTTCAGCGAAGAGAAAAGTGTTCTTTAAAGATACTTGTATCGCAAGTCCATCACGTTTAAAAAAAAAAAACGGCGTACCCACAACCAAAAGTTACAAAAAACCGCAAGAAATTGAAAGTAGAGACTATTATTGCACGGTGTGCTCAGAGAAATATGTAAGTCCACCTCCAGAAGACTGGATACAATGCTCCACATGCCAGGAATGGACTCATGAACGTTGTTCCTCTTATTCTGGATATGGTTTATACTTTTGTGATTTGTGCGATGACTAACTTTTGATTTTGTTTAAGTATTCTTTTTGCCCGCTCAAGGAATTCGTTTTGCCCGCCATAGTAGGGCACAATGGATAAAAAACATTTGTTCTAAGTTTTTTTTATATAGAGAAAGGATTGTTACTTTTCTTGTTTTTTAATTTTTTTTAATAAAAAGTATGAGTTATTAATTAAAGTTTTTGATATTTGGAACTAAACATTTTGTGACAAGCTTAGCATTTATTTTTTTGAAGCTTACCATATCCATTTTGCCCGTCCGTCCCCTACACTTAAAGTGCAGGACCTATATTATACACCACTCTGAGTGTGTCTTGAGTGTAAAATTATACACTCAATTTTTTACTGTGTAATAATGTATTAATAACCGATATAAATAATTTTAGAATATCTGGGTATCTTAAGTAGGTTAGTAAGGTACCAATATATTTGACGTCTGAAGTCTTTAATAAAATAAAGCTTCTTTCTTCTTCTTTTATCAATTTATTAAGCCTTGTTCTCACTATGCATCTTTTTCATGAATCTCGGAAAGTTGCGTGCATTTTTGGTGTTCAAACTATGAAATACGTCAAAAAATGAAGCGTGAATCAAAATGCGCGAAAATAGAACATGCTCTATTTTTATCAAAAAGTTGCATGCATCCTGGGGAATTTTTTAGTGACATTTTGATTAGCAACCGTTTTTTTATGTTGTCAACCTGTCGATCAGCTGTGAATGTTAGGTTATGACATTAAGGTCATCACTGTTTAACTTTTTTTGTGAATACTTTTTTAAAGTAGTCTTTGTAGTCAAACAATGTGTGATACAGGTGTATGTGACAGGGACGCAACTACTGTTCTTATCATGGCGTACGAAACATTTCCCAATCTATATGTAACAACAATGACGATAAAGCAAAGTAGTAGCCTGCCCATGCTATCGTCCTCTTATAAACAGTGAGTTGTAGGCTCGGTTCAAAATTACGTATATGAATGAGGTGCGTAGTCTATCTTTGCTTTATCGTCATTGTGTAACAACGAACCAGGACTACAAATTAAAAAATAAACGTATGGATTCCATATCCAATGTAAAGACAATTTTATTTGATAGTGGGGTGTACGTCTCTGTTGAAGAGATTAATAAAAAAATACACTCTTTAAGAACCCAATTTTTTAAAGAAGGAATGAAGGAAAAAAGTAAACAAAGCAGTTAAATCTAGTGGTATTTCGATTTTATGTCTAGTGATTTTTTTATGTTGGCTAAAATCAACATTTCCCCTAAAAAAAAAATGCATAGTGTGAATACCCTCTACAACTCCATGCTTCAAAAAAAGTTGCACGTAAAAAGTTGCATCAGTTTGATGCATAGTGAGATCTTGGCTTTACATGCATTTTAAGTTTTACCTCACTCTTCACTGTATATTAAATATTATGATGTATGCTCTATCATCCGGTCGCAAGATGAAAAGTTTCTTGAGAACAACCTTCTGTCGACCCTTCTTTAAACCGTGCTGTCGCGATCGTCGGCAAGATTATTGAATTAGCAATGAGCAGGAAGTGGCCGCCTTTGTCTTGGGAGTGGCGGTGTCGGACAGTTACCATTCGCCAGTTAGGCCCGTCCACCATTCTAAACACATGCAGCATCATGGCTGCAGTTATATAAGAATGTTAAGCGCGCTATATTATTTCCTTACTTATCTGGGTCTGTGCTATTTTAAGAGTTGTATATTATTTATGACAACTTGACGAGAAAGTAGGTAAACAATTTATTAATGATTTATTATAACGTTTCATAACTAGCTCATTAGAGAGTTGGTTTGTTGACAAGAATAAATATTATTAAAAAAAATTACCTAGCGTATTTTAAAGTAAGTGGTATTTCGATTATCGGTTTCGGTATAATAACCGTAAAGGGTATCGGTATTAAGATACGTAAGTAATAAAAAAAATTGTCACATATCGGCATGGGTTCCCTAATAGGGGCGGGGGGCAACATCTTTTAAAAAATGACTTATTGTACTCCTATGATACAATTACTTAAACAATGTTTTTAAATTAATTATATATGACATAGGGTAAGGTAGCCTTATTTGGACCTTTTTTCAAATATTATCTTTTTTTTACGTATTAATACATATGTGGGACTTTTGTTAAAAAAATAATTTAATACGTTGTTTTTATTTAAAACCTCTAAAAGTAAAAGACCTACTAGGTACTTCCTAATATTTTATTTTTACAAAAATCTAAATTATTGCGAAAGTTCATTTTAGGATACCAGGACCCTTATTTGGGCCGCCTGTGTCCTAAATTGGACCGACTTTAAAAAATAAATGTCTTTAACATCGGCGCATTAAAGAAAAAAAAAAACTGAATGAAGTAAGTATCTATGTGAGTAATATAAGTGTGTTTAATTTTTACAGTTTGAACAATAATATATTTTTTCCTCAAACGTATAAGTGATAACTTATGTGACGTTTCTCAATGACATTAAATGTCATTTATATGACTAGGAGTATAAGTAGGTATATACTCCTAGGCGTATAAATACATTATAGTAGGTAAGTACTATAAATTTTTATTTTTTTCGTTTTATTTATTGTCTTTTAGCTTTGAGCATTGCTCATTTAGCCACGAAATTTAAATTTATTTTAATTTATCAGTTTTAATAAACGAACATTCATATCAAATTTAACACGGACCTTATCATTGAATAATGAGCCCACAAACTAGAACTCTTCATTTTCAGTGCCATTTCGTTAAAATATGCCAATAAAACGTTCTCGCAGAGTATTGCATTACTTTTTTTCTAGTGCACCATTTATGAACTTGACAAAGGCAGCTTCATATACTGCACCAGATTTCGTCGGCAGCAAGTTTTGAATAGCTATTCTAGCCTCTACTACCTCGGGAGGATCATCAGGCACTTCTAAACTCATTTTCTGTAGATTTATTCGGTCTCAACTGATGCGACACCGAATTTAAAATATTTGTTTTGATAGATGCCAAACAAGTACGTATCCATGATAACGATACCCAAAAGGGAATATACAGTGAAATAAGTTGAAAATCAATCTTGTTATCTTCATTAAAAAATTCGTTTTCTTTTATTGTTTTATCTTGAATAATATGATGCACGTTTGAAGAAAAAATAGTATCTAAATGATATTCGGAGAATGAGATACCTACTATATGTGCTGAGCGTGGAAAGTTTGTCTGACGAACGTAGTTTCTCCTAATATTATCCTAATATTATCCTAATATCATAATGTACTAAGTATTAGATTTAGGTGAAACATTAGCACATTTTGTGTGAGACCAAACTTTACATTTCTTCAACCAATCCAGTTTCGCATATTTCACAATACCAGTTGTCAGATTTAGATTTAACCGGTCCTTTTCTAAACTTGCAATTTCTGATAATTTTAAATTTTTCTCGAAAGATTTTACTTTGAATATTTCAGATTTTGCTTCCAGTGCTTTTGTGTATGGTCAACTGGTCAGTTCTATGGCATCTTGAGTACGAGACACTATTGAGGATTTCATTGTTTTTGTTGGTAACGGTGAAATATCGTTAACTGAAACGGTGAAAGAAGTTGATGCCACGATCTTATTTTTTGAACTAATTTGAGCCAAAGGGATATTGTCTCCGGAAGAGGATTCTTCTGCTTGGGGTTCTATATTATCGTCTAAGGGACTACTTAGTAATATCGAAGCGGCAAAATTAGTTTCTTTAAATATATTTGGATCGTTTGGCCAAATACCTAAAGCACGAAATGCATTTTGGGCATTCCTTACAGTAGCGGAGAGACCATTAGCTTCACCCATAGGCATCGTAACTATAGATCCGACACGCCATTCATAAATGCTATAAAGTTGTGATACCAAAATCGTTTGGTGGTGAGACGCTATGAGGAGCTAGGTGGGGCCGAGAAAGGGGATTACGCTGACTTTACATATGCATGCGACAAAACTCCAGGAAGTGAGTGTATATCAAAAACCTTTTTCTTTTCGATAAACAAATAAATGCACTTTTTTTGCAAAACATTAGAAAATTTACAATTTTACGCCCACGTTTTATCATTTGCCCCATATCTTATAGGTAAACGTAAACACTTTAACTTTATCATATACCTAGCATGAAACTGTTTTAAAAGAGAGGCAAATGTGAACAATTCATTTTTATAATGGCTTGCAAGGCGTATTTTGTATATTTTGCGTCTGTTTATAATTATTGCCACTAGGATTAAGACTTTTCTAAACAAACAAATTAATAAAACATTGGTAAAGTACAACTTTATTCAAAACTACTAAAGAATAATTTTTAAATATATCTACATACACTTCCCGTTAACTGATAAATTGTTTTTCAATTTATTTCGTTTATATCGGAATTTGATAAGCTTGCTGCAATCGTTCCAAAGCTAATTGTTGTAATGTCCTTATCAATAATTTCAGACTAAAAAGAATTTTCATTAAACATCTTAAGTCCATTAACGACTATGTCATCATCAGTGTCATCTACCGATTGAATGAAGCAAACATATTCGTATGTTACAGATTTCCTTTGACCCAGCAAGAACTAAACCAGTGTTAAATCGTCAGGTTTAATGTTTGCCCAAACTGGAGTAGTATAGTCGACTTCTGTTTGGATTTCTCTCTCAACTATATCATTCAAAGTAATATCTTCATTTCCACTATCATTGCATATTTCTAATTTCTTATTTCTTCAGTTTCCTATGTCTTTTTTTACCCTTACCTCTTCTGTAATTTGTTTCCTCCCTTCTATTCTTTCAATCTATCGAAAACGTCTAAAGCTGATAAAACTTCTGCATATTTTGCGTGCTTCAATCAAGATCCAGTTTGACTAATTGTCGTTGAGGCTGGAGGATTGACCTTGACATTTTCTGGCTTTTTGGAAAATATTTTTATGATACTGTAGTAGTAGAAAGAAATAATAATAATGTTTAGACCACACAATAAATCTGGATCGGCAGTTTTGAAATCTTCTTCTTGAATATCAACAGAAATAAATTGGATATCAACTGTAGCTTCCAAATCAGTTGTTTGCACTTGATTAATAGCACATATTAATGGAATTGCAGCAGTTTGAGAAAACTTTTTGCATGCTGTGGTTTCTGTACCTTTGCATGGATCAAAGAAATCTTCTGAAAACATCAATTTATTAAGGGGCAAGGTCCAATTTTTTTGAACCTGGATCTTATATTAGATAAGATCATTCCATCACTTCAAATATTTCCAAGTAATTCAATAGAAGTACTTTTGTTCATTCTGACAGATAATCCAATTTGTGACTAACCCGGGCCAAGAACACGCTTATCTAAGGGTTGAATTCTGTCTGTAAGGTGACTGGGAAATTTCATTATAAAAACGATGTTAGTTTTAATGGCCTTCTCAATAATCCTGACACTTTAAATGACTACTATGACCATCATACAGCAGAAGGGCAGTTTGGTTTCCTTAATTTTTAATATGGTGAATACGATTCGCGGTACAAACAAAGTTTTTAACTAGTCAAAAAAGGTGGACTCGCCCATCCAACCGGTAAAAGTAGCAGAAAACAATGAACCTGGAAAAGCTAAATCAAAAACCAATCGAGCCTGGATAGCAGCACCTTTAAATATTACTAAGTGGTAGTATATACCGTAGTATTTTCCCTTCCTGATCCTCCAGTGACACGACATACATTTTTTCTTTTTTCTTCAATAGATTTAATTTTCGCAGGATCGCCATTAAGCCTGTCTCATCTGCATTAAAAATAAGGCGTTTGCTAATACCTCCCAAACTAAATTCTAGAAATATTTTTTAACGAAATGTTTCAATTTCTTTTTATTAATCCCATGTACCAATTTCCACTTGGAATGTTGTTCTTGAACGGGTTTGGTATATTGTTAGACTTGACAAAATTAGCCGCCAATAATAAGAATTCAGCTTTGTTACATGAATATTAGTGATGCCGCCGAGACGAAAAATTCTCGTGTCTCGTCTCGTCTCGTCTCGTCTCGTCTCGACGAGACGAGAGTGAAATTTTTTTCTCGAGAGAAGTCACGAGACTAGACGAGAAAAGACCGTTTCTCGTCGAGAAATTTCTCGTTTTTTCTCGAATTTTTCGTTTGTTAGAACACTGAATTTTAGGTATCTCCTAATATATAGACAGAAAAATAATGTGTTTAACGTTCTCACTCTATCGTATTGTGAAGGCATTTACCTTAAAAGAGATATTCAAGAGAACAGAATCAAATTGTCTAGCCTCTTTCTTCTGTCTATGGTATGGTAGTTGCATTTTTAAATAATTAACCAAATCTGAAAGAAAGCATTTTCGATTGAAAACGTTGTAGCGGCGGTGATCTTAAACCAATTACAGTTTACATTGTATAACTCATATGTAAAAGAAGGACACAATAATTATCTAATGTTACCGCGATTTAGTCCGAATATTTCATAAACTATGGAGATTGATATGTCAAATAGAGCATTTTCGGAGTCTCTTGCACTTTCTATTAATGTAATAAAAAAATTAAGGTTTTTCCCCGGATGACATTCTGGGCTGATCCCTTTATTTAGTCGAATATTTTCCAAACTATTGCAGTTAATTATGCCCCGAATTATGCCAAAAAATAAATAATAAAAGAAGGGTAGTTCCATTATGAATCAATTATTATTATTATAAATCGTTCTCCATTCTGTATCTTTTACCACCCCGTATATTTTGGACTGAAAATACCTCGGTGCCCAGCCTATTACATTACGTGAATTATGTCTTATGGCCGCTTGCAATATTTTGTTGATCTAAGAAAAATAGTTTCTAAGTCACATGCCTAACAAACCGACTTATATTAAACCCTTCTGCGAGACGACCAGATACTTTTAAATGTTTACCCCCTTTAAGATTCGTATAAAAAAACATTTTTTATGATTCCCTACTCACGAGAAAAAACGAGACGAGACGAGACGAGACAATGGCACTCTCGAGCGAGAAAAACGCGTTTCTCGTCGAGACGAGATAAAAAAAAATTCTCGCCTCACGAGACGAGACGAGAATGGGCCAATTCTCGTCTCGCCTCGTCTGGCGGCATCACTAATGAATATCCGATTCTGGAACGTGCAATTAAACAATTAGCAATAGTTTCTTCAACATTTTGTATCCTTTATTTTTTTGGTGGTTGAAGCTGGATTTGGACATGATGGCTCTATTAATCTTCATAATAAGCATTATCGGTCTGATGAGAATCGTCACTTGGTGATAAAACGCGGTTTTCAAAACAAGTTTTCGGTTCTATAGGAGACCACTTAATTGGACTAAATTTTTTTCAACAAGGAAAATGACGCAGTGAATTTTGTACTATGCATGGACTCTCAGATTCAAACCCAATGGATTTCTTGTTTTAGGGAAATTTCAACTAAACAGGTTTATGAAATAATTAATTAAATTAAATTCGTTTCCAAGGCATGCTTTGATAATATTAAAAATGAGTGAAAATGGATCGGTAGTCATTCGCATAGCATGACTATGTTTGAATGATTTTCTCAAAAACTCTTTATTATTATTACAATTATTATTATTGTAATTATTAGTATTATAATTGGTATTATCATAATTGTTCTTATTATAATTATTAATATTATAATTATTATTAGTATTCAATATCGTGATAAAAAAAAGGGGGACATTTTTTGAAGATTCTATAAAAAATTTAAAACAAAAAAGTTTATAAGCATTATCTTAATGGTAAGGGCCACTAAGGCCTTTTCGCATTAAAGCATTTATGTCAAATTTTGAGCAAATAGTATATATTAAAGTACAAGTTTTATAAAGCTTATTTTAGCGCACGCGTCCATGTTAGAAAACGAGCCGCTTCAGCCGCTTGCGGCGAGTTTTATAACGGACAAGTACGCTAATAGCTTTACAAAACGTGTGCTTTATTCTATTTTTTCTATTTTGGCATTTTTTTCAATAAATAAATACAAGTTTGAAAAGAAAATAAAACATACAAATTTTGAAAATTTTTAGGCCTAAAATTTATGTTGGTAATATAATCTAATTATTTATCATAGTAGCATTGAAATCAACAAATAATTTTATTTCCGTGTCAGCCATTTTGTCACGAAGTTGTCTAGATGTTCTAACATACCTATATAATTTTTAAATGAAAACGATATCGAAACAGCTTTTTTATGAAACCAAATTAAAAAAAAACAAATTTTAACTCTCTGTACCTAATTCCATTTTTTTGAGTTTTCAAAAAAATGTTATATGAACTTGTACTATTACTTTCTTGAGCCCAATTACCCCCCCCCCCCCCCCCCCAAGTTTTTTGCTCATCATTTCCGGACACCCTGTACCCCTATTTATTTAATTTCGTATTTATGGATTTTATTTTGACAACATCTTCTTTATTACTTTTTCGCATCATAGTTGTTATTAATAAAGTTATCCGGAGCCTTTGACAAGGGTCAGTTTACTTATTTGATCATGATTTCTGCTGTCGTAGGTGCGTTGGCGTGTTAGAATATCAAAGCGTCCCAGTCATATCTACTGTCATGGTCGTTCCCTCCACTGCTTATCTAGAATCTCTTTTCATATCAACCCTGTGCCTTTCATCTTGAAAACATTGCTAGTTTTTTTGATTTTTTCATTACGTTCATATCAGCTTTAAAAAACTGATTAGTGTATATAAAGTTCTACTCAGGATATTATACTTAGTACATTTTTGTATAATTACATGCTGATAGCGCAATAATTATTCAACATAGCGTAAAAGTCGAGTTTTAATTTAAATATTGTAATGTGTCATTTGACTCATTTGTAATAAAATTATTGTAAGTAGGTACCTACATAGTTATACCCGTACATTGCGTATATACCTACTTTACAATATTTTGTCAAAATTCTATATCGTTCAATCTTAGATACATTATTAGGTATATGAGCCCAGTCTGGAACAAGGAATTGTCACTATACCTACACTATAAAAAATCATAGGGCAATATAAAATGGTGCGATATATCGCTTAAAGGTAAATAATAAAAATAATAATAAGGTACGTAAAAACGACTTATACCTTCAAATCCGTAAGAAAACACCAGGAAATTAAATTTGGGCAAAAAGTATTAAAACTTTATGCGACATTGAATTTACTACAAACTTAAAGTATTCTTCTTTGATACGAACCCACTTATAGCAAATATTTTGCTTATTTAAGCTTGTAAAAAATAATATAATTTGAATTTTATTGGCCGATAGTGGCGCCAGCTCGTTCGTTGACTAGGTTTGACGTTTTATGCAAATCTAACCTTAATTGTTCTGGGTTTCGTGTTGAACGTCTATTTTAAAACAAAAACTCCAGATCTCTTCATAAATAACATTAAAAACTGTTTTATTAAGAGAAACAAAGTGCACATACATGTCTCTGTTCTCTGTCGATTACGTTGTTTACTATTTGTAAAAAATGCCGAAGCATTTAAATAGTCGGTGCAAAGAGCTGCCCTAAGTTTGAACACTGTAAGCGCAATTTCAACAACAGTTAAGGAAAATAAATTATTAGAATCACCTTAAAACAAACGTTATAATTCAAAGAGAGTTGTAAATGTGTGAAGATTGGATATAAGTTCTATCCCTGGCACTATTTATGCACTGATAAAACTGTGCTCCCTTAATCAAATAATCTGATTTATTTGGTGAATAAATTATTGGTAATAAATAAATGTGATTTTAATTAACTAAGTTTTATTTAACTGAAATAAATGAGAGATTTCGTTTTATTTGCAAAATTATTTGACTGTTGGTAGATTTGTGTCAAATCATAGAACCCTTCAAACAAATATCTTACCAACAAACCACTAAAATAACAAAATCTAAATAACTAAATATTTAATCAAACTAATTTTTATTTAGGAACTAAACCCCGTTAATCGCTAGTTAAATCACCCAATAGAGAACTATTTAAATGTCTAGGTCATTTAAACTAAATAATTATGTATTTACATTAAATCGTTAATATAAAACAACCAAATATTTACAAATACCTAATTATTTAATCAAAGTACATTTCAAGTTAGGAACTAAATACCTTTAAATTTAATTTAAATCATTCATTGACGAACTTTTCAAACAATTTGGTCATCCAAACTAATAATTAAGTATTTAAATAAACTCCTGTTGCCTACTTTGGGCTTTGAGTAATTTGATTGATTAAACAAAAGTGGCCTGATAAATCATCATCGCGTTTTTGGTTATTGGTGTTCGATTTTGTCTTGTAGAAATTTATGAGTGAGAGTGAAATCTTCTTTGTTAGTGGCACAGAAGTTAGTGGTTCCATCAAAAATTAAAACGATGATATGGGGAATAAACGTAATATGAATAATTATTTAGAAGATTGGGGTATATCGAGGGGTATATCCCATCTATTAGATACTTTTCAAGGTAGGAAACTATATTTGAATATTTTAGTTACGCATGAAACGAGTTAAAAAAGTAAGATAAGACGCAAAGAAAAGATACTTGTAATACCTAATTTGAAATTTCGAACACAAAATCTTTTTGGAAAAATGTAGCCAGGTATTTATAAATCATGGCTACCTAGGTTACAAATAAGACAGTTTCTCTCAATTTTCACCATAATTCAATATCTATCAAATCTCCTAATGTAAAAAATATAATATAATTAATATAATATTAATAATTATTGTACCTAATATTTGCAAGATTGCCTTTATTTAATTTTTTTATCAAAGTTATTAACTTCTCTATAATGTTTTATTGACGTATATTTTAAGGGGAACAACAACTAATGGTGGGTTTATACAGAAAGATAACATAACATAAAAATAAAATAAGAGTTGAATCTACAGATCTGCCATAAGTTATATACACTCCCCGACAATAAATTCCGGACAAAGATAATTTTAGTCAAGTTGATAGTCCTGTAGTTGTTCTAATTGTTTTCCGATTCTGTTGAAATTTTAGCGAAGTGTAGACTTGTGTCTTGGAATGTTAGCCTCAATTTTAATTCCCAAAAAATACTGATGGCTTCATCATTATACAGGAAGAAACAAAATATACTTTTTTACCCTCAATTTCTAATCGCCCTGTGGAATAATTGAGCCGCAAAATTTGGCTTCATTATGTTTTCGTTTGAAGTGTAATCTTTTATTAACACAATGTTTTTTGGTTCACGTCATTATCTGCTTCTTAAGAAAAGATACAAATTTTTAAAGATAGTGTTGCAGTTTTTCTATTTTATTAACAATTCAGAACATTTCATTATCTTATCTAGTGACCCTTTGGTTGCATGAGCATTGTTTACCAAAGTGTCACTATACTGCCATTGCAAAATACACTCTTTAAAGTTTTTCGTTTAAAAAAATGAGACCAGAAGATGTTCCACGAGCTGTTGCATTAAATGACGATGGCCGCAATATACGGTACATTGCGGAATTCTTAGGCAAACCAAAAAGTACTGTACAAGATGCGATCAGTCGGTTTCGCGAGACTGGTGAGTACATACGACGTAAGAGATCAGGGAGACCGCGTGTTACCAATCAACGTGATAATAATTTCATAAACCTAATTGCATTACGAGATCGTAGCGTACCATTACCGTTATTAGCCGTAGACTTCAAGATGTACGTGGTACCATAGCCTCTGCACGAACCATCCAGCGTAGGTTACAAGAAGGGGATTTAATGTTCAGAAGACCAGTTGCATGTCCTGCTTTACTTCCAGCGCACCGTACAGCAAGATTACATTTTGCACATGAACACAGAAACTGGGGAGCAGAAATGTGGGCGCATGTATTATTCACGGATGAATCGCGGTTTTGTCTGCGCTCACCTGACGGACGTGAATGTGTCTGGAGGAGACCGGGTGAACGATTTGCACAATGTTGCATATCTTCTACGACGCCTTTTGGAGGCGGTAGTGTCATGGTGTGGACTGGCGTATCACTATATGCCCGTACAGACCTAGTATTGATTGAAAATTATTCTTTAACTGCTGACCGTTATATTCATCAATGTTTAGCCGATCACGTGGTACTCTTCGTCCACTTTGTTGGACAAAACTTTATTTTAATGCAAGACAACGCCAGGCCCCACGTTGCACGGGTTGTAATAGAGTATTTGGACGAGGTGAATATTCAGCGATTGGAGTGGCCCCCGCGTAGTCCAGATTTAAATGCTTTGAACATGTTTGGGATATGTTAGGTAGACGTTTTCGGAATCGACACCCGGAAACATTGCCAGATCTACGAAGAGCCCTTCTTGAAGAATGGGAATTCCCCAAGAAGCAATTCAAAACTGTATTGAAAGCATGCCACGCCGCATGGTAAAAGTGATAAGAGCAAGAGGTGGCAATACGCGCTATTAATTTTTCGATAATTATTTAGGCTCACTAGATAAGATAATGAAATGTTCTGAATTGTTAATAAAATAGAAAAACTGCAACACTATCTTGAAAAATTTGTATCTTTTCTTAAGAAGCAGATAATGACGTAAACCAAAAAACATTGTGTTAATGAAAGATCACACTTCAAGCGAAAACATAATGAAGCCAAATTTTGCTGCTCAATTATTCCACAGGGCGATTAGAAATTGAGGGTATAAAAGTATATTTTGTTTCTCCCTGTATAATGATCAAGACATCAGTATTTTTTGGGAATTAAAATTGAGGCTAACATTCCAAGACACAAGTCTACACTTCGCTAAAGTTTCACCAGAATCGGAAAACAACTAGAACAATTACAGGACTAGGAACCTGACTAAAATTATCTTTGTCCGGAATTTATTGTCGGGGAGTGTATATATATATATATGTTTTTTCTGTTGGTTTGCCTTATTATTTGAACACTATAAACAATTTGATAAGGTTTGTGGTTATTATGGTATAGGTACTGATTAAACCATATTAAATAGCAACATTTCAATATTTCTTATTTTTATGTGACGTCTGTATAAACACGTACTTGGATAAAATAAGAACTGATTTGAATGAACATTCTGATCTATTGAAAATTAAAAAAAGGTATTTAAACCAAATAAATTTATACTTGGTCTAAATAAATACAGTGTCACCATTAAAGTCCGCACCATATGGAACTTTTTTTTATTAATGAGGTTAGTTAAAATTAAATTTCGGCAATCGTTTTTGCTTCAAATTAGACTAAAAATTATATAATCAAATGTCACCATCTGTCATTCGGTATCTGTCAAAAATTACATTTTAATCAAAAAATGCTGAAAAATGGCATTGTTTTACCGAATTTCAAAAAATGTTATTAGAAAAAGTTGTTTCTAGTACAATTCTTGGCCTAAATACAAAGTTTCAGTTTTCTAGCTCAAAGTTGATTTTTTTGCCATTTTTTCTAATTAACTTTTTTTTTATTTAATGTAAGTTCGCTTAATGGATATTAAACTATTTGCTTATACCATACTCAATATTTTATTTAGTTTGTATGAGCTTTTTTTTACTAGAATGCCATTTTTTTTTCGAAATTTAAAATTAGAGGCAAAAAAATTTGACACAGGTGGTGCAAAGTTATCCTAATTTAAAAATTTTAACAGATAGACGTCAGATGTTTCGTTTTTCAAATGACAAATACATCTAAATATTTGATAAAAATTTTATTTTATACTTAAAACTATCATTCTTATTAAAAGGAACAAAAAGGAACTTTAATCATTTTAAATAGGTAACACAAAAGCAATATAAATTTCACATTTCAGTGTGACGTCCTTCTCGCCCTATACAAACACCCGTCCGTCTATAAACGTCTTTGACAGCATTTTGTAAAAAGCTTGGTCTTATATCGGCACAACACTGTCTTATCGTTTGTTCCAAATGCTCGATATTTCTAAACGGTCGATTCTTATAAACTTTCTGCTTAAGATAACCCCACAGAAAAAAGTCTAGTGGGGTTATGTCAGGCGACCTGGGTGGCCAGTGACATTCTCTATCACGCCCTATAACTCTGTTTTGAAATAATTGGTTTATGCGTTCTTTCACTGCTACAGTTTGATGTATGGGTGCACCATCAAGCTGATACCATAAGTTATGTCTATGGTGTAAGGGCATGTTATCCAAAACTTCGGTAATCTCGTTATCAAGAAAATTCAGGTACCTTTCACCAGTTAAGTTTACTCTAAAGAAGTATGGTCCAATAAGCTCATCTTTCAAAATTCCACACCAAACATTGGTTTTAAAATGATACTGGTCGCGACATTCAATTGTGAAGTTAGGATTTTCTTGGGACCACCATCGGCAATTTTGTGAGCTCACGGTACCATTCGAAGAGAAAGTGGCTTCATCTGTCCATAATATCTTGTATGGAAAAAGAATATTCTCCTCATATTCTCCCTGATACCAAAACGAAAAATCAAGTCGGATATCAAAATCGCGTTCTTTTAATGTGTTTATAAACTTGGGTTTATATGCCCGTAATCGATTTTTCTGAAGAATTTTTCTAACGCTTTCCCTCTTGCACCCTGTTGAATCACTTATCTTGGTTACACTAGTTTGACCGTGGTCAATAACAGTTAAACAAACATCAAGTTGTGCTGCTTCATCGTATTTACTTGCCGCGTGAGGTTTCTTAAAATTATTTTGAACAGATCCAGTTTTTCTAAATTTTGACATTATTCTTGAAACAGTGCTATGCTGCAAATTTTTTTCTGGATGCCTCTCATTAAAAATGGCAGATACTCTCCACAAATTAAGACAATTTCTATTTTTTCTTGAATGGACAACATTGGTGATAACACTGAAAACTATAACTTGCGAAAATATTCAAATTTATGACATTTCTTTTATTTATTCGGCACTCTAATTCGTTTTTTTTTCCATAGCCTACTTATAAAATTCAAAATTGCCTTGATATTTTATTGTGGATAAAAAGAAAATGTGTCTAAATTTTGAACTAATCTGATATCTGGGAATTTTATTATAAGTTTTTTAAACTTCTTAGGTGTATGTACTATCAAAAAAATGGAATATCTGACGTCTATCTGTTAAAATTTTTAAATTAGGATAACTTTGCACCACCTGTGTCAAATTTTTTTGCCTCTAATTTTAAATTTCGAAAAAATGGCATTCTAGTAAAAAAAAGCTCATACAAACTAAATAAAATATTGAGTATGGTATAAGCAAATAGTTTAATATCCATTAAGCGAACTTACATTAAATAAAAAAAAAGTTAATTAGAAAAAATGACAAAAAAATCAGCTTTGAGCTAGAAAACTGAAACTTTGTATTTAGGCCAAGAATTGTACTAGAAACAACTTTGTCTAATAAAATTTTTTGAAATTCGGTAAAACAATGCCATTTTTCAGCATTTTTTGATTAAAATGTAATTTTTGACAGATACCGAATGACAGATGGTGACATTTGATTATATAATTTTTAGTCTAATTTGAAGCAAAAACGATTGCCGAAATTTAATTTTAACTAACCTCATTAATAAAAAAAAGTTCCATATGGTGCGGACTTTAATGGTGACACTGTATAAAAGACAAGTTAAACAATTATGTACTTGAATAAAAAAACAATCACTATGATGTAAATTACCGGTTTATTTAAATCAATTCGCTTAAATTGTTGAATTAAATAACGTTGTTGTTACGGCAAATACATGTAAAAGAAAAGTAAAATAAATATATTATAGGTACTTGATAAAATATATATAAACATCAATCAAATAAACATTTTGTTAACTTAACTTTTAACCTATTTACTTTAAGTCATTGAGACGGCTTATTTAAGTTAGGTTAGTGTTAAGGAAATAAATATTTGCTTGAATTTTGTATTTAGTGATTAATTCCAAATAAGAAGTAATTTGTATCAAATCAGATGATACTAATTGAGGCAAATAATCCCTTGGTATTTTTCAAATACATATTTGTTTGTCTAATAGGAAACCAATATTTATTTGAGTCAATGTAAAACTTTTTTAACTCAAACAATTAATTTTATCAGTGTGGAATGTACGAAACAAGTAATTTGTATTATTTAAAAATTATAATATTTTAAATCGGTTATTCATAAGCTGTAACTTTTTTTAGAACATCATGTAACTTTGACAACTTAAGGTAAGAAATTAAAATACAGACCTCGTCTTAACTCTTTCAGAAGCCTCTTAAAAGAAATAGGCTTCCGATAAAAAAAAATGAACCGAGGCGAGGGATTATGGAACTTTCCCATGTAGCTTTTAAACAATTGGTATTTTTGAAAGAATATGTTAAAAGAAAAGGAAGCATCCTTGTACCAATTCGTTTTCTTGGATGAAACATGGATTTTTCACAATGGTACATACCATTGGTCGATCTTGGCAAGATGAAAATAAAAGAAGTGTTAGATCTACTAAAGTTGATGGTAAAGGGTAAACAAATATATAAACTGTGGGAAATTTTTGTATATTTATCTCGTCTTTATAAAAAAAAAACTGTGTAATTCCCTCACTATGATATTTTGGTGACAAGCTGGCAACACTGTCGATAACTCGAAGGGTATGACGTGCATCGGTTTTTGTTTTGTATTAAGTATAAATGTTGCTCGGAAAAACCGTTTTTGAGATAATTGAGTTTAAATTGCCCTCTTTTAAATTGTGGTTTGCAAGAATGCAACATTTTTCTCAAAATCAAAAAATCGTTTTGAACATTTATTGCCAAAATCAACATATTTTTTATTAATTTCTTTGATATTTTTGTGATTAGAATAAAATACGTAGATACATGTTATCCAAGGTTCTTAGAGAGGTTAGGTTGCTTGGTAACATGGCGAAAATGACATGAGCGGAGTGACAACGCAGCAAATATGATTTAAGCATGCAAAATTCTTAAGAAAAGACATCTGCCTTGTTACGCACATACATTAAATTTAGTAGTACAAGAAAACTTAAAGATATATTGCTTACAGAGCATTCTAACAAAGTGTAAAGAGATTGTGAAATATTCGAAAAGTAGCACTGTTGCATCAGATATATTTATTACTCAACAAGGTGACAATCCTTTAAAATTAATTCAAGAAGTAGCCACACGTTGGAAAAGCTCTTTTTACATGATTTCTAAGAATCATCAAAACTAGCGATGCTTTAAACCGCACCCTGCTTAAATTAAGAAAAGCCCCTTCCCCACTGACGGTTGATAAAATGGGCCTGCTTAAAGATATCGAAAAATGTCTATAATGCTTTGAAGAAGCTACAAAAAAAATTTCAGGAGGTAATTACGTCACAATATCACTAATAATTCCTCTAACACTCGGAATATTTAGTTATTTAGCTATATGCATTAATGAAATGACAACAGAGAAAGGCAAGCAGTTTTGCTTAGGTTTAACAGAGTCTGCTAGAAAAAGATTGTTCGTTTACGAAATGAGATCTCTTACAAGAATTTCTACAATTCTTGATCCACGCTTTAAAAAAGAAGGTTGTCGAAATCCTACCCCCGCAGTCCAAGCTACAAACCTTTAGAGCAGAAAATGAGCGAGCTCTTAAAATGGACTGAAGCTGAAACACACAAAATTATAGAAAATTGTACATCTAAAAGTTCATTACCCAAAAAATCTCTTTTATCATATATTGGGCAAAGAGTTGAAGAAAAAAATAAATCCGTTACATCTGATGTGATTATAATCAAGGGACAATACCTAGATAGACAAAACTCGAGTGAAGATATAGACCCCCCTATTGTTTCGGAAAGTAAGAATTTTCATACTTCTTCGTGCTCTAATCGGTAGGAATCGGCCCTTTTAATTTTAAGTATATGGTATCAAGCAAGCATAATAGTTAGAGCCGCGGTGACAAAAATGCCTTGGAACGGATGAGAAGCACGTTTTTGTATAGTTCGAGTGTCGTTCTCGAAATCCGTGTTGTCGAGTAGGGGTCTGGCGCTCGGCGGTGAGCGGCTATAATATTTTTTCCAAATTTTGACCAGCGGTTTAAAAAAACATTTCCCAAACGGATGAAAATTACTGGAGGGCATTTAGGCAACCCGCCAATTACCGGAAAAATATTTTCATCCGATTTGATCCTTGCTGTAACCTCCAATACAATTAAATGGACCCAAAGTCCGAAATTCAAAAAAAAATCAGCCGCATGCATGCAACCGGACTAAAATGAATCGTTATTGTTTATGTTATTAAAAAATAGCGTTTTTATCCAAAATGAGCCTGGCTAAACTATGCCAAATAACAAAAAACCTCGCCAGCACGCGTGATTTTGATCCCGGAGTTCTCCGTAAATTTTCTGCGAGATTTAGATGGAAGTTTCGTAAACTTCTCTGTCTCTGGTTTAAAAATATAAAAAAAAATGAAATGCTCCCGAGAGGCGTTAAAATGTTGAGCGACTATTCAATGGTAAGTAAATTTTTTCATGCATGTTCTGGAAGATCTGGTCTTGGCCGCAATAAATTTGGATGAAAATAATTTTTCGATGTTGTGTAGGTGTCAAAGAACCTGTGTGCAAATTTTCATCCATGTTGGAATTACTTTATCAAATTTTGTCCATTTAAATTTTAAAAAACTGTTATAAAGCGATGGCGACATATAGAGCAAAAAAAATTTTTTTACATATTCTCAGACACGAACTCTAGCTCCCTGTCCAATTTCAAGTTTAAATGAGCAAATTTTTTCCCCCCTTTTTTCCATATTTTTTGAGCTCCTGGAAGGGCTTATTGCAAAGATCAAATCGGATGAAAATATTTTTCCGGTAATTGGGGGGTTGCCTAGATGCCCTCCAGTAATTTTCATCCGTTTGGGAAATGTTGTTTTAAACCGCTGGTCAAAATTTGGGAAAAATATTATAGCCGCTCACCGCCGAGCGCCAGACCCCTACTCGACAACACGGATTTCGAGAACGACACTCGAACTATACAAAAACGTGCTTGTCATCCGTTTGGGAGTTCCAAGGCATTTTTGTCACCGCGGCTCTAACTATAAGCATAATATATTGTTTCTATTTAAGGTAATTGGAGAAGACCTTTTTCCAATTGCCCATCAATTAAGCAAGAAATTCTTCTTTGTACCAGCTTCATCTGTTGAATCGGAATGAACATTTAGTGCTTCGGGTGCCACCATAACCGATAGAAGATCTCGACTGAAGCCAAAGAATGCAAATATGTTATTATTTTTAAACAATAATTCCGTGATTTTATAATTATAATTATATGCGTAGCTTGAAAGTTTTATAAGTGTTTTTTTTATGAATGCACTATCGAATACTATCGATAGTTATCGATAGTTCACGACTCTACTATCGATAACTATCGATGGTGCCGACTATCGATAGTTCTCCACCTCGGTGTGCCTAAGTTATCAAGACGACAAAACAAATAATTGCTTTTACAGTATTATTTGTGCCGTACTTGTGAGTTCCGTAGATACATTTTGTATTACAGTAAAACCTCTGTTTGCGACCGCCTCTATAAAGTGACGACCTGCGTTAAACGACCGGTTATGAATTCCCCATATTTAAAAATGGAAAACCCATTATTACTTCTTTACCGACCCATCTGTTAAACGACCGCGGGCACTCATCATCGGAATTTTTAGTAAACATTATTGAGTAAAACCCGACCCGACAATTCTTAAGAAATATAGGTACATATATTAATTACTTTATTGCAGGCGAATCCATTAAATTTGCTTTAAATGCTGATAAATCGATTATTAACATTAGTTTTGTTTTGAAGAGTTTCTCTGTGTTTTGGGACTAACGTGAATATTTGAACATGCAGTGAAAAAGAAAATATCTTTCTTTAAGCGAAATAATCGAGGAAAGTAAAAAAACTGGTTTAAGTACCAAGAAATTGGCTGAAATATGGAAGTGAGCAGAAGTTAGAAATTGGTTTCAAGACGGCATATCAAACGCATTTCAGAACATATTAGAAAAAAAAATGTCCACAAAATTTTAAAAATTTGATGAGTCAAATCCCTTTTTACATAATGTAAACAACGGCTGTTGCTTATGGAGTAATAATATCATAAACAAACAGACAAATCTGACAAATCCATAAGACCCGACCATATATAGGTTGTAAATCCGAACTGCAAACGGTATTACGTAATCTGCGGGGGATCGCCCCCAAACCCTCCCTTGCGTTTCTATTCTGTCGACTTATCAGCTCCATCTCCTCCCCCTCGTGCTCGCTTCTCGCTAATACATGTCATTGTCCACATGTCAATTTTTTTTGAATATGTCGATGCTATCTTAGTCTGGTAAATTAAAAACAAACTCCCACTCGGTAAGTAATCCGTCAAATCGATAAAATAGGACTAACTCGGGGTGACTGTGGTTAATATAATTGAAAGTTAATTTAATTAAAATGATAATAATTGCAATAGAGTATTATGGAACTAGCAGATAAAGTAATTTAAATTGAGGCAATTTCTTACTGATGAAGTAGGTAATGTGATGATGAATGAGCGGGTATCCAAAGGTGCAGATATTTATTATTTTATTAACAGTTCACTCATATAAGAATCCTAGAGGCATGGCCCGCTCTTCATACCCGGTAAATGACGAACAGAAAATATTCACGTTATATACATTAAGTTACGATAGATAAGATAAATATTTCAATCCAGGGATGCCGGGAAAGAAGAATATGATCCTGGTTTTCCAGTACCCATAGAGAAAATTAAATTCGCATCAAAAGAAATTTTATTAATTTAAACTGAAAGTCTTCCCGAACAAAATAATCAACCCGAAAAGCTGAGGTAAATGCACTGCAAGCAAGCACTAATTCCCAATGAACTGTCGGAAAGCACCGAACAGCCAAATACGAAATATTATTCTAAAATTATTTAATATTGAATTCATGTTTGATATCGAATGGCTTTTTATCAGTTTTAACAATACTTGCCATTAAGACTAATAATGGTGAAATTTTCCAATGTGTCTTTATACTTATACTATCCTACTTGCATAGGAGCATAGGTAAAGCCTGTCCAGAGATATAAGAAAGTTTGCCTTTGAATGGGATTATCCAAGGGTGGCCATAAACAAACAATGAATGAATGAATAAATGCAGGTAAATTATGGTCCGTACTTAGAAATGTCTTAAAGTAAACTGCAAATCCGGAAGACGTAATATCATTATTAAAGCAATAGTTTGGTGATTTTCAACCAATTTTTACCTGATTCAAAATGAGAGGGTTAATCCCATAAAACAAATTATGTTCTAAAGACTGTATATATATAGTTAGTCTCTAGTTAGTTTTAAGCTTAGTAATTACTCTTACTTTGTGTGTAATACAGCGTTTGTTTAATCGTGTGTGAGTCATGAAAAATATGTGCGAGCCCAATGTATCTCAGGAGATAATCCCATCGAAAAGCAGAAAACACTTTTCTGTTGAAACTAAGGAAGTTATATACAATGTTTATTCAACTCTCATTGAACGTGCGGTCAGCAAGCAAGCAGGGTCAGAAGAAACGGCCTTATTAACAAAAATTCCAACATCAACTGTATGGAAACTTGTGAATAATCCCACTTTAGTGAGTAAAAAAAGAACCGATACTGGCATTTTCTCGAAGGTAGATGGAGGTGATCAAGATATAATACGGCGTAAAATTTACAAGTTATACGAGGAACAAAGCGTGCCTACATTACATAATTTAATTAAGAGGCTTGAAAAAGATGAAACCGGCGTTAAATGTGGCAGAACAACGTTATGGAAGTGTATCCAACACATGAGTTTTAGATTTAAAAAAATTAACAAAAGACAAGTTTTAATGGAATCCAGTAGATTTCGGGAATGGCCATCCGAATATCTACAAAAAACTAGGATTTACAGAAATCAGCAAAGGTCGATTATTTACTTGGATGAAACCTGGTTCGACACATATGATACCCCGGAAAAAGGTTGGGTTGACTCAAGCGGCAAGTGTAAATAATAAAAGAAAGAGGTACATAAACGAATTACGATTTTGCATGCTGAATCTAAAGACGGATGGATTCCAAACGGACTTTCTCTGTCTGCAAAAAACATTAAAGATTCTTCTCCGGATTACTATGAGGACACCACTGCTGATTTATTTGAAGATTGATTTAAAAACAAGTCGATTCCAAATATACAACCTCTGAATAGCGTAATTGTATTTTGTAATGAACAATGCAAGCTACCATAGTAGGCAGTTGACCAAGACTCCCTCCTCAAATGACACAAAAGCAACAATCCAAAACTACATGTATGATGATGACATTTATTTTCAGGAAGATTACACCAAAAGACAATTAACTGAGGTTTTACAAAGTTTAAAACTACAAAAGGAATACTTCTGTGATAATTATGCAAAAAATGTAGGGCATACAGTCTTAAGGCTTACACCATACCATTGTATATTTAATCCCATCGAACATGTTTGGCACCAACTGAAATCTGCCTGGGTCCCAAATGCCTTGTGGGTTTCTGCAAAGAAATTAAAGAGTCCTGCGTGGACTACCATGAAGATACAACGGCGCAACTTTTTAAAGAATGGTTCAAAAATTGTCTTTTACCAAACTTTCCTCAGAATAGCGTAATAGTAATGGAGAATGCGAGCTATCACAGTTGCCAATTATATAAGGCTCCAGGTTTAAATAATACGAAATTGGATATTCAAAACTATATAGCGGCGAACGATACATATTTTGAAGAATGTTATAAAAAAAAGTGATCTTTTAAAAGTTTTAAAGGCATTCTGTATAAAAAAGTATTATTGTGACGCAGTGGCAGAGGAAATGGGACATACTGTGCTGTGGTTCCCACCACTAGCTTTTGAACCGACTTGCATAATTTAATGAAGTTTTAATATTTTATAGAGGCCATAAAGAGTCATTAAACCATACTACAGTAGATGTTTTACATCGTCAGGGAAGTCAGGAACGGACTTGCCACCACACTAGTTGGTCCAAAATTTTAACCAGAGCTGAAAACTAATTTTTTTTAATGCTCTGGCCATTCCTCTTCATGAAAGGTACTCTTAAGTACTCGAAAGTTACTAATGCTAAACACAAGCAGGTAAAAATAAAATACGCTGGATATGCTGATGTGCATTTAATTTTTGGGAAGCGCTTTAATCTTCGAAGGCAAAAAGACTATCATCTAACAGTTTCCAGCTCAGACATTTTTAAGTCCAAAAACCTTTCAAAGGGTTGATCGGAACTTAATTAATGTACAATATTATTAAAGTACGAAAATAATAAAAACGTTTAAATGTTATTTTGGCAAATGTTCAATATGGACTTCACGTACTTCAATACATTTTCTTAGTCTTCGAATATTTTCACTCTGCACAGCCAATAATATTCCGGCATTATTGCGGACTTCGTTAGAATGCTGTGTTATTTTTGCTAATAGTTCTTCTCTAGTATTTACTGGTGTTAAACAAACTAGTTCTTTTAGATGTCCCCAGAAGGAAAAGTCTAAGGGATTTAAATCTCGAGACCTTGGGGGCCACCTCGACCTATTCATCGGGGGCCAAGAACGCTTGTTAAGTGTTGACGTATACTATAAGGTTATGATAAGGTGAAGCACCATCATGCATGTGCCACATTTGAATTCTTCTATGAAGAGACACGTCACACCAATAAATTATTCAAATTTCCCCTTGAATTTTTTTCTTTGAGGTCACTTAAAGGGTGCAGTCTACGAAACATTAGTTGAAGATGTGGCTGACCAAATAAGCAAAATTACAGCGGCATGTACTGCTATTACAAGAAGGAATCTTTTAAAAGTTACCCACAAATATTTAAATATGAAAATTGGTACGGTCCACGCATTCTTTAATATATTTCTAGGTTTACATTTACAAAGGGCTAAATTTCGATATGAATTTATAGAACCTTGGCTATTGCCTATTAGTTTTTGCAAAGAACAAGAGAGGAGGGTAAAATGAATAAAACTGATTTTAATTTACTATTAGGCATCATTATGTTCTTATTTTGTATATAGGCTTTCGGACTTTTACGAATAGTGTTTAATTGGTTTTTCGAAACTTTGCCAAACAGGGAGAATCCAAATAAAAGCGAAATGCGGTGAAGCGTTGAAATTATTTAATCTTCCTTTCGCAAAAGTATTTAAGGCTCTTTCAAACATAATATTATCCGTAAATCATTTAAGGAGGATTCTGTCTCCATCTGTGATAAATGCTATGGTTGAGCGGAGTGTCAAATATCAATATTTAAAGTTTTACTGAATCTAGTATATGCCTGCCAGTGTTCTTTGTTGGAATCGACGTGACCAAATTGTAATGAGATAAACAAAAATTTTAATCAAGAATATTTTATCAATCATTCACCATTTAATTTTAAATGTAAAACATTTATTCAAAATTTAGAAAAAATTCAATATGAAAATAAAGAATAGCAATTAAAAAATTTAGTAAAAGAAAATTTATTAAAAAATGATGAAGAATATAAGAAAATGTATCATTTAAATATACAAGGGTTTTTAAATTCAAAAGATGAAATTAAACATTTTATAACAAATAATAAACCGTTAGTATTATGTTTATTAGAAACTCATGTAACAGGTGAAATAAATATCCAAGAATTGGATGTGGAAAATTACAATTTATATCGTTGCAATTCAAATTCAAGGTATACTGGTGGTCTTCTAGTTTATATTTACAACAAAATCTTAGTTACTAAATTTGAAGAAATTGCTGTGGACTATCAATATTGGTATATTTATATAAATCTAAAAATTAATATAAATTTGTACGAACTTTGTATCTATTATAGATCTCCAAGTGGAAATATAAATGACTTTTTAAATTTTTTTGAAGATAAATGTGAAATTATGTGGGAAAAAAATAATTCTGTAATACATATTGGTGACTTCAATATAAATTATGCAAATGAAGATTATTATGTCAAAAAATTTAAAAAATTGATAGATTTAAATGGTATGAAACAAATAATAACAGATTATACAAGGATAACTCAAAAAACCAAAACAATTATAGATTTGATAATATCAAACGACCATTATTTAAAGACTGGAGTAACATCAGAACCAAAAATTAGTGACCATGATTGGATTTATATAGATACTGAAGATTATATTAAAATAAAAAGAGAAAGCAAAATAATAAAATACATTGATTACAAAAATATGTCAAACGAACTTTCTTTATGTGTATGGATATTTGAAAACTCAAATATAAATATTTTGTTTAAAAAAAATTAGGACAATATAAAAAACTGTATAAACAAAGTGAAAATTGAAAAGAAAATCACCCATAGAAATCATATGACCCCATGGTTTAATAAACATATTTTGAAAGCGGGAAAAAATAGGGATCAAATGTATAAAAAATATATTTTAACCAAAAATATTGATGATTGGAATGAATATAGGATTTTAAGAAATCGTAATGTCAACATTTTAAGAAAAGAGAAGAAAAAATATTATGAGGAACAAATAGATGAAAACAAACATGACTCAAAAAAATGTGGAAAACTTTAAAAAAATTTGTCATACCAAAAGCAAAAAGTGAAATTAGAGAAATTATATTTGAAGATCGAAATAAAAAGAATCAGTTAAAAATCGCAGAAAAAATTAATATGTATTACATAAATAGTATTAAAGAAATAGTTGTAGAAATATAAAATGGAAATGAAAATATTTGTAAAAAAATTAGTACTTAAATCAAATAATGTAATAGAACATTTTCATGAACTCTCTATAAAAGAATTAAAAATAAAAATTTGGAATATAAAATCAAATAATAATTATAGTGAAATTTTAACAAAAAAAATAATGAATGAGACATTTGGCAGCATTGGAAATATATTACTTAAATTAATTAATACAAGTTTGAAATATGGAGAAATACCTGATGATTTAAAATGTTCATGTATAACACCAGTACCAAAAGTAAATTTATTATGGGATATTGAAAAACTTTTAGAGAAGACAGTTTATGAACAAATATTAAATTTTATTGAAGAAAACAACATTTTAGTAAATATTCAAGCAGGTTTTAGAAAAATATATTCAACAGAAACAGCAGCACAATATATTATCGAAAATTTGGAAGAGAAGTGTTGACAAAAATGAAGTCATTCTGGCAGTATTTTTGGATTTTAAAGGTGCTTTTGAGACTATTGACAGAAATAAATTATTAAATAAATTATATCAGTATGGTTTAAGGGGTACTGTATAGATATACCTAAATGGTTTAAAAATTATTTAAATTTTCGACAACAAATAACAAAATAAATGAAACATTTTCAAAAAGGGAATTTAGTAATATCGGTGTACCAAAAGCAAGTATTTTAGGTCCTTTATTATTTATTTTATATATAAATGATATGCCAAATATTTTGTCAAATACTAATATTCAAATGTTTGCTAATGATACTTTAATATACGTAAAAGGTAAAAATATTTTAAGTTGCATAGATAGTCTAAATTCTGAATTAAAATTGGTATCAAACTGGCTAAAAGTAAATAAATTAAAATTAAATATTTCTAAAACAAAATTTATGGCAATAGGAAATAATATAAATTATGAAAATATAAATATTTTTATAGATGACCAAAAATTAGAAATAGTTCAGTCTTTTGAATATTTAGGAATAATAATGGATTCTAAATTAAAATATGATGCTCATTTTGAAAACACCATATCTAAAATTGGAAAAAAAATTAATTATTTCAAAAGAGTAAGTAAAAATTTAAGTTTATTTTCAAGAAAAACAATATATAACACAATAATTTTACCTCATTATTTGTATTGCTCTACAATTTTATATACTGCAAATGAAGGAATTTCTAGTAGACTTCAAATTTTACAAAATAAGGCGATGAGAATAATATTAAATGTTGATAAATACACAAAGATAAATTATATGTTAAATAAACTTAAATGGTTGAATATAAGAAATTTAATATTTTTCCTAGTTTGTATTTTTATTTATAAAATTCAAAATAATTTATTACCATCTCATTTAACAGACTTTATAACGCAAAACTTTGAAAATCATAACTATCAAACCAGAAACAATCAAAATTTTTGTTTAGGGAAAGTGACAAAAAATTTGACATACTTATAAATCAATCTTTTTTAAAGGACTTCATGAATATAATAATTTAGATTCTTTAATTAAGAAACAAAATTCCTTAAGTAAATTTAAAAAATCCTTAAAAATATCATTACTTAGAAAACAAAATATCTGATAAAATTTATTTAAAAATATTTTTGGTGCATAAAATTGATTGTAATTTTAAATGTTTTAATTATTGTTAAAAAAACTAGAATTTATAATATTGTAGCAGTATTGCTAAAATAAATCTTGTTACTACTACTACACACTACCCTATAGTATATAATTAAAGCCAATAGGTTAAGCTTTGAATCATAATGAATATCACTCATATTTTGCAAACGCATTTAATAATTTTAATTTTAAGCTCAGTCTAAACATTTTAATCGCTCAGGAGGAAATTTTATTAAACGCACTGTGTGCATCACGCCATACGGTCCGCTTGCTTGATGTATTCATGGATCATAACGTGCGGACATATATCAAGGCTGTCTCGGTTATTTATGACAGCCCCGGGGGGATGCTGAACATTTTATTAATCAAGCCGGCGATGATTATCTACCGATGACTAGCGGTTAGCTCCTTTCGAGTTATAATTAATATCACTGATGATTGGGGATTTGTTCTGTGTTAAAAATTTTGTTTCGGTATTAAAATTACCTTGGGTTATAATGACCTTTCACTGCTGGTCTAATGATGCGGTAGATTGATTTGTATGTTTCTGAAATGTGAAAAAATATGTTGAGCGAGGTTTAACGTAATTTAAATACTGAATATTAGCAAATGTTACGGTTGCGTCATTCAACAATGTGTATGTGCAAAGTTTTTATTCAATTAATTCTTTTTAGATATAAGTAATTAATATAATTTGTAAGTCAATATAGGATTTTGAGAGTAATGCTTCGCAATACGAGGACCAAAGCAATCAAGGTTGCTAAATGCGTAGTTTGATGGTGAGAGTGTTGCAAAACAAAACTTTATTATATTAATCTTTACGAATGTCATTGAAGAATATTAGACCATTTACTGTAGGAGGGTAACTAACACATGCTCCAAAAAATTCAGATGCTACTAGCGGTAGGCATAAATATAGATGAAGAATTACAAGCCCATTAATTATGCTTTACAAAGTCAGTCTTTCCAAATGTATTTAAAGAAGCCTTAGTTGTACCAATTTACGAAGAAGGAGATAAAAACAACATAACAAATTCAGACCAGTTTCTCTACTTCCAGTCTTTTTTAAAATATTTGAAAACAGCAAAGCATTACTTCAGCAATAATGGAGCTAGTGTATCTTCTCTTAGAAGCCTTTGAGAACCGTACCTTTGTATCTACAACATTCTGTGACCTAAGCAAAGCTTTTGATTGTGTTTCTCATAACTTACACGTAGAAAAGCTTAAACTCTACAACTTTCACCCAAACAGTATTGCCTCAATAAAAAGTTTATTTGCAGATTGGTTTAAAAAAAATCCCAAATATACCTTCTAATAGCATAATTGTAATGGACCATCGTAGGCAGATGACCAAGACTCCCTCCTCAAATGACACAAAAGCAACAATCCAAAACTATACATGTATGATAATGACATTTATTTTCAGGAAGATTACACCAAAAGACAATTAACTGAGGTTTTACAAAGTTTAAAACTACAAGAGGAATACTTCTTTGATAATTATGCAAAAAATCTGGGGCATCCAGTTTTAAGGCTTCACCATACCATTGTATATTTAATCCCATCGAACACGTTTGGCACCAACTGAAATCTGCCATTCGTCGTAACAATATTTGCCCTACTATTAACTCCGGTGTACTTGAGCTTATAGAAACTGAAGTTTTTAACATCCCTTTACAAAGTTCGACAAATTCTGTTACACATGTTAAAAAAGTGGAAAAATCCTATATCCATATAGACAATATAGCACAAATAATAATTAGAACAGATGATGATAGTGATAGTGATATTGATATATTAAGAGAATAATTATTATAAGTACCGAATAATTTGTATATTTTTGTAATCATAAATATTATTTTTAATAATAAAATAACTTGTAATTTCACATATAAACATAAATAAAATATTATTTAATGTCTTACTTATTTTTATTACAAACCATGATTAAATTCTAAGCAAAATACGAACCTGTTCGGCCATATTTCAATTTTACAGCTGGCCCGGGTCTTTCCTAATAGGGATCAGTCGGTCACTTTCTTATATCTCTGAACATACTTTACCTTGAAGGTAGGTTTCAGGCTGTACGGGCGGGAGGGTTGAGTTGACTGTAGGGGTTCCTCAGGGGTGTGTTCTGGGACCCCTTCTATTCTTAATATATATCAACGATCTTCCTTACATATACCCCAGTACGCACTATACTATCTTTGCAGATGACACCACCTTTTCCCGTGCGTATGAAAATTGTGATGAGGTTCTGAAATGGCGCGTGCAAAAGCGAATAAATGGTTTACATCTAAACACCTTTTCTTGAACAATCAAAAAACCCAAAATGAGACAAATTCCTCCGGTTCTGAGAATGTTAAATTTCTTGGGGTACACTTAGATCAAACTCTCCGATAGAGTCCATATTGTTATGCTTTGTAAAAGACTACTAACATCTTTGTATTGCGCAACCTATCGCAATGCATTTCTCAGACTGTCCTGTGGCAAGCATACTTTTTCTTATGTTATGCACATATTGGATACTCAATACTTGTATGAGGTGACGGCAGTGCTGCGTCCAAGGTTTTTGGCCAAGAGAGAAAGGCACTAAGGATTATCATAGGAACGTCGTACCAGGATGACTGTAGACAGGACTTTAAAAGTAATCAAATTCAGACTCTTCCATGCTTACTTATTCTGGAAAACCTTTTATATGTCAGGACTCACGTTGGGCAATACATGGCGCATTCATCTGTTCACTTGCACGATACGCGCCATAAACAAAACCTATAGTACTAAACAGCTGGCGGCTAAAGAAGAGGTGTCAAGATGACCCTGGATATCTGGCTATCCATTTCTATAACTAACTTCCTATAATGATAAGAAATCTGCCAACTTATTATTTTAAGAGGAAAATAAGAAACCTTCTCATCAGTCAGGCATTCTACTCTACAAATGAATATATTATGGCCTGTGATATAAATGAGATAATATAGAGTTTTTAACTGTCACCCATTTTAACAATCTATTAATCAATGTTTTTTATTTGTTGTTTTGTATAGAAAGAAAAATATAAGAAATTATAAAAATGTGTTGTACAATTGTACATATACATATTATATTTTATAATGTTATCAAATTTTAATTGCCTTGATTATAATTTTAATGTGTAATGTAACAGTAAGGGTTGTTTGCCTCAATGTTGCAACTCTGTACAATTTTGATGTTTTAAATTTTTACATAATAATATTATTATGTTGAATTTATATTTTAAATCTTTTATTTTACCATGATATTGACTTGCTATTTTACCATGATATTGACTTGTGTGAGTATTATGTGTATATTGACACAAATAAACTATTTTGATTTTGATTTTTTGATTTTTGAATTGACGTCAAAAGATCGCGCACATAAATACAGATTCAGGTTAAGCGCGAGACTATAGAAATTCTCAAAACATTGCCAAGATTTGGCCCTATTTGGTACCTATTAATAGCGAAGATGGATTTCCCGTTCCCTTCCTTTAGAAGCACGAGGAAAGTAAATTCCTGACGAAATTTGGGCGTGGTCCCAAAAAAATCAAGCTTGCGGCGCCTATTTTTACTCCTTCGACAATATTTAACTTGTTCAACAACAACACCCCCCTCTCCAAAGAGTAAAATATTACTTGTTTGTCCGAGATAAATTTTAATTTAGGCAACTAAACTTTAATTAAATTTCTCAATAAAATAATTTAACTCAGCGAATAAAATATTTTGTTGCTCGTTTTCAATTAAATACTTTTATTGAATTCTTTAAAGCTAACTTGATTTAATACTGTTATTAACCAAAGAACACACTGTATCATGTTCAAATAAGCTTAAAGATCAATAGTAGGTTAACGCTGAAAATAAAAAATGCCTCCATTACGACTAACGGATGTGAGATTACACGGCCGATGGTCCTCTATGTTTGACCTTTTTATTGCCGAATATATGTATAGGGTCCAGTTCCCTCCGGCCATATAGACACCGAATCTGACCATAAAATAAATATATGTGGAAAAAATTAGTCACAAGAAAATTTATCTGTTCTGTGAAAGTTATAGGGTGTTCAAATTTAGAAGCATTTTTGTGTTAAAGAAGTTATCGAGTTAAGAAAAGTTCTTCTTAAACTTATCGACATTTGTATTAATAGAAAACTGTTATTTTACAATGCTACTACATTCAATTTTCAAAAATATTTTGTTGATCTTTTGACTAAAAAGCTTGCTTGTAAACTAGCTATCATTTGAAATGTTACAGGTCCTCCAACAATAAGTGTGTTATAAATAAAATATTGGAAGCAGATATACACGGTGATTGGTAATTACGTGCACTCCTTGCAGGAAGTTATAGTAGCGGCAAATTCTTGCTAAATATCCCCTATTGTTTCTTTTCGACAATGTCTACCTCCCGTCCAATTTACATTATTTTAGACAATTTAATTGATACCTTATTTAATTTTGATGTTATTTTGCAAACCACACCTAATTTAGCAATATTTCCTTTTCGGAAATAATTAAGTAAATGTGTCACAAATACGAAAACCACAAGTTTAAACTTGAATACAAATTTTATTTATTTTATGCCATAGTTATTGGACATTTCGATTGTAAATCCTAAAAATAAGATTTCCTATTTAACTAACTAAAGTACCGTCTGCTAGGTAAAAAGAGTGTTCTGTAATCCTAAATTGCCGTAAAGCTCATGCCTATTGTTTTCAAACTGATAGTTATGTTGTGACCTTATACGTGTATGTGTCGATATAGATACGTAATTTCAAGCTTGTTGGTTTAGCATAAGCATTAAAAAAAATATTAATCTTAGATTTCAGTTGTTTTTTAAATATACATTTTTTGATACCGCTATATACTTTATTTAGAAATATAGTTTATTACCAAGTTTCTCAATTATTGTAAAATTATAACCTAAAAATATGGTGTCCAATAACTTTATTCGAAATGAGCATAAATTCTAATATTGGTCAGGTGTCCAATAACTGTAATCCAAAAAGGATACAATATTTTACTGTTTAATAACTAATTACAAGTTAACTCATTTGCAAGAATTTTTAAATACATTTTTGGCATTTCTATATAGTTATTGAACAGGTGGTCAATAACTGTAACCTTGATGTCCAATTACTGTATGTTTCATTTTTTTAGCGGTTCGAATGTATTTCCATAGGGCCGGGCCCCAGGACAGATCAACCGGCGACGGACGGAACACGCGAGCGCCGAAGGAGATTTTAATTTGCAAACGATTTCGTCCTAATATTTGTCTCTTTTTATCTTCCTTAAAGCGGGTATGTTTGTTCCCGTCTTGATTTCAATGCATTATATATAGAGTTTTCTACTAAAATACGGCCGAGCCCGAAGGAATAATTATTGTTGCTTCGCTTAGCTCGAACCTTTATTGGAATTAATGAAAATCCACTTTTTTAGGATTATTATTTTTTGTTTTTTTTTTTTTTTTATTTACTATTTTTTACGGTCGTCGGCGTATCAGAGGTCATCTTCAACCGGTCATCGACCGTACGGTTTTTAATCGTGCGGTCTACCGACTGGGGAGTGTGAAACGGCACCTTCATCCTACGAGATATCCGATCTCATCCGGCCTGTCCGCCGTGAATAGGATAGTTTTGATGTCGATTCACTTTACACTCTTCCCTAAGACAAGAGTACGCGGTGTTTCCCAAGCGGTCACCCATCCAAGTACTAACCGCGCTCGACACCGCTTAACTTCGGTGATCTCACGGGAACCGGTGCTTTAAGTGTCGCTAGGCCCTAATTTATAAAAATTAATTAGATCAGAAGTTAGTAGGTGGGCCATTGACCAAATGACCTTATGGAGCAGCCGCGTCTGTTGAATGTATGTATACAGCGTGTCCAGAAACCATCTTAACATATGGGAAACTTTTTTATTTTTAACTTTACGAAAAAAAATTATTCTTCATAAAAAGTTCTGCTTGTTGATAAAATAACATTCAAATCAAAAGTTTTGAGCCAGCACATACGGGGTGTTCAGAAAGTCAATAATATTAATACCGTAAATGGAAAACTATATTTAATAATTTTAATTACAAAGGACAATAATGAAATACTACACTAAGCTTCAACATGACCACCGTTTTTTTCCATACAAACGGTTGTACGTCGTGAAAATTCCATTACTGCATTTCTAACCATCTGAGGGGAAATTTCTTGGATACATTCTCTGATAATTCTCTCTAAATGGTCTATGTTCTCGAAAGGTCTGTGGGTATACACTTTTTGTTTTAAAAATCCCCATACGAAAAAATCCAGAGGTGTTAGATCAGGTGACCTTGGTGGCCAAGCAAATTCTGATCTTCGTCCAATCCATTTCTGTGGAAATGTCCGGTTTAAGAATTCTGTCACTCTTGCAGAGCTGTGGCATGGAGCGCCGTCATGTTGGAACCAAAGTGTTTGTCTTATATTCATTGGTAGTCCATGAAAAAATTCAAATAATTCCGTGTCCAAGAAGTTCAAGTAAATTTCACCGGTAATATTTTCTCGAAAAAAGTACGGCCCTACAATTTGGTTCCTAAAAACGCCGCACCAAATATTTGTCTTGAAAGAATACTGGTCACGACACTCAATTACAAAATGGGGATTCTCATCACTCCACCACCTACAGTTTTGAGAACACACTACTCCATTTGAGGTGAACATCGCCTCATCTGAAAACAATATTTTTCTTGCGAATAGTGGGTCATCTTCTACCTCACCTTGAAACCAAGAGCAAAACAAAAATCGTGAATCAAAATCTCTAGGCTGCAGTTTGTGAAGAAATTTTGGCTTGTATGGGTAAAAATTATTTTTCCTTAAAATAACTTGGGCAGTGGACTTTGTAACAGGTCGTGGAACAGTTTGTGAAATATTTCTCAATGAGATTTTAGGATTTTCCACGACAGCTAGCAAAACATTCAATTGGGTATCTTCGTCCGTACGCCAAACCTGATGCTTGTCAGAAAATTTATTACTTACAGATCCGGTATTTTTAAATTTATTAAAAATATCTCCAACCGTTACATGGCTAATAATTTTATTTGGATATCTTGCATTAAAAATTTGAGCAGCCTCTCTGTACGTCTTGTAGTGGTCTCCAACAATTAACACTATTTCAACTTTTTCCTCGATTGTAAATTTAAGCACCATATTTAATTAAAAGAAAACTGTCCGCCTTGACAAATAAAATAATTAGTTGTCATGGTTTCATTTAGTTTCCAAGGCGTGCTGGACCTACTAAACGAGAATGAATACCGCTTCTTAAAATCTTGCTCGCCCTTTTCTGAAAAATTCTGTGAGATAATTAGAGAAACTATGGAATTAGGAAAAACAACAACATTACGCCACAGTATATTTGTTTTAAGCTAAGTCGCCTTTCGAATGGCAACTTTAGACCATTTATTATATTTTTGACAATATCGAAAATTGTCATTAAAAAAAATTGATCAGAACCAAAAACCACGTTTAAATTACAATTAGGTAATGCAATGAAAAATTTGGTTTTATTATTTTTTACAAATTTTTCTTCCACAATCAAAACAATTTCAATTTTCTCCTCAGAAGTTAATAACGCTACCATTTTTATGTTTTATAAATTTTAACGCGTTTTGACGGTTGCTGTCAAACATTTCTTGCTATCAACAATTAATTTGTATGTTACAACCATCCTAGATTACATGTAACTACAGTTAAATTTGCATTGTTATTGTAGACATACGTTTCAAAAAAGACGAAATAATTTTTTCAAGGGAAATGGGCGTAATTTCATATTTGAACGTGGTTTTTAGTTCTGATCAACTTTTTTTAATAACAATTTTCGATATTATCAAAAATAAAGGTACTTTACTTTTAAGCCAAATTCATATTTTTTGACTTACCTCGTATACGCCTGGGAGAATTTAATATCTGATAGTTGCATTTTAGGTTTTAGACCATGAAGAACTTTTTATGAAGAATCACTTTTTTTCGTAAAGTCTAAAATAAAAAAGTTTCCCATATGTTAAGATGGTTTCTGGACACGCTGTATATATGAAATGTCTTGGTGGAAATCAAGAATCAAGTAGTAGTAAATCTGACAAATGCCTCTTATTACAAGAATCTGTAATGTCCTATAATAATTATTGTGTCAA
The DNA here is from genome assembly GCA_963920685.1 of Polydrusus tereticollis. NCBI lineage: Eukaryota > Metazoa > Arthropoda > Insecta > Coleoptera > Curculionidae > Polydrusus > Polydrusus tereticollis. Next base: position 29,351,814 of record OY987327.1, read on the forward strand.
AATTGTAGGTCAGGAATGAATAATTGAGTTCGAAAATCTAAATCAAGAATTTCCCGTTGTTTACATGTTTACAATGCAAATTTCATGAGTCTTTAAAATTTGGTAACATTATAAGAACAACGAACAACACGCAGTCAAGTAGCAATTTAAGCACCGAAATAATATTTAAGACAATTAATCTAGTAAAGGTTACTACTTGACAACAGCAATATTACAACCCCTTTAAATAAAGTAACAGTTGAAGCTTTCCAAAATTCTCAGAATAGTCAAAGCAAAGTGTTATCGAGCGTGAGGTTCAATCACAATTATTAAGATCGTATCTAACCACCCCGGAAAATCCTAAAAAAGGAAAAGCGTAATGTATAGAGAGATCCTTTCACAATAACATCAAATAACTATCAGGAAATATTAAAAAAAAAGCGGAAAGGAAGAGAAAAAAGAAAAAGAAACGCAAACGTGAGGAGAAACTAAGTTTAAAAAAAGGAGACAGTTATAAATTTAACAAGACAGGAAATACACACAAAAAATAAGTGACAGTAACAAGTGTTTTGTATGTCACAGACAGATAGACAGTAGAAATGAGATAGAGTGCGATGGCTGTAAAAATGCATTAGATAAGCTATGCATTCAAAAACAACACCAACCTTTAATTCAGATGAATTATTTTTTTTGTCATATTTGCTACAAGGAAGCTGAAAGTGATGATTCGTCAGATTCAGAAATTGATGAACTATTTAATATGTATAATGGTTTTTGTTACACTTGAGCAATTAAACTTACATATTCTAACTTTCTTTTCTGTTTTATATTTATGTTAAATTTACATACAGGGTCCGTCCAATTATTGTCTTGTAATTGTCCAATAATTATTAAAATTGTACAATAACTATACATTTTGGTACATTTTTTGTCACTATGATTTGTTTTTCATTTAAACTAAATAGAAATTGCTGTAGAATTGCGCCTATCAGGGAGGTATGCAAGGCCGGATTTGGTTTGAAAATTTGAAAAAAATAGGTATTATGAATCTCGATTGGCATAGATTAAATTAATTTTTATAAAAACTTTCTTTTCTTATGAAAGCAGATCTTCCATCGCTTCCATAGACCTGCCTGTGCCCCTGCTCTACTCTAACCTCCTGCAGGGAATGCATCATCATGTGTGCAACCAATCATCCTGTTGTACAACTTATAAAACAGAATTATCTAATCCTTTCTAATTTATTTTCGCCCTAATTCATCTATGTTGGAATTATCTTGTAACTTAGCTATATAATTGTTTTTTTTTGGGCGAATTAAAAATTATCGATAATCAACAGAGAAGGAATATGAACAAGTTTGGAAGCCTAAGGTTTTGATGCAGATATTATTAAAATAATGAAAAATACAGAACATGCGAAATCTAAAATCTGAACGTTCTGAAGTAGTGAAGAAGTTAGATAGGGTGGTATGTTCCGCCCATTACTGCTCATCTGCCTCATGGATAAGGTAATAAAAGAAAGTTGGAACAAAAACAACAATTGTGTGAAAATTGAAGTTTGTGTATCTGATAATAGTATTGAACTAGTAGTGAGAAAGGGCAAGAAATTAGTGTCAACAAGAACAACCCAAAGTAATGGTCAGTAGCGGCGTAAAGGTAGGGCGCGGTTGGACGCCAGGCATATAGCGGCGCCAAGGGTGAACATGTCTGATCGTCCAGTTGCATATCGTGACTTGTTACATTCTCGGCCAGCGGCCAGCTCACCTTTAAGAGTTCCCTTTATATGGTCCACTCAAATGGCGTTGAAAAAGGCATAAAACTTATAATTCTTAATGAATGAGGGCTCATTTGCTGATTTCATTAATGACGCTTTAATTACTGTGGCTATTGGAACTAAAAGTCCAAGTCTCTTATTCTAGCCAAACAGTTAAAATATTTCAGCTTCATAATATGTTCATTGGTTGTTTGGTATGACCCAACATAATCAAATATCAGCAGAGCAAAATTCAAATTTGATTAACATTCACTGTCATTATTTGACGTCTCAAACTTAAATAAGAAATTGTCATAGTCAAAAGATTGTTACTTAGGTTCAGAACGCTGCTATGTCGAGAAACATACCAATGGTGCATACCAGCATTAAAGTGTTAATATTTCGTAAACGGCTGAAGATAAGTATTGGGCATGAATAATGAAAAATGTCTAGAATTGATTGTAGAATACAAAAATGTAAAAATATACAATATGTTTCATTAAAAAAATTAAAATTGACACATGTGGCACTTTTATGATCTACCCTGTACAACATCTTTTTAAAAAAAAAAGTATTTCAAAAAAATATATTTGACGGGTTCGAGCGATTTTTGATTAAGTGGGCGGTTTTCCATATAAAAGTCTGATCCGTTTCTTTATCATAACCCTGTACCTATATAATTATGTTTGTTTTAGTAGCCCAGCATCGCATAGCATGCAGTGCGAGAGTACACTAAAAGTCAACGCTATAATTTGGGACAACAGTATATCAATTTTAATTTAATAAAATGACATTGTGCTGTCATACTCGTGATTTTCTCCTCGATTCGCAACTTCCACTCGGTTAAGTCGCTATTCTGCCCCCGTCCGGAAGTCAGCGTATGTATATGCATGAGAGTTGCATTGCGGCTCGTTCCGCTCCATCGGCGGTAGCGCCACGACGCCGGAAGTCCATCTAATGCATCCGCAAGTTCTAGGCTGGCCCCGATGTGCTTAGGGGTGCGACGTCACCGTTATTGCTACGATAACACTTTTTGCCCCAAAGCAAGAGAAAATTACAAAAACCCTAGGATTTACTGCTGGTACACCGGAAAATATTAGAAGTGCATCAGAAGGGCATGTTATATAATTTAAAATGTATAAAAATCCTAAAAATTTTGTTTAAAATACTTTTAACTTTAAGGAAATGGCAAAACACTCAGTTGCAATGAGATAAACAGAGTGTCAATTTAAAAACTTTCAATGCAAATATCTCGAATATTAGTATTTAGCTGCACAAAAAAAATCAAACAAAATACCAAAGAATTTTATTATTTTATCATTGTAAGATAAACAATACCAGTTCGTTATTCGAGGTAGTTGGCACTGCAAAGTCGAAAAACGCCGATATCGAGTTTAAAGAAACATCCATTTTTAAATTTTTTAATCAAGAATGGTTTACACTAGTGCTGGGAAGTTTAGTTCACTTTCCCGATTTCAAATCTTTCGATTTCGTTCAATAAAGTGAATAGTACAAAAGACTAGTTCGGTTAGTTCATTTAGTTCACTGATTTATACCCGCACACGCACAGTGAAGCAAAATAAATATATAAGGCTAATATTATAAATAACAATGAAACCTAGTAAATAAATAAATTAGAAGCATGTAGCTTCGTGATGATTACAGTGTAATAGTTAGAACCGCGGTGACAAAAATGCCTTGGAACTCCCAATCGAATGAGAAGCACGTTTTTGTACAGTTCGAGTAGGAGTCTGGCGCTCGGCCGTGAGCGACTATAATATGTTTTTTTAATTTTGACCAGCGGTTTAGAAAAACATTTCCCAAACGAATGAAAATTACTGGAGGGCATCTAGGCACCCCCCCCCCCCCCCCAATTACCGGAAAAATATTTTCATCCGATTTGATCCTTGCCGTATTCTCTAGTACAATTAAATGAACCCAAACTCCGAAATTAAAAAAAAAATCTGCCGCATGCATGCAACCGGACTAAAATAAATCGTTATTATTTATGTTATTAAAAAAAAAAGTTTTCATCCAAAATGAGCCTGGCTAAACTATGCCAAATAACAAAAAGTTTCGTAAACTTATTTGTCTCTGGTTTAAAAATATAAAAAAAATGAAATGCTTTCGAGAGGCGGTAAAATGTTGAGTGACTATTCAATGGTAAGTAAAAATTTTCATGCATATTCTGGAAGATCTGGTCTTGGCCGCATTAAATTTGGATGAAAATAATTTTTCGATGTTCTGTAGGTGTCAAAGAACCTATGTGCAAATTTTCATCCATGTTGGAATTACTTTATCAAATTTTGCCCATTTAAATTTTAAAAAACTGTTATAAAGCTCCCTGCCCAATTTCAAGTTTAAATGAGCAAATTTTTTTCCCCCCTTTTTTCCATTTTTTTTTTAGCTCCTGGAAGAGCTCTTTGCAAAGATCAAATCGGATGAAAATATTTTTCCGGTAATTGGGGGGTTGCCTAGATGTCCTCCAATAATTTTCATCCGTTTGGGAAATGTTTTTTTAAACCGCTGTCAAAATTTGGAAAAAATATTATAGCCGCTTACCGCCGAGCGACAGACCCCTACTCGACAACACGGATTTCGAGAACGACAATCGAACTATACAAGAACGTGCTTCTCCTCCGTTTGGGAGTTCCAAGGCATTTTTGTCGCCGCGGCTCTAACTATAACTATACCGTTCCTTTACTCTATGGAAGTCTCAATAAATATGACAAATTTTGTCTCTAGCTACGGCGCATCGAATGAGTTTACGCTATCTTGGCCGAGTTTTACGTGAGGCAGCAGTCCACCTGCCGACACCATCGGTCGGTATCCAGTCTCCAGGCTTCGGGTAGTTCAGGATCTCCTTCATGGTCGCTTCGCTCTCGTTCGCGTTCTGCGTCTAGTACCTACAAGGCTTTAATTCGCGTTGATTTAATCTTTAAATAATCACTGATTAAATCTTTTAGTTCAGTTAATCCGATTCGATCTTTTGAACTAGTTCGTTCGCGAACTACACACCTCTAGCTAACACCTTGCCTGAAAGAATTCAGATAGTTTTTCTTTACGAATCTGAGAACCGTTGTGCATTAAGAACTACTGCAGCATTTCATGAAATGAACCCCGATAAAAATGTCAGTCATACTTATGTCAGACAACTTATTCTGAAATTAAAAGAACCGGGATCACTGTCAAACAAAAAAAGGGTTTAAGGAAGAGTAAGAAATAATAAAGCTGCCCAGGCGGAATTGTTAGGACACTTTGCTATGAATCCTGCAATGTCCCTACGCCAAGTTAAAGCGATTACAGGAATTTGCATTGCATTATTTTCACCCGTATAAAATGCAATTTCTCCAGGAGTCGCGTGAGGCCGATCCCGACCGAAGAATTCAATTCTGTGAGGAAATGACAGGATTGCTGCGTACTAGTCCACAATTATTAAAAAATATTTGTTTTAGCGACGAATGGACTTTTTATTTAAATGGGTCAGTGAATCAACGTAACTGTAGGAATTGAAGTAAAGAAATTCACATCTTTACAGGGAAGGGCACACTCAGTATCCGGAAAAAATAAATGTCTAGGCGGGACTATTACGTGATATTGTTGTTAGGCCATTTTTTATTAATGGCAATCTAAATGGCGGCAACTACTTAGAAATGCTGGAAATCACCATTCAGCCTCGTATTATTAAAGAACTAGAAAATCAGCTGGATATTGCCGGAAACAGGAACTTAGATGAAATGTTCATGCAACATTTTCTGTGGCGTAAGTCTGGCAAACCAAGTGGAGGGGAGCAGCTTAAATGTTGATTTACTTTACACCGGAATACGATGATGACAACACGTTTATTTGTTATTGTTCGGTCTAATAGTTACGAGGTCTATGATACAACCTAATAAACAATTTTTCGAGCAAAATAATTATAAAATATGCACTTTTGTGAAAATATTACTGTACGAATCAAAGGTAAATCTACATTCCCCACAAAGTCAATAGTGGCAATCTTTAAAATTGCTACAGTATACTATAACTCTTGGAGTAAAAAGACAAATGTTAAATTTTTCCATTGTTGGGAGCATGATAACCTTTTGAAGGTCTGCAGAATAACATACATCATCTTTACTTTAAGGTCAAATTGGCCGCCTTTTTAGTTAAAAAAGTTAATAATAAGTTAACATAAGTTACTAATTTCTAAAATATATTTTATAATAAGACGTGAAGAATTTTTAAAATAAAAGGGATCATTCACAATAATGCCGCCTTTAATTTAGATATGTAGCTGCTTTTCATCTCTCAAAGAGGGACGTATTTGCACTTACGGCTACATGTTGAGTAGATACTATACCGGGTGTTGCATCGTCGAGCGGGACATAGGAAATCCCATGTAATTTTAAATGGGGTCAATTATTGGCTTCCCTAATTATTTTAGAGAAAAATTCTATTTAGGTTTATTAAAGAGCACTAAAACCCACATTCAAAAGAATAACTTTAGATATTTTTGATGAGCCCGTTTACGGGTTATCGCCGATTTCTTTTTAACTATTTCTCCTTTTTATAGCCCCGTATTTGCGGGCACCAGTCAAGGTAAAAGATGACTGTCAAATAAAGTTGTCATTTTGAAATGTGTGCTTTATTGTTATAAAAACTCGTACATCGAAAATATTAAAGGTGTATTTATGAGTACAAATTAATCTGAATAAAACTAAAATAAAGTATCCAATTACAAGGTTATTTATGATATTTTACATGTTTCAATATTTTACTAATTAATAGGAAGATACTATTAAATTGTTAGAACTTTAGGATTTAAGAAGATGTTCAAATATTCCTCCATTGACTGCTAGACAATAACCGAGGCGATCATAAAATTCTCTTCTTACATTCGCTAGTTGGTAAACTGAAATTCCATTGCATTCGGCAGAAATAGCATTTTTTAACTCGTCTAGATTTGGGTATTTTTTATCTTTGTATATCCTGTTTTTTAAATGGCCCCAGAGAAAGAAATCATTTGGCGATAAATCAGGAGACCTGGCTGGCCAATTTACTGTATGATTTAAGCCAATGACATTTCCATTAAAAGCACGGTTTAAATATTCCCGGACAGCCAGGGTACTATGTGCCGGGCAGCCATCCATTTGGTACCAAACTTCCTGATTTTCCCTGGCGGCATCATGTAAAGTAGGTAAAATATGATCTTAAAGTAGTTCCAAAAAATATTCTGCATTTAAATTTCGTGTAAGAAATAATGGCCCGATAATATTTTCTCCGAAAATCCCAGCCCATACATTAACTTTTTGTGGATATTGCGTCCTTGTTTCCACAAACCTGTGTTGGTTTTCTTTGCTCCAATATCGATAATTTTGAACATTGGGTTCATTGTTTAAGGTAAATGTGCATTCGTCAGTGAAACAAATGTTTTTTAAAAATTCCCTATCCATGTTTGCTCTTTCCATCATACCAAAACAAAACTCCTGTCGTCGTATTTCGTCCCTATCTCTTAGCTCTTGGTGCTTTTCATATTTGTATGAATAATATTTATGTCATTTCAAAGCTCGTAACGCTGTGGTGTGATCTAATCCTATGTCATCCTCAAGTTTCCTTGTGCTGATCTTCCCATCATTTTCTTCCACGCACAATAAAACTTGCAAGTCCCTATCATTTCTTGCATCTCTTCTTTGTTCCTGCCTTTCTTCACATCTGCAGTTATTTATTACAGTGCCTTTTGTCTCAAATTTCTTGATAGTTCTTTCGACTGTAGATTTTGCAGGTATCGGTCTATTCGGATACAGAGCAGCAAACATGTCTGACACATTTTGATAACTATTTCCTTGATAATACCATTTAATCATCAATATTTTTTCTTCAGAAGTGTAATTCATGGCTAATATTTTCGATGTACGAGTTTTTATAACAATAAAGCACACATTTCAAAATGACAACTTTATTTGACAGTCATCTTTTACCTTGACTGGTGCCCGCAAATACGGGGCCATAAAAAGGAGAAATAGTTAAAAAGAAATCGGCGATAACCCGTAAACGGGCTCATCAAAAATATCTAAAGTTATTCTTTTGAATGTGGGTTTTAGTGCTCTTTAATAAACCTAAATAGAATTTTTCTCTAAAATAATTAGGGAAGCTAATAATTGACCCCATTTAAAATTACATGGGATTTCCTATGTCCCGCTCGACGATGCAACACCCGGTATAGGTAGCTAGTAGTATAATTATTATTATTATTGATTAAACATTCAAACTGTTGAAGGTAATTTCTAATTTAAAAAGGAACGAAATAAATAAACACCAAATCAGAAACCGTTTGGCAATATCCATATCGTCCCAATAGTTAACTTTTCAACGTTACGTTCACGCGGTTCCAAGTATTCGCGAGTGCTTTCGTCGCGACGCCGTCGTATCCTTGACAACGCGAAATCGGTTGCCAGGGCGACCCTACGGATGCCGTGGCGCGCGGCAAGTGGCAAAGAGAGTTTGCAAGTTGTGATTTCTGTTATAAAGTTTAAAATTGAATTTGAAAGTATTTGTTTTTGCTAGAAATAAATTATTTTTTCAAATATACCGTTATTAAAGAATTAATATAGGAGCTAAATACAATTATTATTAAAGTAATGATAAACTTCAATTATCCAGTAAGGAAAAACTTATCAGATCATTGTAGTTAACATAATACTATAAAGTATGATACTCATTTTTTTGCCAAATCTGCATAATCTTTCACCCCAGAATACATATTATTATATAATAATTATACAGTGGGTGTATAAAGTCTGGAAACGGCTTAATAACATCATAATTTATTGGCTGATTTAAACCAATTTGGTAACAGTTGTGTAAGAGGATCTAGCGGAATTGGCGTTGTTGCCAGCTTTTTAGTTTGTGTGGAATTCGAACGAATTTTATATTTTTACATGTAACACCCAGTATGTTATTGCATTTAAGCTGGCCAGTTGGTTTAACAAGAGCCATAAAAAAAAAATAGTTTTTACTTTAAATTTGTTACACTTTTGGTATAACATACTTTGTTCCTAATATCAGTAGTTTTCGAGAAACAGGTAAAAAGTCAAATAAAATAAAAAAAAAATTCTAAAAGTAGCTAATGTTTTGCTAATCCATTCCAAAGTTTTTTTGCCGCATCGTGGTTAAGAAGGGCCTCTAAGACTAGCAATAAACCCTCAGTTAGAGGAGGAAATTCTGGATGAAATTCCTGAAAATCCTTCTAATAGTGCACAGACATAAAAATAATCTTAGCCAGCTCGAGAATAGAACTTTCGACGCAGGAATATAAGAGCTTAAACATCAATTACATAGAAAATGTCGCTTATGACCTTTTACCATTCTGGCATTGATGTAAAAAAAATGAATAGTTTTATTAGAGCAAGTTTATCAAAATCAGAGTTGGTATAGTTTTTAATAAGAGACCATCCCTAATTTCCAGGTTAAAATTTACGATCGAATCACTTACCTTATATTTTATAGTTAATTTTAAAGTATCGACAAAAGAAGCCATATCAAAGCATCCGTAATTTACCCAAAATACGTATTATTAATTTCTACTTTTGAGGAAGATCACACAAGCCCGCCCCTTTCATCATTAATGAATTCCTAATCTCCAGCAGGAGTAGCGCACATATATAGGGCTGCTTGATGATCCAAATTATGCAATTTTCAATATTGGCCACCCACTCGGACACGTGGCCGCCCCTGCACGTGTGTTTGACTCATTGCGGCCGCAAATTCACTCCACTCCTGCGACTTCACAAGAGGGTGACAGATTCTTGGTAGTAGTGAGTGGTGGCTTATAGCGTGCTTGATGAATTAACTTGTCATTCCAGTGATATTTTAAAATGGGCAAAAATAAAAATTTACGGTATTTGCATAATAAATTTATTTTTATGATCAGGCGAAAGCACTGTCAGAATAATGTTTATGGCGCTCTGCAAGCGGTGAGTTTGCGAAGAAAGCAATTGACGTTTGTTTTGAATTTTTGCAAACTCTACAGTGTGTCCCCGAATGAGGTAGACCGCGAGTAAACTTTCCTATCTTTAAAAAATATCACTCATGACAAAAAGTTTTGCTTACTCAGGAACCTGAACTAACCTGAACCTTGAGGGACTCCGGCGTTGGTGTTAAATGTGTCGGAACGGTTTATAAGAAAGCTTGAGAGCTATGAACAAAATTGAACAGGCATTCAATATGCTCTTACTTTATTTAGGAGTCCCTCATGCCATACTCGGTCGAGCGCCTTGGAAATGTCCAGTGCTACCGGCCGGGACTCACCATGATGTTCTATTGTGTTGTTCCAGTTGTTGAGTAACAGTGAGAAGGTCTCCTGTTGATCCAGACTTACAGAATCCATACTGGCTGTCACTAATATAGTTGGAGCCTTTCAATAATTTTTCTTTGATATCCTTCCCCATAACTTTTGATATACCGAAAGCAATGCGACTAGACGATAGTTGTTTGGCAAGGTCTTCTTACCTTTTTTAGGTATAGGCTGGACTCGCGCAGTTTTTCAGCAAGAAGGAAATACTGTAAGAAAACTGTCGGTCAAAATTCATGCAACAAATACTTTTGGTAATCGATGGATAGGTCGAGGTGGGCCTATTATATGACCACCGAGGTCAGGGACGCGCCCGTCCATATCGGCAAGGTCGTGCGGCGCACGATGGCACCAAGGCCTTAAATCAACACAAATTAACATAAAACTAAAAAAATTATGCGAAAATGTATTATCCACCAACACCGACCGCCGTTCGAAAGAGCACACAAAACACTACTTCTGATAACAGTCATTTTCTACATTCAACAAAATCAAACTTGCCATCAGAATTAGAAAAGCAAACTAATAAGGATAAGGATCCAAAAGAATTAGATACGTTTCAGTCAGTGTCGGTGACATCATGTTTGAGTAAGCAAGACGAATTATCCGAAGAAGCGCCCCTTTCTAACGATCCAGGTCTTTGGCCGAGTGTATTGTCTCCAATCCAGGTGCAAAAACTTTTCGAAAAAGGTCCAATGCATTATCAAAATAAAACTATGTATCCTAAAGACAAAAGTGGACGTAAGTTTTCCGATATAAATTTTACTCGAATTTTGTTAAATGGTGAAAAGGTTCAGCGTCATTGGTTGCTATATTATATTGAATTCTGCTGCTGCTGTAAAATATTTAATGCCCCAACCCCAACAATCCATTGACTTTTAAAAAACACTGAATTAAGTAACCAAGACGGTTTCAATGATTGGCATCATTTAAGCGAACATTTGAAAATCCACGAAAAAAGTAAATCTCCTTTTTAAAATTTACGTGTCTGGTCAAATTTACTAGAAAGATTAAAAACTAATCGAACCGTTGATTCGGAAATGCAAAATTTATTAAAATATGAAGCTAAACATTGGGGCAGTGGCATTAAAAGAATAATTTATACTATTCAATTTTTGGATAAACAAAACTTGGCTTTTCGTGATCCTAGTAACAAATTATTTGAAAGAAAAGTCATGTCTGCACATATTAATAGATCTCAAAAAAATATTTCACTTTACCTTGGAGATAAAATTCAAAACGAAACCTATAAATTAATAAGTGACAATTTAAGAAATAATATTTTAAACGAAGTTAAAGGAGCAAAATATTTTTCTATATTACTTGATTGTATTCCTGATGTGAGCCGCCAGGAGCAGATTTCTGTTTGGCTTAAGATACGTTAATTTAAAAAACAATAACAAACAATAAATATAGACATTAATACTAAAAAGTATAGAGTTTTCTTCAAAAATTTCAACGATCAACTATGAGAGAAGGGTAGTAATTTTAGCTCAATATTATAGTATTGGTTAAAGGCGCCTATCATAATTTCGTACGACGGCGCCGAAAATACTTGGCGCGTCCCTGACCGAGGTTGCCCGACATGAATCCATTGGATTTTATTTTATGGAGAATTTAAAGAGGCTGGTATATTCACGTGACCTTAAAACATATTTATCAACTTTTAAAAATAAAAATGTTTCTTATTCGTACTTATTACTAAAGCTAAATAACCACAAATTGAGGAATTACATAAACGAAAATATCGCAAGGGAGAAACAAATGAATGCATTATATTTTTTAAATCGAAAACCGTCCGGCGGACGAAAAAAAGTTAACATAGCATTTTTATGAGAAGATATAGGGCAATATCGGCAATAATAATAATTTTATTTATTTTTAAAAAAAGCATTGGCGTTTTTTTTGATTAAAAATATTGCAGGCCACCTGAATAGGGACGCCACCGAGGAATATTAAAAAAACCTTTATCCTGGAAAAATTATGTTTCTATGTGTACTTTGCATGTACCAAATTTGGGGAAAAACTTTTTTTTTAATTTCGACACCCTATATCTAAGAAATAAAGCGGTTACGGACCTATATATGTTCATATAACAGTATATTGCGCAACAAAGGGCGAAAGTCAACGATTCCGCTGGTTTGATGTTAGCTATATTTAGTTAGATATCACACTAGTGAAATCGTTGAGTCGTCCCGAGTTCCGCATACAATTTTTTATAAAAAATGTTATGAACATATGACTTGACAGGCCTTGCAATTCTGTGTATTTGATGTTAATTACTTATTGTTGGAGTCATACTCATAGAGATCCAGAATAAAACCCAGGTCCTTTCTATTCACCAATCATTCATTTATATAGTGTGAAAGGTTATTATACAAAAGGCGCCAGAAACAATATGGCAACTATAACAACTCAAACATAATACAACATATAATATAACCTGTACCTTTTAATACTTACTAGTAGATATATTAAATTACCTACCTTTAGATATAATACAGGCATTTCCAATACAAGAAACAGATGATACTTTTGTTATTAAGACATGCTTTCTGTTTTTGACAGACCAACATGAACATTGTCACAATCGAGTAAGTATCTTGTAGCAACGTGAACAGAACTGATGTTGCTAAATAATTATATCTCAACAGTATTCCATTAAAGTTTATTTGTAAAAAGAGAGTTACCACAAAGAGAGCAAGATGCATATACTTTCACGAATATATTACGAATCTATTGACCAAGCACAGTCCTATCGCTATCCTTGTTTTGCCTGGAAATCAGACAAGGATTCCCATTCGGTTTTTATAAAAGTGAAAAGGTCTATATGTGTCAACGAGAAATTTGTCGTGGAATGCACTAAAAATCAGCATCGAAAGTCATATTTTCAAAACATGTGTTATGAAAAGAATTTTTCGTAAAGTCATCCAAGGATTATCGTCCTTTAGGATCAACATTCAATTATGAAACACCCCGTATAGACTCTGAAATAAGAATGTATATTCAAGGAGATATCCCAAACCCAATCCTCCTCCGGGACACATTTTTTTCATAAAAGTACCTGGGTAATTTCCCCGTGAAAAATAAGCATAATTGTTTGGTTAAACATTGTTGATGTAGTTGTGCCCCTAACCCCATGTTACAAAGACTTTTTGCCTCCGTCTACGAATGAGTTTATCCATTGACTAAAGGATTGATTCAAAAGTTTTAAACAACACGAAAAACTGGCAAACTCTGCGTAAAGTTTTTAAATTGTCTGGTCCCGAGAGTCGATTGTGTCGTGTCGTCGCGTCGGTCGGCGGGAATAAGTGAACGGTCGGGCATTATAGACCACTTAACGATTCAAAAGCCGCATCACCGCTACAAATATCAACCAACCAATTGTGATGCAGTCGTCAAAAGAACGTATCATACCTACTCTAATCCCATTGTTATCTTTTATGAACGAGTGGCAACCTAATTATAGAAAATCTGTCTCATAAATAAAACGATTTAACGAGAAGATGAGGGTGAATTGGAGATTAGTTTTTTAGTTTTTCGGTTAATACGTCATCTGGATATTTAAATATATACCAAGTAATAAATAAAATGGAACAAAGAACATTCCATGCCATATTTAAGGGTATGTCTAATTTGCTGATGAAATTAAAACTTTCCCAACAACTAATTGCGTTGGACAAAATTGTTTATATTTAGTACAAATACTAAACATAAAGGGTACTTTGTTCAGTACTACGAAACCACGCCTAACATTATTTTAAGTGGTACCTTACTCTTGTCGTTTTTGAGAAAGTATCTGCTAGGCCAGACATGCAAAAGCTGCCACAACATCCAAAATGGGTATAGAACATATTATAAGTCAATAGTACCACCAAACCGCGCCAAATAAATTGTTCATTTTTCACTAGTTTAATTTTTTTGACGAAGTTGAGTTCGAAATCCGTATTTTAAAACAACAACATTTTCTGCATAGGCAATCGCTATAAGATTTTCTCTATGCAAGGTATCCAAAAAAATTTTTTATCACGCATTTTTATTATTATTATATTTATTATTATACATTTACAAATTACAAATCACAAATTTTATAATCTGATTCTAAGTAAGTTTATTAAAAACAAATACACCAAGAGATGTAATGTTTTTGTGTGGTGTAAGTATTGCAGTAGGTTCATAGATTTTCATTACCTAATAAATAAGTTCACACAACCCTTGGACTGTGAAGGACACTTCAGGCGCGGATCTAGGATTTTGTCCAGGGGGGGGCAAAATGGAAAAGCGCCGAAGGCGCTAAAAAAATAGCGCCGCAGGCGAAAATTTTTTGCGTGCCACGCCCTTTTTTGAATCATGGTGCTTGGTTCTCAAGTGGGAAAATAAAAAATACAACACAAAATCCTCAAGAAAATCACAAAAGCAACCCCGTGCGTTTAGGAGTGGGGGAGTTAATTTTTGCGATTTTACCTATCTTCCAGAGAATTCGCTGTAAACAAACAATTTCATAAAATTTTAATTTGTTATTTATGTAATAATGCATTTCATTTGAATAATGCTATCTAAAAAAAAAGAAATACAAACAATTTAATTTGAAGTAATTAAGTATGCACTTAAATACTAAATTCCAATCTTGTCCTAGGGCCAGCTTTTGCAAATCTTGAAATTACTTTCTCAACATCAATGGGAACATGCCTATGGATGTGCATTAGGGCAAGACCGAGGAGGCGGTTTTCAGTCATGGTTGCTCTTAAATATGTTTTAAGGCGCCGCAACGACGAGAATGACCTCTCAGCAGATGCATTTGTCACCGGAAGGGTTGCAAGGATTAGTACAAATTCATGTATTATAGGAAATACATCCTTATCGCAACAAGCCAATATATCCAGAGCTCTTATGGGAAGCTCTTTTCTGAAGCTCTGTTCTTGAATCCATTTCTCTCTCCACAACAACAATTCATCTTTTAGCAGAAAAGAAGCAGCGCCCTTGTCAACTTCAAGAAGCAATCCAAAGCGGTCGAGGAGGGACTTTATACTTATGTCATTTTCACCAGCAGAATTTTTGACAATATTTTCTGGAATGAAAACTGATAGCTGAAAGATGTCCAAGGTTTCGGCTGAGAATCTTTCTCGCAGATCTGTGAGAACAAAGTCTAGCAATGGTGCATAGATTGATACTCTGTAGTATTCCTCCGCTGAATTCATTTGATGGTTGGCACGATAAATTTGGCGTCCACCATGGCGAGGGATCCGAGGAATATTCAGCTCGACACCCAGTTGATCGGCTAGATTTTCTGCACGCTGCCAGATCAGATACCCTATACCCTCTTGGGAATTTGCGTTTGCGACAGTTTGCGTAGCTCTGGTCTGGGACCGCATCAATAAGTAATTAAAATTAACTTGCGGAACTGCGGAAGGATACCAATATTCTAGTGGTTAGCGCGTAGACTTTCAAGAGTTTAAAGTACAGAGTACAGAAGGTTTAAAAGTAGACTTTCAAGTCGTGAACCCAGGTGCAAAGCTGGTGAAGGGAATTTTTGGTTTGTTTCTTAAAGTTTATGCAAAAAAAGGAAAAAGTCAAAAGGTGGATTTATTGCAAAAAGGTTAAAAGGTAGATCTATTCTGTAACAGGTTAGAGCTTGTTATTGGTTATTGCTTGTATACATCGTGTTACCTATGTGCTGTGGTCGGTCTCAGGGGGGGGGGGCAATTGCCCCCATTGCCCCCCCCCTGTATCCGCACCTGGGACACTTTGCCTTTGAATTGAATTATCCAAGGGTGGCCATAAACAAACAATGAATGAATGAATAATTGCAGGTAATTTATGGTCCGTACTTTTAATAATTGGCTGTGGTGCCCACTGAGACGCCACTGGACCTAATAATTTCAATCTAGTTAGGGCTAAATAAGCCCCTTATTACTTCAAATAACTTAATCAAATTTCAACCAAATCGGTTTAAGGATATTTATGACCGTTTGTTTTAAAGTTCAACGGCCTCTATCTCAGAAACGAAGCAACTCCGGACATATGTTTATAGGAACTTTTTTTCTTAAAGCAACCTTACGTATCACCCTCTAAAGTTTCGTACCGTAGTTAGCAAACACCCTGTATATTAATTTACGATATTTTAAATAGAGATTTCAATCCCGAGATGTTGGGAAAGAAGAATGTGATCCCGGATATCCAGTATCCATAGAAGAAATTGAATTCGAACCGAAAGAAATTTTATTAATTTAAGCTGCAAGTCTTCCTAAACCAAGTAATCAACCCAAAAGGCTGAGGTAAATGCACTGAAAGCAGTAATTCCCAGTTAACTGGTGAAAAGCACCAAACAGCCAAATACGAAATATTATTATAAAACTATTTAATATTGGATTCATGTTTGATGTTGAATGGCTTTTTATCAGTTTTAACAATAATTGCCATTAAGACCAATAATGGTGAACTTTTCTCCAATGTGTTTTTATACTTATACTATCCTACTTGCATAGGAGTATAGGTAAAGCCTGATCAGAGATATAAGAAAGTTACACTCTGCCTTTGAATGGTATTATCCAAGGGTGTCCATAAACAAACAATGAATGAGTGAATAGATGCAGGTAAATTATGGTCCGTACTTAAAAATGTCTTAAAGTAAACTGCAAATCCGGAAGACGTAATTTCAGTATTAAAGTAATAGTTTGGTGATTTTAAACCGATTTTTACCTGATTCAAAATGAGAGGGTTAATCCCATAAAACAAATTACGTTCTAAAGACTGTATATACAGCCACTCTAGTTAGTTTTAAGCTTAGTAATTATTCTTACTTCGTGTGTTATACAGCGTTTGTTTAATCGTGCGTGAGTCATGGAAAATATGTGCGAGTCCAATGTATCTCAGGAGATAACCCCGTCGAAAAGCAGAAAACACTTTTCTGTGGAAACTAAGGAAGCTATAAACAAGTGTATCCAACACATGGGTTTAAGATTTAAAGAAATTAACAAAAGACAAATTAAAAATAGTTTAAAAAACCAGTTACGTCATTGAGTAAAAATTGGGTGTCATCAAATTGTCAATATTCATAGCATAATTCTTCAACCAATTTATATTTTTATGATTGTTTAAATAAATTCACTAAAGCCTATATGGTGATTTTCTTTTTTTCCTCTGGCAAGATTTCCCTTCCCCCCCCCCCACCCCTTTTCTTATTAAATTCTGACCCACCAAAAAATATAAATCATGTCCCCTTCTGAGTTGTTTCATAAAACGATTAATTCATTGAACTTTCTTAATTTAACATGTTGTTGACATCTATATAGCATGACATAGCTATAAATTATCCCATTAAGAATATTGGTCTCTATTGCTTATCCACATTTGATTTCCTTGATTGCTTAAAGTAGCATCACGTTCATAATTATCTGCTGTCGAATCCATTGGCCGCACAAGGTACACGTTAAGACCGTATATTGTTGAACCACTCTTCCCCTCTTCCAATCTGTTTTAGTTTATTTGGGTACATCCTAAAAAACATACTTCTTAATTACTGGGTTGCTAAAGATGACTTTTTCTAAAGTCGAAACTAGTAGGTACAACCTAATGTCAAATTTAACTTATGTATACTCTTTAACCCTTATTGCACCCTAGAAGGACAAATATATTTACTTTGGTGGTATAGACAGACCTTGTTTTCTTTCATAATCTCGCCACAGAAAATGGACTACTTTCTGAATCTACAAAAGGAATATTTCTGTGATAATTATGCAAAAAATCTAGGGCATACAGTTTTAAGGCTTCCACCATACCATTGTATATTTAATCCCATCGAACATGTTTGGCACCAACTGAAATCTGCCATTCGTCATAACAATATTTGCCCTACTATTAACTCCAGTGTACTTGAGCTTATAGAAACTAAAGTTTTTAACATCCCTTCACAAAGTTGGGCAAACTCTTTTACACATGTTGAAAAAGTGGAAAAATCCTATATCCATACAAACAATATAGTACAAATAATAATTAGAACAGATGATGATAGCGATAGTGATATTAAAGTGAATAATTATTATAAGTACCGAATAATTTGTATATTTTTGTAATCATAAATATAATTTTTAATAATAAAAAACTTGTAGTTTGACATCTAAACATAAATAAAATATTATTTAATGTCTTACTTATTTTTATTACAAACCATGATTAAATTCTAAGGAAAATACGGACCTGTTCGGCCATATTTCAATTTTACAGCTGGCCCGGGTCTTTACTAATACGGATCAGTTAGTCACTTTCTTATATCTCTGAACAGCCTTTACCTTTTTTATTTGAAGAGATAGACCTATGGTTGCTAAAGCATAGTTTTAGGAATTAGTTCAACTAAGAAAAATATATGGAAAGAATAAACGAGTTGTTGCCAGATTGGGCGATATTTCAAAAAAACTTAGTTTCATAAATCGGAACACATCATTTTCTTGACAAATTTTGATACATTTTAAGATTCCAGATAAAACATGAAGAATGCATGTTTTTAATTAGATTGGCGGTTTATGAGCTGTTATTGTTTAAAATGTAATTTTCGTCCTCATTCAAGTAATGTAAAAACTTGTTCATTGGAAAAGTAGGCTATAA
This sequence comes from Polydrusus tereticollis, assembly GCA_963920685.1. Taxonomy (NCBI): domain Eukaryota; kingdom Metazoa; phylum Arthropoda; class Insecta; order Coleoptera; family Curculionidae; genus Polydrusus; species Polydrusus tereticollis. The sequence continues at coordinate 29,370,479 of OY987327.1, forward strand.
ATTGTATTGTTTGTCCCTGCTGTTATATGATGACAATAGGTTTTGTGTAGCACTAAATTTTATGTTAGGCATTCTGACAAACCTCGTCCTAGTCCAGAAATTTTAAGACAAAATTAGGTAAAGTTGAAAGCTACCGGAAGTTTGCATGAAACAATAATATCTCGTTAACCCCCACTCTAATCAAAAACTTGCATTCTTTATGTTTTGTCTAGAATCTCAAGATGTATCAAAACTTCTTAAAAACATGCGGTATTGCCATTTAAAAAAATAAGTTTTTTTTTTTTTAAAAAGCGCCTAATCTGGTAACAACCCGTTTGTTTTCTTTTATTTTTCTTATTTGGACTAATTTCTAAAACTTTACTTCAGGAATTATAGGTCTATCTCTGCAAATAAAAAAGTAAGACTATAATAATATGTCAAATTTCTAAAAAAATAACTCTGCAGAATCAGGGTAAGGGGTTAATGAAATAAATTTAATTTATGAAGAATTATATAAAAATGTCATCATTTTTTTGAAATGCCTAACGCATTGGAATTTATTCCTCTGACGTCGCATAACCCGAAGTTCTCTATATGCTAGTGATGAGTCACTGACTTGAAATTTAGACTTGAAGTATAAATATGAGGTATTGCCATTAAGAAAAATAGGTTTTTTAAAATAGCGCCCAATCTGGCAACAACTCGTTTATTTTTTCCACACATTTTTCGTATTTGGATTAATTCCTAAAACTTTGCTTTAGGAACTATAGGTCTATCTCTGCAAATAAAAAAGTTAGCTATGTCAAGTTTCTAAAAAAATCACCCTGCAGAATCAGGTTAAGGGTTAATGAAATAAATTTAATTTATGAAGAATTGTATAAAAATTTCATCATTTATTATTTTTTTAAATGCCTACGCCACTGGAATTTATTCCTCTGACGTCGCATAACCCAAAGTTCTCTATATGCTAGTGATGAGTCACTGACTTAATATTTAGACTTGAAGTATAAATATGCGATATTGCCATTTAGGAAAATAAGTTTTTTAAAATAGCGCCCAATCTGGCAACAACTCGTTTATTTTTTCCACATATTTTTCCTACTTGGAGTAATTCCTAAAACTTTGCTTTAGGAACTACAGGTCTATCTCTGCAAATAAAAAGGTTAGACTATATCAAGTTTCAAAAAAAATAACCCTGTAGAATCAGGTTTTATGGGTTAATGAAATAAATTTAATTTATGAAGAATTATATGGAAATTTCATCATTTATTGTTGTTTGAAATGCCTACGCCACTGGAATTTATTTCTCTGACGTCGCATAACCCGAAGTTCTCTATAATATGCTAGTGATGACTTACTGACTTGATATTTAGACTTGAAGTATAAATATGCGGTATTGCCATTTAGGAAAATAAGTTTTTTAAAATAGCGCCCGATCTGGCAACAACTTGTTTATTTTTTCCACATATTTTTCTTATTTGGACTAATTCCTAAAACTTTGCTTTATGAACTATAGGTCTATCTCTGCAAATAAAAAAGTTAGACTATCTCAAGTTTCTAAAAAAATAACCCTGTAGAATCAGGTTTTAAGGGTTAATGAAATAAATTTAATTTATGAAGAATTATATGGAAATTTCACCATTTATTGTTTTTTGAAATGCCTACGCCACTGGAATTTATTTCTCTGACGTCGCATAACCCGAAGTTCTCTATAATATGCTAGTGATGACTTACTGACTTGATATTTAGACTTGAAGTATAAATATGCGGTATTGCCATTTAGGAAAATAAGTTTTTTAAAATAGCGCCCGATCTGGCAACAACTTGTTTATTTTTTCCACATATTTTTCTTATTTGGACTAATTCCTAAAACTTTGCTTTAGGAACTATAGGTCTATTTCTGCAAATAAAAAAGTTAGACTATGTCAAGTTTCTAAAAAAATAACCCTGTAGAATCAGGTTTTAAGGGTTAGTAAAATAAATTTAATTTATGAAGAATAATATTTAAATTTCATCATTTACTATTTTTTGAAATGCCTACGCCACTGGAATTTATTTCTCTGACGTCGCATAACCCGAAGTTCTCTATAATATGCTAGTAATGACTTACTGACTTGATACTTAGACTTGAAGTATAAATATGCGGTATTGCCATTTAGGAAAATAAGTTTTTTAAAATAGCGCCCGATCTGGCAACGACTTGTTTATTTTTTCCACATATTTTTCTTATTTGGACTAATTCCTAAAACTTTGCTTTATGAACTATAGGTCTATCTCTGCAAATAAAAAAGTTAGACTATGTCAAGTTTCTAAAAAAATAACCCTGTAGAATCAGGTTTTAAGGGTTAGTGAAATAAATTTAATTTATGAAGAATTATATTTAAATTTCATCATTTACTATTTTTTGAAATGCCTACGCCACTGGAATTTATTTCTCTGACGTCGCATAACCCGAAGTTCTCTATAATATGCTAGTAATGACTTACTGACTTGATACTTAGACTTGAAATATAAATATGCGGTATTGCCATTTAGGAAAATAAGTTTTTTAAAATAGCGCCCGATCTGGCAACGACTTGTTTATTTTTTCCACATATTTTTCTTATTTGGACTAATTCCTAAAACTTTGCTTTATGAACTATAGGTCTATCTCTGCAAATAAAAAAGTTAGACTATGTCAAGTTTCTAAAAAAATAACCCTGTAGAATCAGGTTTTAAGGGTTAATGAAATAAATTTAATTTATGAAGAATTATATGGAAATTTCATCATTTATTGTTTTTTGAAATGCCTACGCCACTGGAATTTATTTCTCTGACGTCGCATAACCCGAAGTTCTCTATAATATGCTAGTGATGACTTACTGACTTGATATTTAGACTTGAAGTATAAATATGCTGTATTGCCATTTAGGAAAACAAGTCTTTTAAAATAGCGCTCGATCTGGCAACAACTCGTTATTTTTTCCACATATTTTTCTTATTTGGATTAATTCCTAAAACTTTGCTTTAGGAACTATAGGTCTATCTCTGCAAATAAAAAAGTTAGACTATGTCAAGTTTCTAAAAAAATCACCCTGTAGAATCAGGTTTTAAGGGTTAATGAAATAAATTTAATTTATGAAGAATTATATGGAAATTTCATCATTTATTGTTTTTTGAAATTTGAATTTATTTCTCTGACGTCGCATAACCCGAAGTTCTCTATAATATGCTAGTGATGACTTACTGACTTGATATTTAGACTTGAAGTATAAATATGCGGTATTGCCGTTTAGGAAAATAAGTTTTTTTAAAATAGCGCCCGATCTGGCAACAACTTGTTTATTTTTTCCACATATTTTTCTTATTTGGACTAATTCCTAAAACTTTGCTTTAGGAACTATAGGTCTATCTCTGCAAATAAAAAAGTTAGACTATGTCAAGTTTCTAAAAAAATAACCCTGTAGAATCAGGTTTTAAGGGTTAATGAAATAAATTTAATTTATGAAGAATTATATGGAAATTTCATCATTTATTGTTTTTTGAAATTTGAATTTATTTCTCTGACGTCGCATAACCCGAAGTTCTCTATAATATGCTAGTGATGACTTACTGACTTGATATTTAGACTTTGAAGTATAAATATGCTGTATTGCCATTTAGGAAAATAAGTCTTTTAAAATAGCGCTCGATCTGGCAACAACTCGTTATTTTTTCCACATATTTTTCTTATTTGGACTAATTCCTAAAACTTTGCTTTAGGAACTATAGGTCTATCTCTGCAAATAAAAAGGTTAGACTATATCAAGTTTCTAAAAAAATCACCCTGTAGAATCAGGTTTTAAGGGTTAATGAAATAAATTTAATTTATGAAGAATTATATGGAAATTTCATCATTTATTGTTTTTTGAAATTTGAATTTATTTCTCTGACGTCGCATAACCCGAAGTTCTCTATAATATGCTAGTGATGACTTACTGACTTGATATTTAGACTTGAAGTATAAATATGCGGTATTGCCATTTAGGAAAATAGGTTTTTTTAAAATAGCGCCCGATCTGGCAACAACTTGTTTATTTTTTCCACATATTTTTCTTATTTGGACTAATTCCTAAAACTTTGCTTTAGGAACTATAGGTCTATCTCTGCAAATAAAAAAGTTAGACTATGTCAAGTTTCTAAAAAAATAACCCTGTAGAATCAGGTTTTAAGGGTTAATGAAATAAATTTAATTTATGAAGAATTATATGGAAATTTCATCATTTATTGTTTTTTGAAATTTGAATTTATTTCTCTGACGTCGCATAACCCGAAGTTCTCTATAATATGCTAGTGATGACTTACTGACTTGATATTTAGACTTTGAAGTATAAATATGCTGTATTGCCATTTAGGAAAATAAGTCTTTTAAAATAGCGCTCGATCTGGCAACAACTCGTTATTTTTTCCACATATTTTTCTTATTTGGACTAATTCCTAAAACTTTGCTTTAGGAACTATAGGTCTATCTCTACAAATAAAAAGGTTAGACTATATCAAGTTTCTAAAAAAATCACCCTGTAGAATCAGGTTTTAAGGGTTAATGAAATAAATTTAATTTATGAAGAATTATATGGAAATTTCATCATTTATTGTTTTTTGAAATTTGAATTTATTTCTCTGACGTCGCATAACCCGAAGTTCTCTATAATATGCTAGTGATGACTTACTGACTTGATATTTAGACTTGAAGTATAAATATGCGGTATTGCCATTTAGGAAAATAAGTTTTTTTAAAATAGCGCCCGATCTGGCAACAACTTGTTTATTTTTTCCACATATTTTTCTTATTTGGACTAATTCCTAAAACTTTGCTTTAGGAACTATAGGTCTATCTCTGCAAATAAAAAAGTTAGACTATGTCAAGTTTCTAAAAAAATAACCCTGTAGAATCAGGTTTTAAGGGTTAATGAAATAAATTTAATTTATGAAGAATTATATGGAAATTTCATCATTTATTGTTTTTTGAAATTTGAATTTATTTCTCTGACGTCGCATAACCCGAAGTTCTCTATAATATGCTAGTGATGACTTACTGACTTGATATTTAGACTTTGAAGTATAAATATGCTGTATTGCCATTTAGGAAAATAAGTCTTTTAAAATATCGCTCGATCTGGCAACAACTCGTTATTTTTTCCACATATTTTTCTTATTTGGACTAATTCCTAAAACTTTGCTTTAGGAACTATAGGTCTATCTCTGCAAATAAAAAGGTTAGACTATATCAAGTTTCTAAAAAAATCACCCTGTAGAATCAGGTTTTAAGGGTTAATGAAATAAATTTAATTTATGAAGAATTATATGGAAATTTCATCATTTATTGTTTTTTGAAATTTGAATTTATTTCTCTGACGTCGCATAACCCGAAGTTCTCTATAATATGCTAGTGATGACTTACTGACTTGATATTTAGACTTGAAGTATAAATATGCGGTATTGCCATTTAGGAAAATAAGTTTTTTTAAAATAGCGCCCGATCTGGCAACAACTTGTTTATTTTTTCCACATATTTTTCTTATTTGGACTAATTCCTAAAACTTTGCTTTAGGAACTATAGGTCTATCTCTGCAAATAAAAAAGTTAGACTATGTCAAGTTTCTAAAAAAATAACCCTGTAGAATCAGGTTTTAAGGGTTAATGAAATAAATTTAATTTATGAAGAATTATATGGAAATTTCATCATTTATTGTTTTTTGAAATTTGAATTTATTTCTCTGACGTCGCATAACCCGAAGTTCTCTATAATATGCTAGTGATGACTTACTGACTTGATATTTAGACTTTGAAGTATAAATATGCTGTATTGCCATTTAGGAAAATAAGTCTTTTAAAATAGCGCTCGATCTGGCAACAACTCGTTATTTTTTCCACATATTTTTCTTATTTGGACTAATTCCTAAAACTTTGCTTTAGGAACTATAGGTCTATCTCTGCAAATAAAAAGGTTAGACTATATCAAGTTTCTAAAAAAATCACCCTGTAGAATCAGGTTTTAAGGGTTAATGAAATAAATTTAATTTATGAAGAATTATATGGAAATTTCATCATTTATTGTTTTTTGAAATTTGAATTTATTTCTCTGACGTCGCATAACCCGAAGTTCTCTATAATATGCTAGTGATGACTTACTGACTTGATATTTAGACTTGAAGTATAAATATGCGGTATTGCCATTTAGGAAAATAAGTTTTTTTAAAATAGCGCCCGATCTGGCAACAACTTGTTTATTTTTTCCACATATTTTTCTTATTTGGACTAATTCCTAAAACTTTGCTTTAGGAACTATAGGTCTATCTCTGCAAATAAAAAAGTTAGACTATGTCAAGTTTCTAAAAAAATAACCCTGTAGAATCAGGTTTTAAGGGTTAATGAAATAAATTTAATTTATGAAGAATTATATAAAAATTTCATAATTTATTATTTTTTTAAATGCCTACGCCACTGGAATTTACTCCTCTGACGTCACTGACTTCATACTTAGACTTGAAGTATAAATATGCGATATTGCCATTTAGGAAAATATGTTTTTTGAAATAGCGCCCGATCTGGCAACAACTCGTTTATTTTATATAATTATTATATAAAAATTTCATCATCTATTATTTTTTGAAATGCCTACGCCACTGGAACTTATTCCTCTGAGGTCGCATAACCCGGAGCTCTCTATATGCTAGTGATTGACTGACTTGCAATTTGAACTTTGGAAGGTTTTTGTCTTTTACACCTTTCGTTTCATTTATCCTGGAACACACTGTATAGTGGTTTCCAGAAAAAAATCCATTTTTTTAGTAAAAGTGGATACGCAATAAAAATTTTCCTCTATTCAAAATTACAGAGGATTAAACATGTTCAAAACCGTTCACAAGAAAAAACGTCAGAATATTTAAATTTTTTCCTAAAATTGGTAACGTTACGCAATAAATTGCGATGCGTAGTGCATCTAAACTAAAAAAAAAACCGACTTACCATGAAAAATTTCGTTGTCGCATTGTCTTACATAATTGAAACTAATCAATATCACGCTTTTGAAACATTTTGCTTCACATTCACAACACAAGAACTTATTTTCGGATATAAAACACACGACGGATACCTGTTTACTAAAACTAAAAACTCTTTTCTGTGTCGAGCTTCTGATAAAAACAAAAAAGACCCGCAAAAAACTATAACTTCTTATCGTTACCATTATTTTATAGATCGGGTTTTTTCGTATAACGAATAGAAATACTACAGGGTTTGCTTTAATTTTAAATGAACATTCAATTTATTTTATTAACTATTTAGCCTAGTACAGTTATAAAATGTTATATGATGTGCTGGGAATAAAATCACATAAAGCTGTTTTTTTCGGGGATGTTTAGTTTTTGCCGTCCTATTTATCATACTAAAAATCCGCCCCTAATGTACATTTTTTTTTTGTTTTTTAGATATCTCGGTTATGGTTACTTTTGCCAGAAAAAGTGAAAAGGAAAAAAATATAGCTAATAAAATTCTACTCAAAATTATTGTATAGAAAATAATTTATTAAAGCAGTGGTGAATCACAGACCTAGAAAGGTTTAAATTATTAGGTCAAGTAAAAAAAAACATTTTAAAGTTATTTTTTTCTAGAAACATTGTAACTTTCACAGTTCTTAGATGTTAAAACTAATTTAGGGTTATATTTTATCATCCTAGCTCAGTTCAACTACGACAATCTAGGGAACAGCGTAAAGTAAAAGATATAAATAAGCTTTTGGAATGGGCTAATCTTCATTTACGTTTGGGCCAAAATACGACTGATTTAGTCTCAATTACATCAGAAATAGTTGCTACAAAAGAAATATATTGCGATGCAGCTCAAGAAATAGGCGAAAGTATTGTACATAATTTAACTGGAGGAAATTTTTATGACCTGAAACTAAAAAGATCTACCAAAGTTAAACGCTTTTCATTTCTTAATAAAACAATAGAACTATACAACCAGTCATCTTCCGTAATCCTTATTGAATGGAGTTAGCCGATACTTGATGGAGATCCATATTAAATTTATAATAGAATGAAACACTTGTTTCTAGATTTCCACTAACTTTTATTTAAAATTTGTTGACAATTGTTTCGCCAACACTGTGGCTTCCTCAGATGTTTATAACCGAATTAATATAACTCAAAAGTATACTACACAACCCTAAGTACCTAATTAGAAATTATATACCGGGTGAGTCAATAAGAAAGACGGCCGGCTGTATCTCGGAAGCCGTTAGTCGCACAGTTTGCGGATTTTTTTTTAATCTTTTTAAATGAAATGTTGCAATTAAAATTTGATTGGCCATATCTCCGGCTACAAAAGAGTTAGGGAAACGAGGTTTTCACTGGTTATCTAGGATTTTCAGCCTCTATTTAACTCTGTAAAAAGAAACATACTATACCATTTAAAATTTCCAATTAAAATCGTAAATACTATTAAGTTGTCAAACAGCGCCCTCTAGCGGCCACTGTAAACATAATTAAGACATAGCTTACAATGCAAACGATAAAACAAAGAAGGCACTTTTTAACGTGACTAAGTTTGTCAAATTCGGTTAAGCCAAACCGAAGTTATAAATCAAAATAACAAAAAACAATTGACGTTCCCTCACCACTTTATTTGAGGAGATACAAAAAAAATTGCCCGAAAAAAATGTATTGCAAATTTTCCAGGTATTAAGATAGAAATATTTTCAATACATCTTTATTGGTCAAATTCCGGAAATAAATGATCTTTTTTAATTGGTCATAGGTGTTACGCCCCCTAGCGGCCGTTAACCGAACTGGCTCTTAATGCTGCGCACCTAGCGGCGACTCCTGCAATAATAACCGGCTCGCCTGGTCATTGCAGGAGTTTCTTTCTCCGTTTCCGACTGATTCTTGTCGGACGGGCCAGGTGATGCATTTTATTGCCAAGAGGTGTCGCTTGAAAGCTACATCTAACATTTTCCATCGACTTTTCAGGGTCAAGTAGGCTCTCAGTGTTGCTTCCTTTCATCCTTTCGTCGGATTCTATAACCTTACTGACGAGCCGTTATACGGCAAAACGCGTCTGGGGGTGAATCCGACGAAGGGAAGCAACCTTTAAATTCTATAAGCATTGTTTTGTTAAAATTTTTCAAATGATTCCATAGGTCAATACCCAATCCCAATGTCGAGAAAAAACCGACATTAGTCCGCTAGAAACGCTTTCTAATTTTAAATTCATGGTCACCGAGTGGTAGTTGGGTTTAGCGAGTGTATCAGAAAGTTGTGTCCTATTATAGATTTTATATATAAGAACCTTCAAGCAATATTCGCTGCGTTGGTATAACGATGGCCCCCCAAGCTCCCATAAACACAGCGAACAGCCCTTCATTGGACCGTCTCCAACTGGGTTGTCAGAGTCTGCTGATGAGGAGACCATATGGATGAGCAGTACTTTAAGGATGGTCTGATCAAGATTGGGAAGGCTTTAATTCAAGAGGCTCGACTTGCTTTTTTTTAAGTTGCTCATCACAAAATTGAGCACCCTGTAAGCATTAGTTACCGTCTTGTTAACATGCTCGGACCAATTTAAAGATGGAGTAAGATATACTCCGAGATATTTAATAACATTGGTTGTTAAGATGTATTCATTGTTGAGAGTATAATTATGGTGAAAACGTTTTTTACCGAAAGAAATCTACCGAGTTTTATCAACGTTCACCTTAATGCAATTTACTCTACCCAGTGCCGGAGTGTATTTAAATCACTCTGTAAAATTTCACAGTTTTTAGCACCCTTAATTTGTCTATAGATGATACAATACAATGATATAATCAATACAACAAATGCAAAGCAAAAATACTTATAGTTGAATGGATGTTAGTATAGATATCATTAATAAAAAATTATAAATGCTAGAGGGCCAATGTTACTGCCTTGAGGCACTCCAGATGTTGCATTAGAACTAGTAGAAATGCTATTACCAACTCTCACCTGTTGTGTTTTATTATATAAAAATGTATGTAACCAAGTTATTACTCTTCAAATGTAGACCAGTCGCAAGAAGATCTAAAGAAATGTCTTCAGCATGAATTGGAACCCTACCCACTAGCTCTGTTTAAAAATGGATTGCTACAAAAACCTAAAGAATCAGCATTACTTGGGTTTCTTCATAAAAAAAGTGCCCAATTAGATACGATACCTGAAAACAGCGTTTTTGTTTTAGACCGGGGCTTTTTAATTCATAAAATTATCTGGCAATTTCCATCAGCCAAGCATTTATACTTAGTATGTTAATTATATGAAGTAAAATTATGGAAGAGATGCAACTGTCGTCTTTTATGGATACGACTCATATATTTTCACAAGAGAACATAAACAATTAAAAAGATATTCAAAAATATCCTGCTTAGACATTATTTTCTCGGAAAAAAAAACACAGCAACAGTAAACCTGTCTCAATTTTTTTCTAATAAAAACAACAAAAGATGTTTTATTTTACAACTAAGCTCATGTTTGAAATCGGCGGGTATTCAGGCAGTTCAAGCAGAAGTCGACGCATGCAGAATCAAGGTAGATAAGGCTCTTGAATAAGAAACATTAGAATCTTCTATTACCTTGGTGGGTGAAGACACCGATTTGATGGTCCTATTTATATTTATGTCAAAAATGGACAAGGTATGTATGCTTCGACCAGGTAACTAATCAAAACCATACATAGTAACCGACATGAAACATCTTCAAGAGTTCTAAACACTTTTGACACAGTATTTCGATTCTTCGCAATGCATTTAATAAAATAATTGGCCTTCCCTGCAAAAGCCCAAAGGTTTAATGTGTAGCTTCTCGAAGTTGATCAGTATTGTGGTATTGTCTCTTATATATCTGATTTTCTATATATCCTCATAAGAAAAATCCAACACAAAAAGATCAGGTGATCTTGGGGCGACCTCACAGGTCCATTGGTACCAATCAACGACTTAACACAGGAACCAATCCCAGTTATCGGGAAATGTGGTTTCTAAATATTCTCTTACTATATGAGAATTGTGACTCGGAGCGCCATCTTGCTGGTAATAAATATTATTTAAATCGGCTAAAGGAACATCCTCTAATATTTCCGTTAGTGCATCTCGCATTATATATAGGTGTCTATTTCCGGTTAAAGTTCCTTCATAGATAAAATACTTAATTTAAGTGGCAAGATTAAAGCATGACACACTAAATCGAAACCGACCGTGACGTTCTCGTGGAAATATTACCTCTTGGGACCAGTATCTTAAATTGTTTCGTTTTAAGATACCAGAGCTCGTAAGATAAGCCTCGTCGAACGATACTACCCTTCTTTCAAAATTTGCGTTTTCCTGCAACATTTGTAGGTACCAGTTGCAAACAACTATCCTACGTTCTGAGTCACCGGAATGCAACTGTTGGACGAAATGTTATCTGTATGGTTCAAATTTATATTTTTTTAGTATTGACTATCTTCCCCGATTTCCATGTTGTAAAAATTAGGCCTTGGTTTTTTAAAGAATCTGTGCTCAATGAGATGGCTTGGACTTTTTGAAAAATTCATTTATCAGGTTGTGGTCTTTCTGGATAATTACGAAAAATTTAAAGATGTAACAAAAAGCTAATAATAGATAACAATAATGAATAAAACTTTTTTAATTTTATTATGAATATTAATGGAACCTAACAAATTATTTTAAACCTTTTCTATTAAAATACAGCTTCGAGGCTGTGTTCGCGTCTTCATTAGCTTGGCTAAAAGAAGCATATTATATATGGTGTTTTTCATAATTTTCATATTTATAAATTATCTTGTACTATGTTGAACAATTTTTCACCGAAATAAAAAATAAACTTAAAAAAACAAAAAAAAATACCAGTAATATTTAACAACAATCCGTAATGGTGAATTTACAGAATTTGGCTTTCTGTCATGGATGATTGACCATACTATTCTATACGAAAAATGATTAATTTTATATAAATTAAAAATGTTAAAATCATCCCTTATTAAAAGAAATAAATATAAACTATTATATATTTTTGAAAAGCTCTCAAAAAGAGAGATATGACAAACAAATCTTCAAAGTCAGAAACTGAGAAGGCTATGAAAATTTTGTTTGCGGCAATAAAAGTTTCATAAAATAATAGAACAGTCCTAACCAAAGACCTTTCTAAGGTCTTTGGTCCTAACCCCATCTTTCCATCTTTTATAATAAGAGAACTGATATATGAAAACACACGAAAACTGGACACCCTGTACCTACTATGAATTAGCAAACAGATTGCATTAACATTAAAATTGCTGTCTAATAGAATTTAAAATAATTGGAAATTTAGATACATTACGTAACATCGGAACCTCTATAACCTCTCTAAGTCAATTTGTGAAGTTGTCTTCAAAAATAGAGACAATAGCTTTACATTTTATTTATGACAACACAGAGCGAAATAGAGTAATAAAACAGGATTGCTAGAAATCATATCATAATAGTAATACCATATTTAATAATTCATATGCAACAAATAGTAGCTGATACAAAATTGTTTTCTAAAGAACCGTATACAGAATTGTTACCACGTTACGTACTGAGTATAAACCCCGGCAGTAATCATTATAACAAAATTATCATAAAGAATGCAGTTTAATCAAATAGTCTTATTGGGAATTTATACATAATGAGTCATATACCGAATATAAAACGTTTTATTTATTGTACATATTATGATGATTGCTTTTATAAAACGTTTTGGTACCTTTATGCAACGTATCCAAAATGGCCGATGACCATCGCGTTTCGCGTTCCAACACTTCCAACGACTCCAACGAGTCAGTTGTATTTCAGACTCTCTGATGACATGTACGGGGCGGATGATTTCTCGGAAAAGTACTATAAATTAAGAATATATTAAAATTATGTGCATTGAATTGTGCTAGTATTACGCCCTTTTAAGGTAAGTTCTTGCTTTTAAATAATTTTTCTGAGATAATCTATTATTTATACAAAGAAAATACGTTTAATTTAGGGTTTAGTTTTAAAAATTTTAGGGTTAATTAGGGTTTAAATAGGGGCTAAATTATTATATCTTATTTTAGGACATGAATCAGTGACGGGGCTTTTCCATAACCAAGCGATGGAGAACCAATGGCTTGTATTTTAAAACAGATCCAAGCGAAATAAAACTACACCTAGCAGCATTCCTCCAAGTCCGATTCCTAGAGCGTCCACATAGTTTTGATGCTTATCCTACCACTAAGTTGGCGCAAATAGGAATTGAAAAGTATACACATATCTACTATAGAATTTTAAAAAATATACGTCGGTGTTCGTTCCATTTTAAAAAATATACGTCGGTGTTCGTTCCATTTTAAAATTAAGACAAGGTTAGTTTGGTGTTCGTAAATTGTTGTGTAAATATATTGTTTCCAATAAAATTGTACAAGTCCAAATAAACACATCTTTTATTTTTATAAAACTGAATTATATCCACAGCCGCTAAGACGCATAAACAATATAATAACGTTTTATAAAGAATATAAAACTAATATTAACGGTTATAAAATACCTGGTAGAGGCACGTTTTATAGTGCCAAACAAACAACTCTTAATGGCAATAAGACGTGCTAATAAGTACTATAAATCAATACCATATTACGGATACAAAGCAGTCTTATTATCGTTATATACCTGTCTTAGCAGTGTCTGGTGTATAAAGGCTATAAGCAGGTGCTGCTGTCCCAAATCGTATTAAATGATTATATAAAGGTCATGAGAATTCTTATAAAGAGCAAAATACTTTTCGCTCAGTGAATTATTGACATTTTCTTTTTGAAAACATAGTCAATTTTTTTATAATTACCGCATACAGCTAGAAAAGAAAATTATTAAGCAACCAGCTAATAAAACTTGTATCCATTCTATATTACAAAAAAAAAACAAATATGAAATATGAAAAACAAATGAGTCAGCAAATTCAGCTACTTTGTATCCATTTTAAGGAACACTTTGCCCAGCGGCAAGGAAATATGACTGGGGGTATAAACCTTAAGAGCCGAAAACATAAAAATAAACCAGGAGCGCGTTTACTGTCATATCCTGACTTGTACTTTTTACCCTCGCATATCGTAATGAAAAATACGACACGTCCCTTTAGACAAAGTGCACATATAAAAATATTTGAGGTTGGAAATCGGCGGTATTTCGAGGACAAATGTCTTCGCAACGTAGTCGGCTGATATGACACGAACTTTAGTTGGGGGACCATCGAATACACAATTTTTATATTATGCGCTAAATCACAAGCTAAGCTATTTTGAACGATTTTAGATTTATTAATAACTATAACACTGAGAAAATTATCCAATACCTGATATAAAAATATTATATCGGTTATTAGAATTCCGCATACGGATGCCGTAACTAATCTCGTTTTGCTAAATAATGTGGTTATATAGTGGTAATAATTTACTTCTTTTAGTAGTTTGACCCTAAAATAGTTGTTCTTAGTAATTAGATTATTAGGAGCGGTTATCTGTTTTATACCCAATATAGAGGTATTTTAATAACAGCTAGTGAATATGTTTTAAGTATTATAATAATGTTTCTAGTGACAAATATATATTTGTATACCGTTTATAAGAATTGCTAATATCAGTAATAATCTAAAAGGTTCTAATACTGTGTATTAGGATATCTGATATACTGGGTGGTCCACTTACGAAAGCATATTTTCTATGAGATATGACTCGCCAGATATTCCTGATTTTGATATGGCTCTATCCCAGTAGATTCTTTTTTAGCAGAAACAACCTTATACAGATGAAAACTATACGAAATATAATAAATAATATATTATATGGCGTTAATGGAATTAACTTATGATTGTATTTACTAGAATTTGTTTGACAATAGAAGGCATTCTGTAATATTCTATATACAAGTCTGTGTAACAGAAAAAAACTACCTATATTTATATATTACGAACATGTCTCTATTAAAACGAAAATAAAAAGAAACACGTAATTATTAGTTATAATACTTCAACACATACTTCGTTAAGTTTAAAAAAAAAAAAGGTTATAACAGGTATATAGAATTTTAAGCTATAAATATCAAGAAATACAATACATATATTAAATACTCAAAAATATAACTCACTTTTAAAAGCGATTAAACAAAAACTACCGCTTAAAGGAAAAATTAAAGTTTTTATAGAAATAAAAAAAATTTTTTGGGATTCGGGATTTCGGAATGATTTCGAACGATTTCTGTGACTACGGTGGTGCCTTCGATGATTTCTAACACTAATTTCGGGATTTCGAGTGATTCCCCGACAATTTGTACACGTGTCTTGAGTAAAATGCTTTAAAATAATATATTATTATGTTATAGTATGTAGAATACATACCTACTTACTATTGTGCACAGTCTTATTAGTTATCACTTTATCACTTACTCTGAGGCATTTGTTTGTTTGTTTAACACAAAAAGCACGTGCAACGACGCGACGAGGGCGTTATTCGAGAACATAATAAAACATAAATGACCTGGGACCATGCAGGTGGCGCTGGGGTGACGAATATCAATCGGGTTATTTGGGAATATAATATTTCTAATAACACGCAGTCAACAAATCGCTGCGACTATTATGCTGATTTTTATAAATGTCTGCATTATAAGTGCAGGAAACTGATTTGCTAAACGTCTAAGCCTATCTTATACAGACAATAAGAAATGGTTAAATAAGCGAGATTGTTACCGATATAGAATATTTTAATAATTGTTATGATTACTCTACTAGTGCTAAGCGAAAATTTTGCTGTCTGTGCAAACTAGGGACTAACAAACTTACTAATGGTTCAAGTATTCTCAGTGTACATACTTTTTCTTACAAAATACTTGACATTTTTTTATTTTCACATTTATAGGTAGGGAATATGTGTTATTTTATTACAAGGTCCTGTGAGAGTCCTGGGGCGCGCAGTCCATGGATAGAAGCACCGCTTCCCCTACTGCTCTTATAAGAAAACAATTTTTTCATTAAATTAATTTAATCTATGCCAATCGAAATTCATAATACCAATTTATTTCTAATTTTCAAACCAAATCCGGCTCTGCGTGCTTCACTGGCCAGTGCAATATAAAGCTTCTTACATTAAATATTGTCCTCTGATTTGCCGGGGGAAGTCTTTAGCCTTATACGAATAATCTGTCAAGTTTCGAGATGGTCATCGGTATTTAACACTAAGTTTCGGGTCCGCTCGGCTAACGGCCCTATCACGTGCCTTTTAAATTATAATTAAACCAACGAATTATTCAGTTTTTTTAATGGATTCGCGCTTTTTCGGTTTATGAAACACGGCTTCCACGAGAGTTTATTGTTTTTGTGTTAGTGAATTTTGTGAGAGTTGCTTTTTGGGTTTTTCTTTAATATTTTGTGATGTTTTGGAGCCACAAAATGCTTTGTGTACATTTATCACATAATTGCCAAACGAGTTCCCGTTTATAGAAAAGCAAACAGCAAATGCATGGTTAAAATATGTATATAGTTTTTATATTAGCTCTATTATGAAATTTTGTTAACTTATTTTTAACGACTCTTAGGCAGGGTTGGATCAGTAGAAAACTTTAGGTAATCTACCTAGGTAGAAAACTGGTTTGCGACAGGCAAACGTACAAATTTATTAGAAAACATAGTCTTATTAAAAAACAGCAGAAAAATAGAAAAATCATAGGTATATACTAACCTAACATTTTTTGACAGTAGTATTCTTTTTTGGACATTTACTTAATATTTAATTACTTATAGACTACATATACTACATAATAAGTTCATGTTAGTTCAGGTTAGACTGTCGAAAACGTAAAACGTCGAAAACTTTTTACGTGTCGAAAATAAAAATGTGCATAGATACCCAGAAGTGGAAAATGCCACTGAATGACGCTAAATGCACGGTCTTACACATAGGACAAAACAATCCTAAATTAAGTTATTTTTTCAACCACACTGAGATAACGATGACGTTGCGAAACAGAGACACTTGGGAATCACCATTACTTTCCAGCTAGAATGGGAAACGCATATTACATAAATCACAAAGAAAGCTAATACTATAATCTATCTAATTACAAAATCCACCAAAGATCTCAAAAGAAATATTACTTAAATTACTTATCTTCTGGATATCTCTCTCTCTTCCAAGTCAGGCATTGCCTATAACTTCTATTAGTCATTGGAACCTTTGTTGGCCAAACTTCAAATAAGGAAATGGAGTTAAGCGAAGCCTTGGATCGTTTAGAAAGGGAGTATGAGCGTCTTTTTGGACTTATTTTTCTCTCAGCTTAAGTAAACGCTTGATTTGTCGAAGCTTCCATCGTTAGTTCATCTCCACTATTGCTGGAGGCAGCCAATTCTTAGGGAACTTGTAGGTGGAATTCGACGGTGATGGTATATGTGAACTTGTAATTAGTGGATTGGTGGATACGTCCGTACGTTTGTAGTAATCCGCTAATATTTTGTCATAAAATTCCGTCAGTGTCGGTATTTCAAAGTCTCTGTGTAGTACTCTATTTACAGTATAATATAAGACCTCATCTATGAGGAAAGACTGAGGCAATTACGTATCTAAAGACTGAAAGATTAGGGGTGACCTCATAGAAACGTTTAAAATACTTAGAGATCACATGTGTGGGTAGTCTGAGGGACATCTACCATCCGAACTGTGACCCCATCTCAGGGCAAAAAGCTCCATAAGGAAAAATGCAACAAATTACTTCGAAAAAACTTCTTGAGGGTGGTCTACGATTGAAATGGCTTAAGTAACGAGACTGTCATCCCCACAACCAAGAACCAGTTCAAAAATAGGTTAGATCAAGAAATGAAACATTGAAATGAAACATTGGAATCAAACATTTGTGCACTATTCACTATAGACTGACTAAGGAACAATCTGTGATAACCCGTGTTATAATACTGATCCTGTTGTGTTATGAGTCCAATTTGGACCCTGACAACAACATAATAATGACTCTAAATTGACTCAGTAGTTTTATCGAAGGTTTCCCCGTCTACCCCTGATAATCATAATAATAGAAAATAATAATAATATTTATAAAATATTATAATACTAACCAATGCGATATTTGCAGATGATATTTTCGGTTTATTTGTTTTAATTCTCCTTTTTTTAAGAAATAAGAAAAAATTTAAGAAATTTGATAGTAGACAAAAACCATGAATTAAGTTGGGCGAATTCCTAACAAAATTGGGGCATGATCCTAAAAAAATTTCGCCCGTGGTCCTATTGTTTTTTTACCACGGTCAGATCGTCGTTCCAGTTCAAAGTGCTTTAACTTCCTCCGGTCGAGGTACCACCGTCCCAATTCACTTGACGTTTAAGTCTTCCAAGTAAATGCAGCCCCACAGGCGTACAGGAGGTGCAGCTTTATATCTTTATCTTCTATGCATCCCGAGAAAATCGTGTCTTCCTTTACACCCATTCAAATCAGGTAATTCTTCTTGGAGCGGTTGAAAGTCCAGAAAACCTGTCTCTGTTACTAACCTGAAGCAACCCAGTGATACTAGTATAGGTTTATTTTTCCCCGGAAGTGACCTTTAAGCTGTGAAAATGTGCTTAGATATGTTTATTATCCTTAGTGTGACAGTTTAACTAAGCTAAACTAACTTTCAAACGAAAATATAACTGAACACTTCTTTGATACTGTGGCTCACGTTATGGATCTAAGCGATCCTAATGATTCTTTATTTCTATTTAACTACTTAACTTATAATCAGCCCTATGATCAAACACAAAGTTAACTCTAGACGCTAACTTCAAAATTAACTGTTTTTTCAACCACAGTGAAAAATTAACAAGTAGGCTTTTTTCGGTTGTTGTCATGGAAACGGTACGTTAAAAGTTAACTTGTGTGTTTGATCATATCTGGCTGAATCATAGACATCGTACCTATTAGACCGAACAATACCAAATAAACGTGATGTCATCATTGTATTCCAGTGTAAAGTAAATCAACATACAAGCCGCTTCCCTCCACTTGGTTTGCCAGACTAACGCCACAGAAAACGTAGTTTTCTGAAAACTATTAACTTATATGATTAACTAGATTAACATCATGTGGGAAATATATAACAATACCTAAAACCTTGTAAAAAATCTGTAGTATAGCAACGCAGCAATAACGGATCCGCCCAGATTTCATCATTTTCATGGCCATCCCCATCGACTCGACAATACTCGGCATATCGGATGTTGTTTTCTTGGAGTTCTGTCGCATGCATTTGTAAAGACAGCGTAATCCTCACTCCCGGCCCCACCTAGCTCCTCACAGCCTCTCGCCACCAAACGATTTTGGCATCACAATTTTATAGCATTTATGAATGGCGTGTCGGATCTATAGTTACGATGCCTATGGGCTGAATATTAGTGAACGTGGTTGATTTTTGTTTTAATTAGTATTTAAGTGTTACAAGTGTTATTTGAAATTTCAAGGTAGGGGTAGCTAGGGGGTGAATCCAAGAAATCAGTCTATATTAGTTTGAACTGTTCTTGACAAAACTAAATTTAGTGTTACTAAGTGGGGCTAGTTTAGGAATAAAACAAACTACTGTATAATATTTGTAAAATCACTCAAAACGGTATATACGTATAAACTTAAATAAACTAATTACTTAGTTAACAGCACTATATTTTTTTTTAGCTTCGGTAGACAAGAAATAGTGTTACCAACAGATAGTTTCTTGAACGATGTCCTTAAAAATTTGACATGGGAAAGAAAAGTTGAAAATGGAAAAAAGTGGAATAAACACCCGTACTAAAGAGTTTAAAATGTTTGGAACTTGGAAATGGCTGGTGTTCCGCAGAACAAATCTGTGGCACACGAGGGCCGTTTTATTAAAGCGATTCCCTCTGATTTATGGGGCCAAAAATGAAACCGGCATTCCTTCCTGCGCATTGCCGGCATACCTAAAGAACTACTGCCATTCCTGCGGGACCAGCCAGCACTGTTTTTCATGTAAATTTGACTACTGCCGTCGCGCAAAGCTGCAAATTTTTATTAGGTTGTACCGGGATTTATATTAAATCTGCCGAGAAATAAATGAATCTGCACGAAAGGAATAAAGAATAAACATGAATGCCGAGATATCATAAAATGGTGAAATTTAGCGAATTTATTCGTCTAATAAAAACGGAATTTCTGGCTCTGTTTAAGCTGTAAAAGCTATTTTATGGGGTTTTCTACACATAAAAATGTTTTTTGCCAAAACTACTTCTACCTGATAACGGCAAAGATATTGCTTATGCATAGAGAGGAGGAGTCCAAAGAATACGCACACATTCTGTTAGGCGGACCAAGAATATAAATGGAAATAGTAGAATAGGTATGTTTTTTTATTAGGAGTAAAAGTGACAGGCACTTTTGTGATTAGCCTGTTAGTAGATTTCTCTTGTTCAAGTGACGAAAAGTTTCATTACTCAAAAGCATACTTTTCCTTTTAAATCCAATTAATTAAAAATAGTATCAGTGATGGATGAGGAAAGTGACACCTTTTCGCACGCGGGCAGAACGAACAATGCGGCATAACAGACAATATTATGAAATACAATAATAATTATTAAATTTATAAAATATACAGTGTGGTCAATCATGTGTGCAACAAATAGGAAACTTCTTTATTATTGCATGGTTTCTCAGAAAATTAAATTTTTGATAAAAGTTGTTGCTAGTCCGATAACCATCTTAGGTGTACTTAGAAGTCAAATAGAATACAGGGTAGGGCAAAAAATATAAAAATAGTTCAAGAGTAAAGTACCCTTATGCCGAAAAATAGAGAAAAACGTTACAACAAGCGTTTTACGAAATCGACAAAAGAAAATCAACGTAACACTTCGGAACTATGGTTAGTATAGTGTGATAACTAAACTATTTGAAGATAATGATTTTACCAAGAAAAAATTTTGAAGTGAGTTGTTTAATAGAAAACTCACATATAAGCTCCTTGGAATCCCCATGGAATTACTGAAAACCAATTTCAAGGTCGTAGATCAGTTCACGTTTGGTGCGGTATCCTAAATGATAAAGTTATTGGCCCGATTTTCTATGAAGGTTCCCTGACTGGGGAAAGATATTTACAGTTTCTTGAAAACAAAATCGAAAATATTTTGAAAAACCTTCTTATTCGCCAATATTAGCATGACTTAATATGGCGTCAAGATGAGGCCCCGCTCCATAATATAGTGCATGCATGCATCTACTTATTGCAAGTAAATTTTCCTCCCGTGGGCGAGAAGTAATAGTTAAAAAAGTAACATTTTCCAACTTTTAAAAAGTACGAAATGTAAGCCTTACATATTAATTTATGGTTGCAAATAATAGTATATTAAATACCCAGGTGGGAAGTATTTTTATTACTGTCAAGAGATTCATATAGTTAACTGAGGTGCGGAGCGCAGAGGTTAAAGCCTGTCCAGAGATATAAGAAAATTACACTTTGCCTTTGAATGGGATTATTCAAGGGTGGCCATAAACAAACAATAAATGAATGAATAAATGCAGGTAAATTATGGTCCGTACTTAAATGTCTTAAAGTAAACTGCAAATCCGGAAGACGTAATTTCATTATTAAAGTAATAGTTTCGTGATTTTAAACCGATTTTTACCAGACACAAAATGAGAGGGTTAATCCCATAAAACAAATTATGTTCTAGAGACTGTATATACCGGGTGTTGCATCGTCGAGCGGGACATAGGAAATCCCATGTAATTTTAAATGGGGTCAATTATTGGCTTCCCCAATTATTTTAGAGAAAAATTCTATTTAGGTTTATTAAAGAGCACTAAAACCCACATTCAAAAGAATAACTTTAGATATTTTTGATGAGCCCGTTTACGGGTTATCGCCGATTTCTTTTTAACTATTTCTCCTTTTTATGGCCCCGTATTTGCGGGCACCAGTCAAGGTAAAAGATGACTGTCAAATAAAGTTGTCATTTTGAAATGTGTGCTTTATTGTTATAAAAACTCGTACATCGAAAATATTAAAGGTGTATTTATGAGTACAAATTATTCTGAATAAAACTAAAATAAAGTATCCAATTACAAGGCTAATTATGACATTTTACATGTTTCAATATTTTACTAATTAATAGGTAGGTACTATTAAATTGTTAAAACTTTAGGATTTAAGAAGATGTTCAAATATTCCTCAAAATGACAACTTTATTTGACAGTCATCTTTTACCTTGACTGGTGCCCGCAAATACGGGACCAAAAAAAGGGAGAAATAGTTAAAAAGAAATCGGCGATAACCCGTAAACGGGCTCATCAAAAATATCTAAAGTTATTCTTTTGAATGTGGGTTTTAGTGCTCTTTAATAAACCTAAATAGAATTTTTCTCTAAAATAATTAGGGAAGCCAATAATTGACCCCATTTAAAATTACATGGGATTTCCTATGTCCCGCTCGACGATGCAACACCCGGTATAGCCACTCTAGTTAGTTTTAAGCTTAGTAATTATTCTTACTTCGTGTGTAATACAGCGTTTGTTTAATCGTCCGTGAGTCATGGAAAATATGTGTGAGCCCAATGTATGTCAGGAGATAACCCCGTCGAAAAGCAGAAAACACTTTTTTGTGGATACTAAGGAAGTTATAAACTAGTGTATCCAACACATGGGTTTTAGATTTAAAAAAATTAACAAAAAACAAGTTTTAATGGAATCCAGTAGAATTCGGGAATGGCGATCCGAATATCTGCAAAAAATTAGGATTTACAGAGATCAACAAAGGCCGATTATTTACTTGGATGAAACCTGGTTCAACACATATGATACCCCGGAAAAGGGTTGGGTTGACTCAAGCGGCAAGTGTAAAACAAGCGCGCCATCAAAAAGAGGCAAATGAATTACGATTTTGCATGCTGGATCTAAAGACAGATGGATTCCAAATAGACTTTCTCTGTCTGCAAAAAACATTAAAGATTTTTCTCTGGATTACTATGAGGACACCACTGCTGATTTATTTGAAGATTGGTTTAAAAACAAGCTAATTCCAAATATACCTCCGAATAGCGTAATTGTAATAGACAATGCAAGCTACCATAGTAGGCAGTTGACCAAGACTCCCTACTCAAATGACACAAAAGCAACAATCTAAAACTACATGTATTATAATGACATTTATTATCAGGAATCACTTTTGAAGTTCACTACTTTTTCGTAACATGTTTATTTTAATGTTTTTTAAGCAGTAAAGATAGAGAACTACGAAGTGGAATATTGTCTTAAAAATGAGACATTTTTTGTTCCTTGGAACTTTATGCCTTTCTTGAACTTCTTTAGGAAGTGATTTAACTGTCTGTAGTAATGATTATCATCCTCCAATTTCGTGAAAAATTGTCAAAACCATTATAAAGAAAAAATACAAACAACTTAGCATCGAATTAAAATATTTATCAGGACTTTAGGGTTAGGGATATTAAACCGTTAACAAAAACCAAATTGTCAGTTGATCTGTCAAAAGAAAGAACAAGCAACTAAAACCGTGGTCAGGAAACGGTGATTGTATTGCCACTCACCATTTAACCCGTAATTGAAAAAATTTTGGAACTCGCCATTTATAATCAACTTTACGATTACTTTGACTCAAATAAATTAATCTATATTAATCAATTAGTATTTAGAAAGAACCATTCTTGTGAAACAGCAATCCAACTGACTGTCTCCACTTGGATCGAGCTCATTGACCAGGGTTATTTTATGTCAGCAGTCTTTCTTGACTTTCGTCGCGCATTCGAAACGATTGACCAGAAGATTCTATTATTAGGCATCAGATTACTACGAAGGCGTAGAAAGGCCACCCGAAAGAAAAAAATATTTTAATCTCGGAATTCCGACTTAAATCTCGGAATTCCGACTTAAATCTCGGATTTCCGACCTAAATCTCGGAATTCCGACTTAAATCTCAGAATTCCGACTTAAATCTCGGAATTCCGAGATAAAAGTCGGAATTCCGAGATAAAAGTCGGAATTCCGAGATAAAAGTCGGAATTTCGAGATTAAACTTAAAACTCGGAATTCCGAGAATAAAGTCGGAATTCCGAGAATAAAGTCGGAATTCCGAGAATAAAGTCGGAATTCCGAGATTAAAGTCGGAATTCCGAGATAAAAGTCGGAATTCCGAGATTAAACTCGGAATTTCGAGATGAAACTTAGAACTCGGAATTCCGAGAATAAAGTCGGAATTCCGAGATTAAAGTCGGAATTCCGCGAATAAAGTCGGAATTCCGAGATTAAAGTCGGAATTCCGAGATTAAAGTCGGAATTCCGAGAATAAAGTCGGAATTCCGAGATTAAAGTCGGAATTCCGAGATTAAACTCGGAATTTCGAGATGAAACTTAAAACTCGGAATTCCGAGATTAAAGTCGGAATTCCGAGAATAAAGTCGGAATTCCGAGATTAAAGTCGGAATTCCGAGATTAAAGTCGGAATTCCGAGATTAAACTCGGAATATTACACAAAATGTTTCTTTCTTTCGGGTGGCCTTTCTACGCCTTCGTAGATTACCAACGTCAACAATTTTAAATCTAGCAAAATAGCAAATAAATATGGGGTACCTCGGGGTAACATTCTGGGGCTCTTACTTTTTGTAATACCTATACTAAATGATAAAAGGCACTTTGTAAACCGTAATTTCCTAAATTTAAACTCTGCAATCAACAAAACTAATATGGAATTAATGAGAATTAAAGGATGCCTCAATACAAACAAATTAAAACTTAATGTTGATAAATCCAAAGCTATAATTTGTTACAAATATCAAGTATCTAGGGTTTCAAATTGATAATCTATCATCTTTTAAAATGCACTTTAAATACATTAAGGAAAAAATATGTCAAAGTTATTTTTCTTCTCAAGAGTCGCAACTGACCTCTCTGTGAATTCTAGGATGCTTGTAAATCAAGCAATAATTCAGCCGCATTTCAATTTATGTGCTAGTCTTCTCTACCTCCTTGATGGCAATAGCAAATCCACATTACAAAAACTACAGAATCGCGGTATGAAGATCATATTTCGGTGCAATAGTATCTCTAATGTTGGAATCAGTGACGCAACCAAGGGGGGCTACCCCCCCCCCCCCGAGCTAGCGTACTACCTGTTTACATGAAAATTAAACTCATCACTACCGTAGATAGGTAAAATTACACAAAAATTGAAACAAGTCTGGATGTTTTTGTGATTTTCTATTGTGTTTTTTATTTTTTTTACTTGAAAGCCAAGCATCATCGTTGAAAGAAGGACATGGCACCCAAAAATGTTTCGCCTGTAGCCACGAACTTATTTTCTAGTTGCGCCACTGGTTGGAGTGCCTCCATGGAAATCAGTCGCGATCACTTTGAAATACCAAACAATGATTTTTATTTTTAAAATTTTACATAATCTTCCTCCTTACTTGAGCCAAAATATTGTTCTAATTCGAGATATACACAATCACTTCATTAGAAGCACTAATAATATCTATATAAGAAGAACTAAGTTCAAAAAACTATGAATTGTCTATTCTTTAAGTGAGACGTAGAATGAAGCCAGATGGCTCCATCTCGTGGTGCTGGTAAAGAACACCAATTCCTAAGCGTTCAAGGGTTTGCTTTTTCCTTCTGCCAGAACCATCCTCAGACGCGTTTCGCTGTATTACAGCTCGTTAGTGAGACTATGGGTTCTGACAAAAAGAAAAAGCATAGGTGTCTGTTTTAAAACAGAAAAAACGGGATGAGACGGAGAATGAAGCCAGATGGCTCCATCTCGTGGTGCTGGTAAAGAACACCAATTCTTAAGCATACCTGCGCCCTCTGACATGGACTTACAAAGTCACAAATATCGGAGGATCTCCTGCAAAGACATTAAGTCACAATTGCAGGAGTCTTAATTTATTAAATTATTCTTTAAGTGTTTCAACGAATTCAACAATCTGCCCAGGGTTGTAAGAGAAAGTGGAAACCTATACGCTTTTAAACGTAATTTGTCTCAATCATTAGCTTGTATTTGCTGCAAATATATTGTGTTGTATAATATAAATATGGTAGTGATTTGTTTCTTTCTTTTAAATTAGGATGTACCTATTATCGAAATATATATTATTACTCTAACCCCGTTTCAAAAATACGCTTGAATCAAGAATTTTTTGTGATTATTCGTAAAACCCATTGCGTGATTTATTCAAGAAATTGGATAAATTAGCGATGAATCAAATTACTTGTAACGGCTGTTAAAGATGACGGAGTAAAGCTGGATTTATAAACTCGAAAAGTTGGTGAGGTTGAAGTTATGGTCAAGTTGTGAGGTTAGATATTCCGAATTCCGAGCATAAAAATTGATTATCTCGAACTACCCGGGAAGTTTTCGAACCTTACATGAGCTTTACATGAACAACATGAACGAGCGTATAAATAGAACACTCAGTTCCCTTTAGTTTAAATTGAACTTCTATTTCCAACACCAACTGAACCTCAACCTCGCCAACTTTTCGAGTTTATAAATCCAGCTTAACTAATTGATAGTCGCCAAAAAGTCCAATGTGAACTAACCTAACGTCAAACGTGACGTTCGAAGAAAAATAATTTTATTTATGGAATAAAACACAAAGTCTGCTCCACTAATTTAATAAAATAAAATTATATGCCAATACATGTTTCGAAGGCATAAACCTTCATCCTCAGTGGATTAATATTAAGATGTAAGAATATTATGAAGAGACCAATGACATTGTTAAATTATTAAAACATGTGTTGCAGAAAATTTCTTTTAAAAATTCATAATATACGTGAATTAACTTAATACTACATTATGACTAATAAATAGTTTTTGTTTAATTAATGAGGTTCAATTTTAATTTTATTTTAAATGTTATATATAAATATTTTTTGAAGTCATACCAAAATGATTTGGTATGACTTCACCATGATGGTCGTACCCCATTTTGTCTTCAATTTTAATTCCCCAGTAAAATTTGGGTTTTATAATAAATTTAAAATAAAATTAAAATTATACCTCATTAATTAAACAAAAACTATTTATTAGTCATAATGTAGTATTAAGTTAATTCACGTATATTATGAATTCTTAAAAGAAATTTTCTGCAACACAGGTTTTAATAATTTAACAATGTCATTGGTCTCTTCATAATATTCTTACATCTTAATATTACCCACTGAGGATGAAGGTTTATGCCTTCGAAACATGTATGGGCATATAATTTTATTTTATTAAATTAGTGGAGCAGACTTTGTGTTTTATTCCATAAATAAAATTATTTTTCTTCGAACGTCACGTTTGACGTTAGGTTAGTTCACGTTGGACTTTTTGGCGACTATCAATTAGTTACTCCGTCATCTTTAACAGCCGTTACAAGTAATTTGATTCATCGCTAATTCATCCAATTTCTTGAATAAATCACGCAATGGGTTTTACGAATAATCACAAAAAATTCTTGATTCAAGCGTATTTTTGAAACGGGGTTAGAGTAATAATATATATTTCAATAATAGGTACATCCTAATTTAAAAGAAAGAAACAAATCACTACCATATTTATATTATACAACACAATATATTTGCAGCAAATACAAGCTAATGATTGTTCTTTACCAGCACCACGAGATGGAGCCATCTGGCTTCATTCTACGTCTCACTTAAAGAATAGACAATTCATAGTTTTTTGAACTTAGTTCTTCTGATATAGTGTATATCTCGAATTAGAACAATATTTTGGCTCAAGTAAGGAGGAAGAAGATTATGTAAAATTTGAAAAATAAAAATCATTGTTTGGTATTTCAAAGTGATCGCGACTGATTTCCATGGAGGCACTCCAACCAGTGCAGACTTTGTGTTTTATTCCATAAATAAAATATTACTCCACTGTGAGATGGACTACTTCCATAAAAAAAAATAATTTTGTTTTTAGTGGAATTATGCAAAATTATTATATCTGATTACCTTATCAACACAGCCCCAACTAAGAACCCCAGCGACTTCTCCCCGAAAATT
Source organism: Polydrusus tereticollis (assembly GCA_963920685.1). Taxonomy (NCBI): domain Eukaryota; kingdom Metazoa; phylum Arthropoda; class Insecta; order Coleoptera; family Curculionidae; genus Polydrusus; species Polydrusus tereticollis. The sequence goes on from OY987327.1 coordinate 29,398,524, forward strand.
TGAATAAATCTCGCCACGTTTAGATCCCCCGGGCGTGCTCTAATAAAATGCACGTTTAATAGTGTAAATTGAATTGAAAATCAAGGCTATGACTCGATGATGAGGATCGACAGTGGTGACCTCAAATCCCTGCTAAGGGCGGCTTCCACCCCTCATCCGCCTTATGCCTGGGGGGTGAAATCCCGAGGGAGACCAACGCTCCGTTGCTGTTTACATCCTATCGCATATTTATGATTCGACAGTTGATGAGCGTAGCAATATGCTCCGATATTTAGCTGGAGAGACCACGGGGGACAGTTTGTTAAGTCAAAGAGTATAAACATACGGGGGCAATGTTATTCTACGCATTCCGTTTAGTAAAAACTGTGACAGAAAATTTTAAACCGTATTTTTTAGCATTACCTTAATTTTTGGTTAGTAAACGCCTGCAGCATTTTCAACATATTTAAATGTCCTGTTACACTGTTAGAAATCCTGGCCGTGTTAATAAAAAAATCTCATAGTTAATTTGAATGAATCAAAACTACCTTAATCCTCAATTTTTAGGAAATAACTTTTTTAGGAGTCGTTTTAACATAATAGTGAGTTAAAATTAATAGGCAATAACTTTGTCACTCAAGTAAATATAAGTGCAAGTTACATTGATTAAATTTATAATCGTTCACGGAAAAAACAGTATTGTAAATTTAGTTTAGTAAGAATTTTATAGTACTTACTTATATTTCTATATAAAACCTATTAACAACTATAAATCTCTATATCAGTCTTTTCCAAAATATAATTGTAAACTAAATTTATAAAAAAATATGGTTAGCTTTTTTATATAACATAGTATAATTATGCCAATACTAAGGTATATATTACATTTTACAAATGCGTTTTGGTTAAATTGAATAACCATTTCTTTTAGTTAAAAGTAAGAAACTGTATTGTGAATTTTACTAAATCCTTTTGTGGCTTTTATAATTTTTTATTACATTAAGGCCCGGTACTTTCACGTTCAAACATCTTTATTCTCTGAATAATTGCTGTAGTTTCAATTGTGTCGACAATTGTTTCCATAGACATTATTCGACAAATAGCGCTATCCATAGATGAAAGTACCATCACTAAGAGACAAGCATAAAAAATGGTTATAAAGGAAACTTAGTAAAAATTACTATATTTCTTTACTAAAATTTTTAATAGAATTTAGAAGGGTGTAATTATAGTAAGACTGTTTAACAATAAACTATTTGAATTTTTATAACACTATATTTGCAAAATATCAAAAAATATAGAAGCGCTTATAAAATTTTCGTAGGAAAATTCGTATTTTACTAAATGAATATAGTAGAAACTCCTAAATAATTTACAGGAATAGTCAAAGCCGCGCTGTCCGTCGCCGCTGTCGCATTTACAGTTGTACCATCATCAAAGGGGTCGTACCTCTAACTCTTACTCTTATGGGTTTTAAGTTCAAACTGGTTAATTTTGTCTCTGATTTTGTGTTTATGGTATTATGGTGCTGTTATGTGGAGTTTGGAGGATTTATTAGCAGAATGGAATCTGGAAGACTTAGTTTCGACCACCAAGAAAGAAAGACCAAATATAATTCATTATACCATGTGTAAAAGCAAATAAAAAATGTTACAAAAATATTTAAATGAATCTACAAAAGGAGTTTTAAATATTTACTAAAATATTTAATTAGTATAACAAAAGTTGGTGGTAGAAATTCAACTAAAATAATAGAATTTACGAAAAAATATTACAAATTTTACAATATTCATTAGTAAAATTTGCAAAACTGCTTGGTAGTTTTTACAAATAATTATTACAACCGTAACAACAGAAGCTAGAAAAAACAACAACATATTTTTATATTATTTGCACTCCTGTTTAATAGTTTTTACTGTAACGAATTTTTTTTTCCTATATATTTTTGTAGTAACTATTAAAAATATTAACTCGTTTTTACTATAATTTTATAGTCTTTCTTAATATACCATATGGCTGTCCTATATAGACCTATAAAATATAGTTACTTCTATTATATTTTTGAATATTCTTATAAATTTTTTCTTCCGTGATTTTGATTCCTTTTTTACTTATAAATTTACCCAAAAAAAAATTCAATACGAAATATTTTTGAAAGTTACTTCAACATAAAATAAAAGTAATATTTACTGTGATAACTACTTAGTGTAAAAAATTAACATATTAGTAATAGTAAAATATGATCCTATTAACTATTTTGTTAGTACAATTTGTATTTAAAGAGAGTAAATCCAAATATTTTTTCAAGTTAATCAAAAAACTCGCATGTCCCAACCACCCAGTGTCTTCCGTCCGCCGTCTTGTCTACCCTGCGGCCGAGAGGAACAGACAGGCATTTTTATCATATTTTGGCCGGTGGCTCAGCAAATCTTCTAGTTTTGAATAATTTAACGTACATTTATAGTAAGTATTTATTATTTATTTTATTTAAAAATACTTATTGCTTACGTTTGTTATTTCTTTATATTACTTACTAAATAATATGTAGATTAGCGCCACAAGTAGGTATTTGTAAATACTTTTAAATACATCAAATAAATATTAAATTTATGGATTTAAATGTATTTCTTGTATTTAGATATGTTTAAATGTTTTAAAATTACATTTAAATTCTGTGCATGCTATTTACGTGTATTTATATTATGTATTTGTAGATATTTAATTGTATTCATTTGTATTTATTTGTATTCACTTGTATTTATATGTATTTATTTCTATTCATTTGTAGTTAAATGTATTTATTTGTATTTAAAGTTCCATATGTATATTATTTATATAAATACATTTTAACAATTTCTACACTTATTGACAGATTCTCACATCCCTAGGTGAGTGTGTAGGTAACTGTATTATCCTTAAAATTTGTAAATTAAAAGTATTTCATGTGTTATAACGCAATATCTGTTACAAAAAACTAGTTTAGTTAGTTATAAGGTAAATGCTACAAATTAATACTGTAATGGGTATATTAACAATTACGGAATATTTGCTAAACAAAAATATAGCTTCTAAGATAAGTTGAATATTCCAAAATATACATTTTTTTTAATTCAAAAGAGAACATTTCCTCAATGTGTATTGTATACCTATATTATATATTATAGTTTCAAGATATGGTAAATAATATTAAATACCATTAGATAGGTACCTATTACCACACATCTATATAGCCACGCAAAGCTGTGCTATTACCCGAAATTATTTTTAATACATCGCCAATCTTCTCAATTGGTTAGTTTTAAATAAAATTTAGGGATTAATTATTATTAACCCATAATATTAACTAAATTGGCGATTCGCCTTTATTTAAACTAGACTTAAGTTTATATATAAATTACTGATGTTTAATATATTTTATAGCTAAAAATTTGGATATTTTTGCTTTCGTAACCTGATGGAAGATGGAATCACAAATAAAAATGCAATTAATCTACCTGTAATTTTACGAAATGAATTGTTAGAATAATTTTTTGATTTATTATAAGAAGTAGTAATTTTTGCAATAAAACTATATTGCGTTACAATTATTAGTATACCTAGTTAGTTCAGGTTAGTTTAGAGATCTGAAAATGTTTTCAGACGTTTTAGTTCTTCTACCTTTAATAATTCATAGTACTTTTTTCACTTTTCTAAAGCCACATTGTGAGATGGTCCATTTTTGCAAAGCCTAATTTATTTCGTTAGAACGACTATCTGTTCTAATAAATTCAACTGTTCTCAACAATTAAACTTATTATTTCGGTTATGTTAAACTGATATTAAAAAGTACGAAAATCAAAATAAATAACAAAGCCGAAACTGCTCGACATGCTTAATGAGGGATAAAACGAAACACGATTAAAAAACAGTAACATTAACTTTTTTACAAAGTAAAAGCTACTTCAGAAATGAGTATAGCAGTTAGTTAACATGTTTTTTTGTTAAGTCACTTGAAAAATGTCATTTATAGAGGAAGATAACATTTACATAAATAACGTGTTAAGTTAATTTAGTACTTATTTTCACCGTACAATAATATCAAATTAATATTAAAATAATGATATATTTTATTAGTTACTTTTTGACTCTAATGTTATGAGTTAAATTGACAAAAAAACCCTCCTGGGACTGTTAAATTTGATTTTTCTCTTCTAACAGTGTAGGTACACTAAAAAAAAAGGACTTGGTCAAAACAAAATTAGAGTTCCCCCCAGCAAATATTTGCCTCGTATATGCTAAGTAAATTATTTGTTTAAACTGTTGATTTGTTTTACATGTATTACATATTCACAACTGTTGGTTCGTTATTTTGAGTGTAATATTATTTTTAAAAATAATCGTTTTGTAATATCTTCGGATAGGAAGAGGGCGCTAAACAAAATAGCAAACTGTATAAATATTCCGCCTGCCAATAAACTCAAATAAAACCATTGTTCTAGTGTGGCTGAGAACACACATAGGAATTGTGGGAAATGAGATCTCAGATATACTGGCCAAAGAAACAACATCAATTGGAACACCTATAAGCCAGAATAAAATACCACATTCCGACATACTAAGACAAAAAAAAGAAAAAATTAAAAATAGTTGGTAGACGCAATGTAATAATTCAGAAAAGGGCTTATTTTATAAAGAAAGGTTCTCCACGATACAATTAAAACCATCGTTTTACACGGTATCAAATAGAAGTTTTATAAAAGTAGTTTCTAGAATAAGAAGCAATCATGCGCTATACCCTAGAAATAAGAGAAAAATAGGTTTGCTCAACTACGAAATTGGTGAAGTGGTTGATATGACATGGAGCACCATATTTTACCGTGCTCCAGTTTAACTCATCATAGAATTGAATTATGCTGTTTAATGGTTTGAATGGTTTAGTTGGACAGCCATTTAACTTTAAGCACATAATCGCTCTAAATGATGTAAAAACTTATTATATTTTATACAAATACATAATACAGTCGCAAATTAAAAAAATATAAAAAAATGGTTAAATGAATTCTGATGACCCACTTAGAAAATTCCCTAGTGGTTACATTAATTTATACTGTGTGACCAATAGGGTTGCTCACTGATTCGTTAATTATGTGCTACCTTCGACTAAAACAACTGTTTACTTAAATACTTGTGCCTTTATTCATTAATATAGGTTATGGTAGCATGTTACAAGGATTCACGACAAATGCTCTGGTCGATACTTAACGTTCACAATACTAAATGCTTTTTTACATTGTTTCTCTAACTAACACTTGAACGTACATCACAAAGCCGCTCCGGTATCGTAAGGAATTCAACTTAGCACGTCAGATTACGCGGAATCGCCATCTGCTAAGCTTTACTTAAGAAGAAACCATTAATTGCTCAAAAAAGCCTTAAAGTCGAGCCGCTTGCGTCGCGGAGCCATCTTGGAAGACTGCTTAACTGCCCGGCAAGGCCTTAAAAACGTGTAACGTCCGTAAGAGAACACTTGCGTCACCGAGCCTCTTGGAAGACTGCTGGCTTCACCCTTGCGCCGTGCTTCATGTCTCTTTCAACCGGCGCGCGATGCGACTCAACCTATATTTCACCCAATCAGAAGCGTGCGTCCCAAGTTTTACAAGTTCCGCGGAGGCGCTCTTTATACTAGCGGCGTGACTGAATGCCGATAACTGCGCTAATTTATAAACAAAAATAGCAGAGATTGAAATCGCACGCACACTTCATATGCCAACCTATTCTCTTTGACGTGTTGATACACGTTTCCCCAACAAATTCCATCAAGTGCATAACTAAACTATTGTAAGTTTAAAAAAATTGTTAGTTTAAGTTATTAAGGTAACTATAACCATAAATAAAAAAACACAACCACACACAAAAAAATAAGAAAAAAAAAAAGACGAAAAAAGAAAAGAAAAGGAAAGGAAACAAAAGTTAATAAAAAAAGAAGCAGAAGCATAGTTTTAGTAAGTAGGCACAATATAATTAAGTAGAGTAAGCATAAAAATGGTAAAAGGCCGCAGCTGATAAACTTCATGTACTTATAGTTGATGCAAAATAAAAACCGATGCACGTCATACCCTTCGAGTGACGTCAGTTATCGACAGTGTTGCCAGCTGGTAACCAAAATATCCGAGTGATGCAATTATACCGTTTTTTTTTTCATAAAAACAAGATAAATGTACAAAAATTTCCCATGCATAGTTTATATATTTGTTTACTGAATAATACCTTTTACCATCAACTTTAGTAGATCTAACACTTCTCTCATTTTCATCTTGTCAAGATCGATCAATGTTCTGAAAAATCCATGTTCCATCCAAGAAAACGAATTGGTACAAAAATACTTCTTTTTCTTTAATATATTCTTTCAAAAATACCAGTTGTTTGAAAGCTACATGGGAAAGTTCCATAAGCCCTCACCTCAGTTCATCTTTTTATTATTATTCGAAGTCAATTTTCTTGAAGAGGCTTCTTAGAGTTAAGACAACCATCAAACCGTCCTCTGTCTTTTAATTTCTAACTTAAAGTTGTCAAACTTATATCCAATCTTCACACATTTACAGCACTCTTTGATTGAGAACGTGTGTTTTAAGGTGATTCTAATAATTAGTTTTCCTTAACTGTTGTTGAAATTGCGCTTACTGTGGAGATATTCAAATTTAGTGTAGCTGCTACACGCTAAAAATTAGTAAAGTAGAAATAAAATATCTAGACCTTAACATACTCTTTAAATTTACTTCACTGTACTGCTGTCAAGGGTAAGAATAGGCCATTAGTGGTAAGTTCTTCTTGAAAATAGCTCCATAGAAAAGCTATAAGCCCTTTGCACCGACTATTTAAATGCTTCGGTATTTTTCACAAATAGTAAACAACGTAATTGACAGAGATACGTATGTGCACTTTTGTTTCTCTTAATAGAACAGTTTTTTTATGCTAGTTATGAAAAGATCTGGAGTTTCTGTTAAAAAATAGACGCAAACACGAAACTACAGAATAATTAAGGTTAGTTTCGCACGAAATGTCAAAATAGGCCAACGAACGAGCTGGCGCCACCGCACCGTTTACAGTTGTGTTGCCAACTGTCGGCCAATACAATTCAAGTTAGGTATATTAATTTTTACACGCTTAAATAAACAAAATATTTGCTATAAGTGGGTTCGTACCAAAGAAGAATACTTTAAGTTTGTAGTAAATTCAATATCGCATAAAGTTTTATTACTTTTTGCCCAAATTTAATGTCCTCGCGTTTTCTTACGGATTTACAATTATCAGCTGATTGATGACGTGCATCAGTTCTGTTTTGCATCAACTGTAGGTAAAAATGATAAGTCGTGACAATTAAAAGAAAAAAAATAATAAGTTGCAACAAGAAGGGGATGCTTGTCATTTGGTTTTAACCAATGCCATAAACTCAAATACACGCGCACCCACACAATTATTTATAAACGACCCTAATTATTATTTTATTTCGTATAAACATTTATGGTGTCGTCATACATAACAATTTATTTGCGCCAAATAAATTGTTCATTAAGAATAAATACTTAGTTCATTTGGGTGAGATAAATTGAAACCAAAAGTAGCAGATGTTTAGAAAACTTTAAAGACAAAATAGACTTTTTTTTCCCTGACTAAAATTCTCTTTCCTTACCTAAGTCGTCTTTGCCGTCAACTTTGGTATCTGTAATAAAAATAAATAATTAGACATTTAAAAATGTAAAAAGGGTTCAAAACATTAAGTTTAATATTTTAGCCTAGGGAAGATTATTTGTGTAGGTTTTATTATGTTATCCAGAAATATTTCATTCCCTATTCTGATAATAAAATAGGTATAAAACTCAAAAATATGTAGATGTACACAAATACATGCCGTGTAATCATTGGCGCTGATTCCATAGGTGCTTTGGTTGCGCAAGCACCCAAACTAAATTTGTAATGCATTTGTAAACCCTGTACGATAAAGGCACAACAATAATATTTTTGGATAGCTTCAACCTTAAACTAAAAAAAAGGTACTCTTGATCGACATTGATAAAATGAACTGTTTACGAAAAAAAAATATTTTTGTTTAATATGGCTCTTGCATTGGTTGTCCTCTTCATAAAATTCCTTTTTTGTTGCTATGGCTTCTTTGACATGTACCGATTTAAATAAGGTTATTTATTCTAGTGTCAGTTGAAGATAGAGTGTTTTAAAACTTTCGATTTTTTTCTTCTTTTTTTTTCATGGTTAGTTAATTAGTAATGGAATTTACGTTTGCTGAATATGCCCACATGCATTTAATGTATGGGCTTGCATCATGTAATGCCTTAAAAGCCAGAAGGCTTTATGAACAACGATTTCCAAACAGAAGAATATATAGGAAATGATAGGAAAACCTGTGGAAGAGTGGATCATCGTTTGAGAGAGACAGATAAAAATTACAATGTTTTATTTTTTACTTGTACTTATCGAATGATAGAGACCTAATGTAAAGTGTCGTAAATAATTTTAGAAAAGTTTACCAAAGCCAGCCACAATTGTAGAAATCAAATCCATCGCGGTGATGTGTTAAAGAAACACCATGAATGCCGTAGAAGCAGATCCTTCTACAAGGGTCCGAAAATTAGCTGTCAAGTTTGATTGCCCAAAATCGACGGTCTCTAAAATCCTTAGAGTGCAACAGTTGCATCCGCACCATCTTCAAAAAGTCTAGGCACTTTTCCCTGAATACTTTCCGCGAAAGGATGGAGTTTTCTAAATGGGTTTTTGATCTCGGCACAGAAACGATACAAATTTCATTGGTTCAGTTCTCGTTACGGACGAAGCTGGATTTTCTAAAAACGGTATCAGAAACTCCCATAATTTGCATTTATGGGCATGCTTTAATGTAATGCATCATCAGTACCAATGAAAACATTTTAAACGGTAATTTTTAAACAATAAACAACGAACCACTAGATATAAAACTAAATCAAAATCATAATCAATGTTGCAAATGTCCACCTCCCTGCTGTATGCACGCATCCAATCTTCTTCTCATTGATTCGCGCAATCTTTGGAAAATTCCTGGAGTATTTTGAATCGTTCTACAAGAGTTAATTATTCGATTTCATAATTCTTCTTCATTTTGGATGGGTGTCTGGTAAACGAAGGATTTTAGATGTCCCCAAAGAAAAAATCCAAACTGGTAAGGTCTGGTGGCCTAGGGGCCATGGTTCAGGCCCTCCTCAACCTATCCAACGGTTACCGAAAGTACGATCTAAAAATTCTCGCGCTAGAATGCTAAAATGTGCCGGCGCACCGTCATGCATAAACCACATTTCATTTCGTAGTCTAAGCGGCACATCTTCCAGTAAAATAGTCAAATCTTCTTTAAGAAAATGATGATATCTCTTTCCGTTTAATCTTCCTAGAATAAAGAATGGACCTATTATATAATCTCCAAGGAATCCAGCCCACACGTTAAGAGAAAACTGTTCTTGAAAATGTGATTCCTGTATCGCACGGGGGATTTCCTCTGACCACAAATGATTGTTGTGAAAATTGCGTATAGCGTTGCGTGAGAAATTTGCTTCGTCGGATTTGATTTTTAAATAAAGGATTTTGAATAAGGCATTGGAGAAACCAACGACAGAAGTTGATGCGTAATGGAAAATGGAGGAGTGCCTGAACTCTTTGAATGTGATAGGGATATAACAAATTATCAATTAAAATTTTCCATACTAGAACATAAGACATGTTTAACGTCAGCGCTATTTTTCTGCTGCTTGTTTCCGGATGTTCTTCTACCAGATTAAGAACTGCTTCTTCGGTTTCTTGGGTTCTTACTATCCGATGTGCACCCGACTTTCTCAAACCTTCCTGTTTCCCTCAACCGATCATGAATTTTTGAAAACGTTTTTGAAGTAGTAGTTGTGAGGTATTATAATAATATAATATAGAATATCTCGAAAACGGCTGCTTGTAGTGACTTTTGACAAGCATACCATTTTCACGTAAAAATGATAGAGAAATGGATATTTCTTTTAGAAAATGTGTTACATACATGGACGAAAAAGTTGTGACTTCCCAAACGGGAAAAAGACCTGTAGGTGGCACCCCGCACAAATAAAGGGCCAAACTAAGATCAAATTTGAATTTCTCATATTAAATAAACCCCAAATACCAATTTTCGTCCAAATATAGACATTGTTTCAAAAATTATTTACGAAAAACAAGAATAAAAATAAATTTTTTACACCCTGCATCTCAAAAATGAAGGGCTTGCGGACCCATACTTATATGAAGTTTTCACCTCATAAATAACTGAGGACTCGTTCTGTAAAATAATTTCGTAAACAGTTCATTATATCGATGTAGATGTACCTTTTTTTAGTTTAAGGTTTAAGCATGAAGCATTATATTTATATTTTAACCCTTGAAGCAATAATAACAATTTTTTAGAAATATTTATCAACATAGAAAATATTCAGTTCAAACTGCATGTGTATATTGCAACAAACCAGCAAACCTTTATAATTCAGTATATTTTATGTTTTTTAAGTTTTAGATACAGATTCATAAACCAATACGTAAAATATTTTTTTTACGTACCGGGTGTCCCACTAAGAATGGCTGTCGGCCGTATCTCAGAAAGTATTAGTCGTATGGCTTGCGGAAGAAAAATATATTAGGTAAAGTGGTCATGAGAAATTTCTGGAAATTGTTTTCAAATTTCTCAGCCTGACGCTAGAGGGCGCAACAGTAACGGTAAATATGAATCACGAAGTTTCTTCAAAAGTCGCCTTGTTAAGGTATCCCGAAAATAACATTTTTGTATATTTCGAAGATTTATTAATAAAATTCACCTATAGAACGTGTTCGTAACTTTTCAAATAAAGTGGTGGGGGAAGGTTGAACATTATTTGTAATAAATGCTGATAACTCCGGTCTGGCTTAACATAATATAGTAAACTTAGTTTTGTTAAAAAGGGCTTTTCTCACTCTTTATATCATCTTATGAACTACGGCAATATGTATTTTACGCTAGGCGCTAGGGGGCGCTGTCTTACAACTTCACAAACATTGCGCGTTTTTTCCATAATTGTAAATACATATAATAGTATATTCAATTTTACCTGATTACAAGGATGATTAAAAGTCTAAGAAGTCAGCGAAAACCGCAAGTTAATATCTATTTTCAATCCGGAGATATCAACAATAATAATTACGGAACAATATGATTTTATTTTCAAGTTGCCATTGTAAAGGTTTTTTTAAGAGTCAAATAGGCCTTGGAAAAACAAAATATGAATTGAAACTGTGCACGCATGTCACCTTTCATTATTACGTCAAAATTTTTGTCGTGCCAACAGTGTTGTCTCGTATTTGATTTTCAAAATGCCTCTGTTACTTAAAGATGTGGTTGACATCATTGAGGTGTATTTTGAATGTTTGGGAAATGCAACAATTGCTGAACGGGTTTACGCAGTACGATGGCCTCAAAGGCGCCGATACGACAGTAGAATGTTTAATCGTTTAGCTAGCCGTTTTCGTACTACTGGAAGCTGGAAGTATTCGTCGCCCTGTATATCGCAGACGCCGCCGAGGTCGAACCGAGGAAAACATTGTAAATGTTTTGGCATATGTGGAATTTAATCCACAAATTAGTATTAGATTAATTGTTAGAGACTTGGGCGTTACTCGCTCTACTGTGCATAGGATTTTATTAGAAGAAAGGTAAGTAATTATATCTATATGTTATTACTCTTAAATAGTTTAGAATAATGCCAATATTTCTCTTAATACTTTTCAAGTCAATGTAATAAGTATTTTGTTTTTCTTTAGGCTACATCCCTACCATATCGTGCTCCACCAGGCTTTTACCCCGCAAGATTATGATAGAAGATTGGTTGGCTATTGGTTGCTCAATATTATATTGGAAGATATAAATCTCCTCTCCAGAATTTTGTGGACTGATGAAGCTACTTTCCATAGTAATGGAGGAGTAAACCGCCATAATATGCATTATTGGTCGCGGGATAATCCCAATTGGATGCGAAAGGTGCAGCATCAAGGAAGATGGAGTGTCAATGTCTGGTGCGGCATTTTGGTTGGCAGAATAATAATTGGACCGTTTGTATTTAATGAGTCGCTTTCTGGGCAAAGATATTTACATTTTTTAAATTACGAACTCCCAATTTTTCTCGAAGATGTGTGCCCTTGGATATTCGCAGAACTATGGTTTTCCAACACGACGGATGTCTTGCACATTTTGCGGCAAACGTTCGTCAATTTCTTGACGACACATTTCCTGCGAGGTGGATAGGAAGAGGGAGTATATTTCCGTGGCCTGCCAGGTAATATTATAGGATATATTGTGATACTGTTAATGAATATGGTAATTTATATTTTAGATCACCTGACTTAACATGCCTAGATTTTTATGTATGGGGGAGATTGAAGGATCTTGTTTTCGTTACCAGACCCGCCACAAGGGAAAACATGATAGAAAGGATAATGGACAGCAGCCGCCGGCGCCGTGGCAGAGGTGGAAACTTCAGTATTATCAACCAGGGAGAGATTGGAGTCGTGTATACAGACCAATGGGCGACAATTTCTTTACAATGACAACTTGAAAATAAAATCATAAAATCCGTAATTATGATTATTGTTGTTGATATCTCCGGATTGAAAATAGATATTAACTTGCGGTTTTCGCTGACTTCTTAGACTTTTAATCATCCTTGTAATTAGGTAAAATTGAATATACTATTATATTTACAATTATGGAAAAAACGCGCAATGTTTGTTAAGTTGTAAGACAGCGCCCCCTAGCGCCTAGTGTAAAATATATATTGCCGTAGTTCATAAGATGATATATAGAGTGAGAACAGCCCTTTTAACAAAACGAAGTTTACTAAATTATGTTAAGCCAGACCGGAGTTATCAGCATTTATTATAAATAATGTTCAACCTTCCCCCACCACTTTATTTGAAAAGTGAGGAACACGTTCTTTATGTGAATTTTATTAATAAATCTTCGAAATATACAAAAATGTTATTTTCGGGATACCTTAACTAGGCGACTTTTGAGGAAACTTCGTGATTCATATTTACCGTTACTGTTGCGCCCTCTAGCGCCAGTCTGAGAAACTTAGAAATAATTTCCAGCAATTTCTCATGACCACTTTACCTAATATATTTTTTTTCCGCAAGCCATACGACTAACTCTTTCTGAGATACGGCCGACAGCCATTCTTAGTGGGACACCCGGTACATGTACTATAAAAATTTTCTTTAATTAATATTTCTACATTCGCAATTTCCACATTCGTTAAAACCCTCATCCATTAAAATTCTTTGGTAATTAAAAAACAATTTTTGTAATGAAGGCACAATGTTTACATTTGTATGCTGTGTGCCAACGACAGACCGAGACCGGCCCCATCTAATTTGCTTTTCAAATTACTCAGAAGATTACCCCCGCAAATATTAGTTTTATTTCAATCAATATCAATATTTCTCGCTATTGGCTAAGTAAACGGGGGGTGAATTACTGACTGATTTGATTATAGGCATTTTTAAACGTATATCTATAAGTATTTAAAGTAACACAGCTATACATTTTTGTTTCCGTTGTCGGTATACACGGGATCTTCTTTGAGTTTTTAAGTTAGGTTGGTTGACTTTTCAGTCATTTTTGTTTATTTTTATTGCTATCGGCGTCAGCTTTATTGATTGCGGTCGTGTGTGTGTTTGTGGTGTGGTTTTTGCTGCTTTCATTTGTGCCTTTTGTCGTCTTCTTAGTGGGGACTTCGAGAAATACTATTATTCATTAAAGAACGTTCCTTCATTAGAGGAGCACCAATTTCAACTCTAACATGCCTTTGTTTAGTTAAGGGCTATCAGATTCTTATGTACATAACCTATTACTGCACTGTTAGAAGTCCTGGCCGTGTTAATCAAAAAAATCTCATAGTCAATTTCAATGAATCAAAACTAACTTAAAATAGAAGTTATTTTAACTCTTTTATGTTTTAAAAATCAATTTTTAGGAACTAACTTTTTTAAGAGTCGTTTTAACATAATAGTGAGTTAAAATTAACAGGCAATATATAATTTGTCACTGAAGTATGCTTCATTCCACAATAATTCGTTGATTTCTCGACCGCAATAAAATTTAAATGAGAACCCTCAGTCATAATCCCAACCATAAATCAGTTGCCTGACAAATATCTATTGTCTAGGCACCGGACCTTTTGTCCTGATTACCTACTAATTTCAATAGTTTAGGTTAGCTATTTTCAAGAAAACAACAAATATAAAATAATAGGTAAGTATCTTTATTTTAATCATGTAATTAAATAGCTATTAATATTTATGCAAAAATACTAATCTACAATATTATTATAATACAATATTTAACTTAACCTGCTCTATATTTAGCTCTGTTTCACTATCACTATCGTCATTGTCTATGCCTAAACTAATTGTTAAGGGCCTTACGTTACTATTAATTATGTTATAGGAATCTTCGACTTGGATCACGTGTCTCACAGAATTTTTCCAACTTTCTACTGGGATATTATTTACATATTTTTTAATTAATTCTATAACAGAACTACTTAGTGTAGGGGATGTGTTTTCTCTTCTAATCATCGTCTTTAACTGGCTCCATATAATATGTTCTATTGGGTTGAAAATACAGTAATACGGAGGGAGGCGTAAAACTGTGTGACCATTAGCACTTGCGAGATTGTTAGAGATATATTCTTTTTCAATATTGAATGTTTTTAAAACATTTAAAAGGTCCTTTTTTGTGTAGGTTTCCTCGAAATATAAATTATTTTCCATCATATAGTTTTGAATTTCCACTTTTGTATTATTTGAATTCGGCACTTTACTTAGTTGGCGACTGTGGTAACTAGCGTTGTCCATCACAATAACACTATTTTTGGGCACATTCGGAAGCAGACGATTCTGAAACCAATCTTCAAACAATGTAGCATCCGTGTCTTGATGATAATCCAAAGATGAATTGGCAATTTTCTTCGCAGATAATAATAGAGCGTTCGGAATAAATCCATTTTCTGAACCTGCATGTAATATCGTAATTCTTTGTCCTTTGTTTGAGGGAGCTATTAGTTTGACATTTGATTGTTGAATCGCTCCAACCTTTTTTAGGAGTGTCGTGGGTATCAAACCAAGTTTCGTCCAAGTATATAATTGAACGATTTTCTTCCCTATATTGTCTGATAAGATTCAAATAATGTCTACGCCATACTCGGTCAAAATACTCGTTTCACTAAAACTTGCACTCCGGTCATACCCTTTTTCTAAAAGGGTACAGTAAACGTTCTTTATGATGTTTTTGGCATCAAGTGATAAATAATGTTTTTCTTCGTTACATCATGACTTCAGGAAGCAATATTATCTGAAGTTTCACACAGATCTGACATATTATTTTGGATGCTCGATAACACACACGAAAATACCTTTAACGCACAGCTTGACAAACACCAAACGACTGATGAACTAAGATGAAAAGACTCTGCTTTATATTGAACACCTGCAATTTGCCATTAACCTACCTAATATACCAATATAGTAACATAATTAATAGTAACATAAGGCCCTTAGTAATTAGTTTAGGCATAGATGATATTATAATATTGTAGATTAGTATTTTTGTATAAATATTAATAGCTATTTAATTACATGATTAAAATAAAGATACTTACCTATTATTTTATATTTGTTGTTTTGTTGAAAATAGCTAACCTAAACTATTGAAATTAGTAGGTAATCAGGACCTGTACCCTTTCAAAGGGCACTTATTTATGGCTGGGTTTAAATTCTATTGCGGTCTGGAAATCAACGAATTATTGTGGAATGAAGCATAAATATCAGTACAAGTTGCGTTGATTAAATGTATATCCGTTCTGATTCCCCTTTTAGTTATAAATTTACCAAAAAAGATTCAATACCAATTTTTGAAAGTTATTTCAACGTAAAATAAAAGTAATATTTACTGTGATAGCTACTCCGTGTATAAAATCAACATATTAGTAATAGTAAAATATGCTTCTATTAACTATTTGGATAGTACAATTTGCATTTATAGAGAGTAAATCTAAATAACTATTTGAGTTAATCAAAAAACGCGCGCGTCGTCACCACCCAGTGTCGTCCGTAAATATTTTGGTCGGTGGTTTCTCTTCAGTAAATATTTTAGTTTTGAATATTAGAACGTACATTAATGGTAAGTATCTAATATTTGTTTACTTTATTTTAAAATACATACTTTTTGTTTAGATTTGTTATTTCTTTATATTACTTGCTAAATGATATGTACATTAGCGCCAAAAGTAGGTTTTTATAAATACTTTTAAATGTATTAAATAAATAATGAATTTATGGGTTTAAAAGCATTTATTGTACTTATATAATAATATATTTAAATGTTTTTAAATTCCATGTATGTATATGTTTCTATTTATGTGTATTTATTTGTATTTCTTTCTATTCATTTGTATTTCTTTCTATTCATTTGTATTTAATTGTATTAATTTGTATTTATTTGTATTCATTTGTATCTCTATGTATTTATTTGTATTCATTTGTATTTAAATGTATTTATTTGTCTTTAAATGTGTATATATACCTAAATGTAATTACATAAGTACATTTCGACAATTTCTACACCTATTTAAGAAGTGTCGCACCCCTAGGCATGTAACTGCTTGTATCAATTTTTAAAAGCGAAATTGTACACCTAAAAAAGTATTATCCTTAAAACTATTTCATGTGTTATACCGGAATATATGTTACACAAAATTAGTTCAGTTAGTTATAAGGTATATGCTACAACTTAATACTGCACTGCGTATATTTACATTTTTTTTAATTCAAAACAGAATATTACCTATATTATATATTATAGCTTTAAGATATGATAAATAATATTAAATACCATTAGATATTACCGAAACTATGTTTTATTACATCGCGAATGTTATTTCAATTGGTGAAATTTTAAATAAATTTTAGAGATTAATAATATTAATAATAATGAATTTTTAATATGTATTATAGTTTAAAGCTTGAATGTTTTGTTATAAAACTGTATTGCGTTACAACTAGTATTTAAAGTTGTATTTCCATTTTATCATTTTTGGAGAAATAAAGGAGTAGGAAATATATATAGTTATTTAAGTTGCAAAGGTATTTCTTCCTCTTTCTGGCATGCTGGTTCACAAGTCGCATCCTCCTCTGCACTTATTAATTCAGGTACATTATCAATCTATAGTTAGGGATTAAATATTATAGGTATCAATCAAGTAGCTACTATTACTTGAACTTTTCCATACAGGTTATGAGATCTCACCATGGTTCTGTTAAGCCGATGTTTTAGGAAAGTATTTCCATGCAGGGACATCTTGCATTTATGCACAAGAGCCAAATTGACTGTTTAGGTTTGCTTATACTATTGAGAGCTGCCTGGACTGCTCCTAGCATTATTAAGGTCCCTAAACCTATAGGCCTATATTCGTAAAACTCGGTAGGGAAATCCTGCTTATTATAAATTGTCAATACATGGGTGAATTAACTGTGAGTTAAACCGTAAATCAATCCAGATGATTTATTTCCACCTTAAAAAATGAAGACGATTTTTCTGTATTTTTCAGCAAATGATCGCGATCGTAACAACTTATCAATTCCGGCGAAAGTAATGAGTCGTAAAACGAGCGTTTAGACGCGGAAACGCGTAAATAATATAAAAATTTGCGACACTCTTCCAGTCATTATATAGGAAACTGCTTTGCATAAAGATCGACGATATCGACGATAAAACGGCACGCTGAATTATGCACCGTTTGGAAATCGAGCACTTATTCCGATTTTGGTTTATTTGGAGCGAAATTAGTATTGATTTACGTCGCCGTTTTGTAGTATTCAATGGGCAACCAGTTGCTGTTCGCGAGAGTTTTTATTAAAAGGACACAATGAGGCTTTATTTGGGACAGCATTTGGTTCAATTTCCATCATTAAAGGAAAATAGAGAAATAGATCTTCTGAAAAGTTATACTATAGGTGAAGATAGTATTTAGCATTCGGAAGACGACTGGAGATTGTCATTGTAATCCATGTAAAGTAAAGATATTAGAAGTTCTTTAACAATCAAGAGCAAGACAGTTTTTATCTACTTCGAAAGACCAGCGGCAATCGATTCAATTTTGTCACGTATGCTCTTATTTAGAGAAAGAATACCAGTAATTCATAGTATGGTCTTAAGCAGTGGCGGCTGGCATATTAAATTTCTTCATTTTTGCGAGGCATTCTTGTAATAATTAGGTATATTTTACCTTGACGACGAAAAATATCATATTTGCGCCTTGTATATTAATTTCAGTTGTTTCTTTTTATAATTAATGTACCCAAGATATTGTGTAAAGACATTATTATACGTAAATAGCACGAAACAAACGACCGACACATACATCTCTTAGCTTTTCAAGCGACTAAGTCGACTGCCGGTTGAAATTTCCGCAGCCCTCACCAGCATTAAAAATGCATATAGGGAGCCGTAGCGAGCGTGACCGACGCCGCACGATCTGGCGCTTTTTGCGTATAAAATCATGGCTGAAATAAGTTGAGCCCTTATAAGACTTCATTTCGTTGTGAAAATCGCAGACGTAGAGTGGTCGGACTGACGGACTTCTAAATTATGATTGTTACAAATAAAAACAGAACCTATAGATGAAGCAAAATATGAACAATAACTAATATAGTTATGAATCGGGATATATATTTTATTTTCCCGTTGTTTGTTTGTTGTGCTGGGAGGCTGCAGCCCTGCAGCCCTAACGGAAGAGCCGCCACTAGTCTTAACCCTTAAGTGGAGATATCAAATTAATGCGACACTGCTGGAGACATGCGGTCATTGTGACCGCACCGTTTTTTAATTACATACATTTGAAAACATGCAAAAAATAAAACAAAATCTAGTTCTTTACATACTTTATTATAAAAGGTCGTGAACAAAAGTGAAAAATAGTAATAAACCACAACATACATATTATAATTTTTATTAACCGAAAAATTAAAGTGCTATTCTGTGAATATATGACATATAAAATATGTAGCTAAAAAAAAAATATAATGAAATCAATGGAAATTTTTTTGGTGAAAATGTGAAGGAAACATATTATTCCATAAAAGCAAATCAAATAATTCGCAAAAAAATAGCTTTTTCATAAAAATTGCACTCCGTGAATGTCAACAAATTTAGTTGCAGTCCGCACACAACATTATAGCACACTGGTTGCAAATAGGCTTATGCCACATACAGCACACATGAAAAGTTTTTTTTTTTAGCCTGGGTGGACAGGTTACACATTTCTTGCGTTTTTCTAGTTTTGTTGTGGGTTCGTCTTGATTCAAAATGTCTTCATGAACATTTAACACACGTCAAATACAAAACCTCACTTCTCTAGGAATTCTTATATTGCTAAGTCGCCTTTCCATGTGGGTCTGACCAGCTCCCCTGCTAGGTCACCTTTAAAATCAGCCTTTTCTGTTTGTGGGTTATTTTTGAAAGACTGGTAAAGCACGTGTGAGTTTACCGCACTAATATCCAAGAGTCTGAAAAAAATCGCCATTGGCTATCTTCGTGTTCTCCTGCTTGATGTATGTTTAGAACATTTTTTTATCCAATGCATCTACTCCTCCTTTCACCATGTTATAGAAAGAGTTAATCTCTGGAAAATTTGCAGTTTGATCAAAGGAAGCAGTGTGGTGCATGGATGAGACAATTACAACGGAACGGTTTTTTCTTGGCACCCGTGACATAATAGTTATATTACCTGAGAACCCATGCAAATACGATTCAAGAGCTCGCTTTTTGTTTGGTAAAAAATCTTGTGGAATTTCTTGTTTATTTTTTTTTTAAGTTCCGACGTAAGTTAATCCTCTACCCTTCAATTGCTCAACAAGTGGAATTGATGAGAACCAATTATCTGCAGGGACATTTCTGTTGCTATTTTCTATTGGTTTACATAACCGAATAACAGCTTGTGTTGGTATTCAATACTTTTTCTCCTCATCCGACAAACTCTTTCCATCTGAACCTTTTCCTGTATAGAAGTAGGCGTTAAACAAGTAATGGTTTCTGGAATCAGTTAGGCACTGGATTTTCAGTCCATATTTGGCTGGTTTATTCGGCATGTAAACTTTGAATTTGCATCTTCCCCTAAAAGGAACTACCATTTCATTGATACAGGTGTTAGGGCCCAACGAGTATACTTTCTGGGAATTTATTATCAATAAATCAAATAACTCTGAAATTGCCGCAGCTGGATTATCTATCTTCCTCAAAATGCGATCGTCGGGATTATCGAAACGGAGACAAGCAAGTAAAATTGCGAATCGCTTTTGACTCATTACGCAACGAAATATATCACGTCCTGTACCATTTGTAGCAAATACACGCTTTATGTTTTCATGATTTGAATTAAAAATGGCGTTAAAAAGAAGCAGTCCTAAAAAGGCCTCCAATTCAATAATATCAATATTTTGTAAGTCCGTTTTTTTTGGATCTTTATAGTTATGTCTAATTGTTGTAAGTTTTTTGTTGGTCCATTGCAAAATAATATTCAGCATTTCATCGTTAAATATTAGTTTCCATACAGCTTTTGGTTTCGCTTCTGTTCCCAAATTTGCAGATGGTCGTAAGCCTGAAAGCTGTGAAATTATATTATGGCGGCGAGTCCGGGACCGATTTTGAGATAGTACACTAGACCATTTGTATCTGTTTTTTCCATAATAATTTTTTTTATTACCAATAGGTACTATTTTGATCTGCATATTCGTCTTCTGATTCGCTGCCTGTCATATTAGGAGAATCGTTGCTTCGCTGCCCAACATAATCATCTACATTATCTTCTGTAGCGGACAACTCGGAGTCTGACTCATGCAGGCTTTCTTCATATTGATCACTTTGGCAATCATCAACATCACTGTTGTCTTCGCCAGCTTCCTCATACCAATGCGTGACGGTTTCTTCAAAGTCTGAGTCACCATAACGGACCCTTTTTGATGGACCTGGCATGTCATTCATCTTACATTCCACAATATTGTCTATACTTTACGAAACAAAAAAGTAGCGCTAATGGAGACGTGAGGTCACTATGACCGCTGTCGAACTTTGAATGACCGCACAAAACAAACAATCGCAAACTCACTCCTCAGCGTCTCACAACACACTAATCGCGCTTCGACTTGAAGGTATAAGGGCTGGTGGGGACGAAACCATAATAGTTTATAAGTACTGATCAAACAAAATATTCCTGCGGTCATAATGACCGCACGTCTCCAGTTAAGGGTTAAGGCCTCTTACCTTGCCTAATTGTCGACTAAATAGACATTACAGTTACATGAGTCTTTTCTTTAATAAATGTGCTGTGCTGGTGTTTTTGAACTCAACCCCTACACAGTAAAACAAATCCACCTGGTCAAAATCATTTCAGGAGTGGTAAAAAAAAGTAGTGTTAATGTTAACACCCGGATCAACATAATTTACCACATTTTTACACTCATATGGGATCAAAGTTGTTGTATTAAATTTGCCCATGAATTTAACTCTCTAAAAACTTAATTTTGTTGAATAGGTGTTATTTATTTCATTTTACATTCTATCAGGAAAATTAAATACAAAGACAATTAATAACACCATATTTGCGTGTAAATAAACCCTGCTAGAAGGGTATTTTAACACATTGAGTGTAAAACTTATTTTTCTTTAATCGTTTTTTCTACACGACCTCGGCTAAAAATACCTAAACCCGTGTTACCGAAAAGACAGGCCGCAACAAGTGGTGTGAAATTCTGGGAATTGACAAATGACGCCGACGCTACATGCAAATTAAACTTTCAAGTCAGTCTGATAGAATAATGTTATATTTAAATTAAAATACAGAAACAAACAAAGTTCTGTAAAGTGCCAAATGAGAGTGCCTCTTATGAGGATCTTGTTAAATGGGGTAAGCATATTAACAAAATTTAATAGAAACCTTACTAATAAGTACGCCATTTTTAAGAAACTATATAACATTGCTACAGTTTTCCTTTAGCTTTTAAATTATTCTGTTATAAGCTTATAATATAAATGTATTCCTTCTTTATATAGGTAAATGCTTAGGTACCTACCTACATATTTTACTTCGTAGATCTCTAAATAAATATACGATTAATATAATACTCGTCATTTTCATTCTTTTATATTGTTCCAGAGCATACTTTTATTTAGTTGTATAGTGTTCTAAGTATACATATATTTATTATGTTATTTGTTTTGTCAAACTTAACAATGAGGTACATTAAACGTAGATATATATATGACTAACTTACTAAATTGTAAACTATATAGAATGTGTGTCATTTTGTTCAACTAGTTATAATAATAAGTGTAAAAAAAATCACAGGGTTTTCCAGTTCTGTTGTAACCATCATTTTGTTTATAAATAAACGATAAATAATACTCAATATTTTCATTCATTTAATAAACCTTTTCCAAGCGATTTCAAGATTTATATGTATTAGGGGCTACTACTTTCGGTTTGATTAAGTAATTCAATCATGTATCAAACTAAGCAGAGGTTAATAATGTAAAACATCTTGAATGCATAATTTTTTACATTTTAATTATAAACGCCCGGTTAGTTTGATACGGGAATAAATGACTTAAACAAAGTGGAAATTATTCTAGCCCTGGGTAGATTATTTTATTACACTCACTATAGTAAAGTCACACCCAAATAGAATAAAATGTACACTACAATAATATGATATTTACACTAGTTCATCACAAATTACCATTAAAAAATGGTTTACTTACACCTCTCATTATTTCTTATACACCCTAGAAGGATAGGTTAACAATCTGTGAGTTTAATTTACACCTACCTATACCTACCTACCCAAAAATAAGAAGAATTAACACTCATCAAAAAGTAAAAAAACCATTCAAAAATATCTTTTTTACCAGATATACTGATTGGTTAATATACCCTATTGAGTGTGGTCCTATATGTACCACCATTAAGTGTTAAATTTAATACTCACTTTTTTACTGTGTAGTTTTCAAAATATCAGATATTTGGTTTTATTTGCCATGAAAGTTAAAACAACTAGTGTGCTTGGTTTCGTTATTAGTTGTATTTTAATGTTTAACCCTATTTCATATTTTATTTGCGAAATACTCATTATATTGACCTGAGGGTTTTTCTTGACGGACAAATGATTTTCTAAATGATAAATTGCATAAAATTTATTTCTAAATAGTTTGCAAAATAAATCTTTAAAAATAATTATTAATCATTAAATAATGTATCCGAAATGGCAATTATTTACCATCATGTAGGTTCATCACAACATAATTTTTACTATAATTAATCATAATTAGGCAAGTAATATTTCTTCTGCCTACTTAGTTGTGTAAGCTGGTCCAGGAGCGAAATAGTTGATTTATTTTTATAGTAATTTTTATGTTTAGCCCAGTAAAACCAGGAAAATATATAAAAATAAATGTAGATCGATTTGGTGACTAGGTGAAGACGTGGGGCCCTTTCTAAGTGCATGTGAAAGCTTAAGCTAATTTTTTGAATTTTTAAAATAGTTTCTGGAAAAAACAATCGTTAATTTAGTATATAACGTAAATAATTGTTTGACTTCTATTGACGTAATAGGTGCATAATTATTTAAAATGGTCTCTAATATTACTTAATAGACCTGTAGGAGCACTATTACTCTAAATCGCTAGTAACTTGACAGAATCGTTAAAACACTGTCAAACTTGTCTTTAACACGAATACCTCTTTCGTCATAACATCTACAGGGTTCCCCATAATAGACTACCCATTTTATATTATTAATAAATTCCCTACGAGATAACTAAATAGGTTGTTCTCTGTGGGATTATCTTCTGTAGTCTTTGGTATTTAAGTAAACTATTAATCAAGTAGGCGCCTGTCACAAATAATGGTATTATTGGCCCTCATTTTTTTGAGGATGAAAAAAACCGCGCTGTAACAGTAACATCCGAGCGCTACGTTAATATGCTAGAGACATTTCTCATTCCAGAATTAAATAGACGAGGATTACTAAACAATGCCTTACTATTCCAACAAGATGGGGCAACAGCTCATACCGCCAGAAACTCAATGAGGGTCCTGCGAGAAATGTTTAATGGACGACTCATTTCTCGATTCGGAAATTTGCCTTGGTCTTCGAGATCCCCCGACTTAACGGCACCCGATTTTTTCCTGTGGGGATATTTAAAAGCCAACGTGTTTGCGAGTCGTCCAGGTACAATCGAGGAACTGAAAGTCAAAATTCGTGAAGAAGTTGAAGGAATAGACGAAGATTTGCTACGCCGTGTAATGAACCACTTTTTATCTAATATTGAAAAATGTGTTGAAGTTGGTGGAGGTCATTTAGAAGACGTGATTTTTAAAAGTTAGAATTAAATTAGCCAAATATTTATAAGTTATCATAAATCCCAAAGAGTTAGCTGTAATTTAGTAAAATAAAAAGTTTGTTTTGTTAACTAAAAAAATTTTAATTCAAATATTAAAATGGGTAGTCTATTATGTATAAACCATATGTTTCAAAAAGCTGCTTGTTTCTTGGTAATAAAATCAACAGTTTAACACGTATTTGCTTTTCTTATTGTTATGACTTAACAACAAGAAAATTAAATTACAAGAGAAAATACGGACAAGGGGAGGGCAAAGAAAAAGGAACATACATATATTAGAAAAACAATTAAGTGAAGAATTTCAGAGAAAGGAATACCTAAATTAGCAACGGAACAAATGGAAAACAGAAAACATTGCAACTTGAAACTTAATTACTTCAACAGGAAAAGAAGAAGAACTAGCTGAAGAAATAACAAAGTTAAACCTAACACAGGAGATTACAGAAACGAGACAAAAAGACACAGAAATTTCTCAACCAACAAAAGATAACTAGATAGGGATAAAGGAAGAAGAATAACAATTAAAGAAACACTAATGATAAAACCAATAGGTAAATAAAGTAATAAAAGAAAACCAATTGAGATGGCAAGGACACGTTGAAAAAATGAGTGAGAACCGAATAACAAGAAAAGTATATGAAACAGAAACAATAAAAGAAGAGAAAGAGGAAAACCAAGAATAACGCGACAGGAAGAAATAAGTCAAGCTGCAGAGAAAAGAGGAGAAATAGATTATTGCATAGGGGTAAATGAAGCAGAATGACAAATAAAGAAACACTAATGATAAAACCAATAGATAAATAAAGTAGTAGAAAAAAATCAATTGAGATGGCACGGACACGTGAAAAGAATGAGTGAGAACCGAATAACAAGAAAAGTATATGAAACAGAAGCAATAAAAGAAGAGAAAGAGGAAAACCAAGAATAACGCGACAGGAAAAAATAAGTCAAGCTGCAAAGAAAAGAGGAGACAAATAGATTACTGGATAGGGGTAGGTAAATGAAGAAGAATAACAAATAAAGAAACACTAATGATAACACCAATATGTAAATAAAGTAGTAGAAGAAAATCAATTGAGATGGTATGGGCACGTTAAAAGAATGAGTGAGAACCGAATAACAAGAAGAGTATATGAAACAGAAATAATAAAAGAAGAGAAAGAGGAAAACCAAGAATAACAACGAAAAAAGAGAAAGAGGAAACCAAAAGTACGGAACAGGAAGAATTAGACAAGCAGCAGAGAAAAGAGGAGAACAAAACAAACACCTAAGAAAACTAACACAGAACAGAATAACGTGGAAAGAAGTATGGAAAAGAGACGGGTAATATTAGCTCTTACTCCACGAGTTATGGATTACGGTGGAATATAGATTATAAAGTATACCTACCTAATTGGCGTGAGAGAAGTCTTAAGCGCCCTTGACGTAATGAATCGCCTATGCAAATTGCACTTGCGTAATTGCGTATACCAAAATATTATACTATTATAATTATAGCAAATCGTTTTGCAAATATTTTCCACTGGCTATACCATAATATTTATTTATTAATTCTTTTTTACTGGGCTATTATACAAATTCTAATATTTTCTTTTTTCACGTTTGTAGGTATATGGCCAGATGCATAGGACGTAATTGTGTGGTTTGAATAGCCAAAGTCGTGATGATCATTTGATGACTTGTACCTTTAGGGCGGCAATAAAAGACATTCTTTGACTTCTTCGGATTCTGCCGTGACGGATAATTATTATAAACGAATTCATTTCATTTGATGGGTGATGGTTGTTATAATAGTGACGTTTAGGTAGCTTTTACTCGAACTTTAATAAATTACAGAGGTAGGTGAACTTGGCATGATGGTACCTCGTAAACGGTACAAGCCAATCCTGAGGAACAGAGTAAAAAAGTTCAACGTGATTTATCGCTTTGATATTAAAGTGCTTGAAAGTAAACGGCCAGTGTTTTGATTACATATTTAAATATTGTGTGTAATTAGCAGTTTTATTTAATATTGTTTCTTTGTGCTTTTAAAGTTAAATGAAACGCAACAAAATGCGCTTGTTGACTGCACCGTTTTGATGTAGCAACCCTTCTCTTGAATTTACTGATGATTTAAATTTTTTTCTTTAAGACCAATTCCAATATCAACAGCGGCTTGACATACAGCTGGCTGCCCGGAAGTCCGGAATATAATTAATATAGCCTTAACCTGTAACTTTTGGGGAAAATGCTCGGACACGTCAATTTAGCTTTATACAGGGTGTTTTGTAATTGAATGTCAATAATTAAGGGGGCGATTTTTGTGTTCATTTTAAAAAGAAAACTTCATATGAACGTATGTCTTAAACGTCTTTATTTTTGATATACAGGGTGGTAAAGTTTTCAAAAATAAATAGTTTTTTAATAATATCTGTAATACCACTTTAGATATTTTAATGAAATTTGGCAGACATGTACTATGTATCATGCAAGATGCATTATTTACCGTACAACAATTTTTTTTATTTCCACCAGTGGCGTTCGTACGGAATTTCACCTGCCTATTTTGGCAGACATTAATGTAACGCTACTGATTTCTCGTAAAAATAAATTTATTCCTAAAATCCCCAATCATTTCTAAACAAATTTGATCTCTTGAATTTTTTCAATCCGATGCACGGTTTTCGCTTAAAAAAAATAAAAACCTTTTCTCTGCATGATCATAACAATATCGTTAATATGACAATATCACCATGCACAGAAATAGATTTTATTTCTTAGATCAAGTTTGCTTAGAAATGAATAAGGATCTCAAAAATTATTATTGTAGTAGGCTGTGTCTGTAAGAGTTATTAATTCTGTTGTCAGGGCGGTTGTCATTATTTTGTTTGACAGTTTATCAATATTTAAATTCGGTTTTTCGTGTCTTATTAATTTGGTGTTTAAAATATCCGAGTATTGTTATTTTGAAAGATAATGGTCGGGTTTACTAATGAGGAGTTGGCAGATATGCATTACATGTATGGTTTGGCTGATGGCAGTTCGCCGGAAGCTAGGCGATTGTATCAAGAGCGGTTCCCTAATAGAGTCATACCAGATAGGCGAACATTTGCAAATGTACATAGAAGGTTGACAGAAACAGGTACTTTTATGGCAAATAATCAATTTAAAGGATGCCATCGGACTGTAAGAACTCCAGA
Source organism: Polydrusus tereticollis (assembly GCA_963920685.1). NCBI lineage: Eukaryota > Metazoa > Arthropoda > Insecta > Coleoptera > Curculionidae > Polydrusus > Polydrusus tereticollis. The sequence goes on from OY987327.1 coordinate 29,426,199, forward strand.
AATTGAAGAAGCAATTTTAAATTATATTGATAATAATCCTGAAATAAGTACTAGAAAAATTGGACATAATCTGAATATCTCGCACGTCCTGGTTTGGAAAATTTTGCACGATTTTTTATTGTACCCGTATCATATTCAGCGGGTCCAAGCGTTACTTCCCCGAGACTTTCCCTTGCGTGTTAATTTTTGTCAGTGGTTTTTGGAGAAAATTGCGCATAATCCCTTGTTTGACCATGAAATAATGTTTACAGATGAAGCTAACTTTTCCAGAAACGCAATCAGAAATTTTCACAATAACCATATTTGGGCCGACGAAAACCCCCACGCAGTTGTAGAATATAACCAGCAAGAACAGTTTTCGGTAAATGTCTGGGGTGGAACTGTTGGAAATTATTTAATTGGACCTTTTTTCCTGCCAGAAAGGCTAAATGGCCATAATTATCGCCGGTTTCTAGAGGAGGATTTGCCCATATTGCTAGAAGAAGTACCAATTTTAACAAGAAACAGAATATAGTTCATGCATGATGGTGCGCCCGCTCACTTTAGTGTTGTAGCAAGAGAATATTTAAATCAAACATTTAATAACCGATGGGTTGGTCGTGGCGGACCTCAACCATGGCCGCCTAGGTCCCCAGATTTAAATAGTTTGGACTTTTTCTTATGGGGGCATCTTAAAAGTCTGGTTTACCGCACCCCAGTAAACACTTTAGAAGAGCTGGAAGATCGTATAAGAGCTTCCTTCGATTTAATAAGAAATATTGAAGGTATACTTCAAAGAGTGCTCGACAATATGAGGAAAAGAGCTGAAGCGTGTATCCTTCAAGGTGGAGGGCATTTTCAACAACTTATCTAGTTTCTATGTATGTTCTTTTTTTTCACAAAGGTTGTTGTTGATTTATTAACAGACGATCCTTATTCATTTCTAAGCAAACTTGATCTAAGAAATAAAATCTATTTCTGTGCATGGTGATATTGTCATATTAACGATATTGTTATGATCATGCTGAGAAAAGGTTTTTATTTTTTTTAAGCGAAAACCGTGCATCGGATTGAAAAAATTCAAGAGATCAAATTTGTTTAGAAATGATTGGGGATTTTAGGAATTGCTAATAGCTCGCTCTGTTACAAGTACCTTCGAAAAAATAAGTCCCAATAATACCGTAATATGAAATAGCACACCACACATTGACTTTTTTAAAGTACTGACGTCTTGCGGGAATTCTAAATTCAGGATTCTCTTTACTTCAATATCTGACATGTTGAGAAGCAACAGTTCCGTTGGTTGAAAATGTTGATTCATCAGAAATCATTATAAGCTGGTGAAAAATTATTTTAGCTTCATCCCCAGCCTCCAAGGTTTGGTAGATTTTTGTACCACCTGAACCACCTCTAAATGCTTAGCCCTGTTTCTCAAGGAAAGCAATGGATTTTCATTTACAGATTGCAATATCAAAACTGTACAGGCATCCTCCTCTTTATATTGCTTCTTCCCTTTTTTAATGTCAATAACTGATCCTGTTCTTTGAGATTTTTTCACCAGTTTGTGTACACCGAGGTGTACACCAACTTTCGAAACGTACACGCAAGGAAATTTGCGTTGGAATTCCTCCACTACGTAGCGATAAGAGCACAGACCATTTCCATAGCATTGCACTATAAAAATGCTTTGTTCTACGGTCAGCATTTTCAAGAATATTTATTTTGACACTGACACTAACAACTACAACAACAGGTAATAATGTACAGGTATAAAAGTCCTAATATGAAAGTAGTAAAATGCGGACTTGCAAAAATGTTTAATTTTTTTTTTATTTCATAAATTCCAATTTCCTTTAGTAAGTTCGAAATCAGGGTTAGGACTAAATTTGGAGCAAGTTTTTTATTTATCATTTTACGTTAAAACTCCAAAAAATGACTGTTTGCTCTTGTTTGATTTTATGTTTTTGCATTTTTCTCATCGTAATTCCTATTTTTTCGACAAGCAAATTTTTTTATCAAGAATGACTTTTTTTCGAATCTTTCAATTTTTGGTCCATTTGTCCTTTTGTTAACCGCATCCGCGGACATACTGTAGAACCTTGAGGGACTCCGGCGTTGATGTTAAATGTGTCTCAAAGAAATCCATCCATCGCCACTCGCAGAGAACGGTCTCTAAGAAAGCTTGACAGCCATGAACAAAATTGAACAGGCATTCCGTATGCTCTCACTTTACTTACCTTACCTCATGTCATACTCGGTCAAAGGCCTTGAAAATGTCCAGTGCTACCGCCCAGGATTCCCCATGATGTTCTATTGCGTTGTTACAAACGTGAGTAACATAAGCGAAAAGGTCTCCTGTTGATCTAGACTTACGGAATCCATACTAGCGGTCACTAATAATGTTGAAGCCTTCCAGGTACTTTAATAATTAAGTTCAAATGTTATCATTTAATTATAAAGTGTGGATTATGTGTGTTTCCGCAGAAGGCACCAAAGGCATAAACATGTCTACTTTCGTTTAATAATAATAATAAGAATAATAATAATAACATACACGATCCATCAAAATATCGACCAATCACTTGCCTCTTCACACTTTACAAGCTGATAATATCCTGTATTACTAAGGGAATTTTTTCCCACTGTGAAGGATACAACATTATAGCCCCACAACAGAGAGGGTGCACCAAAGGAGCCATGGGATGCAAGGAACAATTAATAATTAATTCAGTCATCAGCAATCAAGCTTATTCTAAGCAAAAAAACCTCTATACTGCCTTTGTAGATTACAAGAAGGCCTTTGACTCCGTACCGCACAAGTGGCTCCTTTGCATATTAAAGATCTACAAAATCGATCCTTACTTGATAAAATTTCTACAGCACGCAATGGTGATGTGGAAGACCAAGATCCATCTTAATGAGGGGACCACCAATATTTCCACCGATATAGTTCCAATAATACGAGGAATATTCCAGGGGGTTCCTTGAGTCCTCTGTGGTTCTGTCTAGCTATGAACCTTCTCTCCAACCGACTAAACTCCACAAGATATGAATTCGCTATCAAAAACGGCAACCAAGAAGCAAGTAGGGTTAACCATCTTCTATATATGGATGATCTTAAAATAATGGCCGCTACCAAAAACCGACTGGATCAGATGCTTAAAATAGTGGAGAAATTTTCCAGTGATGTCGGAATGCAGTTTGGCCTGGATAAATGTCGTACTCACGCCATGATAAAGGGAATAATACAGCAAAACCCGTTCGTTATGCAAGATGACCAGGAGATTCAGGCAATGGGAGAAGGCGAGAACTACAAATACTTGGGGATGAAGCAGGCTCAACGCATTAGTCATGCAGCAATGAAGACAGATATAAGGGAAGAGCTTTTTAAGAGAACAAAAAGGCTTCTGAGAACGAAACTGAACAGCAAGAACTTGTTCAAAACAATTAAAACCTACGCCTGCTCAGTTCTGTCCTACTTATTCGGCATAGTAGACTGGAGCGTGACTGACATCGAAGGACTACAGCGCAAAATCAGAACTCAACTTACCAAAACACTCAAACATCACCCAAGAAGTGCGGTAGAGCAGACTACCCTACCACGACATCAAGGCGGAAGAGGTCTGGCAGACATTGGAAAAATAATGGACCAACAAATAACCAACTTAAGGTAGTACTTCCGTAATAAAGCCCAAACTTCAGACCTACACCATGCTATTTGCGAAGCAGACCACTCCACTCCTCTAAGATTGAGGGATCAGAATGTGCCACAACACCACAAGATCAATGAAGAAAAGCTACAGATATGGAAGGAAAACCCTCTGCACGGACGACACCTGAACGAGGCAGCCCAGGATCACGCCGACAGTCTTGCATCCAACTACTGGCTCATTTCTGGACAGATGTTTCCTGAAACGGAGGGATTTCTACTGGCAATCCAAGATCAGGTCATACCAACCAGAAACTACCTGAAATACATAATTAGAGACGACTCAGTACAGGCAGACAAATGCAGATACGGATGTCAAACGGCAGAAACGATCCAACACATCACGGGAGGATGCCAGATGTTTTCTGTAACAGAATACAAAGAGAGGCATAACGCAGTGGCCAAGATCTTACACCAGGAGTTAGCGGTGAAACTACAGCTTGTCCAAAACGAGAAGATCCCATATTATAAATATACATCACAGACAATCTTAGAAAACAACTACTATAAGATGTACTGGGATCGTACTATTCTTACTGATCAGACGGTGGCCCACAACAGACCAGACCTTGTTGTGGTAGACAAGAGGGCCAGAGAAACGAGTCTGATAGATATAGCTATACCAAATAATAACAACCTTCTAGTGAAGCATGCTGAGAAAATAGCGAAGTATCGAGACCTTCAGAAGCAAATAAGAACACAGTGGAATATGGACAGCATCGAAACGATGCCAATTATTGTTTCAACAACAGGAGTAATCCCAAACAAGCTTTTTTAAAACCTTAGAACACTAAACGTACCTCAAGATCTTTACAAGGATATGCAGAAAGCAGTGCTACTTTCAACAAGCCGAACAGTCAAAAAGTATATGGGTAATCAAAGAAGAACCCCACGGGCCCAATAACACGGAAAGGGCCCCCACAGAGCTCAATCCTTTTGATATCGGTGATATCTGGGATGAGTGAATGTTCCCCGTAGAGGGAGTGCATGACAGGTCTCGCGACCTGTCAGAAAATCATAATAATAATAATAATAAGAACAATAATAATAAGAATAATAATAATAAGAATAATAATAATAAGAATAATAATAATAATAAAATAACATAAAAATAGTGTAGGCATGGATTGTTTGAAATGTTCTTTTTAAAATGTTTAAAATTATTGTTTGTATGCTCTATGTTATAGTCTATATCTATATTATAACAACTTATTAGCTTAGTTTGGTACCTTGTTCAGGTTATTACCTCAGAAAGTTGATAATTGCAGACTCTTTCGGTAGAAAAATTAAAAAAATATCAAAAAAACAAAACAAAAAACAATGTGGTAATATAGGACCATCCATGTATTCTTTTATTTCATGTTCTCAGGCCTGTTGTCTGTTCAAGGCATCCCAAAAACAATTGGTTTAACTTTCACCCGCATTATGCAACAGGTACAAAAACTCAAGTTAAACGGCAAAAAAAGGGAAAATAAAAACTTGAGAACGCTTCTCAAATTATCATGTAAACTTATCTAGGCTTTTAATTTGGGAACCGCGCAATACAACTTGTTTAGGTTTACTCAAGTGAAATCGAGAACTCGGTCTTTATAATTGCGGTTGATGGAATTCTTATTTGTAAGGGCGGTCTTTAAGATCAAACATAACGATACCTATAGGTAGAGATCTGAAGGGTTTGTTGTTTGATTTTTGTTTTGTTTGCCCGTAGATTCTTCAAATTCATGCACTATGGTATTATAATAAGAACAAGATAATATAGCTTTATTCAAAACTGCATGGTATTTAAATAAAAACTAGAAATATCGCATCTTCAAAATAGAAATCGCCAGTTTAAGGGAACTAAATTAAAGCGAACCAAATATAAACTATAAATATTCTTTAACTACACATATTTCTGGACCACTCTATACAATAATATTTTATATACATACACACCAAAAGGCAACTCAGCATATAATGACTCAATTGTCTCTTTAAAAAAGTCCTTTAGTTTAGGTAATTCACAATACATTAAATATTACAAGAAACCAGTTAATAGGACATTTTGAAAAATTCTTTAATATGTAATGCAACACCTAACACATAAACACTAAATCAAAGAGACAGCTTAGGAACTATGCCTTCAAAACTTAACTTCAATTAATCCTGTTTAAATCTTAAATTAATGCATAATCGAATATACCGGGTGATGCATGGCTTAGTTGAACATAGGAAATCCCATGTAAATTTTGAGGTGGCTAAATATTGGCTCCCCTGTACATTCTAGAGAAAACTTAAATTATAATTTCTTGAAGAGGCCGATATAACAAACCCATGTGCCAAGTTTGAATAAATTCTAATAAGCCAATCTTAAATTATTCAATTAAATGTGACAGAATTACGCAATTTTCAAAGTTTAGGTAATATAGCAAACACCAGCAAATTATTATTTGGCATTGACAAAACGAAAAGTAGCGTCAGTAACAACATTTTTATTGAAGGCGCTTTTATTATAGCTAAATATGAGCTATCCCATTAAGAAAAAGTAACTATGATTAAGTGGTATTATACAGGAAACAGCTTAAGATCAGTGTCTGAAATGTTTTCAGTTCAATTCCCTGATAAGCCTATCCCTTCCATTTCCTTGATTAAACTTATCATTAGTAAATTTGAGTCCAAAGGCGCTATAATAAATAACTGTAAATGCTCAACTTAGAATGTCAATAGAGCTGAAGAAAGAGATAATACATATATTGATTTTTTACGAAGGAAAATAAAATTATTAGCACGAGGATTCTTGGGCAAACCGTAGGAAATTATCAAACCACAGCGTTGCGCACTTTAAAAAAACATAAATATTTCCCTTACCTTACAAGTATGAAAAACTTCAAGAGCAGGTGATGAAGAACGGAGAATGCTATTCCGTTTTAAGGTAATGGAAAGAGCAAATAATAATAGGGATGTTTTAAGAAATATTTGATATAGTTCGGATCAGTTTTAGAGCACAGAACACTACAACAATAATAAATATACCAAACTATTTTTGGCAACAAACTGTCACAATATTATTTTATTCTTTTTCCTTCCATGGCATACTATTTTTTTTCTGAATAGCATTGAAACAAATTTATTCATATTTTGAAGAAAGTGAATTTCTTGTTATTTTTATGTTCGCATTTCTTTTAATTATCTAAATGTCTATTAAAGGGAATAAAATAAACCGATCGTGTTTAATTTATTATTTTGAACAACTTTTCTTAACGAAATTTTTTAAAGTCTTCAATAGGAAGGTGCGTGCAATAAAAATAATGCAAAACATCAAAGTAGACATAGGATTTTAAAATTTTGTATTGTTACTCATTTGCTATTTCCGAACATCTTTTCTTAATAAAATTTTTTCGTATCTCCCAGAAATCAAGCACTTTACTGGTGGGAAAAAAAAAGTTTTTTGAAAATTTCCAAAGCAGACTTGACTTTTCGAAATTAAAATTATGCCACAAATTAGTTTCTATATCCAAGAAGGGCTGAACCCCAGAAGATAAAGTTTTAACTCAAAAAATTTCAGCCTTTTTCACCTATCGTTGCGTCGATCCGGGGACACACTGTTGGTATATAAGTTGGGTGAAATCCTGAAAAAATTTGAGCGTGGTCCCAAAAGATTTTGCCTGCCAGGGGTTGCCATTTAAAAAAATTCTCGATGACGTCATATCTATAATTTAGGACACACAGTGTCCGAGCATCTTTCCCTGCGACATTCTCTCATCGTGAATATGCTGATATGATATTCGCTTATAGCTTCTGCAACGGAAGCTCAAATCTTGCAGTCGCCGAGTACCAGCGTCGATTTCCGAATCGGAGAGTACCAGAAAGAAGGGTTTTTCAACAAGTTTTTACTACTGCTGGAGAATCTCGTATGTTTTCAAGTGCGAGAATTGTATCTATACGGGAATCGGGACTTGATGTTCATCTAGAAGAGGCTATCCTTAACGCCGTCGAAAATGATCCAAGCTTAAGTACAAGGCGAATTGCCGATACTTATCAAATTACACAATCGTCTGCTTATAGGGACCTTCATATTAATTGTTTATACCCATATCACTTACAACGAATTCAACATTTGCAAGATGGTGATTTTGCGTTAAGGATGCAATTCTGCAATTGGATTAATGCAAATAAAATACTGTATTTTATATTCTGTTCACTGGTGAAGCATAGTTCACTTGCACTGGTATTAATAATCTTCACTATGAACACCAATGGTCCTATGAAAATCCTCACGCTACTGTAGAACATAATTTTCAACATAAATTCAGCATTGTGTGGTGTGGTATGTTAAATAATCAATTAATCGGTCCATTCATAATCGACGGTAATCTCACTGGACAAGTATACTTAAATTTTCTACAGAATCACTTGCAAAACCTATTAGTAGATGTTCCACTGAATGTACGACAGAACATGCATTTACAACATGATGGAGCATCTGCACACTACAGTTTACAAGTGCGAAATTTTTTAAACAATAATTGGCCAGCTAGATCGCCAGACATTAATCATCTGGATTATGGTCTTTAGGGATGGTTTAAATTATTGGTATATTCAAGTAAAGTAAACACTAGAGATACATTACTTGATCGAATAATAAATGCAGCAGCAACTATAAGAAACATACCCGCATCCATTCATAGAGCGACCCGAGCTATTCATCAGAGAACTGACTTGTGTTTAGAAGTAAACGGTGGCATTTATAAAAACTATTAAACCTAGCTTACTTGTTATAAATAATTTAATAAAAATTTTAATTTGAATACTGCTTACCCCTGTATTTCGGTAACGGCCGGGAACAGGACCTGTGCTTATAGGAACTTATGTTTATTTTGGGTTCCCGAATACGTACCTAAAATATTGACATTTTCTCCTGACTTACCCTGTATATGATTGAATTATTGCTATTGTCTGTGTATAAGATGAAATACGCAGTTCTGAAAACTAATTAAACTTACAAATTTACAGCCACCTTTAAATTGGTCACACAGCGCCCAATACTTTACATCATTTTCTTACAAAAAAAAACAATACTCCAAATTATAGCACGCCCGTATCAAATCAAATAATCCACCCCTCAAAACTAACGGTTTTTAAGTAAATTTTCACACAAATCAATGTAACTTAATTTTCGAGAAAAACTTCCCTTGGTCGTTCAACCAAAGCTGGCGCGGCGCGTGAGGGCGTCGAATATCGACGTGCAGCTCCCCTACGTGAGTTCCTTTCCAATTCGTTTCTTTCACGTCTTCAACCATTCCCTATTTACTTCTGTTACCAGATTACGACGGTAAAATATTAAAGACCTTTTTCAATTCCAAAAAACAAGCGTATATGTAGAATAAAATGAATATTTTAATCCGTATAGTATACAGGACGTTAGAAATTTGTCTACAAATGTTTAAATAAGTAAAGATATGGACGACTAACAGCAAAAAAGCTGCCAACAACATGGGTTAAATACCTTTTTATTGAGAAAGGAAAGTTCTAACTGATGCTATAAACAAATATTTTGCAATTCTAACCGTTCTAATAAGGTGTATTCAAATGACAATATAATAATAAGTGAATTAAAAGGACATAATTAATTAATACTTAAAAAGGAAAACATTTGACAACATTGCAGTCGTTGCACTAACCCTAGCAGGAAACAGGAGTCAAGTTAGTTGAGGTTACTAGTAAATCCAACAACCCTGGTAAGCCGCTACAAAATGCACAAGCACATTCGTGTTTTTAAGTGCGTCCCAGCTAAAGGTTTGCAAGGGGTTACACTAAATTCAAGACCTAGAGATGCAATGTAAATAAAAGAAAATTTTAAAAAGAATCGGAGAGGTAAAGGAACAAGGGACCTTTCTCAAGTTTTAGTTATTTCTCTTTAGTAAAAATAGACAAGTGATTAAAGAAAAAAACTGAAACTATAGAATCGTTGAGTAATAATTTAACTTTTCAAATATTTTTACCAAATGGTTCTTTTTGATATATTAACTGAGTTCTTGAATTTAAGCGGCGGCGGCCTGTTTTTCCATATAAACACCGTTGTATCACCCAAAACCACTTTTACCATGCAAACGGCTTGTTGGCGGCCTCTTAACAATCATTTTGAACATAATGGACAAGTAGGTATGAACAAATTGATATAATTTCCGAATCAACAGACAAGATAAAATTAAGAGAGGCATTACTTATTTATTTAAACTAAACGCAAGAACTAAACTAAACCAAAACGTTAGCTAGTTAAAAACCCTGTATGTACCGGGTGTTCTACCTAAGGAGGTAATCGGCTATATCTCAGAATGTAATAACACTAGGAACACTGGGAAAAAATATATATCGATAAAAGCGGCCAAGAGAAATTGCTGGAAATTGTTTTCAAGTTCGAAAAATTACCGCTAGGGAGCGTAAGAGAACTTTAAAAATAGAAATGCCGATTTTCTCTTGATTTTTCTGAATAAAAATATATTAAAAATATAAGCATTGTATTCTTCATAAAATTATGCAACTTTGTGTTAGGAATCGTTTTTTTCTATTTTCAATAATAAAGTGGTGGGAGAAGTTCAAACTTTTGTTCTTTCAAATGCTGATATCTCTGCTTTGGATAAACCGATTTTATTCAACTTGATCTTGAAGAAAAGCCCTTCTTTTCCTCTATACGTGGATCTATTAACTACACCATGTTGATTCTGATGGTGACCACTAGATGGCGTTTTTCCGTAATTCCTCAATGAATAAGGATTTTCTCAAAAAAATCAAATGTTATGATATGACTTTTTCATCACATTTTATTTTAGGCTTATAAAGGCTATTAAATAGTGGAATAAAAAATCCAGGTCCGTATTTAAAATAAAAAAGTTGATGATGGTCGCTCGAATCCGAAACGTCGGATTAAAAAACTAACCCCATCAGCATGTAGAGGAGGAAAAGTTACTATAAGGAACTGAAAACCGCAACGTGATATATTTTGTTAAACCAGAGATTTAATTGATTAATTAATGTTTTAAAAAATGGCCTATTTTTCCATATTAATTATCATTATCCCTAATTCTCTAGTTTAACAAAAGATATCACGTTGCGGTTTTCAGTTCCTTATAGTAACTTTTCCTCCTCTATAAGCTGATGGGGTTAGTTTTTTAATCCGACATTTCGGATTCGAGCGACTCGATCATCAACTTTTTTATTTTAAATACGGACCTGGATTTTTTATTCCACTATTTAATAGCCTTTATAAGCCTAAAATAAAATATGATGAAAAAGTCATATCATAACATTTGATTTTTTTGAGAAAATCCTTATTCATTGAGGAATTACGGAAAAACGCCATCTAGGGGACACCATCAGAATCAATATGGTATAGCTAATAGATCTGCGTGTAGAGGAAAAGAAGGGCTTTTTTTCAAGACCAAGTTGAATAAAATCGGTTTATCCAAAGCAGAGATATCAGCGTTTGAAAGAACAAAAGTTTGACCTTCTCCCACCACTTTATTATTGAAAATAGGAAAAAACGATTCCTAACATAAAGTTGCATAATTTTATGAAGAATACAATGCTTATATTTTTAACATATTTTTATTGGGAAAAATCAAAAGAAAATCGGCATTTCTATTTTGAAAGTTCTCTTACGCCCCCTAGCGGTCATTTTTCGAACTTGAGAATAATTTCCAGCAATTTCTCTTGACCGCTTTTATCGATACATATTTTTTCCCAAAGTCCTAGTGTTATTACTTTCTGAGATATAGCCGATTACCTCCTTAGGTGGAACACCCGGTACAATGTTGCCGTATTGCAAGAATTTTCTTAAATTTAATGCCGCTTTCTTCGCGGAACAATTTTGTTCAAATTGATACATATTAGCACGTGTTTAAATATTTGTAGCGCAACTACCTACTTCTCTTTGGAGATTTATTTATTTTATTTGAACACTTCGGAGTTCGTGAAAAACTGCTACAGTGGATAGCCTGCCATGTAAAGTTCGAGGTGGCTAAATATTGGCTCCCCTGTTTATTTTAGAGACAAATTGTATTATAATTTTTTGAAGAATCCAATATAATAAACATACGCGCCAAGTTTGAATAAATTCTTATAGGTCAATCCTAACTTATTTAATTAAATGTGATGGCAAAATTATGAAATTTTCATAATTTAGGTAATACAGCAAACACCAGCAAATTATTATTTGGCATTGACAAACTGATAATATTTTCATTGAAGGCGCTTTAATTATAGCTAAATATGAGCTATCCCATTAAGGAAAAGTAACTATGATTAAGTGGTATTATACAGTACAGGAAACAGTTTAAGAGCAGTATCTGAAATGTGTTTAGTTCAATTCCCTTGAATCAAACTCTCCTTCCATTTCATTAATTAAACTTATCAGTTCAAAGGCATTGTAATAAATAACTGTAACTGCTTAACTCAGAATGTCAATAGAGCTGAAAAAAGGGATAATAGAGATCTTGATATTTTACTGTACGTGGAGGAAAATACAATGATTAGCACTAGGACTCTTGGGTAAGCCGTAGGAAAAAAATTAAACCACAGTACTTTAAAAAAACATAAATATTTTCCTTACAAGTATGAAAAGCATCAAGAGCTACGGCAAGGTGATGAAGAACGGAGAATGGTATTCTGTATTGAGATAATGGAAAGAGCAAATAATAATAGGGATTTTTTGAGAAATATTTGTTTTACCGATGAATTTACATTAACCCCCAACAACGAACCAAATGTTCAAAATTACCGGTATTGAAGCCAAGAAAATTAACATCGTCTTGTTCATCATCGGACGCAATATCCACAAAAAATAAATGTTTCGGGGGAAATTGTAGGACATCACATTGTTGGATCATTTTTTATGTAAGGCAACCTTACAGCAGTAACCTATGTGGGGTTACTACAAAATCGAACTGAATCCGCACTATAGAAGAAGTTATACGCGAAAATCAGGAGATCAAATGGATGGTTGTCCTGCTCATAATTCTCTCATGGTTAATGAATACTTGCAAAATATTTTTAAAGGAAATATTATTGGCCCACGGCATCTAATCCTCCAGCCAGGCCTTACTGACCTTTCGCCAAACGACTTCTTCACAGTTGCTCGTGTTTGCTATATTACCTAAACTATGAAAATTTCGTCATTTTGCCATCACATTTAATTGAATAAGCTAGGATTGCATCATTAAAATTTATTCAAATTTGCCACATGAGTTTGTTATATCGGTCTCTTTATAAAATTATAATACAATTTTTCTCTAAAATGTACAAGGGAGTCAATATTTAGCCACCTTAAAATTTACATGGGAGATCCTATGTTCAATTAAGCCATGCATCACCCGGTATAAGACCTATCATATACGTCCCAAGATAAAGTATGCACTTACGGCTTAGAGTCCAAACTACATTAAGGACATTGAGCTATTGGAAGTAGTACAGAAAAGGATGGCACGAATACCAGAGACCACTGAACATTATTTGTCATACCCGAAAGGCTACAGATATTCAACATCAAAATCCTATTTGGATATTATAGTCCTGCAATTGAACTTCTCCTGTTTCACCGCATTTAAACAAGAAAATTCACTGAAAATGATGAAAGAAAGGAGCTCCCTTCTCTTGAGATAAAACTGAGAAGAGAAGAGAAAAAGAAACAATAAGAACCCAATTAATACACTACATGTGAGCTATGATGGAACTACCAGAACCCAAAAGCTGTGATATTGAACAATGGTTATGATAAGACTAGTACACTAAGATTGAAATAATCCGTAAAGCAGTAAACTCATCGGTTCGATCAGATAATAATATTATATCGTATTTTATTTATAGTTATTAATGTAAAAACATCCTGTGTAATGCTTGGGTCTAGATAAATGTTCAGGTTGGTTGAGGGCTCTTAACTTTAAGAAAGTAGGTATACCTACCATTGAATAATATATAATCAAAATCTAAATTAATATTCGCACATGCCAATTTAGATCCCTGAAAACGAAATAAGTATCGGTATATATATTAAAAGAAAATTTATATAGCAAGAAAAATACGTTTATAATTATCTGTCAGTGTGCCTCTGATAAAGGTCTTAGCAAAAATTTTAACATTTCATTCCGCCGAGAAAATTCCTTTCCCGCTCGGATTGAGGGTGACGGCTGCCTGGTGCGAGATACGCTCGGGTTTCACTTCATCCGGGGGCAGGTTTCAAAAGACTCAAAATTACTTTCGGGATAAGAGGGATTAGGCCCTAGCGCCGCTTGTTTCGTTCCGGCTGTGGAGGCATTAGGCAGGCCACTGCCAATGTCGCCGCCCCCGCTACCGCCGCACTCCGATCGAATTTACTTTTTTTACGAGGCGGATGGATTAATTGCATGGAGCGGAAATGGCTGATAAAAATGTATATTTCAGCTTTCTATGTAAAAGGAAACATCTAAGTGTGATTTAACAATATGGTCTGCATGTTTAACTAAAATTGTCGGAAATTTAACCACTGCACTGTTTCTTATGAATATAAGGTACTTTTAAATAAGAATTAGAAATTCCAATAAGTACTGCATTATCACTTATTAATCAGGCTAGGATTCACAAGATTTAAATGGTTTCTGGTTTAAGAAGTTGAAATAATTGTTATATTTATAGAGAACTTAGTGTAAAAATATATCGAAGAACGGTAATAGAATATGTTAAAAATATCTTGCGTACTTATGACTATGACAACCATTTGTCGTGGACAATAGGTTGTCACTCAGTGCTTACGGTAGCTCTTATTGCAGAGGCATGGTCCGTTACTTACTTACACCTTCCCTTCGTCGTTGGCTTGCTTTGGGCGCCACCTGGTTTGATAGAAGTCCAAGAAATATATCGAATCTTAGTACCTATTGGAATCTAGACAATAAATAAAATCAAAATTTCCCCACACAAACAATAAGGTTTTTCTTATGCAAGTTTATGCTCAGGTAATTGAAAATATTTGAAACTAAGTTATTTAATGTTTAAACTTAAAGTTTACTGGATTTCAAAAAAAAACTAAGCTTCTCTTGACGCAAGGATTTCAGCAAAAAAGAATTGAGCATAACCTTGGGGAAGATTCTTGAACCTTGTTATCTCCGAAAAAACGCTCGGACACGTCAATTGGTATTTCTAGTTGCGCATCTTTCTCAATAAAAACTTTTTATACAGGGTGTGTCATGTAACAGGGGCCAATACTAACTTTTTAATTTTAAATGCAACACTACGTATATTATTCAATTTTTGGATTCTTCAGAAAATTTTAGACATATTTCATGTACAATATCCTATACCTATCTTCAACTGTTTCGGAAATATTAAGTGTTTTCAGATTTATTGCAAAAATTAACGACACAGTAGAAAACTAATAAGTAATACTGTTTATTTCTTGATAATGTAAAAAACAAAAAAAAAACATTATTGTACGAGATGTTGAAAATGTTCGCCGCGAACGCCTTGGCATCCTAATCTTAAATAGAAATTTCTTCTAACGTTATTGAACATCTCAGGCGTGACCGATCTAATCGCAAGCGTTATTCGTCTTCTTAAGTCAGCTAAGTCGAGGGGTTTAGTTTTGTATACAATATTTTTGACACAACCCCATAAGAAGAAGTCTAATGGCGTCAGATCAAGGGATCGTGCTGGTTATTCCATCGATCCACGCCTCCCTATCCACCGATTTGGAAATACTCGGTTAAGGTACTGCCGGACATTGATTTGGTGGTTGTGATGGAGCACCGCCCCATTTTGCTGAAACCATATCATATTCGCTGGAAGTTGTGGGTTTGCTGGATCAGGATATAAGTTTGTCAAAGTTGGCAAGACATTATTTTGGAGCAATGCTAAATAATTATCGCCATTTAAATTGCCATTAATGAAAAAGGGACCTATGATATGATCTCCAACAATTCCTGCCCATATATCAACCTTTTCAGGATATGGCGTATGTTTTTCTCTCATCCAGTGAGGATTTTTCCTAGACCAATAGCGGCAATTCTGACGATTAGCATGACCCTGAAGTGTAAATGCACTCATCAGAAAACAAAACATGTTCTAATTGGATCACATTATTATCTAACATTGCCATCATTTGTTCACAAAAATACGTTCTCCTATCAAAATCGTCTTCCATGAGCTCATGAGTAGGTATCATTTTATAGGGATACATTTTACTTTCTTGTAATGTTCGAATAATCGATGAATGGCAAACATCGAACATTGGGGCTGTTTTTCGACTAGAGGTATGTGGGTTTTCCTGAAACTCAAGCATAATATCTAATTTGGTATCATCACTTATTGCATTGGCAGCTACTTATCTGCTTTACATGACCAAGCTGGCGAAACTGCTTTTCCATTTTACTAACTGTCCCTTGAGTTATAGGCGGCAAAATTGAAAATTTTTCATGAAATAAGTGGAGCATCAGCTTACGTTGAAGTCTAACTGGACACTGACTTGTCTTGACCAACCAACGGATATCGCGTCCGCCCAGGTTGACAGCCATACTTGTTTACTACCAATGGAGAGATGGAAGCATCCATTGTTGTCTGTCAAAACATCACAGAACCTAATTTACATAGTCGCGAACCTATTGCAAAGCTAACGATCAACGGTTTTCTTAGACGTGGATTTAATATTATTTAGTTTAGAATATAGCACGTTTTTATTTATGCGATACAGTATCCCAATTTACAATCCGCCATACTTCAAGATGAAATAAAAGTTTCTGTGTACCTGTGTACCGAAGCCGTCAGAAAAACCTAACACAATTTTTTAACATGGAAAACAATTTGGTAGCCTGTAGGGACATTGAGGGGTTAATGGCAGCTTTAAATCTCAACTATGATCCAAAAGACTGGAGAGTTTTCATTGATTCCTCAAAATAAGTCTTAAAGCTCTGTGTTACTCCATAATAGAAGCAAGTTGCCTTCAGTCCCAATTGGTCATGCAGTCCATATGAAAGAAATTTATAGCAACTTGAAATTGTTACTGGAGACCATACAATATGAAAGATATAATTGGCATTTAAAAGTTGTGGCGATTTTGCTTGGAATGCAGCTAGGTTATACGAAATACTGCTGCTTCCTCTGCGAATGGGACAGTCGAGCACGATAGGATCACTACATAAAGAAATTTTGGCCACCGAGAGAGTCTTTTGAGCCAGGAAAGAAAAATGTAGCCAGCGCGCCATTAGTTCCCCCAGAAAAGAATTTTACTACCGCCACGTCATAAAAAAGTGGGACTTATGAAAAATTTTGTGAAGGCCATGGACAAAGAATAGGAAGAAAGGAATATTTTTGGGTCCCCAGATTAGGAAACTTTTTGGCAATGCGCAATTCGATTCCATACTTGAAGGCAAGGAAAAGGACGCTTGGCATGCCTTTAAAATGGTTGCAACAAATTTTTTGGGAAACATAAAAGCAGAAAACTATAAAGACCTGGTTGCCCAACTTCTTTTATGTTAGCAAAACCTAGGGTGTTATATGTCGTTGAAAATTCATTTCTTGGATTCTCATATAGATTACTTTCCGAAAAATTGTGGTGCTATAAGTGATGAGCACGGTGAGAGGTTCCACCAGGATATTTCAAACATGGAAGGAAGGTATCAGGGAAAATGGAACTGTGAGACGTTAGCCGACTACCGTTGGATTACTAGAGATGCCCCCGGGCTGCTTTAAAAAGACATGCCAAGAAGCGTAAAATGAATGTCTAAACTTTATACTCACTGATAAAAACGTGCTATTTAATTGCTATTGTTGAACCAACAATTATTGTTTGTATGTTCATTGTAAATGCCTATAAATTAAAATGTTCATTGTATATGCCTATAAATTAAAATTTTGTAACAAATAATTCAGATTTTTTTTGCGAGCTAACTAAAATCTTTAATAGGTATTTTTTAGTTACTTCAGTGTACTTAGTTCAATAAAAAAAAAATAGGTTTTTAGTATTGGTTTCCGGGCTTGATGGCCGTGGTCTGTTCATATTTCTTACTGACGTTTCGTCTATATCTGCGATAGACATTCTCAAAGTTTCCGATGTGGTAGTGGACGAAGTGTTCTTAACGTTGGCTTGTCGGCTACTATAGTAGTAGTAGCATAGTTCAGTGTTATTAGAAAACGCGTTTCCCAAACATTAATTCTGTAACTTTGGCAATTTTAACTTTTGTTACATTATCAGAGAGTCTAAATTACCGTATTTTTCGGTACTTGAAGAAATTTAAAATAACCTAGAGCGTTATGATATTAATAAATAAAGAGATGCAATTAGGAATGAGAAGGATAAATAAAACTATGATTTTATGGAGGCAATGTTTTTCAACCGTCATTACCATTGGATCACGTCATGTAAATTTACTTATATCATTTATTTTGTACAACCTAACACAAAAAGCTCTTCCTTAACGATCGCATCGATCGTCGATAATAAAAAAACGTAACATTATTACCTATCTCCAAAAAAATCTATTCAACATAATGTCTTACTTACATACACATTTGACATAACAAAAAGCATTTTATCAGATACGCCGGAGTTCGATACAAAGTATTGTGTTCTCATTACAGAGCAACAATACACGGAGCCTCGGGTCGCGCGGAGTTTGTTTGAGAAGTTGTAGGACGTCGCTGTCGCTAATTGACAAAGTGCTGTTTATTTTAAGGGTTACACATGCACTTTCAATCTAGTCGAGTATGTTTACATGATGTACGAGTGGGGTGTCGCGCCGATTACCTTTGTCACTAAATAACTTTCTTACTGACGGCTTAATGGCTTGTCTTATCAATTTATTTGGGGAAGCCAGGGACATAATATTATTTGATGTTGTGGGTTTAAAAGACTAAAATTAAAATTGTTTTAATTGCATTCACAAGTTGGTAAGTATAGGTTGTCCGAGTTCAAGACATAATAGCTACACCTCAATCAACGGCTACACATAGATTGTCCGCGCCTATCTCTAACAATAAGCACTACATTAATATATGGTCCAAGACTAAAAAAATAAAAATTGGCAAAAACGTTACGAAATATTAAAGTAAGGTAGAGGAACCAAATAGGGCCCGCCGCCTAATAGGGCCCATGCACGCTTTAAAAAACCTAACAAGACCAAACTGATTTCAACACTGATAAAATTAATTATTTGAATCAAAAAAATTTACCGTTGACTCAAATAAATATTTGTTTCCTATTAGCCAAACAAATATGTATTTGAAAAATACCAAGGAATTATTTGCCTAAATTAGTATTATCTGATTTGATACAAATTACTTTTTATTTTGAGTTAATCACTGAATACAAAATTCAAGCAAATATTTATTTCCTTAACAGTAATCTAACTTAAATAAGCCGCTTCAATGACTTAAGGTAAATAGGTTAAAAGTTAAGTTAACAAAATGTTTATTTGATTGATATTTATATATATTTTATCAAGTACACATTTATTTTACTTTTGTTTTACATGTATTTGCCGTAACAACAACGTTATTTAATTAAACAATTTAAGTGATTTGATTTAAATAAACCGGTAATCTCCATCAAAGTGATTGTTTTTTTATTCAAGTACATAATTGTTTAACTTGTCTTTTATATTTATTTAGATCAAATATAAATTTATTTGGTTTAAAAACCTTTCAAGTACGTGTTTGTACAGACGTCACATAAAAATAAGAAATATTGAAATGTTGCTATTGAATATGGTTTAATCAGTACCTATACCTACCACAATAATCACAAACCTTATCAAATTGTTTATAGTGTTCAAATAATAAGGCAAACCAACAGAAAAAACACATTTTTGCCGAAAATAAAGGTTATGACAAATTACGCGCACGCGCACAACGATTTTTACATGAGAATAACAAAAAATTTAAAAGATAACCATCTCTTATTTTATTTGTATGTTATGTTATCTTGCTGTATAAACCGACCATTAGTTGTTGTTCCCCTTAAAATATACGTCAATAAAACATTATAGAGAAGTTAATAACTTTTATAAAAAATTAAATAAAGGCAAATTTGCAAATATTAGGTACAATAATTATTAATATTATATTAATTATATTATATTTTTTACGTTAGGAGGTTTGATAGGTATTGAATTATGGTGAAAATTGAGAAAAACTGTCTTATTTGTAACCTAGGTAGCCATGATTTATAAATACCTGGCTACTAAAAAGATTTTTTGTTCGAAATTTCAAATTAGGTATTACAAGTATCTTTTCTTTGCCTCTTATCTTACTTTTTTAACTCGTTTCATGCGCACCTAACTAAAATATTCAAATATAGTTTCCTACCTTGAAAAGTATCTAACATATGGGATATACCCCTCGATATACCCCAATCTTCTAAATAATTATTCATATTACGTTTATTCCCCATATCTTCGTTTTAATTTTTGATGGAACCACTAACTTCTGCGCCACTAACAAAGAAGATTTCACTCTCACTCATAAATTTCTACAAGACAAAATCGAACACAACTGACCTAAAACGCGATGATCAGGCCACTTTTGTATAACCAATCAAATTACTCAAAGCCCAAAGTAGGCGACAGGAGTTCATTTAAATACTTAATTATTTGTTTGGATGACCAAATTATTTGAAAAGTTCGGCAATGAATGATTTAAATTAAAGTTAAAGGTATTTAGTTCTTAACTTGAAATGTACTTCGATTAAATAATTAGTTATTTGTAAATAGTTGGTTGTTTTATATTAACGATTTAATGTAAATACATAATTATTTAGTTTAAATGACCTAGACATTTAAATAGTTCTCTATTGGGTGATTTAACTAGCGATTAACGGGATTTAGTTCCTAAATAAAAATTAGTTCGATTAAATATTTAGTTATTTAGATTTTGTTATTTTAGTGGTTTTTTGGTAAGATATTTGTTTGAAGGGTTCTATGATTTGACACAAATCAACCAACAGTCAAATAACTTTGCAAATAAAACGAAATACTCTCATTTATTTCAGTTAAATCAAATTTAGTTAAATAAAATCACATTTATTTATTACCAATAATTATTCACCAAATAAATCAGATTATTTGATAAAGGGAACACAGTTTTATCAGTGAATGCGCGCTTTTATATACACTGATAAAACTGTGCTCCCTTAATCAAATCATCTGATTTATGTGGTGAATAATTATTGGTAATAAATAAATGTGATTTTAATTAACTAAATTTGATTTAACTGAAATAAATGAAAGTATTTCGTTTTATTTGCAAAGTTATTTGACTGTTGGTTGATTTGTGTCAAATCATAGAACCCTTCAAACAAATATCTTACCAAAAAACCACTAAAATAACAAAATCTAAATAACTAATTATTTAACCGAACTAATTTTTATTTAGGAACTAAATCCCGTTAATCGCTAGTTAAATCACCCAATAGAGAACTATTTAAATGTCTAGGTCCTTTAAACTAAATAATTATGTATTTACATTAAATCCTTAATATAAAACAACCAAATATTTACAAATAACTAATTATTTAATCGAAGTACATTTCAAGTTAAGAACTAAATACCTTTAACTTTAATTTAAATCATCCATTGCCGAACTTTTCAAATAATTTGGTCATCCAAACTAATAATTAAGTATTTAAATGAACTCCTGTCGCCTACTTTGGGCTTTGAGTAATTTGATTGGTTATACAAAAGT
Source organism: Polydrusus tereticollis (assembly GCA_963920685.1). Taxonomy (NCBI): domain Eukaryota; kingdom Metazoa; phylum Arthropoda; class Insecta; order Coleoptera; family Curculionidae; genus Polydrusus; species Polydrusus tereticollis. The sequence continues at coordinate 29,447,563 of OY987327.1, forward strand.
GGCCTGATCATCGCGTTTTGGTCATTGGTGTTCGATTTTGTCTTGTAGAAATTTATGAGTGAGAGTGAAATCTTCTTTGTTAGTGGCACAGAAGTTAGTGGTTCCATCAAAAATTAAAACGAATATATGGGGAATAAACGTAATATGAATAATTATTTAGAAGATTGGGGTACCTATATCGAGGGTTATATCCCATATGTTAGATACTTCTCAAGGTAGGAAACTATATTTGAATATTTTAGTTACGCATGAAACGAGTTAAAAAAGTAAGATAAGAGGCAAAGAAAAGATACTTGTAATACCTAATTTGAAATTTCGAACACAAAATCTTTTTAGAAAAATGTAGCCAGGTATTTATATATCATGGCTACCTAGGTTACAAATAAGACAGTTTTTCTCAATTTTCACCATAATTCAATACCTATCAAACCTCCTAACGTAAAAAATATAATATAATTAATATAATATTAATAGTTATTGTACCTAATATTTGCAAATTTGACTTTATTTAATTTTTTATCAAAGTTATTAACTCTATAATGTTTTATTGACGTATATTTTAAGGGGAACAACAACTAATGGTCGGTTTATACAGCAAGATAACATAACATAAAAATAAAATAAGAGTTGAATCTACAGATCTGCCATAAGACGTTTATAGAAACACATAACATAACATAAAAATAAGAAATAAAATAAGAGATGGTTATCTTTTAAATTTTATGTTATTTTTATGTAAAAATAGTTGTGCGCGTGCGCGTAATTTGTCATAACCTTTATTTTCGGCAAAAATGTGTTTTTTTTCTGTTGGTTTGCCTTATTATTTGAACACTATAAACAATTTGATAAGGTTTGTGATTATTATGGTATAGGTACTGATTAAACCATATTCAATAGCAACATTTCAATATTTCTTATTTTTATGTGACGTCTGCATAAACACGTACTTGGATAAAATAAGAACTGATTTGAATGAACATTCTGATCTATTGAAAATTAAAAAAAGGTATTTAAACCAAATAAATTTATATTTGATCTAAATAAATATAAAAGACAAGTCAAACAATTATGTACTTGAATAAAAAAACAATCACTTTGATGGAAATTACCGGTTTATTTAAATCAAATCACTGAAATTGTTTAATTAAATAACGTTGTTGTTACGGCAAATACATGTAAAACAAAAGTAAAATAAATATGTACTTGATAAAATATATATAAATATCAATCAAATAAACATTTTGTTACCTTAACTTTTAACCTATTTACCTTAAGTCATTGACACGGCTTATTTAAGTTAGGTTAGTGTTAAGGAAATAAATATTTGCTTGAATTTTGTATTCAGTGATTAATTCCAAATAAAAAGTAATTTGTATCAAATCAGATGATACTAATTGAGGCAAATAATCCCTTGGTATTTTTCAAATACATATTTGTTTGGCTAATAGGAAACAAATATTTATTTGAGTCAACGGTAAATTTTTTTAACTCAAATAATTAATTTTATCAGTGTAGTCATTCGAATAAGAAAGCACTCTTTCTTTACACGTTATATAAAATCAGTTGCATTTCCTAATAAGGCCCGCTTAAATTTCATATGTTTTGTTTCAATTTTTTTAGATGCAAAATGCAAACGGCAAGCACATCTAAGATTAAAAAACCAGCAAATTGGACCTCTGAAGATATGCAAAATGCTTTAACTTCAGTTCGAAGAGGAACTTTATCGCAACGTGACGCTGCAGCGAGATTTAAAATTCCAAGACGAACTCTGAGATATTATATTGAGACCGGGTCTACCAACAGAAAACTTGGGCGGTCGTTTGTGTTCACAGTCGAACAAGAACAGAAGGATAAGTCGTTTGGCGGAAGTGGGAATGCCCTTGACACCAAAATTGCTGCGTTTTCAAGCCTACGACTTTTGTAAAAAACATAACAATCGTAACAGCTTCAATAACAATAAGTCCATGGCAGGAAAAAAAGGGCTTAAATCATTCCTTCAGAGAAAAGAGAATTATCCCGCCGTAAAGCACAAATGATGAATCCTGCACGGGGGCGCGAAAACCCAACAGTCATATTGTTGACAACCATTTTAACAAAGTCGGGACTTTATTACAAAATCTTATGATTCAAGATAAACCGGAGTGCATATACAACATGGACAAAAAAGGCTGTCGCATATCCTTGCACCATCAACAGTTGGTTGTGTGAATGCGATAGGAACCGCTATTCCACCCATGATTTTGTTTAAAGGAATGCGCTTTAAACCCGAATTTAATGACTTTCTACCGGCTGAATCATTAGTTAAGATGATTCCGAAAGGATATATCACTCACAGTGTCTTTGTTAAATTCATAATCAGTTGGAAAGATGGCGTTCGATTTGGAAGATTCGTCTGAATCCCGCCAAAACGAAGGTCATTTTCTTTTTAAAAAGTCGAGTACGAAGGCCTGAAACAAGGCTCAGGGTCAATCGAATCGAGTTGAACTGGTGCCAGGTGGTCAAATACCTGGGACTTATCTTTGACCAGAAACTGAACTGGAGGTTAAACTCAGTCAATAGAGTCAAGCATGCATTGCGCCAATTGGGCTCCATCTACCCCCTGCTTCACAGGCGGAGTAGACTTAGTAATCGCACCAAAGTTAATCCCTACAAGGTACTGGTCAAGCCGGTTCTGACTTATGGTGCGCCCTCGTGGTGCAACATAAGCAGGGCTGAGCTGAATAAGTTCCAGGTTATTCAAAATAGGGCTCTGAAACTGATCGCAGATGTCCCCCGTTACACGATGAATCGGATCAAGATTTTCGAATTCCCACTCTAGACGAATTTTTTCTCAAAATTATTACAGACTATTACAGATGCACAGACGTATCGACAAACCCTGAAATCACCAACTTACATACAAGAGCAAGACCAGACTCGACTTACAAACTCCCAAAAGACTATTTACCTTTACCTTTTATCGGTCAAATTCAATGGTAGAGATGCACTAAAATACAGTTGAGAGGCACTAGAATAGTAGAGAGGCACTGTACCCACGTTATGATTTAACGTATTTGAGGCGCCATACTACTGCATAACTAATACTTCCAGCCAGATAACAAGACACACTCATCAAGGCAAGAAATGCTAATTTTACATTCTTTGTAAATGATAAGATGTAAGAGCTAAACGAAGAATCAATTGATCTTAAAGGTTTTAGACGTGACGTAAAAATTCAATGATATTTTTTTCGCATATGGTCTAAATGCATGACCTACGACAATACCTTAAGCGGTTTTCGTGCAACAGGGTTATACCCGCTAGACCCAGACATTCTTCCTGAATGTGCATTTGCTCCATCGGTATTGTCTGAGCTGCCAGTTTTGACAAATACTGAAAATAGCAATGTTCAACAGTTCTGATTCAGATTTCGATAATCTGCCTCTATCAGTTTTAAAATCCAGACTTTCAGTAAACCTATCCAAAAAGGCTGACCTAGAAGGTGCTAAGCAAAAAGAAACCGTCACGGACCATATGGTCTCCATATGTTTTTGACATAATCGATGAAGTTCTGATTTCGTCTTCAATATTTATATTATTTTCCTGAGATATCAGGCAATAGCTACTCGCAGTTTTTTTGTTTCTCCCGTAAAATTTACATAAATGGAAATAAGGAGGTTACAAATTAGGCTGACGAAGATTTAGTAGATATTTAGATTTAGTTATAGTATCGTTATTTTGTGGAGATAATAACGAAGGCTATCATTATAGCTATTCATATATTTGCTATGGAAATATCCCGGGTATGTCCATTCTGTAAAACAATTAAAATACTGGTAAGTAAAAATGTTTTTTTTTTACCTACTTCCATTACCAATTACCTATTAAACATTATACGATATAATTTAGATTTTAATGCAATACTTAACTATGATCATGGTCGTTTCAATATAACCACCGTGTATTAGTAGGCCCCGATCGATGGACGTAAATATATGAGCACAGGACGCTGCGTAATGGAAGAAAGGAGTCAGGAGTCAGTATCATTGTCGCGCCATCCTTCACTAAAAAGTATCATTAGTTACGGCAAGAAGTTGGACCCTCGTCTTTCCAAAAGGATTACTTTTCACCCGGATCAAGATTGATACATCAGCCTTATACATGCGGGAAATTTTGAAACGGGGCACTTAAAACTCGTAAAGTGCGTTTCCATAATGTGTCAGCGGTCTGTTTTTTCTTTAATGCGGTTGTATTAAAAATTAAAATTATATTTCCATGGTGGAGGGAATAAAAGTTTCACTTGTTATATTTCACAATTTTAATTCAGTTGCCTGACACGTGTTTTGACCCTTGCGGATCATTATCAAAGGAGTACCAGACAATACTAAATTCTACGCGTGTAGTTACAAGTTACAATTACAAAGTATTTATATCTAAATAATAGTAATCGCAAACATGTCGTGATTAAAAATAAAATTAGGAAGATGAAGTGAATTGACCGATTATGGGTTATTTTGGTCCTTAATTTTCAGGTCTTGGCCAAACGTACAACTAAATTACAGGTGTGATTATAGAGGTATTTACATCTAAGTAATAAAATTAAGAAAATGATATTGTGTATAATAATTATGGGTTTTTTCGTTCGTAATTATTGACAGTGTTTATTGCATATTTATCGTAAGTTATTCGACTATTAAGTATTAGATTGGCACCTGAAGGTATTTCGATTTGATTATTATATAAACAACATTACACCGATTTTTTAAGGCTTTTTTGATTGCTAATGTTTCTAATAGGTTGAGTTTTTTACCCTTGTGTTGAGTATATATCGGTTTTATTTTAATGGATGAGTGGTTATTTATTATACAGTGGTCCGCTATTCCTGTTTTTTTTTGTTTTTTTTTTAAATGGATGTTTTATGTTATTTAAGTATAGTATTAAAGTTTCTACCTGTCTGACCTATATCACTGCCGTCTCGAAGAACAGGCCGTCATGTTAAGATCGTGACGTCACATTAGAAGATGGAATTTATTATAGAGGCTATATGGCATGTAGATTATAATATTGATATTTGTAAGTCAAAGATGTCTTAAATTATATCAAAAAATGAGGTATAGAATCGTATATTAAAATGGTATTTCGATGATTAGTATACAGAGTGATTCAAGACTATAAACTAGCTTATGTTATGATCACTAAGTATTGCTTTCGATCTTCTTCGATACTCCTTCGAGGTTACGAAAATAATTTTCAAATAATCCCTGAATAACAAACATTAGAAACAATTTCATAGGTAGCTATTTTAAATAAAATTTTATATCAGTCAGTTGGTAGGTACAGGGTTATCCAACCAAGACTAGACAAGGCGATTTTTTGACTTTTCCTGTACTTTTATAAAAAAACTGAAATAGCCATCTTAAGTCATTTTCTCCCGCGAATTCGAATATCTTCAGCAAAAAACAATTGAACATCAAACAAAAGTACTAGGAGTCACTTTGATATTTTTTTTAATGGGATGCCGTATTTTTAATGAGCTTATCCGATTTCTCATATAAATTTTGATCTAAAATGTTGGATTTTTAATTCAAAAACGCCTTTTTTCTTCAGTTTTAAATTCGGAAAATGTTAAAAAAAAAAAAATAAAAAAAAAATAAATTAAAAATCCAACATTTTAGATCAAAATTTATATGAGAAATCGGATAAGCTCATTAAAAATACGGCATCCCATTTAAAAAAATATCAAAGTGACCCCTAGTACTTTTGTTTGATGTTCAATTGTTTTTTGCTGAAGATATTCGAATTCGCGGGAGAAAATGACTTAAGATGGCTATTTCAGTTTTTTTATAAAAGTACAGGAAAAGTCAAAAAATCGCCTTGTCTAGTCTTGGTTGGATAACCCTGTACATAGGTACTATCATTTTATCTTCCTCGAGAAACTATATAAACTTTATTTAACTTGGTTTTTGACTAGAAAAATGAAGAGGCATTAAGAGGAACCTGCTTTAAACTTGTAGGTATGTTTTAACCGATATTTGAAGTAAGAAAAACCTGAATCGTATAAAAATCTAAACAAAATGTAGGTACAACGAACATAGGCATTGTTTTGTTACTAAATTTTTGTCCGAACCTAACCTAAGTATGACATGCTCAACCTTCAATATTATACCATGTATTTAATAGCTAACTAATGTACTTATAATATTTCTATGTTATTATTAAAAAAGGTACCTACACCGCACTGTTCTAGTGTTATCTACCATAAGTCCTCTAGTTGCCCTGAATTCTCTGACTAAAAACCTCCTCAAAGTACTTCTTGCAAAAGTTTATACATTTTCGCAATACTAAATCTCTTGGATCCCTTTTTTATCAATAAATAGCATTTCATCAGTGAAAAACATTATAGTTGAGTATTATACCCGGGAACACATCATGAATTTGGCATTTATCGCTATTTCACAGCCACTTAATCAAATCGTTTATGGTTTTACATATAAAGGTCCAAACGAGGGGTGTTTCGATTGCAAAATTGAGTACACCAAACTTCCCCCAACTGCAAGTTATCCCTGGTTATCCCCAGTTTTCCCTTGTCATCCCAGGTATCCCGCAGATATCCCCGGTTATCCCGCAGATATCCCCGGCTACCTCCGGATATCCCCTGTTATCCCCGGTTATCCTCGGTTATCCTCGGTTATCCCTAGTTATCATTGGTTATCCCTAACTGGCAAATGGAATATGACGCATTCATTGTTAATGAAACTGATATATGTTAAGAAAAATTAAAATTAAGTTAATAAAATATGTATAAAAACGTGGCGCGTTCTTTAAACCCAAATTTTTCCTAAGAATTAATTAGCTGAGTAGCTGATCTCATAGGTTTAATCTCGGGTTTAATGAAACAGTTTTTTTTTCATTTGAAAAAAAACATTTTCATTTTAAACGATTTATTAAAGTAGGTATACATCTAAACACATAATAGAATAAATAAAATAATTGTACAAAAATTACAAAATAAAAATGTAACTAGAATCAAAAATTTGGAACACATGTTAAATAGGATTAAATTATTTTTTAATATTTAAAGTGTCTTTTCGTTTCATCTGGAATGGCCCACAGCCACTTAGCTTTATAGGTCCATAGAATATATATTCCGACTTTACTTCAGCAATGTCGTCTTTAGTTGGCCATTTAAACAGGTTCGCAGTCTCTTTTAAAAACTTCATTAGTAATTTTCTTCACTGAGTTTTTGCATGATTTTTCCAATGTACCATTTTTGATTATACTGTACTGCATAATATTTGTCTACAATAATTTCTACCTTACTTTCCTCTTCTGTTGGAGTTTTGTCAGCATCAGAATCAAATGTTTCCGTGTCTGTTGAATCATCATATGTAACACATTCCTTGACTTTGTCTGAATCCGAGTCTGAATCAGAATTTAAATCAGTCGATGAATCAGCATATTCATCTTTTTTTTTCTTTACAACTTTCCTTATGCTTCTTTTACCAGAGAATTTACCTTTTTTGGTCTTAGGCTTCATGATCTTACTTGGTTTTCTTTTACTGGAAATAATAAACCGCTTTAATCTGTCTGCCCTCGTCCAATAGCCAACAATAAGATGACTTCTTTACAACAATGGTTTTGGAATTTGGCAAGGTAAGTTTCAAGTACGATCCATTTTCCGATAGGACTACATTTTTGTTTGAATAATCTTTTAGGTCCAAATCAGTTTCAATGTTATGTTCTTCCAGAGTTGGAGGAACCAACTCCTTATCATTCTCTACAAAATCTTTAAATAAATCTTTCTCATCACACGTTTTCTCTTTCTCGTCAACTATAATAAATTCATTATCGATTATTTCTTCTTCATAGTCGTCAAGCTCAACATTTTTAAGTCGTTTATGGCCCGGTACAATTTGAAAGTCAGCAGCTCTATTTTCATATAACGGACCAAAATATTCGGAATATTGCTCAACTGAGATATTATTAATTAATTCAACCTTGGCAAAAGTTTCGACATCTTTTAGGTCTACTTCTGTTATAGTTGCTATGACGGGTCCGGTATCAAAACCACTTAGAGTTAAAAGATTTTTAATATACTTGGGTATTGTAATTTTTAAGGCATATTCTGCCCGTTCAAATACATCCTGAGTTATATTCTCGGTTTTGTCCTCGGTTTTGTCGGACTCCATCTGAAAAGCCTAGAAAAAGAGAAATAGTGAATTCATTATCAAGCGCAATGTCTAAATCCTCTAACCAATTTATTAGTATTTCATTAGGAGTCCAGAAATAAGAAGATTTTCTATTTCTGGACGTGTAATAAATGATATTATTTTTATTAAACTTCTTTAAAAACAATAACATAAAAACCCCGATAAAAACAATAAAAAAAGTAAATAACTAAATTTAATTGACCGAAAATAAAGTAATCTTGACAATATTATGTATCAGTGGCGCCTCGTGAGCTGTCAAAGAGTCAGAGAAATTATCATAATGCAACACTGCTTAAAACTGGCTAAACCAGTTTAACTTTTTATAAAATACAATTGAAAACCAAAAGATTTTATATTATATGAAACAAATGTCACAATGGCAATGCCGCACCATCCCAAATGATTTTTTCGTAGTCGTTTCTATTTTTTTTACTTATCTTTGCATTTGGGTTCACACTACACTAAACACTGGACATTTAGTGAAAGGATTTATGAGAATCCATGCTCCGTTCAATAGTACTGTATAGTTGATTTTACCAGAAAAAAAACAACAAATAGCAAACAGGCAGCTGTAGTATGTAAATATGCCAATTTTACTTACCTTTTTCTCCTTCATCATTTGTACGCTACTTTTTTTTTAACACAGTCACTTTGCGTAGTATTATTATGTATTATAAAACTAATAAGCTATATTTTCACTATTTAACCGTTTTCAAAATAATGCTATGTATTTCTAACCAAACTTTTTATGTTCTTTAGCCACGTGTTTGACTATTATGTCTAATTAATAATTCGCGCCCAAATACATGTCCACCGTTGCCAAATGTGGCAGTTATGCCCTGGTTATCCCCGGTTATCCTTTGGTTATCCCCGGTTATCCTTTGGTTATCCCCGATTTTCCCCGATTTTCCCCGTTTTTCCTCGGTTATCCCCAATTATCCCCAGTTATCCCCAATTATCCCCAGATATCCTTAGTTATCCCCGGCCATGTACACCAAATATCCCCAGTGAAATCCCCCTCGGGTCCAAACTACGTTAAATTAATGTTATGGGTTTTCTAAAATTATCACATTAAACTGCTAAAAACAACTAAAAGCTTAAAGGAAACACCAAAACGGTCTACCAAAACAATGCAAACCTGTCAAAACGTAGATCGACTAGAAACAGCTGATTTTAGAATGTGAGCGGGAACCTGACGGCCTGTTCTTCGAGACGGCAGTGCCTATAATATTGCATCACAGTCATCACATTGTATTTGGTAGACCCCGCTATGTGTTAATTTGTCTTTATTTTCTATTTTTGAATTAGCTATATATTTCCCTAGGTTATTTTTATTGACTTGTATGGGGATAAGTTTATGGTTTTTGAGTTTTTTGGAGATTTTTTGACTTGTGTGACCTGTATATCTGATTGAACTGTATTTCGCGTTTGATGAAAGGGCACGTCCTCGGTAGAGTAGTTTTGTATTTTTTGTCTGAGTTTTTTCTTTAGTATTTTGTTTATGAGTGTTGTTGAATAGCCGTTGTTTAAGAGCGGTAGTCACCAGCTGATCTCATCGACTTCGATTTTTAGCGATTCACATCGCGTCATGAAAGCGATGCGATGAGGTTGCAACGCCGCTCGTTATCAGGCAGTAATTTTTTTGCTAACCCGGAGAGTTTTCGCCTAGCTGCCGTTAAAAGCATGTCTCTTCGCATTGACGCATTGTAATAAGGGGATTACCGCGTTTGTTTTTATTTTTTAATGATAAAAAGGAACGTTGATAAACAAGGAAATTTCATTTAGTAAATTAAAAAAGATAAAATAACGAAAAAAACTGCCCGTATTTTATGATTTTGCCAATATTTGACTATTGGACAGAAGTTTATATTGTTGTGTAAGCAAATGTTAAATTGTACTGTATTATAACGTTCATTGGATACCTACATTGATGAAACAGTGTGTACAATTTCCTGTCACTTATTTGAGAAATGTTATCAGAAATTTCCCCATTTTTATCGGTATTATTATTTATAATGCCTTATGCAGCGTTTATACTCTGCAACAACAACAACACACACCTATTTATTTGCACAACCGTATACAAGTGTCATTACTATGTGGTTTGTCTGTAGATAATTGCGACTGTAAAACTGATCTTGTGCCGTCATTACCTACAAACTTTAACGTTACGAATTCCAACGTCACTGTTATTTACGATTAAAGAAAACACATTAAAAATTAGATTGTTTTAAGGGTAATATCTCTTATCGGAAGTCCCTTGGGGAATAATGGATTCACTAGTTCTGGTAACGTACAAAATAAATCGCTGGGTTAATGCAGAAGTATGCTATGTCCATTTCTAGCGAAAATAAGGTTTTCACGCCTATGTCCAGTTCAAACGTTATAAAATTTGCTGCAGAAATATCGTATCTCTATATTTAACCTTGAGTCTAAAAATAGCTGCAATCAAACTATCTTATGTCTAGCCAACTGAAATATTTCAATGCAGAAGTATTTTATGTGAACATACATTACCTTATCATTTTAACGTTGGACATGGACTAGTACTGCTCTATTAAAGTGATCGTCGTGGACACGTTTATTGTTCTGTTAGCTAAAAAAAATGTATAAAAGCAGAATGTGTAAAATTTTTATTAAGGCTGTTACTCAAGCAGCAGCTTCTAGTGCTCCTAATACTGTAGCCGGTAAGTAAAATGACAATATTTTTAGATAGATAGAAAGAGAAGGGAAGCACCCGTAAATTATTAAGAAATGAAGGTGAATGGAAAGAAATAAAATCAAGAGGCTCAGAAATAGTGGAAAAAGTATAAAAATTGGAAAAGCAATGTTGTGTCTGTTCGAGAAATGAAAGGTACATGTACCTGCATTTTAAAGTGTTCAACCAAATTTAGTAAAGAAAATATAAAAGCAGTATTTGATCAATATTGGGGCTTAGGCAACATAGATAGACAAAGGGATTTTATTTCGAAGCACGTCAAATTTTTCCCAAAATCTAGATGTCGACTAAGACCTGATAAAAATGAAGAACTTGCCGTAAATAGTAGAAGAAACTATACATATATTTATAATTTGCCGCATTTAAACGGCGCAGAAGAGGTGCGGGTATGCAGAACCTTTTCTCTTAATATATTATATGTAAGTTCTCAAGTAGTCAAAACGGTTGCTCAAAAATGTAGAGAAAATGTCACCATCCCTGCCGACAAACGCGGTAAAGCTAAAAAAAATAGGCAATTGCCTGCAGAGGTGAAAGAATCCGTACATCAGCATATAAGTTCCTTTGTGTCCGTGGAAAGTTATTACTGTTGTAAGGACAGCAACCGGTTGTTACTACCACCTACTACCTACTTTAAATATAGCAAAAATGTATAATCTTTACAAAGAGCTTTGTGAAAGTGGCAACATCCCACACATGGCAAGTTCTGCAGTATACCGGTAAATATTTACCAGTGAATTTAACATACCGTTTCTGGTACCAAAAGAAGATCAATGTGATGTTTGAAACAGCTATGAACATTCATCAGCTGATCAAGAAACCGAACAACAAGACTAGTATAACTTCCATATTAAGACTAAGGATTTAGCCCGAGAATATAAAAATAAAGACAAAGAAAAGGGAAAAATGACAAGGAGTTCTGTGTAGCTGTATTTGACCTCGAACAAATCTTGCCTGTACCAATATCAGAAGTGGGTCTTGAATATTACAAATTGAAGTTATCCACATACCACTTTACTGTTGTTAATTTGGCTTCAAAAGAATGTAGTTGTTACATGTGGCATGAGGGAATCGCTAAGAGAGGTGCATCAGAAATAGGAAGCTGTCCTATATTATTTATAGATGAGCAAGTTAAAAAGGTAGAAAGGAATTTTCCTTTTATTCTGACAATTACTCTGGACAAAACCGGAATAAATACCTCTACAGTTTGTATAATTATTTAACAAACAAACATATCACTAAAATTTGTCACAGTTATTTAGAAAAGGCCATACACAGAACGAGGGCGATTCCGTCCATAGCCTGATAGAACGCGCCTCCAATAATATTCCAATATATTTACCGGTTCAATGGTATACCTTGGTTTGCACTACCAAAAGAAATCCTTAGTATAAGGTTTAGGAAATGACAAAAGAGTTTATATTTGATTTAAAAGACTTGCAACTACATACTTCTCTAAATTGGGATAAGGACGCTAATAACGAAAAAGTAAAATGGCAGAAAATTAAAATTATAGAGACGAACCCGCAATATCCGGACGCAGAATTGTTTAAGTATGAGCATAAAGCCACAGAATACAATAGAATAAATTTGCTACAGAAAGGACAAAAGACAATGCAGAAAAAAAAACGATTACTTAATGAAACCCTTGTATCAAACTTTAGTTCCGATCAAGAAAAAGAAGTATGAACACCTTCTTTTTCTTTGCAACCAACTAGTTATACCTTCTCAATACCACGACTTTTTTCAATGATTTTCAATTATAATATGTCGAACATCTTCACATTTGTAAAGTTTAACATTCGTAGCGGGAAAGGCACAAACGTTAGTTTTGTTCTTGATTTTTAAGTATGGACATAGCCTATACTTGTTAAGAAATCAAAGTATCCTAAGTCACTTAAAATGGACATATGATACCGTTTTTAATACAAAGGTATGCTATGTCCCATATTTTTTGATTTTTATTAAAATTAAGTGTACTAATATTCAGAGAATATTCTGCACTAAAAACACAATAGAGTAACGGTTTTTAAAAATTTTAATATTAAATTTTCGCAAGTTATTCAGTTTTTTACTTCTCCTGTATAAAGTACTAAATATGACATAGCATACTTCTGCATTAACCCAGCGAAATATTGTAGAAATTCGTCAGTCTTGGTACCATCTTACCCTCCCAAAAGTGTTCTTCCTTGAAAATTAAAAAAAAAGAGTAAGGAGCATTTAAAAATATGTCAGTGAGTCAAACACCAAGCCGATTAGTGGAACGTATCCTTTTATCTCTTTCCTCAAAAGCACACATTACCATCTTAAAGGAATCCAGCGCTTCTACGGTTTATCAGATAAAAGAACAAAGAAAGCATCAAACTCATGAGGACTCCAAACAACAAAATGGCACGATATCTTGTTACACACGGCCAGTTGGCCCTGTACTTGATAGTAATAATTATGGTTTCTATTATTTAGATGCGTTTTAACATCAATGAGTTTGGCAAATTTGATTTTGCCTCCTAAAATTCCTTCGGTAGGAATTATTTTTGAGATTAGGATTTAACTTCTATTAATTGTTCACCGATGACACCATCCGGACTGGTGCCTAAATAACAGTAGGTAGTCGGGGTGGATAAACAGGCCACATTGCGAAACTTTTAAATTAACAGACTTCTCAAAATTGGTAATTGTACGGATTTCGCTCTCGCTTCCGTATCTTGTTGCAATCGTGCCAGAGAAGTTACCATAAAGCAAGTTTTTTATTGCATTTACTGGAGATGTTTTGGGGCGCATTTTACAAATCTGCCCGAAATTTGAAGCCGTAATTCTTATGGCTTCTTCTTGTACCCACTTTGGATTTGTCCCTTGACCGATAGTGTCCCTTTCAATCGCCTTTATTTCTTCAAGAACTTTTTTTAATTTTTCCATGAACTCGTTTGCTCTCTGGATATATGTGTCACTAGTCAAATCCAAGGGAATGTAGTGTGCGTCCGGGCCATAAGTTTGGAGAACAGTGATATAATTTGGTATCCGGAATTTAAAATCGCTAAAAATTACGTTGTTGACTTTAAGAACGTATAATAATATATTACATACTTTTGCCGTAGATTTTTATATTGGAAATTTTTTGTTGGTCAATAACAACGACAGAACACAATTCCCTTTAATGTTGCCTTTTCTAAAACAAAGCAATTTGTTTCCGTAAAAATTTACGTTAGTTCCGAATTCATCAACCAAATACGAGACCAACAATACTATATACACATTTACAGCATGTTTACTAGAAATATTTTTCAGCGGCATTCTTTCTGACAGAAAATGGCTATTCGTACCCCGCTCGACAACCTTTATGTAACTTTAAATGTATATATGTGAAATAATTTAGTAGTGTATTGCATGCATAATTTATTCAAAAAAAAATTTGTTACAGAGCGCTTTCGGCTTTCGCCATCTTCAGTGCGATTCGTCAGTACTTAATACACAATATTTTCAAAATTTGCATAATCTATCTTTACACTTAAAACTTGCGAACTCTGCAGTAAGTCTCTTACATGTGAGTCAAAATTCAATAAAACTAATCAAAAGACATAAATGGACGAAAAAACAATTAAAATATTTGGACAGCACTTTACATTTTTTGATCGTGATTTCAAAGTGCACTTTTAATTAGTTTCAATGAATTTTTACTCACATGTAAGAGACTGACTGCAGAGTTTCCAAGTTTTAAGTTGTAAAGATAGAGTATGCAAATTTTGAAGATAGTGTGTATTAAGTACTGACGAATAGCACTGAAGATGGCGAAAGCCGAAAGCGCTCTGCTACGATTGTAACAAATTCTTTTTTGAAGAAATTATGCACGCAATACACCACTAAATTATTTCACTTACATTTCTACGTGCACACAGCCAATACCCTCCTTTTCATATATAAATGTATTTGTTTGATTTAAAGTAATTTGAACAAATGTTGACTTGCACTTGTAATGATAAAAACAGAAATATTTATTTTTCCAAAATATCGTCAGTTTCGCTACCGCTGGAATACGACATCTTCTCAGAAGTAACCCATTCTTCAAGAGACTTTTGTTTATCACTAAAAAAACACGAGAAGGAGTAAGAAATAAGTTACAGATCCCTAGTAAGATTTTAAAAAAGTTTCACTCTGTTTTGAAACACGCCTTGTTCCGTTGCCACAGGAAGAATTAATGCAATTTTCCTTTATATTGTCTTTTCTGGAACAAAGCAAAAGTCCTTTAGGTATATAAATATATTAAAATCGTTAAAAAAATTATTAAACCTTTTTATCGTGGTAAACACACGACCGTTACCTTTTGCAACTTACCTTATTTTCTGAGCCCTTCGCCGACTTTTACGATGCGTTAATAAGCATAATTTCTTTCTTACTCCATGATTTTCTAATACTCTTCGACGCCCCATTTTAATTTTCCACAAAAATAATTAATTTAAAACTTGTACGAATATGACAACCAACAAGCGCAATAATATCCAAAAAATCTTTTTGCATTGATAAAAATACTCACCGCTTCCAAACGTTCGACTGAATCACCAAGTTACCTGGCGCTAGCGCTGTTGCCAACGGTAACAAAACCGCGAAGATATGAATAATTTGATCAAAATGAACGGTATGAAGTCAGTTTGAAAGTAGGTTAAGTTTGGACCAGAAACCGAAACTAATATTGAAAAATTTCATAAAGAAAAGTTGTCAGAAAAAATATTCCACAGGGGGGAAAGTTATTTTTGTAACAATAAAAAAAAATATTTTAGAAAAGTTGTTTTTTCCAATCTTTTTTATTTTTTTTTTTTAATTTTAATTGACTTTCCTCCCTAGGGTTTAAAAAGCCTAATCTATTCCCAAAAAGATACCTATATTAATTTTTTCTTTTGGTTTGACTACCAAAGTGTACCCCGATTTATCATTATAACAGTAGGTGAGCAGGACTCTTAAGGCTATAGTTTGTATTATGTCTAATTCTTTATTATATGAAGTTTCTGAAAGTGGGATGTTGACTAATCTGTGGATCATGCTATTGAACGCAGCTAGTTTGGTTTGTTGGGGATGTTTTAAGTCTGCTGATATAACTATATCAGTTGCCGTTGGTTTTCTATAGATTTGGTAGGTTAATTGGTTGTTTTGATTTATTATTGTTAGGTCCAGGAAATTGATTGAGTGGTCAGTCTCCTTTTCCATGGTAAATTGAATTTTGGTGTTTAAGCCATTTAGAAGGTTTAAAAATTGTTGTAGTTGTCGCTCTGTTCCTGTTCAAACGCAAAACACATCATCTATGTAGGTATCTGCGCCAGAAATGCATATTTTTAATTAAGGGATTTTTTAAATTGAAAAGGTGGTATTCAAAGTTATTCATAAATAATTCCGCTAACAATGGTGACAAAGGAGAGCCCAATGGTAATCCTTCTTTTTGTACTTATAAATAATTTGTCGTAAATCTAAAGTAGCTTTGATCTATGCACAAGTTGCTGAGCGCAATTATCTCATGTATATTAGTCGTAGTATGGATATTGCTTAGTTCCTCATGTATGTATGTAGGTATATATTTTAATAATAAAAACTTTTAAAAAATTTAAAAAAAGATCTGACAATCCCTTTGAAGCCCGGTCGAAGCTTTTTTATGTCATCAAACTGACTTTGGAAAAAGTATACAAAGTGCTCGCTTTGAAGCTTAAAATTAATTAGGGAATGAAGCTAAAAACTTATCGCACAGTCGATTTTGCTTCGTACTCTTCCTAAAACAAAATGTAATTTTGGTTTTCCGAATTCAAGGATTTTAAAATAAATAATAAATCACGCCCGCCCAAACTAATCTGTTTTCATCAGCATAAATCCGAGCCGTGTTGGAATGATGGCCGCTGCTCGTCGACAGAGACGTACAAACGCGTTAATGATTGATCCAGTCGGTACAGCGTAATAAGCGTCCGTGGCTGCATAATTTATTGGACCTGCATTCACGTCATCCCGTTATGGATGTGACTCTGAAAATTAATTTCGGTAGTTGTAAAAGATAAATTAATAACCCCGACTGATGCGGGAATATCAACGCGAGAAATGGACTGGAAGTATCTTGCTCGGGATGGTAATGAGTCCATTTTTTCTCCTTCTCTAATGGTCGTTAATGCTGAAAAATGGGTAGGCGGATTACCGCCCGTACAAAGATTTCTGATCCTAAAGCCGATATCTACATATTTTGGTAGATGATTGTCTACGAGTAATGATTTAGAAATGTATAGTGCGTAAGAATTGACTGAAACAATAAACACACCATAGCTATAGATAGGTATACTTATAACAAAATTATTCTGTAAGTATACAGGGTGGTTAATAAGTGCGAGGAATGGATATACAGGATGCGCCAAAAGAGCGGGGCATCTTAAAATATTTTTTTAAATGGTACCACCCATTTCTCCTTATCTTATCGAATTCGGCATTAAAGTTTACATGTTTTTCCTAAAAATTTCTCGGAAAACATATTATTATCGGAAAAATAATGTAATAACATTTAATAGGTATATAAACTAAAAAATCAAATTTTATGTTTTTATCAACATATAGCTACCTGGAAATATTCTGTTGAAACACAACATCAATATCTTATACCTAGTGTTGGAATACTATAATAAAAGCTACAATGGTTCATTGTACTGGATACCAGTAGGTAAAAAAAAATTGTTAGGTAAGGTTAGTTCAGGTTAGTTAGAGATTTCCCAATTGAAATTGACCGGCTCGAAAAACATTTGAAAATATTGATTGAATAAAAAATATTTCCACAGCTGATTGCCAGATACCCACACTGGTTTGTACGCAGGAGCAACGAATTGTAATTTGACAGGTCAGAATTTCTTCCCACCAGTCAACACATTTCCTAGTATCTTATTCCTAGCACTCTTCTCTCTTTTTTTTTATGTGGGCTCGCCACCGCGGCCTTCGGTCCAAAGTAACACCTAAATGTTTTGCTGCAGGTATTTGAGTATAATATAATTGTCAAACAGACAACAGAGAGTAGGTATAGCTGGATTTATAAACTCGAAAAGTTGACGAGGTTGAAGTTATGTTCAAGTTGGTGAGGTTCGATAATCGATAGTCCAGAATATGGCATTTATAAAGTCAGTAGCGAAGTTCGAGAAGTCGTTGTTTGATTGGTTGAAATTTTTGTCCAATAAAGTGATAGTGTTGTAGGTAAATTCATAATTTTGGATTAACTCGAGTAACAATAAATTAGTGTCATCATTCTCTATACTGTCCATTTCTAGTTTTCCAATTTCTGGCACAAAACACAATACTAAGCTTATAACAAACAGAAAATCCAAATATAAATGACGGAAGGGCGACGGAAACAACGAAAAGACATTTGGCATTTCGCTGTAACCACATGACTTTGAAATAGCGTCTTCATTGGTCGAAACAAACCTCTCGAACTTCGAACATAAAAATTGTTTATCTCGAACTACACGGAAACAGTAGTGTTCAAATGAGAGTTCTGACTATCCCCCCACCCCTTTTTATGACCTTGACCTTGAGTAACCCGGCCTTGACCTTGACCTTGAATTTGACCTTGACCTTGAACCCGAGGTTGACCTTGAATTTGGCATTGACCTTGAATTTGACCTTGGATTTGACCTTGACCTTGAGTAACCCGGCCTTGACCTTGACCTTGAACCCGAAGTTGACCTTGAATTTGGCATTGACCTTGAATTTGACCTTGACCTTGAACCCGAGGTTGACCTTGAATTTGGTATTCACCTTGAATTTGACCTTGACCTTGACCTTGACCTTGAAGTTTACATTGACCTTGAGCGTGTCTAACATTGAAGAAGTAAGTGGAATTATACCCCCTCCCCGAGAATTTGTCTTATAAATAAGGTCCCTTTCCACAGAACTTCATAGTCACACAAGCAGTGTTTGCATTAATAACTGCTACCTTTAAAGCTAATTAGAAATATTGTGTTTGTGGTGTGTTTTGTGAAAGGTATTAGTCAAGGTATTTTAAATTTATTACACACTTCAATTATGAGTATTTCACAGCAGACTTTGGATCAAATTAATAATATGATAAACAAAGATGTTGAATTCATTGAACGAAGAAAACTTTCTACATTAACTGTGGGAGAATTGTATATAATTAAAAATATAAAGTTTGTGGCAACGCGTTTTGGTAAAAGTATTGTTGTTACTTTGTATGATAAAACACATGATTTAACATTTGAGACATTTTTACCCAAACGTGTTACTGAAACATTATCAGAGGAGACGGTTGATATCATGAATAAATCGAGTGACAAATTTACCTTAAGCTATTTGGGACAAGGTTCACATGTATTTTCTGGGGGTGACACTAGAGCGTTATTAAGTTTTGGGTCTTTAATTTGAAATATAGTCATTATTTTCAATAGAATACTTTAATGTATTATAGTATATCATATTTTTAATTATAATTGAAGTGTAATCAATTTTAATACGAATATCAGCAAACACAGCCGCATTCTCATTATTTCCTATTGCAGATGTGTGACAATGTTATTGAAAAGCAAGATATATATATGATTTGGTTGGCATGTAAATTAAGACACATGGCTCAAGATAAACTACAGTTTGCAACGTTTGATGGTTCCGATTTGGATTCAATTAAAAGTCAATATGTACGCGATGTGAAGGATGCAATCAATTTTATGGCTGGTGTGCATCTATGTGAAAAATATCTCTATGGATCTATAAATCTGAGCGGATTTTGTGCTGAAATGATTGAATATGATCTTATCAAGTTTGTTACTAATATACCAGATTTACCAAGTGATTTGGTAACAAAATTCAATTTGCTTGATTACGTGGATCCCGACGATATTACTTATATCGTAAAAGATGGTGTAGTCATCCGCAGCGATGGTGCAAATGGTTATGAAATAATGGACAAAGTAGAAGATCAAGAAAAGTAAAATTACTTATTGAAACAACATTTATTTGTAAAAACACTTTCTGAACTGTATTTCCATAAAGTATATATTATATGTATTATTTTAAATAATGGTAATGTTTATAAATAAATGTACCGGTAGGAAATAAATTATTTGTAGTAGAAGCATTGTTTTATTTTCCCCAACGCAATAACCCTATATAAGCGTTTATAAGATGAAAACAGATTAGTTAGAAGTAACGATGGGTCGTGTTAACAACAACACAATTGACAAATTTGGGCGTAAGAAGTCGAATGAAAACTTTCGATTTGTACGTGGACCACCTGGAAATGGATTCAGGCTTACTCTCGATGATCAGTATGATATGCAAGGAAAATCCCTAGAGAATGTTGCATCACCTAAAAAACCAAATGATGCTGCTACTCAAGAATATGTTCTCACTCAACATGATCTTCTGCGTATACAACTAACTGCTGTATTTGTTAAAAAATTATCAGATCTGCGCATACAATTTAATGATATTACTGATCACCGATTCATAGCATTGAATACAGAAGTTGCTCGAAGATTCAATGAAGTTCAAAAAGAAAAAAAAGAGTATGAAAACAAAGTTGGGAAGATGATATTGGCTCTCGAACAACAAATTATTAACCTGGACAAAGTTCAAATGAAATTTGAACAACGAATTATTGACCATATTACAATTAACCTTGATAAAATTCGAGCGAAATTTGAAGATGTAAAATCTGAGTTGAAATAAAAAGTCACTCAAGAGAGAGAGGTCACACGTGAAGGTCATCTGTTATATATAAATACACGTATCCAAATTATGGTGACTTAGTTCATTTGTAGCATTGCTTTCACAATCATTTACAATATGGAAAGTAAAACAACATTAGTGTATCCGTTTTCAATCAACGGTCGTCAAATGTGTTCAAATTGTGAACATTGGGAATTTTTAAGTGGGACAATGGGATTATGTGATTGGTGTCAAAACGAGAGCAATAGAGGATCTGTACCTGCTGACCAACCTCAAAGTCCCATTATCTTAGGTGGTGGGCATCAACAACATACTGATACGTCCACCTCTTCGAGTCAAGAAGATGAAATAATGGAAGAATCGCCATCACCGCAGTCGCCATCGTCAAGTCCAACGTCGTCGCTACCAAATGCACTACTCGATTCTTCAAGTGATTAGTATATGCGCTAAAAAAGTAGTGATGAAGAAGTATTTTTCCGTGCCATATTTATTAGTGAAAGTGAACTTAGACAATTTGGTTATAGTCCCTAAGTGTTTTTTGGTCATTATGTATTATTGCTTAAATGTGAATAAAACATTTTTTAGTACTTCATATTATGTTTATAATTATATTATAAATTAATAAATCGTTCATGAACAATTTTATTTCTAAAATTACGTTCTAAAATCATATCCAAAGTTGTTTTGATTTTCTCTATTCGCCGTTGGAAACGGTACCTATCAAGCATTAGCTGTTGAAAGTCGCTCTTTCGAGCTTCTCGATATGCAAACGCCCAAACAAATGTTTTATGGACAATATTTTTCTCTTCATCAAATGTTACTCTTTTCATGGTTATTAATTCAATGAAAACAATTTTTAAAATGATAGCAATATATACTGATAAATAAAATTCATATGTTTTAAATTACATGTTTATTTTATCAATCAACTGATACAATAATTGTAATAGGAAATACAAAGCTGTTTATACAATATCAGACTTGTCTATCCAAGAATTAAATTGATTGGGGAAACCCAACCATTTTACAAACAATTGATCAATGTGATTTTTCTGACGTTTTCTAAGAATTTTTTCAACCAGATAAACACCTGGACTGGTTGTCTTTTGCAGTTCAGCTTCATAGAAACAACCTTTAATCGGTTCACCTTCTAACGATTCCAGTATGTAGGTGGGTGGATTGGTAATGTTACTTTTTACAATTTTAAACAGTTCCGTTGACCATGAAGGTGTATACCCCTTTTCAAATATGGTTTTGTATTTACTGATTCGAACTATATCGCCAAGACGAAATTTATATTTCTTCGGTCTAACCTTTAAATAATCGTATGCCCTAATTTGTGTATCTTCTAGCACATTTCTGGGCTTCATGCCAATTGTGCGATGTATTGTATTATTATAGACCCTTGTTACTGATACTAAAATTTCCACCCACCTGTAGGAACCTCTAATTGAAAATTGCTTATATAAATTATTTTTTAAAGTTCTTATCACACGTTCAACAATTGCCGCCTTTTTCGTGCTGAATGTAGAATAATGATTTATATTAAATTTTTTCATAAGGGCTTGAAAGCGACTATTATAGAATTCTTTTCCCTGATCACTTTGTAAATTGTCTGGTGTATACGATGCCTCTTCAATTATACTCTTCATTGCATTGGTCACTTCAGCGCCGGTCTTGTTTTTGATTGCTCTGGTGTACACAAATTTGGAGTAACAATTGATACATACAAGGATGTAGCGATAACCATCGTTTTCATCAGCATATTGTTGCATTTCAGCTAAATCTATTTGCCATAAATCCTTGTATCCTTTAATAATCGTCCGCCTTCTAATAAAGTTTTTTCTAGCAGTCCGGTGCAGTTCATTAACAATTCCAATTTTTCCCCTGCTTGCCTTCATATTTTGTAGCGAAGCGAACACGTCTCATTAGACACTGAGCAAAGGAAACAAGGTACATAATTTAATATATTATTTGTTCTTCGCGAAGTTCCTCAACAATTGACATAATCTCATTGTCATGCCCAGTATTACCAGCTAATTTTGAACTCCACAACAATCTTAAGCGATCAACCAACTCCTTTGGTTTATTCCAATAAATGTATTGAGGTGATTTGGAAGAAAGTAGTTTCTTGTTGGGTATTTTTATTTTTTTAGCGATGTTATTTTTTACAACAGCGCCGCCTGATTTAGTGCTCGCCGGCATCAGTAGGGGTTTTATAATATACAAATATTTCAATAATCTGGTTTCTCGTAGACCCTTATTTTTGTCATAATTTTCATATGCTGCACTAGTTAATTCTAAAATTTCCTTGTATTTCTGTAGCACACCATCATAGGTTTTATCGTGTTGTGTTAGAAATGGTGGATTTCTTAAAAAAAGCAAATCGTAAAGTTGAGGCGTTCCATCAAATACAGCAACATTTTTTCCGTTTTTATATAAAGTAATTTTGCCATTTGGAAAACGCACTTCTAGGTTACCAATATATCTTTTAAGGTTATTCGGCTTTTTACCGAAATGTACACCATAAATGGTATCATATTGGGATGGTTTATTTTTTAATCCATTTAAGTATGCTTGAATCTTGTCGAGTGGTGGTGAACTTGTATAACTTGAAGGGGAAGGTGTCTCAAACAATGTAACGTTGGTATCACGTTTCGGTGTTGTATCGATGTGAGCTTTTCGGCTTATCCGCGGTGTAGACGATTGAAATGATGATATGTGATCGGATATTTCCTCAGGCTCCTCCATTGTGCTAGTACTACGACTATATTGCTTTCCTTGGGTTTTGGGTTGCTGCTGCTGCTGCTGGCGTTGCTTTACTACATTAGATATAGATGTTAGTGGTTTAGTGATTGGTTCGTAAAATTTATCCAAGTCGAGCGCACTTTGTGTCTTCGCCGCCTTGAATTGTTTAAATTTTTTTCGAACAGCATTGGTCGCTTCCACTAGTTTTCGTTTTAAGTCAATTTCTTCATTCATGGTGTTGACAAACTACCGAACAGCAATGAAATGAATGCATTCATCATTGTTAAACAAATATATAGCTATCAAGTCCCTTGCGATATCTTCCCGAATTCACATCACTATCTTTATCGATAACCAAGAATCCATATTTATTATCCCAACATTTCGAGCACATTTCCTGAAATTGTGTAAAATTCAGGTCGGGTGATACATGATCGGAAAATACGTGTCTCATATTCATTTCGTCTTGTTTAAACATAATAATAAAGTTGGCATTATCTCGCACAAGCTGTTTAGGAACTCGTGAATATGTTTGAGCCAAATAAAATGCATCCACATTTTTGTGACGTCCCATACAGAAATATGATCGTATAACATCCTGCTTTTCACACATAACATCATCAAATATAAATATTGAATTTGGTCTTGCATCTGAGGGTTCCATGATATTCGTGGCATCGCTGAAAGCATAATAACCAAGACCTTTAATGGGTGTAAGAATTTTCTTCAAATATTCATATTTTGGTTGGTACAGTGACTTGGAGTAGATATAAACATTTTCAAAACGTAGACCCAATGGGTGAGTAAGTAGTGAAATCATAACATTGGTTTTGCCACAATTCGACGGTCCAATTATTATTCCACGAATGGATGATGGAAGCAAAGGACCGTGTTTCCTTAATAATCTCTCTCCATGTCCACATCCAACTTTTTCGTCGAGATTGTCGATGGAAAATTTTTGTTTCAAATGTACTATCCGCATATTGATAAAATCAATACTTTATAGCAAACTTTTCACTTAAATGGTCATTCAGATGCTGATCACCGGACGAAGTAGATCGTCTCGTTTACAGACTAAGACTGGAAGAGGAATTGTTAATTCCTTAATTAATAACCTGCCGGTGGAGCTGCATATCCCCGGTTATCAGTATTGCGGTCCCGGAACAAAAGTGATTAAACGTGTGAAAAGAGGTGATCAAGGAATTAATCCTTTGGACGTGGCGTGTAAGAAGCACGATTTAGCTTACTTACGTAATAGAGACGATATAAGTGAGCGACACCGAGCAGATTACGAGTTGGAACAAAGTGCTTGGAAACGAGTGAAATCTGCAGACGCTAGCGTTGGTGAAAAGAGTGCTGCGTGGTTGGTAACAAATATTATGAAAACGAAGCAGCGTTTTGGTATGGGTGTGTCATCAAGCAAAAGGAAGAGTCGCTCAAAAGTTGCTAAGAGGAAGCGGCGAGCTGGTAAGCGACGTGCTGGAAAGCGGGTGCGTGTGCAGAAAGTAGCTTTTGGTTCTGCTGTTCGACGTCCGATTCGAGCAGAATTGCTAAGAGGTGGTGGAAAGAAAATGAATATTCTAAATGCATCGAAAATAGCCGTTGCAGCAGCCCGTAAATCAGTAAAAGCAGCAGGTGGTAAACGAAAAGTCCGCACGCCTAGAATTATTCCGATTCCTAAAACTGGTGGAGTATTACCATTAATACCAATATTTGCTGGTCTGTCAGCCTTAGGCTCGTTAGCAGGTGGCGTAGCAGGCATTGTTCGCACCATCAAGGACGTGAAGAAGGCAAATGCAGAAAAGACAGGTGCTACTTTAAAACTACGTGGAAATGGATTATATCTGAAACCATATCGTTCAGGTATGGGATTGTTTATGAACCATAGGAATATGTCAAAAAACTAATTGTGTCTCTACCCAATAGACCGCTATCAAATGTCGATCTGGAAAAGTATGTGTTAAAACTAAAGATACCTTACTTTAGGGGAGTTTATATGCGAGATTCATTACCTGCACGTGGTCCCCGACGGTATGAAGCAGCGATTATTAATTTGGATAGCGCATCGGGTGTAGGGACGCATTGGGTGGCATATCGAAAAGTCAACTTTGAAGTAACATACTATGATAGCTTTGGCGATTTGCCACCACCTACCGAATTGGTGAGATATCTGCAAACAGGTTCGAACGCGTCGAAAAACATTTACTATACATACGATCGTCAGCAAGAATTCGATTCAGTTTGGTGTGGCCATCTGTGTTTGAAGTTTCTCTCCGATATAAAATAATAATAATAATTATGTCTTTGACGTCACAAGTTGAACGTGATAACTACACAAAGATCTTGCACTTACTTAAAGTGTTTAAACATGTGGGTGGATTATTGAGAATGACTGCCGAAGAATTAGAAAACGTGCCGAAGGAACTAATGATTTCGATGGCGCCAAATGAAATTGCTCTAGTTTGGGATAAGCTGTCAAATGAACTGAAAAGTGACGAGGATATGATGAAATATCAGTTTTGCTATGAACATTACAATAGCGACAGTGACGATTCCAACAAGGATGTGGGTGATGGGCCATTGCCTCGAAAATTATTTTGTTGTTACTGCAAAATTAGTGATGTGAATATAACAGCTGAAAATTCGATTAACACGACATCAGATGAGAAGAAAAAAAAAAGCGCTAGTGTATTAAACCCATTGAACTGTTGCAAATGATAATAAAAACAATCACAAATAGCTACTTAACGTCAGTCATGTCGCATACATTCACGCTAACAGGATCCTCGAGCGTGTTAAGCGCCGACTTTTATCCACCCATTGAACTGAGTACAACAAGTAAATATGGTCTTGCACTTGTCGGATTTTACACATATAATTCAATTTTTAACATTGATGAACACAACAACTCATTTGGTTACATAATTGATGAACAGAACAGCTCATTTGGTAAAATAAGGAAGGATGAAAAAATATCACATCTACTGACCATTCCACCAGGAGCATATGAAATTGATGAAATTGGTCAAGCTATGTTGACAGTTCTAAAAGAGTCAACCCGCAACGATAGTGATGAAATATTTTCGTTAACAGCCAACAATAATACATTAAAATGTGAGATGAAATCGAAGTATGACATTGATTTGGGCGGTGACAAAAGTATTGCCAAAATGTTGGGGTTTGACGCTAAAGTGTTAAAAAAAAATGAAAAGCATCAGTCAGTGTACAATGTGGATATTATGAAAGTACGCATTATACGGGTTGATTGTAATATAATCTCTGGTGCATTCCTGAACTCGTCGAAATGCCACATCCTATTTGAATTTGATATTGACGTTGAAGCAGGGTATAAAATTACGAAAGAGCCGCAGAATATTATTTATATGCCGATTATACCGGAAGGACGTCAGTTCATAGACAACATCAGTCTGCGAATCTTGGATGACGACGGAGATCTGATTGACTTTCGAGGGGAGAAGATAATTATTAAATTGGAATTAAAGAAAATAGCATAAGGATGGGTTTCTGCTTTAACACTCAACTACGTTTGTTGCATACTGTGAAAGATTCAGTTAAACATAATAAAAGTAAACAAAGTAGACAAACCAGGCTCATTCGTAATCCAGTCATAAGATCGAAAAGACCTCATCAGCAGCAGCAGCAGCAGCAGCTTTCTCGTGAAGATTACAGTTTTTTACGATCAATTGGTTTGAAAATACGAAAATCTAGAAAATGACGGCTACTAGTGAAAAGATCGAGGTTTTCACCGAACCTATCTTCGAGAACTCCATAATAAGTTTACAGGAACATACTTATAAACCATATGGTTCCCCAACATTTAAGAACTCTGATGAAATTCGTATTCCCGTACACTTTCAAGACATAATCTTGGATGTTTCCGAAAGTTACATATACATCGAAGGTACTTTCAAACCTAAAGATGCAACAAAGAAATGTTACTTATCGAATAATGCTATAGCCTTCCTTTTCGACGAAATTCGCTATGAAATGGGTGGTGGTGAACAAGTCGCAATTGTCCGAAAACCAGGAATTACTACAACACTGAAAACGATGGCATCCTTCGGCGCCTTACAAAATAATTCTCTAATGGTTTGTGGATGGGGTCTAAATGAAAATAATCAAGCTCTTGTTGATGCCACAAGTCATGTATTCTCCGGAAAGCTCCCCCTAAAGTATCTAATGGGTTTTGCAGAGGACTATACGAAAGGAATTTTTAATGTTAAGCAAGAGCTTATTTTAATTATCGCTCGCAATTTTAGCAATTGTTATGTTGGTGAAGTAGAAGCAGACATTAATATTGATAAAATCGAATGGAAAGTTCGTCATATTATTCCCGACGATCGTCAAAAGCTAAAGATAATGTCTCGCATGAATAAAGGTGTAAATAGTGCCAATATTCCAATGGCATATCGAAAATGGGATTTGTACGAATTACCTGCCTTGCGACAAACATCATCAGACGTGTGGGCTTTAAGGACTAGCACCAGTCTCGAAAAGCCGAGATATTTGATTATTGGGTTCCAGAATAGTACCTATTGCGATAATAAAGCCAAAGATGCCACTCAGTTTACTGCAGCCAATATAAGTGACATACGAGTATACCTTAATTCCACTGTTTACCCATATGAACGGTGGAATTTAGAATTTGGGAAAAAATTATATGCTACAGCTTACTATACCTATGAGAACTTCCAGAGTAGCTACTACGGACGAGAAATGGTCGACCCAATGTTAAATTACGTCGACTATCCTGACAACCCCATTTTCATCGTGGATTGCAGTCATCAACCAGAAGCTATCAAATCGTCCACAGTTGATGTCAAAATCGAGTTTGAAACACGAAACAGTAAATTTCCCAAAGACACTAAAGTTTATGCATTGGTTATTCACGACTCATTCTTAAGTTATAATATCTTAAACGGTTCAGTTACTAACAAATCTGTATTTTAATCTTTGTTTAATTTCTTACTGAAGCATCGCGCGATCGCATCCAACTCTAATTTACAATACCGATTTTACCCCTACTAATATGGATAAAATTAGAAAATAAGGTAAATCAATTTGTTAGCAATGTAGGTTGTAGTTAGTCTAGAAATAAATATTTTTTAATATTATATATAGTGTTTTATTATTCCAAAAGCTACAACTTTGCTTTTAAGTTTTGAACTGTGGATCAAGGGTATATTTTGATATTTGACAAGACATGAACTGTTAAAGATAAGAATATACAGAAATGTGTGGGAAAGAGAGAGAGAGGAAGATAGAGGGTGGGGCAAGATAATGTATATAAGCACCTATTTCGATTTGGAAATTCATTCTAACCCAAAATGTCATCAAGCTCGGATGCAGGTTATTCGAGCGATGAAGAACGACGCGTTCAATGTCATCAGCATAGACGAGTACATCGTAGGGGTGGTAGGTTAAGAGAAAGATTTTGCATAGTGCAATCTTATGTAAAATGGGGCCTTCATGTCAACTTGTGTATGTATTGCTACACAACGAGATTTGCGGGTATACATGATGTTGGTTTCATCCAGACCCATTTTACAATAGGATTGAATAGAGCTATGCAAGATCACTCTGGGTGTAGTGCTTGTCGTGCAAGACTGTTTACGGTCTTTCATCAGGACTCATGCCTTATTTGCAATAGAATGTAAATTGTATTGCAAATAAAGCAGCTACCACCGGAATCGACTACCGTCCGAACCCTGACCCCCTCTTACCCATCCCCAGGTCCTTCTCGGAGGGCCACATAAAGAATTGAGCGTAGTTAGTTGTTTAATGTCACATATCCAGGGTGACACGACACTTTCGAGAAATAATTTCTCGATTGTGTTACTATGGATAAAGATATTATGTTATTTAATAAAAATGTAATATTCCTAACCAAATCTAATTTTTTTTTCTGTTGAACCCATGGTTCACCTAACTCAGGACTAATAAATAATACAATGGAATTAATATTAAGAATACAATTTTTATTGATAACAATTCTTATAATTGTATAGTAGTTTTACGTTCGATGTTGCACAGTGCCATGGTTGCGTTGTCGGATGGAAAAAACATGGTGGAAGCCTCTTAAATTTACTTAGTTTCGGTTCTCGTTCACAGGGAATATTGATCATAATTTCTTCGCTTATAAACTTCTTTAGAAATTTCATCTTTTCACTACCTTTTACGTAAACCTTGGGTGATTGATACAATCTCAATATATGATTAAATATGTTATTAAGTTCACACAATTCTATATTTCCAGACTCCCACTTCAATCCATGATAATTTTCGGCCCATTCAACACTCTTTAGCTCATTAACAGACAACATACTTTTATGAAAAGGAGGTTTAAATAAATAATTGGCGGCACGAAACCCATCGTAAATTGCTATTTCTTTTGGAAAATATCCAAAAGAACAATGGTAGCCCTGGATATCAACAAAAATGTCTGAACGATATTCTGCCATGGTTGCTTGCAACTAACTAATGTATTTTGATGTGAAAATATGGTTTTATCCACATCTAGGATTGTACATTCAAAAGTTATCCCTACCACAATTTTTCAATAAATACGAGTAGAGCTTCACAACTAATTCATATACATCTTGGACATGGCCCAAGAAAGACCTGCAAGCCGTGGCTCGTCGCTGTTTAGCGATGAGACTGAATATGTTCCTCGACCCCAAGAAGGACCTGCAAGCCGTGGCTCGTCGCTGTTTAGCGATGAGACTGAAATTGTTCCTCGACCCAACAGACCACCACCATCGAGGCGAGTTGAAAATGTTGAGACCACTGGACCTGCGGACTCCACATCGGATGCAGGATCGGTAGAAGTCAGCGATGACTTTAGGGGTCCAGCCGATTCCACGTCTTGGTGGGATTTTGAAGATGATATGGACGCCGGTCCTGCGGACTCAACCACTCCGTAGAAGGACTACGACAAGTCCTATTCTCTTTCCTATGCGACCGCCCGAACCCTGACCCACCCCAACCCCCTTCCCCAGGTCCTCTTCGGAGGGCCACATAAAGACTTGAGCGTAGTTTAGTTATTCCGGACCAATTTATTGTGGTACGGTATTATTATTATTATTATTCAAAGCCTACCCTAAACATGATTAAAATTTAATTATTTTAAGGTGTCAGTTAATAAAACACTTTATACATTTTGTATTATTTATTTAGGTAAAAAATTATATACATAGTCATACAATATTGTAGCATTTTTAACGCTACAAGAACAAATATCTAAACTATGATATGAGCAATACGTAGTATCCATTGTTAATTTTGGTACATTAATAGAACCAGTAGTGAATTCTAAATTAACAATAGAAGGAGTTTTAAGGTTCTTTTCGGAAAAAGTATTAATTAAAAAATCCTTCTTTACTTGGCCCTTGACATAAATAGTATCGACATCGTGCAGAGCGTCGTAGAGAATCGGGAAAAGCTGGTCGAGATCCATTTCACCATAAGGATAGCAGAGACCATGTCGGTTTCCATATAAAAACAACACTTGCTTCTGGCATTGATACGATAGTTCATAAAACGGTATGGATGGTTTAAACAAGTAACTTTTCATCTCCTTTCCATCATAAATAGCCAACTCTTTAGGTTGAAATTGTGGAACGCAGAATCCTTGAATGTCGACTACAACAAACTTCATCTCATCAAAGCTGGGAGCAAACTAAATTATTTTTTTAATTCAAGACACATTTTTGAAGGATATAGTAAAATTTACACCCCACCCCTAAAATATGGCTATAAATACGTATGCGCATAGCAGAATGTATCACTCTTCATCCAACCATGGACGCTACTAGACTGATGTTGACCTCGACCAGGAAGAGGAAAATCGAAGAGTATTGGGCAGCCTCAAAGAAGAAATTTGAAGGGAAACCGATCGCTGTCGTAAAGCCGACAGTACAAGCACCACCACCACCACCACCACCTGTCGTCGTGGTGATAGAAGACGACGATGTCGGGGTGCCGGAACCACCAGCACCACGTCGGCGTTGGCGTCGCATAATTGCACCGCGATCTGTTCAGATCGCCAGAGGGGAACAGCCGAATTAGTTGGTTTCCCTCAACTACCAAAAAAACGGTCCTTTTCAGGACCACACTTATACTTTGAGCGTAGTTAGTTAGGTAGAAGTCCCATACGTGGGATGATATAATACCAACAAGTGGTATTTATTATCATCACACATAGAAAAGGGATTCTCTTTACTACATAATTCATTACCCTGCACTACCCGGCCCTTTTCAGGGCCACAGAAAGACTTATCGTAGTTTAGTTGTGACCTAGTGTGTCATATTGTGTTTAATACAAATACAATATTTCAATGCAAAGTGAACAAGTTTTTGTATTTTAACTTTAAATAATTTTTTTCGGGCACTTACAGACATTTTACAAAAAAATGTTATAGTGCAAAATTATTTCATTTATTGAGAAGAATCGATTCCAACCTTTATTTTGTGTAAATATTTTCAAAACTGTGAATTATAGCGTCTGCACATGATTTTCAACTTTAAATAATTTTTTTCGGGCACTTACAGTCATTTTACAAAAAAATTTTATGGCGCAAAATTATTTCATTTATTGAGAAGAATCGATTCCAACCTTTATTTTGTGTAAATATTTTCAAAACTGTGAATTATAGCGTCTGCACATGATTTTCAACTTTAAATAATTTTTTTCGGGCACTTACAGACATTTTACAAAAAAATTTTATGGCGCAAAATTGTTTCATTTATTGAGAAGAATCGATTCCCACCTTTATTTTGTGTAAATATTTTCAAAACTGTGAATTATAGCGTCTGCGCATGATTTTCAACTTTAAATAATTTTTTTCGCGCACTTACAGACATTTTACAAAAAAATTTTATGGCGCAAAATTGTTTCATTTATTGAGAAGAATCGATTCCCACCTTTATTTTGTGTAAATATTTTCAAAACTGTGAATTATAGCGTCTGCGCATGATTTTCAACTTTAAATAATTTTTTTCTCGCACTTACAGACATTTTACAAAAAAATTTTATAGCGCAAAATTGTTTCATTTATTCAGGAGAATCGATTTCCAATTTCATTTCTTCGGTTTTTTAAAAAATTAGCGCTTTAAACCCTACTGCGCAGGCTTTGAGACTTATATATATATATCGGGCTCCCGCCCTACACACGGCGACCACCCCTAGCCTCCCACCACACCACTTCCCTCCTTCCCACCCCAGACCCCGATGGTCGAACAAGCGTTTTCCGGATAGTCCACTTCACTTTTTTACTTCCTTGTATATGATATCTGCTTCATTTTCTTGAAAATTTTGAGATTTTTCCCCATATCATATGTAAATTTTAATTTTTCCCGTTATATTTTCAAAAATATTTGACCCGTGTCGCGGCGTTTTTTTCTATTTCTATCCGTTCCGACGCTGCGAGGCGTCAAAGTTGCAAAAAAACAAAATTTTTAAAAAACATTTTTTTTTAAATTTACTTTTTGAATTTTGAAAATTGGATTCTTATTCACAAAGCTTGCCTCTACAACTTTTCCAAACAGGCTATTACCCTTCCGTTTATCGTTTTTTTGCAAATGACGCACAAAGTCAACATTTGTCATTAAAAAAAAAATGGGAAATTATATCGGCCGTAAAAATTTTTTCCTCACCTTTTTCATAATTTTATGACAAGATTCCCGTAGAAACGGTTGCACTCTAAAATTTTTGCTCTAACACAATTTTCCCTAAAGTTGACGGTTTTCCTCGAAACAAATTCTAAACTTTCTTGCAATTTTCCGAAATTTTCACGTTTTTCCAAAAAAAACTTTTTTTTTCCAGTCATGCTTTAAAAAATATTTGACCCGTGTTCGCGCGTTTTTTTCTATTTCTATCCGTCTCGACGCTATAAGACGTCAAAGTTACAAAAAACAGGGTTGGCTGAAAACCCCGTTTTTAAAGCTCAATATTTTTTAAATTTGAAAATTGGATTCATCAACACAAAAATTCTCTCTATAAAATTCCCAAATACATTTTTTCGCTAAAATCTATAGTTTTCCTACAAATTGCAATTATTAATAGGGGCGGTACCATGCACCCTAAAAATAAGGGTTTATTTTCCATATGAATCCTACGAAAAATTTTTATTCTCTAAATAAAATTTAAAAAAATAGGAACTTGTACTTTAAGACAGGCCAAAAATTTTTAGTTCTATACTTCATGTCGCTAAAATGAAGGGAAATGCCTTAAAAAAATTAATAAAAATAGGAAAGGGATGAAAACAAGAAATATCAATTTTTATTTAATTGCAATTTAAAAAATGGTACTGTGTAGCTTAGACTACGCCCAGTAATTTAAGTTTAATACTTCTTAGCTCTAAAGTTATCGGAAATGCCTAAAAAAAATTAATAAAAATAGGAACTGGGTGAAAAAAAGAAATATCAATTTTTATTTAATTGCAATTTAAAAAATGGTACTGTGTAGCTTAGACTACGCCCAGTAATTTAAGTTTAATACTTCTTAGCTCTAAAGTTATCGGAAATGCCTAAAAAAAATTAATAAAAATAGGAACTGGGTGAAAAAAAGAAATATCAATTTTTATTTAATTGCAATTTAAAAAATGGTACTGTGTAGCTTAGACTACGCCCAGTAATTTAAGTTTAATACTTCTTAGCTCTAAAGTTATCGGAAATGCCTAAAAAAAATTAATAAAAATAGGAACTGGGTGAAAACAAGAAATATCAATTTTTATTTAATTGCAATTTAAAAAATGGTACTGTGTAGCTTAGACTACGCCCAGTAATTTAAGTTTAATACTTCTTAGCTCTAAAGTTATCGGAAATGCCTAAAAAAATTAATAAAAATAGGAACTGGGTGAAAAAAGAAATATCAATTTTTATTTAATTGCAATTTAAAAAATGGTACTGTGTAGCTTAGACTACGCCCAGTAATTTAAGTTTAATACTTCTTAGCTCTAAAGTTATCGGAAATGCCTAAAAAAAAATTAATAAAAATTCGAAACGGTTGAAACGAAGAATTATTACATTTTCTCTCATGAAATTTAAAAAAATGGAGATATATAGTTTAGACTATGTCCAACATTTTAGGTTTAATACTTTTTTGTTCCCTAGTGTTTTTTATTGTTACTGAAGTTCAGTAAAATGAAACAAATTATATAATATAATATTATAACTTTTATTGTTATAACTTGTATAATATGTACAATTTTTACATTGCTAATATCTAACACCGCAAATCTTTTTTAATGGTATAATGTGTACAATTTTTACATTCCTAATATCTAAGACTTAAAATCTAACATAAACACCTACAACTAACTTATCCATATCTTACATATCCGCGGCATAAGAAAAGTTGTCAAAGTGTTTAAGCCGCTGCTTACACTTGGCCATCTTTTCCTGTGCCGCCTCCATCCTTTTCCTTAATTCTAACATTTGTCTCTCGCACTCCTTCACTTCACCTACACTGTCTTTCATGTCCCTAACTAAAGATTGTCTAATATTGAACGCAGCAGCCACTGTCTCTCTTTGGCTCGGCGAAAATTCACCAAGCCACTCAGGCACTATTTTAACCACCGTGGGGCGTCGCCTCTTCAGATTTCCACTTAGAATCGGCGATTCTGGCCTCTTAAAAATGGAGTCATTTGAAGACGTTGCTGCCGCCGTCGAACATTCCTCCACAACGATGGCCTCTGGTGACAATGGCCTCCGTTGCGGTTCATCCGTGGTGGTGGTGGTGGTGGTGGCGGCGGTGACGACGGCGGCTGGTGGTGATGCCACTCTAGGTAGGTCCGGAACAGGAGCGCTGGTGTTCTTTTTCCCTTTCCTACTTCGGGCATAGAAATCGGCTTTCTTAATTGACCGACTTCGTGGCATCTTTAGAAGCTGCGCCAACTTCCCACCCGGCGGATCCGCCTTCCTCACCACCACGTTGCTTAAAACGACAACACTTGACTGCTGCTGCTGCTGCTGCTCCTGATGTTGCCGAGAAGCAATCTCAGACAACATATTGTTGCAGGCTTCTTCCTCGGCCTTTTCCTGAATACACTGCTCCGTAAACTCAGTCTGCTCCAGGGCCCATTTCTCCACTGTCCTAGGTGTAAGGACGGACGCCGGATCAAAGCCCTCTAGCATGGCTTCTTCAGCCGCACTGCCGAAACTAAACAACGACATACTGTCATTTTCACACTCCATTACTTCTTACGTACTTAACTTTAAACTTAGACGACCACGAACAACTGCAAACTGATCTGCTGCATTTACGTCGGCTACCTTTATACACTCACCCCCACTTCTCAGGTTCCATTTCTCGCGTCTAACCGACAAGGTTAGCTTCGTACATCTCTCTCGAGGTCATTATTTTCCAAGGACGAATATGCTTTTCGAGTGGACCGTTCAACTTTACACAAAATGAAGAAATTACTAAATATAAAGATTTGTTACTTTAAATTTTGTATTATAGTATTTCAATAAAATAACTTATGTTGCACAAAACCATTTTACAATGTCTCTTACTTACAAATTTAACAGACAAGCAGAAGTACTAGATTCGTAAATTACAAGGACGTGATATATGACAAAATTACATTTCTACATGACTTATAATAATTAAAATATTATTATTATGGACTTTCCAGTTTAAATAGACGAGTATACTACTACTACTTTACAAAAATAATTGTACAATACGCAATAAATTTTCGCAATTCTGTTCCGGATCGGACTTAAAAAATTCGATGTCGGCATGTCCCCAGGGTAGAGTTTTTGTGCTTTGTGGAATTACATAACGCTTATCGTCGCTGTGTGACAGAGCAACTTTATTAATAACTTGCGTATAAACATCATGCAATTCACTTCGAAATGTTTTCATTTTTCTAAATATAAGTCCACCGTGCTCGACGATTTTCCGATAATCTTCTTCATGCAATTCCTTTTCTACGACTGATTTTTTGACCCCCTTAGCTTTTTTTAATTCATTACTTAACGATTTTACATAATAAGCTTTGGCCCCTGTACCATAAAACGAAATTATTGGGTCGTCCGGAAATTCATCCTTCATCCTACCCAATACCGATTTATTTTTGATTATATTAAATTTATTTTGCTCTGGATAATTTGACGTGTCAAACTTATCTGGGTTTTCCGTTATTACATGATAAAAATTATCGGTCAATACTTTTATAATAAGCGAGTCCGTATCAGTGTAAAGTAAGGATGCATTCTTACCAAACTTTTTCTTAATGAAATTGTAGAAAAAATCATATATTACTGTTTTTGAGATGTCCAATATGGAAAACCCTATATATATCGGTTTATTGTAAATAATTTTCAATTTATTCATGTGGATCGCGACAAAGTTTTCGGAAAATATTGATCTGCTGCTAAAATTGGGGCGAGCAATGAATGACCCTGCTCCAACTTTACCGCGAGCATTTTCCCATTGAGTAATCAACTTTATATCTTTGCGCTTTTCCACGTTTTCCATAGTCTTCCCAAAAACAGCATTTATTATTAATTTAAAGAGGTCTTTACCAAATTTTGTCGTAGAAGAATTTCGCAATTCAGTATTAAAATCAATGTATGTTTTTAACCACTTCGATTGATCAAATTTTAATACTCTATGAGTTTGCATTTCCATTAGGCCGTTGCAGATGGCTTGTTTCAACGTTCTATAGTGAACTACATATCTCTTTTTATCATTTAAATTCGGAATTAATTTTGGTAATTTTGCTGTCTCAGTAGGAGGTATTATGTTTTCTACTAAGAACGGAAGATCAGAATGTGCATCATGTAATTCTTCAGGGTAATGAACATCCACTTCGAAAACATATCCTTGCGGGCTATCATCGTCAACAGCCAAAATATTTAAATCAAGTATTTCACCTGCTGAGAGCCATCTAAAACCGCCTAATGGTAAAGTTTGGGACATACTATGACCGTATAGGTTTGTTGCATCCAGATAGCTTATAAATGAAGAAGGTTCGTTGGGATCAAAATTTGGTAAAAATGAATTATTGGCAATATGCATTCTATCTGTACACTGACTTATGCCACCGCGAATTCCCTTTTGGAAAAAATGGATTATATCAATATCCGTTATCAGTTCTAACTCCACCTTGGTCATGCGCAACATACAATCAAATGATAAACTTGGAAGGGTAAAATACTGCGCAGGATCGAGTTTGTAAACTTTTAAACATGTATCGCGAAATTGCTCAAAAACATCAGTTAATAACAATACGTCAGACTTTAAATATAAATCCGAATAATCACCTAAATTCTTACATGCAAACAAGCGCCACACCTCTTTTGCTCTTTCATAACACTCATCGCTGATATGTTCTTCTCGTAAATGATCATAAAACTCATTTTTTGTTGGAAGATTTTCATTATTCATTTTATCGATGCAGTCAATAAAACTATATGGAAAAACGCCTTTTCGACGCATTAAATCAAATTTACCCTCAGTGACAAAATATTTTCGCGTTTCTCTAAATTCATTAACATTTAAACCATTACCCAAATTTTCCAAAGATGTTGATAAAAATTTAAAACTGTCTATAAATCGCAACTTTAAATATTTCCGTTTCATCTGTCCGGTTTTTCCATCCACGTAGTCGTGCATGTAAATACTCTTTGTAAATGATACATACTTCTCCTTACTTTGAGCTATCACATCAATTTTGTCTCCATATCGACAGAGTTCCTTTATAAACATGTGGCTATCATATCCACTTAAATTATGGAAAATAATGGGGACAAAACTTGGTATTTTATAATTTAAGTTACATATGGAATGTGCAGCACCACGTCTTTTTTTACCAGTTATGTGGCAATGATCTTTTACTTTTACATCATCAATCTGAAAAGCTTGCTCACATATGCCACATATCTCAGCATTTTCAAACTCTTGTTGTTCAGCGGTTGTTAAACGATGCATTGGTTTAATATCTTTTAAATATGTATTATAAAGGAATCTCAAATCTGTCTCAATACGATCCACAAAAACTTTGGCGGCATCAGTGCCCCGATATAGCTCAAACTTGGACAAAGAATCATCAAAAGAGCATTTAATTAAATATGCAAAAGAGTATGGTTCATGTTTTAAACTTTTAACAGTATAAGAATTTTCATTATTTGGTTCCACCGTTTGAATGGGTTTTAATACTGATTCAAAATCCGCGTAAACAACAAAGGGAACGCGCATTTGTTTCTCAATACTATCAAATTTTAATATATTTTCCGGTACACTCTTTCCAAATTTATCTACTTTCAGATCCGTTGAGGGTGTCAACGCATAGATATGCTTACAATCGTGCTTTTGATGTAATGTTAAATCTTCAAGTGATCTAAAATAGATTAGGCAACCGTCACAAAAATATAATTTCTGATTATGCTTTGAAATTTGACTGGAAACTAAACGAGACAAATCTTTTATCCAGCAATAATGACTTTTTGAACTGCTTTCTTTATCACCAGCATTACAATCTTCAGTTATTAACAACAAATTGACGTGCATTGGTAGCTTTTTTGTAGCATATCTTAATGGGCCGACCACCTCATATTGCGTTTTATTATCTTTAAAAGAGGATTCTAAACCGTATACATTAACTGAAATATTATTTAACACCTCAAATTTTTTAATATCACACAATTTAACTGGAAAATCCATACCTGTAAAGTCCAACGTAGTGCTGTAATGGGGGTAGGAACTAAGTTGTGATGGATCCGAGACTGTAGGAAATAAAGCTGCCATTATGGACCAAGCAAAACAACACTGATCCTGGTTCAGTACATTTATCACAGCTTTTTTATATTCAATGAATCTTGGTAATTTTATATAGGATGAACCACCAAGGGGTGAATACTTGTTAATATTCACCTCCAAATATAAAATTTTTTCCAAGGCCCACCCTGCAAAAAAAGAAAAAAATTGTTAGATTTTATCTTAACCTGTTAAATAAATTACTTCGCAAACATTTTTTTTCTATTTTACCGTACCTGAATCTTTTTCCTGAAACTCTGTTGCCTGCACCTTCATTACCTCCACAAAAGATCCATACACATCCTTTAAATCACTTCCTGCAGCAACTATCTCATTGCAGGTGTTGAAAGATTTTTCACTAAATATATCCTGTGATTGTAGAAAATATCTGCCAACAGCAACCATATTTATTTTCAACGCATGTTCTCTACTAAGTATGTCACTTATTAATTGCATCACTTTTGTTTCGATTTCAGCAAAAAATGCTGAATAGTCAACATGCTCAATTTCACTGTTAATGCGATATGATGCAATTCTATTTTTAAATGCATGATTTATAAGCTCAACACCATTGCACAGCGGCACACATGATCTACTTTTATGCAGCGACGTTCTCGAATGGGCTAACATCCGCCCCTGTGGTACACTCACTTCACATACAGCACAATTCTGCATACTTGACGTCGATGCACCACCATCAATTCTACGACGCTTCCCTCCAACATTATCACTATCAAATCTTTTCTTACAAGATTCTCTTTGATGCCGCAACATATTAATTGAATAGGTAAATAACGAACCACATTTTTCACATTTGTAATTATTCATGATTAGTAAATAGTTTATTTACCAAAAGGAGTGACTTAAACTATCTGTGTGACTATGGGGTTCTTTTCAAATGAAATCATATTTATAAGACAAATTCTCGGGGAGGGGGTATAATTCCACTTACTTCTTCAATGTTAGACACGCTCAAGGTCAATGTAAACTTCAAGGTCAAGGTCAAGGTCAAGGTCAAATTCAAGGTGAATACCAAATTCAAGGTCAACCTCGGGTTCAAGGTCAAGGTCAAATTCAAGGTCAATGCCAAATTCAAGGTCAACTTCGGGTTCAAGGTCAAGGTCAAGGCCGGGTTACTCAAGGTCAAGGTCAAATCCAAGGTCAAATTCAAGGTCAATGCCAAATTCAAGGTCAACCTCGGGTTCAAGGTCAAGGTCAAATTCAAGGTCAAGGTCAAGGCCGGGTTACTCAAGGTCAAGGTCATAAAAAGGGGTGGGGGGATAGTCAGAACTCTCATTTGAACACTACTGGAAACTTTTCGAAACTTACGAACTTTGCACGAACTGAGTTTATAAATGGAATTGAGTGTTCCATTTAGTTTAAATTGAACTCTTATTTCTAACGCCAACTGAACCTCAACCTCGCGAACTTTTCGAGTTTATAAATCCAGCATTAATTATTTATATTTCTTATCCACATCAATTTGCATTTTAGCAACTCTCAAACTGCCAGCGAATAACCGATCCACTTTCTAAATAGCTCTTGTAACCCCGGACCTCATGCTCGCAAACTACAACCGCCATAAAATAAATTTTAAAACTCAGGCTCGGGTCGGCATGCCCCTGTCGAATATCAGGCTTGAAGATAGGCAACCAAACATACACCTACAATACGCCATGTATATTGAACTGAAAAATGTTCAAAGTTAAAACCCAGGGTCGGCAACCACGGTCCTGCCGCTTAATTTAAAGTGAGGTTATGGTTATGTCTAATACTTATCGACCAGATTTCGCAGATCAATCTGTTGTTTTTAAAATTTATGTTATTATTCTTGAAAGAAAATATACCTAATTTAGTGTAAAATAAGTGAGAGTAAGTGTTATCTGTTGAAAAACAAAACTTTCGTTTCGTGTGAGTAGTAATTATTAGACCTGTGGTGAAACCAAAATTAAACGTTTTGTTGGTCACTCATTTCATTTTCAAATGAAAAAAGAGACAATCAAAATCCAAAAGCATGATTTTTCCAAGGAACGATAAACAAAGCATTTACCTATATTCCACTCGATTGTCACCCACATATTTTCGTATCTAAAGAACGTTAAAACTTATTCTCGTAATACAATTTACCAGAGTCGACTGTCAAGTTGTCACAATAATTATTGTTAAGTAGGTACTTTGGTCAAATCTGAAATTGCAAATTTTTATGAAGCATTAATAAGGTATGGTCAGCCCTGAACATTTGAAGTCCATCCGATAAGTAGTTTCCAAAATATACACTGAGAATAATTGAATCATTAGAAAGTTTGTAAATCCCTAGTTTGCACCGACAGCAAAATTTTCGCTTAGCACTATTAGAGTAATCATAACAATTATAAAAATATTCTCTATCGGTAAACATTTCCTATTGTCTGTATAAGAAAGGCTTAGACGTTTAGCAAATCAGTTTCCCGCACTGATAATATAGACATTTATAAAAGTCAGCATAATAGTGGCAGCGATTTGTCGACTGCGTGTTATTAGAAATCTTATATTCATAAATAAACCGATTGATATTCGTCACCTAGCGCCACCTGGTACCAGTCATTTATGTTTTATTATGTTCTCGAATACCGCCCTTGTCGCGTCGTTGCACGTGCTTTTTGTGTTAAACAAACAAACAAATGCCTAAGACTAAGTGATAAAGTGATAACTGATAAGACTGTGCACAATAGTAAGTAAGTATGTATTCTATATACTATAATATATAATATGATATATTATTTTAAAGCATTTTAGTCGAGAGGTCAACCACTCTCCGAAACACGTGTACAAATTGTCGGGGAATCACTCGAAATCCCGAAATTAGTGTTAGAAATCATCGAAAGCACCACCATAGTCGCAGAAATCGTTGGAAATCATTCCGTTTTTTTTGAGAAATATATTTTACTTCTATAGGTATAAACTATAGTTTTTTCTTTAAGCTGTAGTTTTTTGCTTAAACGCTTTTATAAGTGAGTTATATTTTTGAGTACTTAATATACTTTATTTGTTGATATGTATAGCTTAAAATTATATATATTTATAACCTTTTTTTTTCAAAACCTTAACCAAATATGTGTTGAAGTATTATAACTAGTAATTACGTGTTTCTATTTATTTTCGTTTTAATAAAGATATGTTCGTAATATATAAATATAGGTAGTTTTTTTTTGTTATACATACAATTATATATAGAATATTATAGAATGCCTTGTAGTGTCGAGCAAATTCTAGTAAATACAATCATAAGTTAATTCCATTAACGCCATATAATATATTATTTATTATATTTTGGATAGTTTTCATCTGAATAAAGTTGTTTCTGCTAAAAAAGAATCAACAATAATAGAGCCATATTAAAATCAGGAACATCTGACGAATCCTATCTCATGGAAAATATGCTTTCGTAAGTGGACCACCCAGTATATCAGATATTCTAATACACAGTATCAGAACCTTCTTATAATAGGTATTAAAACCTTTCTTATATTGGGTATAAACTATCTTTTAAGGGGAAAAACAGTATGATATTCGATATTATCTAGATTATCACTGATAGGTATTAGCAATTCTTATAAACGGTATACAAAGTAAATTATTACCACTATAACCACATTTTAGCAAAGCGAGATTAGTTACAGTAGCGAACTGTCGCTCTGTCCAAATACGTATGCGGAATTCTAATAACTGATATAATATTTTTTATATCAAGTATTGGATAATTTTCTCAGTGTACGAGATCAAAATCAAATAACGTCATTACCTCCCACAGTTCGTTCGCTTTGAACTTATGAAATGGTCTTTCTGTGCATATACAAGGAAGATGCTTATTATTACTACTTTTAATAGTAATAAGTAGAAAATGCGATGCCATACGAGTTCTAGACTATACTTTCTCTAAAACTATTTTTATTTTATTAGTAGTTGCGTTATCTAAAGAAATAAAAATAATATACAGAACCAGGCGCCAATCCATGGGGGGTCATGACCAAAAATTTTGATACTAAAGTCTGTGCGTTTTAAGAAGTCCGATATCGGATTAAATCACCAAGGGATGTTATCGCTTTTAAAACAGTAAGTCGGTTAAGTTACAATATCTTCGCACCTTCGCTATACTTGATCACACCGAACATCCCACTGGTTTACTGTATTCTATTACTGGGCGAAATCAGAGGTTTCAAAACAAAATTATCTTAGAATTACGCGTTGAACATAAATAATAATTATATAGATAATTAAATTATTTTGCTATTATTATAGTTAAATCTATATAATAATCGCTATTTTCCAAGAACCAATTAAAATTTGCTCAAGTGCGGGATGGTTAAATATGTTAAAGATTTTGTCAGGTATATACTTTTCCGATAATGACATTATTTTAGGATTATTATAATTAAATCTTCATAATAATTACTATTTTCCCAAAAATAATTAAAATTTGCTGAAGTGCGGGATGGTATGTTCTACTTTATTTTAAATAAGTAGTTGTGATTTTCACTTTCAACAGAAAACTGCTTTGCGAGCTGTCCAATGTTGTTTCGAAAAGATGGCAATTTTTAAGGGATTATTTAAACAACAAAAAATCGGAATTGTCAAGACAAGTTGTTTTTCTTGACGAAACATGGGTATTTGCAAACGGAACTTCAACAAAAACGTCTTGGCAGGATGACTCAAAGCATTGTTATTCAAGTACCCGTGCAAGTAATGGAAAAAGGTATATTATATTACATGCTGGTAATGAAGAAGGTTTTGTTTTAAATGCCAGTTTGATATTTTCATCAACAAAAAAAACTGATGATTATCACGGCAATATGGATGCTGAAATTTTTGAGCATTGGTTCGAGGAAAAACTTTTAAAAAGTTTAGAAAAACCTTCCTTAATTGTTTTAGACAATGCCTCTTACCATACGAGACTCGAAGAAAAATTCCCTACAAGCAGCTGGAAAAAGGAAGAAATAAAAGAGTGGTTGTCAAAGAAAAACATAAACCATGAAAATTTATATTTAAAAAGTGAACTTTTAAGCAAGTGTAAAGAGCAGTCATTTAAAAAAAAGTATGTTGTTGACGAATTAGCCCTCAAATATGGACATCAAGTTTTGAGATTGCCGCCCTACCATGGTCATTACAACGCAATTGAATTGGTATGGGGTATTAGCAAGAACTATTATGACAAACATGCCTGTAAAAATATCGGTAAGCCTAGCGTTATAAAGTTATGGGAGGAGGCGCTTAGCCAAGCGGGCAAAGAAAAATGGCGGAAATGCATTGAACACACAAAAAAAATTATTTTTGAATCTTATGAGACAGAACAGGTTATAGACGAAGTAAGACCGTTAATTATTACGAATGATGATGATGATGACGATGATGTTGATTCTGATGAGTCTGAAAGCATGGGTGAAATTTCAAATGCAGAGGAAGACTACTTTTAGTAGTACCTATCTACAAGTAGGTACGTTCTGTCGCAAGACTACAAAATCGGTTCTTTTTAGAACCAAAACTTTATAAAAAAGAATTCGTAAAACTAATTTGTCTGAATACTACAAAAGCTAAAAAATTATTATTTTTCTTCACCTAAACTAATTTTTTATTTACTTTAAATTATTTTATTTAGAAAATGTAATTCATCAACATC
Organism: Polydrusus tereticollis; assembly: GCA_963920685.1. NCBI lineage: Eukaryota > Metazoa > Arthropoda > Insecta > Coleoptera > Curculionidae > Polydrusus > Polydrusus tereticollis. The sequence continues at coordinate 29,492,346 of OY987327.1, forward strand.
CAAAATTACCTTCAATATAATTTATTGTTCGAGAGCCACCGACATAATGCTCAAGAGGTTTTATGGCTTAGCGGACTTCTTAAAACGCACAGACTTTTTTTTTACATAATATCATTATCATGAATAAAGAATGAGACAACATTTTCTTAAATCTAAATTTTTGCATAGAAATAAAAAAAATAGACGTGAAATTAAATAATTTATTATTCATCTATATTAGAATAGTAGACAAGAACGAAATTTGGGCGAGGTCTTTAAAAATTTTCGCCTACCGGCGTCTTGCCGACCCACGAGTCGCCACTGACAACTGGAATGGATTGTATTATTTTCTTTTATTTGTAAAATTGATCTAAACTGACTTAAGGTTTAAGAAGTAGCCCATTCTCACAGTGGTTAAAGTTTTAAGAAAGGTAGGAGTTAAAGTCTGTCTAAACCACAAAAAAGTTTAATAGACTCAATCAATTCAATCAATTTCTTATCATAAATAATAGTGCGACACTGTCAACTTCGATTGGTAAGTTTCCCGTTGGTTACTTCCTTTGATTGCACGCACTACTGTTCTTCAGTTTTGGCTTACTTTAAATGCAACACACTGATAAAATTAATTATTTGAGTTAAAAAAATTTACCGTTGACTCAAATAAATATTTGTTTCCTATTAGCCAAACAAATATGTATTTGAAAAATACCAAGGGATTATTTGCCTCAATTAGTATCATCTGATTTTTTACAAATTACTTTTTATTTGGAATTAATCACTAAATACGAAATTCAAGCAAATATTTATTTCCTTAACACTAACCTAACTTAAATAAGCCGTTTCAATGACTTAAGGTAAATAGGTTAAAAGTTAAGTTAACAAAATGTTTATTTGATTGATATTTATATATATTTTTTCAAGTACATATTTATTTTACTTTTGTTTTACATGTATTTGCCGTAACAACAACGTTATTTAATTAAACAATTCAAGTGATTTGATTTAAATAAACCGGTAATTTCCATCAAAGTGATTGTTTTTTTATTCAAGTACATAATTGTTTAACTTGTCTTTATATATTATATTGTATTTATTTAGATCAAATATAAATTTATTTGGTTTAAATACCTTTTTTTAATTTTCAATAGATTAGAATGTTCATTCAAATCAGTTCTTATTTTATCCAAGTACGTGTTTATACAGACGTCACATAAAAATAAGAAATATTGAAATGTTGCTATTGAATATGGTTTAATCAGTACATATACCATAATAATCACAAACCTTATCAAATTGTTTATAGTGTTCAAATAATAAGGCAAACCAACAGAAAAAAACACATTTTTGCCGAAAATAAAGGTTATGACAAATTACGCGCACGCGCACAACTATTTTTGCATAAAAATAACATAAAATTTAAAAGATAAGCATCTCTTATTTTTATGTTATGTTATGTGTTTCTATAAACATCTTATGGCAGAACTGTAGATTCAACTCTTATTTTATTTTTATGTTATGTTATCTTGCTGTATATAAACCGACCATTAGTTGTTGTTCCCCTTAAAATATACGTCAATAAAACATCATAGAGAAGTTAATAACTTTGATAAAAAATTAAATAAAGTCAAATTTGCAAATATTAGGTACAATAATTATTAATATTATATTAATAATTATATTATATTTTTTACGTTAGGAGGTTTGATAGGTATTGAATTATGGTGAAAATTGAGAAAAACTGTCTTATTTGTAACCTAGGTAGCCATGATTTATAAATACCTGGCTACATTTTTCTAAAAAGATTTTGTGTTCGAAATTCCAAATTATACAAGTATCTTTTCTTTGCCTCTTATCTTACTTTTTTAACTCGTTTCATGCGTAACTAAAATATTCAAATATAGTTTCCTACCTTGAGAAGTATCTAACATATGGGATATACCCCTCGATATAGGTACCCCAATCTTCTAAATAATTATTCATATTACGTTTATTCCCCATATCTTCGTTTTAATTTTTGATGGAACCACTAACTTCTTTGCCACTAACAAAGAAGATTTCACTCTCACTCATAAATTTCTACAAGACAAAATCGAACACCAAAACGCGATGATCAGGCCACTTTTGTATAACCAATCAAATTACTCAAAGCCCAAAGTAGGCGACAGGAGTTCATTTAAATACTTAATTATTAGTTTGGATGACCAAATTATTTGAAAAGTTCGGCAATGAATGATTTAAATTAAAGTTAAAGGTATTTAGTTCTTAACTTGAAATGTACATTGATTAAATAATTAGTTATTTGTAAATATTTGGTTATTTTATATTAAGGATTTAATGTAAATACATAATTATTTAGTTTAAATGACCTAGACATTTAAATAGTTCTCTATTGGGTGATTTAACTAGCGATTAACGGGATTTAGTTCCTAAATAAAAATTAGTTCGATTAAATAATTAGTTATTTAGATTTTGTTATTTTAGTGGTTTTTTGGTAAGATATTTGTTTGAAGGGTTCTATGATTTGACACAAATCAACCAACAGTCAAATAACTTTGCAAATAAAACGAAATACTCTCATTTATTTCAGTTAAATCAAATTTAGTTAATTAAAATCACATTTATTTATTATCAATAATTATTCACCAAATAAATCAGATTATTTGATTAAGGGAGCACAGTTTTATCAGTGCACCTTTCTAAATATATTGCAAAAATTTAAACACTCAGCATCACAATCAATTTCTAATTTTATTATATATTATATAAGTTTTGCTATCTTTAACTTTGTATAAATGATCAACTTTTTCAAATGTGTACAAATTAGGACTATATAGGCTTCCGCCATATTATTTGTTCTCCAATATCTTGAATTGTTCCCTGAACTTATATTTTTATCTTGTACCTATTGCCGAAGATGACGTTCACTAAAGTCAAAACATGCATGTCCTTTTTTTATGAGATCACATTTTAATATGTACAGACCTCTTCTCCCTCCAATTTTGTACTAAAATTTTTTGTGGTTAGCCAGACTTCTATTCTTACCTTTTTTAAACACATTTTGTCTATATTTATAAATTTGATTAGCATCTGTAATGTTCTAGTAGCACGTCTGTACACTGATAAAACTGTGCTCCCTTAATCAAATAATCTGATTTATTTGGTGAATAATTATTGGTAATAAATAAATGTGATTTTAATTAACTAAATTTGATTTAACTGAAATAAATGAGAGTATTTCGTTTTATTTGCAAAGTTATTTGACTGTTGGTTGATTTGTGTCAAATCATAGAACCCTTCAAACAAATATCTTACCAAAAAACCACTAAAATAACAAAATCTAAATAACTAATTATTTAATCGAACTAATTTTTATTTAGGAACTAAATCCCGTTAATCGCTAGTTAAATCACCCAATAGAGAAATATTTAAATGTCTAGGTCATTTAAACTAAATAATTATGTATTTACATTAAATCCTGAATATAAAACGACCGAATATTTACAAATAACTAATTATTTAATCGAAGTACATTTCAAGTTAAGAACTAAATACCTTTAACTTTAATTTAAATCATTCATTGCCGAGCCTTTCAAACAATTTGGTCATCCAAACAAATAATTAAGTATTTAAATGAACTCCTGTCGCCTACTTTGGGCTTTGAGTAATTTGATTGGCTATACAAAAGTGGCCTGATCATCGCGTTTTGGTCATTGGTCATTGTGATTTTGTCTTGTAGAAATTTATGAGTGAGAGTGAAATCTTCTTTGTTAGTGGCACAGAAGTTAGTGGTTCCATCAAAAATTAAAACGAAGATATGGGGAATAAACGTAATATGAATAATTATTTAGAAGATTGGGGTATATCGAGGGGTATATCGAGGGGTATATCCCATATGTTAGATACTTTTCAAGGTAGGAAACTATATTTGAATATTTCAGTTACGCATGAAACGAGTTAAAAAAGTAAGATAAGAGGCAAAGAAAAGATACTTGTAATACCTAATTTGAAATTTCGAACACAAAATCTTTTTAGAAAAATGTAGCCAGGTATTTATAAATCATGGCTACATAGGTTACAATTTTTCTCAATTTTCACCATAATTCAATACCTATCAAACCTCCTAACGTAAAAAATATAATATAATTAATATAATATTAATAATTATTGTACCTAATATTTGCAAATTTGACTGTATTTAATTTTTTATCAAAGTTATTAACTTCTCTATAATGTTTTATTGACGTATATTTTAAGGGGAACAACAACTAATGGTCGGTTTATACAGCAAGATAACATAACATAAAAATAAAATAAGAGTTGAATCTACAGATCTGCCATAAGACGTTTATAGAAACACATAACATAACATAAAAATAAGAAATAAAATAAGAGATGGTTATCTTTTAAATTTTATGTTATTTTTATGTAAAAATAGTTGTGCGCGTGCGCGTAATTTGTCATAACCTTTATTTTCGGCAAAAATGTGTTTTTTTCTGTTGGTTTGCCTTATTATTTGAACACTATAAACAATTTGATAAGGTTTGTGATTATTATGGTAGGTATAGGTACTGATTAAACCATATTCAATAGCAACATTTCAATATTTCTTATTTTTATGTGACGTCTGTATAAACACGTACTTGGATAAAATAAGAACTGATTTGAATGAACATTCTGATCTATTGAAAATTAAAAAAAGGTATTTAAACCAAATAAATTTATATTTGATCTAAATAAATATAAAAGACAAGTTAAACAATTATGTACTTGAATAAAAAACAATCACTTTGATGGAAATCACCGGTTTATTTAAATCAAATCACTTAAATTGTTTAATTAAATAACGTTGTTGTTACGGCAAATACATGTAAAACAAAAGTAAAATAAATATGTACTTGATAAAATATATATAAATATCAATCAAATAAACATTTTGTTAACTTAACTTTTAACCTATTTCACTTAAGTTATTGAAACGGCTTATTTAAGTTAGGTTACTGTTAAGGAAATAAATATTTGCTTGAATTTTGTACTTAGTGATTAGTTCCAAATAAAAAGTAATTTGTATCAAATCAGATGATACTAATTGAGGCAAATAATCCCTTGGTATTTTTCAAATACATATTTGTTTGGCTAATAGGAAACAAATATTTATTTGAGTCAACTGTAAATTTTTTTAACTCAAATAATTAATTTTATCAGTGTATGACCTATTTAGTTACATATTCACCCAATGATCAAACTGTCGAGAAAAACATTAAATGTTAGTTATAATAATTAATTATAAGATGCCAAGGTTAATGCGGATTTTGCAGTTGCCCCCCGTTTTAATATTCAACACTGAAAATCTTAACTCCCAAAATCTCAAATACAATTTTAAAGAATACCTTCTGCCGCTGAAAGTAAGGCGGTATTGTGTAACTTTAACAATTTGTCATCCGATGTTTAACCTAACTTGGCTAAATATAATAAATCAGGATCCCTCTTCCAAAATTCATACCAATATGGAAATATATTTCATAAGCGCTAAAACCACAACAGAATATAAAGTATCCCCCGAACTTTTGTTACTTACGAGGACTAAATCGAAAAGTTTCGACTTGGGTAATGGGAGGAACAAGTTACAAGTTCTGAGGCAGTTTACAAACTACGAGTAAAAGTTACTGGAAATCTTATGCCAACTATGGATTTTCGTTGCACCAAAGGTCGATTGAGCCGAATAAAACAGCTTAATATGGAAATCATATTTGTAATAATATACTGATATAAAAATTGGTTTGATAATAATAAATATAAAAATTGATAGTGATAATGATAATTATATTACAGATATATAGAGTATGCTATGCAATTTTTATAACAATTAGTAATAGAGATCGACAATTGGCTCTCTTAAATTTATTAATACTTAGTTTGCCTATCTATTTTCTGATCAATAATAATATTCATTTTTACACTAGTGTAGTTCAGTACTTTACTACAAATACAAACCCAAGGTATATCAATGATCTCGAGAATATAATGGATGAAACATATTATGCCCATTTTCAAATATGTTGCCAAGTAAATTATGCGGAGTACGAATGCTGGGTTTTCATATTTACATTAAAAAAAGGTCGGCAGCGCCCGGTCAGGACTGGACTTCGGGTGCATTAGAATTATTCTTGTTCTGTTGGTGCGCCTTTTCATTTTTGCATTATTTATGTATGACGTTAACGACAGGGTGGACATGTAATGTATTGAACCAAATAAATTTATTACAGAACTCCAGAATATATTGTTGATTAATTATTAACACTACATGGTATCCAGTAAGCTATGTTGTTTTTTATGAAATAATATTATTTAAATAAATAGTTATTTAGGACCACAACATGGGGTTAAAAATTTTCTATAAAATTCAAAATTAAATATAGGTCAGTTCTCTTCTGTTTGGTTTCGATCTAAATATATTTAGCCAGTCGTTTATTGCGGTACAAATTTCTTTGCATGTTCAATCGAGCTATGCATGGAATCTGCTTCCATATTTTATATAAATGCCAACTTTCCAAGAAATGATGCTGAATAGTTTCAAGGTCCGTCACCTGCACCAAACAGAGCAACAAAACAATATTGAGCATTGGAGTTACAGGATTTTCCTGTCCGGACGAAACGAAAAATCGACTAAGTGCACTTAAATGGTATTGCATGTTACAATTGTTATAAATAGGAATTTATGTGAATTTGCATTGGCTATAGATCTTAAACTAAACGCAAAATGGACTTGAATCTATATTTGCCTGAAGCGTTACCCGACAAAAGGGGTTCTGCTTGTACGCCCACGATATGTTTTTTTAATAAATGTGTTCTTGATATTTAATGATATATTATTATATTTTATATATTTTCAGAAATATTAAAGAATTATTTTTGAAATATTTCTGAAAAGTATGTGTCTATCTATCTATCTATCTCAGTGGATTGTGCATGGTTCTTCCCCCACTGTACTGAAGCTCATGGCTTATTGTGCTCCTTTGATATCTACTCCAACAAACGACTGTCCCTAATGAATTTCAGGACAATGTTGATGGGGGCGTTGGCTATTTCTTCGGGTTCCGGATAGCATGTTTTGATTCCGTCATCTATTTCGGCACCATATCAGAAATAACACGTGCATTGTGCCGTGTGGGAAGGGCTGTAAGAAATTTAAATGTTTCGTTCTAAGAACACCTAAATACCAAATTTTGAGCAAAAAATATTTTCTCAATATATAAGGATTAACGCGCACCCTGTATGTATTTTAATCCTTTTTATTTCTCACTTTCCATTACAAAACGTACCAAATACCGTTGGCGAAAATACCGTTTTTACGATACTAAAACTGATCAACGGTTGAATGCCGACAACAAACAAGGGCAAAGTTGGTTAAACTTTTCTCCCTGACTGTATTCTTTTGTTCTAGACAGTGATTGGTCGGCAGTTAGGTCGCGAGGGTTGGTTGGACCCAAGCGCTCGCACACTCCCCATTTTCTTACTCCCCGTCTTGTTCGGAAACTTTATATTTTAAATTATAGATTACTTGGCATTTAATTCTTCAACGATTAAAGATAATTACGGATATAAAATGTACCTTTGGATGGCATAACATTTTCTTGATGAATAAAATTAATTTATGAATAAGTTATGAAAGTAACGAATGCTCCTCTGGACCCGGACGAATATTTAAATATTTTCAACGTTCGTCGTTGCATGAAATAATGCAGAACGCACTGACAAAAAAATTGGTGCATTTTCTTTACCTATAAAGATAAGTATTTACAAAAATATTCCTAATTTATCTCATTTACAAGTTGTTAGTTTAGGTTAGTTCAATTATAATAGGTTTAATTAATAAAAATCATCCCGGAGATAAACTTAACATTGCATTCTGGGTTTAAAAGTCGTTTTTCCAAGTTACTACACTACACTTAGGGTAAAAGTGGGAGATACGCCATGGTTTTTGCAAGTGTGAAATTTTATAAGAAAAATGCAATATAATCAAACCGTTTAATTTTTGCAGGAAAGTTACTCTTATAGGTACACTATGTGGCAAAAAACAATTTAAGACATTATTTCAAAAAAATAGAAATCTCGAAATTAAAATATCACAAGTTTCAAAATGCCATCTCTCCCACACTTTGTAGGAGAAATGCCATGACACGAGGGAGGGATGCCATTCATGTTATATTGTCTCATTAAGATTTCTCCTTGCGAACTATTTTTCTTCCACAGTTATTGCAATGGAGAAAGTACATATTTTCTGGGCATTCTGAAATAGTAAATACCTTGTTCAAATTTAACAGTAAAACACATATCATATAAGCCGCGGCGTCTCTCCTCATTTTGAAGGATAGATGTCATACAGTTAATTATATCACTCAGTATAAACAATGATACAAAAATATTTTATTAAACATTAAAACAGGTACTCACTTAAACTTATCTCCGCTGTACTTATGACATTCACTTAAACACAATATGCTCGAAATTTTCATCGAATAAATTACGCAGAAAAAAATATTTCTTAACAATACGTAGCACATTCAAGGGCAGCGGAACAGGCACTGACTCGTTAAGAGTGTTAAGACGACAGCGTCGATAAGTAGTTATTTCCAGTATAAAGCATAGGGCTATCTCTTTCACATCGCGAGATAAGGAATGTATGGCGTCTCTCCTCCTATGGGGTTTCTCCCACTTTTACCCTACGTTTTTTCGGGTGTTGCTTTTCTTAGGTAATTGCTAGTTGTTGGCCATGCATGTAATAGTTATTGGACATTTCAGTAATTTTTGAGAAAATTAACAATACTTTGCAACAATAAGTTAGTTAGTAATTTTGTAACAGTTTTGACAACATCGGTCCACGTGCTGTTAAATTAGAAATAAATCAGCTGCTTTATTTTATTAACTAATGACGTCAAATTAAGATTTTCTAATAACATTTCTTTATTTTGGCCGGAAGCAGAGTCCAAAAAGTAAGTTCTCAAAACTAGATATATGTTAAAAATTGATTGTTATTGTTATTACATGCTAATACAACGTTTAATAATAGATATTTTGCTTGTAGGATGTATAATTATAAGCATTCATTTAGGCCTGTCAAACAATTAGTACAAAAAATTAGGAATTTTTAGTTATTGGCTATATTGGTTATATATAGGTATGACCACGGAATTTAAATTCTTGGCATAGGCCAATATATACGTTTTAAGGGTGTTCAATAAATATAAAACTAGAAATTAATAATAAAATATTTAAAAAATAACACAGTAAAATATTGCAAATGACTGATCTAATAACAAATTTATATGATATAATTTTGCAAAACATGGTACCTAGTAAAAATTATAATTCAATATGCATAAGATAATTTATAGACATAAGCAACAAATCGTTTATAATAATTGTAATCAATCATATTACTTATTGCACTAAAAAGTTAAACTCCTTGTTACTAAGCTTTTGTGTAGTTTTTAACAATATCCGGAAACTGTTTTTAGAATACCCTTTATTATACCTATAGTAATCTGGACAATAGGGACGACTTACCTATTGAATAAAGTGAGCTAAATATAACTCTCAATTCTGAGGCAGATATGACCTGATACTCCTAAGAGAAAAACAGAAAAAGTTCCGTTTGTGTGAACATCTTCAGATAGACTATATATAGAAAGGCATAGAAAGTAGTGCTCGAAATTTTTAAAATTTAAGTATTCGAATACTCACTTTATTTATTATTCAAAGATTCGAATTCAATGCTTGAATATCATATACGAGTATTCAAATATTCGGTTTTGAATATTCGATATTCAAATTCTAATATTGAAGTATTCGATTTCGAATATTCAAATATTTGAATACCCGTAGTGATATTCGAATATTGAATAATTTGATTTGATAAGAAAATGAAAACTTTTACCTATACATATATAGGCAATATATATAATATATAGTATATTATATAATACCATAATAATAAGTGAAAAGAATTTATATTTGGTTATAAAGAGACAATATCATATAAGATACAACAATTATTTAATACAATTACCAATTAACGTGTTCTTTAAAGGCTCGTGCACGTAAAATTAAATAATTTTAAAGTAAAAATATTTGATAATTGAATACTCGAATATTGAAACATGCAATTAATCGAATATTCAAATATTTGAACACTCGAATAATCGAACAATGAATAACTTTAACGAAAAATATTCAGTATTTGAGTACCTATTTGAATATTCGAATCGTCGAATTATTCGAGTTTGATTCCTAGCACTAAAAGAAAGGCAATGTAAAAAAAGGCAGAAGAAGAAAGACGGATACCAGAACGGATAAATGAAAGCGTTCAAAAGAAAGAAATTAAAAAAAAAATGGATGAAGGTGAGAAAAAAGTTCCAAGGAAAAAACGCTAAAACGTCAACCGTTAGATTATTTGGGGGACGTCCTGATCTTATAATGGTTTGTACTACCAAACAAATACTGTTAATTCAGTTAAGGTCAGCTTGGACAATAATTAACGCAGAGAAAAAATAGGGGAAGTAGGGGTAAAATAAAGATACTGACGAAATAGGATTAGAATCTATAATTTCGAAAAACGGAGGTAACCTGCCAAAGAAAACAAAGAATTAAAACCTAGTACTGAATCAAATGCAAAGTTAGAAGTTGAAGCTTTCTCCAATATTTCCTCTGTAGATATGGAAGAAGAGGGTTACTTGGAGATAGTTGTGAACGTCCTAAAATAATTTCAAACAACTTTATTTTTCCTCCCACGTTTTCAGACAAGTTCCGAAATAAAAAAAACGTAACGATGGGTTGTGCTATATTGGCCTTTTCAATATCACATCATCCAAAGAAGGAATTCAGCGTCAAACGTGCGAATAAGACTATATCACGAGAATTGTACCCAAAAAATTCGTGCATGAAATGCTGAAAACTTTTGATTCTTGCCAAAAAAAAGTTTATTTGTTATGTAAAAATGTATCGTTGTTTGAATTAGTTGTTAAATAAGGTAATCTTTTTCATCTCTTAGAGAACAGATTTACAAGAATAGTAGGTATAGGTACCTTATTTAGTAAACTTGTAATCAGCGTCAGAGTATGGCCAATAACTGTAGATTGCGAGGCCAATTATTATAGCGCCATGGCCAATAACTACACCAACGGCAATATATTTTTAAAAATAAATTTAAGGATATTTCAAGACTTCTCAGAGTAGAAGTAATATCAGTTTCATAAAAAACGACTGCAGAGTTTAAAAAAAAAAACATTTCAAATAATGCATTTCTTTGGGAAATTGAGAGTAAAATAAACAAAACTTAATAGACTAATAACTGTAGCATTTATCTTAGTCTAGACTAACAAAGAACGTTAGGAAAATAAAAGGAAGACGCCAGAACCGAGAAAAAATAAACTGTGAAGTATGTTGACACAAGTAAAGTTTGTAAAACGTAATTTTATTCCAGTTAGATATAATAAAAGTTTAAAAAACTGTAGTATAGTATTTTTATGATTATAAAGAACAGTACAGTTACTTTCATCCCTAGCGTATGTTCCCTAATATCTCAATTACTCCCTAAAATGGAAAAAGCTTTAAACCACGAATACATTGCTTGATAACTTATGTACGATAAAAAAAATTCTTCTAAGTATTTGGAATTTAGGGAAGAAACGTATACCTACCTATTAAGTCCATATTTTTCCTTTATTAGAATCTGTTATATTCTGGCTTTTGGTTGTACCCTTATATACCCTAACATTGCATATGCATCTCAATAGACAAAGTTTAACGTTTAATCTATAGTTTTATTGGATAAAACACAAGACAAGGACACTAATATTTCTCCTTTGTCCAGACGAACAAAACGACATTTAATCATTCGTAATCATTCGAGGTTTCGTTAAAACGCTATTTCCTTTTTATGTTTTATTATGTTTAATTGGCCCAGTACGAGGCATTTTCCACAATTTAGATTTGGTGACAATAGAAAAATCTCGTTCTTTTGTTGATTAACGATGTCAAATGCAACTGTTCCCTATCCTGCCCCCGTAAATTCTATATATCCCGCATATTCGCGTTTCTCACAAAAACTACCGTATCCATATCCGGGTACTTCACTTTTTGATCATATTATTTTTTATTTAATTATCAGTATACTCGTTGTCGTAAATCATATATTTTATTGGGTGTGCTAAAGTGGCTATAAATGAAAGGTAATTATGATTATTTTACCTTAAAATCATCATATTATTAAATAAAGAATGTTGTAACTCAACAAGTAAAACTTTCTAAGAGGAGGAAAATGAACCGGGTTTTCAGATTGTAGGATATGGATTGGCATCAGCAATGGCTAGATAATTCAATCATCATTTTGTTTATGGTAAGTTAACTCTTAACTCTCAATAGTGCGGTCAACAGCTTATTAGAAAAGTATAGTATAAAAATAGTGATATAGAGAAAGACCTATAGGTACCTACTGTTTGTTTGCTGCGGGAGGAGTTGGCTAGAATAGATGGTAAGGAATGCCGTTTTATATTAGGTTAGTTCAGGTTAGTTATTAATATTAATTCTCAAGTCTATGAGACAGGCGTAAACGTTTTGATATACATCTGAACATCATATTTAGAGCAAAGAAGTCTCTCTTGTACTCATTCCTCTTCGGAATCCCATCTGTGTGTCACTAATGTCCGCTTCTAGTTTCTGGTAGATTCGATTATGGATAACTCTAAGAAGTATTTTCAGTATATGATTAATCAGTGATATTGTCCGATGGTCTCAACAGTGTTTTGCGTTAGCTTTTTTAGGTATAACAACAAACGTAGACAGAAAGCCATTCTTGCCGTATGATGCCTGTCCAGGGTCCTGCAACAGTGCTTTCATAGCTCCTAAACGAATTAAGTTAGAAATTTCATTCATATCCAGGCTTATACTGCATCATAGAGTGTATTTTAGGAAAATATTTGTGCATATACAGGGTTACCCAAAAAAGTGTGGTAACATAATGTCGAATTTTTTTAAATGAGACACCCTATATTTTCTTGCATATTTTGGTTTTTATTATTATCCTTTATAAATATCTATAATATAATGCAATTTGCTTTGGTAGTTTAAGAGCAATAAATTAAAAACTAAGATAAAAAAATGTAGCAGCTCTGAAGAAAACCAAAAAAAAAAATCTGAAAACATTTTTGGTAATTACGGCATTGTACAGAAATAATGACAAGGAGTCCAGAGATACGGTTAATCGAAGAGCTTTTATCAATTTTATACAGGGTGTTCTAAATAAGGTTTCAAAAATTAGTCATTAAAAACTCATTTTTCTCAAATCTTTCAAATGGAACACCCTGTATATTTTTAACTAACGTAACGTAGAATTCATAAACAAATATTTTTTGGAATACAAACATGTACCTAGGTTATTTTTCAGCCGTTTACGAAATAATTGCAAATTTCGTAAATTCTGTTGTGTAAAAATGTAAAAAGAATGTTTATTTTATCAATTAAACATATTATATGCCTAAACTAATATTATATAATACAATAAATGTTCAAAATGTCTTCCATTTTGATCTGTGCATAAATTAATACGCTCTTGAAAAGATCTATTTGCTTGCCTTAACATTTCTGTTCCAATAACAGCAAAATAATGTATTAGTAAAGGTTACGCATAAAAATCTTGGTAGGCTTTGAAATACGACAGGGATTCCATTTTTATTAGAATTTGACAAGTTTAATTAATTCAAGAATGTTGTCATTTAAGGCTAATAGTAATTAGCGCTTAAGTATAAGATATTAAAATTAATTTTAGTAAAGAGGAGTTAGTTGATATGATTTTTGCATTTGGCGATAGCGAAAAAAATTGCGTAGGTACGCGTCACGTTATCCAGAGAGAAGGCAGCCTGACGAAAAAAGTTTTAAAAGATTATTATTAAGATTTGTTGAAACTGGAAATGTCGTGTACACAAAAGAAGTAAGAACAAGACCTGTCACCAACGAGGAAAAAGAATTAGAAGTATTATTAACAGTTACTGAAGACCCACACATAAGCCAAATTAAAATAGGGAAAGCAGTAGATATTAGCGAAAGATCTGTACAACGAATTTTAAAAAAACATCGTTTTCATGCCTACCACTTTCAATTCCATCAAGCTCTTAGCGATAGAGATTTTCAAAATCGACTCGAATTTTGTGCCTGGACAAGAATGAAATTTCAAGAAGATCCTATGTTTTTCAATTATGTTTTATTCTCTGATGAGGCTACATTTCATAACACCGGTTGTGTAAATAGGCATAACTTTCACTATTATTTCACAGAAAATCCGCGATATATGAGACAAATCGATCAGCAGCACCAGTGGTCTTTGAGTGTGTGAGGCGGAATTATTGGTGATACTGTGATAGGTCCATATTTTTTTAATGGTCATCTTAATGGGCCCATGTATTTAAACTTTTTACGAAATGATTTACCAGGTTTACTGGCAGACTTTGCTCCATATATTAGAAATAGGATGTGGTTTCAGCAAGAGGGAGCTCCGGCGCATTTTTCACGGGATGTAAGAAATTACTTTGCAATTGTTTCGTAAACGGCTGGAAATAACCTAGGTACATGTTTGTATTGCAACAAATATTTGTTTATGAATTCTACGTTACAATAGTTGAAAATATACAGGGTGTGTTCCATTTGAAAAATTTGAGAAAAATGAGTTTTTAATGACTCATTTTTGAAACCTCATTTAGAACACCCTGTATAAAATTGATGAAAACTCTTCTTCAATTAATCGTTTGTCTGGGCTCCTTGTTATTATTTCTGTACAATGCTGTGATTACCAAAAATGTTTTGAGATTTTTTTTTTGGTTTTTCTTCAGAGCTGCTAAATCTTTTTATCTTAGTTGTTAATTTATTTCTCTTAAACTATTAAAGCAAATTGCATAAAATTATAGATATTTATAGAGGATAATAATACAAACTAAAATTAGCAAGAAAATACAGGGTGTCCCATTTAAAAAAATTCAACATTATGTTACCACACTTTTTTGGGCAACCCTGTATATGCAAAAGTATTTTCCTGAAATACACTCTATGATACAGTATAAGCCCGCATATGAATAAAATTTCTAACTTAATTCATTTAGGAGCTATGAAGCTAGAAGTCTTAATCATTTGTTAGGGATTTTATCAGGTTCACTAGCTTTTCTACTTTTGGCATTATTTAATGAATTTTCGATTTCTTGGTGTCGGGTCCGTTTTCGCTGTTTCCTTGAGGGATGTTAATGTTGATTCTATTATCTTCAAACAGTTCTTTTATGTTTTCAGGCCACCTTCTAATTTTGTCTTCCTATACTATAAATAACTCTTCTTCTGTATCTGTCCCTAATTAATCCGATTTGGCTTTTTCTCTGTGTATTCGTTATTCTTCTAAATGTATAATATTTTTTTTCGTAGTCTTC
Organism: Polydrusus tereticollis; assembly: GCA_963920685.1. NCBI lineage: Eukaryota > Metazoa > Arthropoda > Insecta > Coleoptera > Curculionidae > Polydrusus > Polydrusus tereticollis. Next base: position 29,507,786 of record OY987327.1, read on the forward strand.
CGTTTCTTCGCACTGTTGGATAGTCCATGATTTTCTGGCTTCTTTTATTCTATGCCTTCTTTTATTAGAAATCGTTTACTTGTTTACAATACATTTAAGTTAATTAAATATTATTTATTTTAATTATGTGGTTATCACTAAAACAATTCTTAAATAAGATTGATCAAACATCGATTACAATGTGATCCTATATTTATAAAAATAGTGATGTTAACTTAATAATTTCCAAGGAAAAAAATTGCGAATTTACAAATGCAATATTAAATTAGTATACCAAAACCGTTGCAATCAGTTATTCATGTTGCAGACTCTCCCCTTCACTCTAATGCCTCCAAAACCACTTGAGAAATAGTTCAATGAGTCATATTCATTTGCGTGTAACTTTTAATAACCTTCATCTAGGGGCGACCGAAGGGGTTAATTAGTCCCTCAGCATTTGAGTTGTCATGGTCACAAAATAATTGTCGCCGTACCGTCAACCCTTCGGAAAATGTACCGTGTCTCGTTAAATTTAAACCATACATAATAGATTAATGTGTTTTGGTCATACATTGCACTGTTGTGATATTTTTAAACGATTTTTTAACCAATGTATTAACTATAGGTGCATTGTAGATGATTAATAGGTTACAGTTATTTAAAGAAAAATATTTTTATTTAGTTGTTGTTATGTTTTGTGGTATTCAATAAATGTTTTGCTTTTGATTCCATTTTGACCTATTAACTTCACTGCTATAATAGCGATGCAAAAGGATATATTTTTTCTCCAGTTTACGAGATGGCCACACATCTTTTTCTGCCAAATTCATTTTTATACCAGCATTCTCTCGTAAACTTCATCTAAATCAACAATCAAAAATCCAGCCATCTTTTAAGTCGAATAAATATCGCTTCCTGAGACATTTTCATCCAAACAGCATGTTTACTTACTCAGCCCAGATTAATGGGCATACACCTTCAGACTCTGCGCAATCAATCTGTACTAAACATCCCCCTAGTGACACTAACGGGATTCCCATAGGCCGGAATCTTGACCGCTAATATTTTTATGGTCGATTGAAGATACTACGGACCATTCGCCCCATTTCGGCTAATAGTTTCCGGACATGCATCACTAAAAATCCAAGGGAAACGGAAAGAAAACGATGTGTTTTATGAATTTGCTATCCGTTTTCAATGAATAAGGCTTAAACCTTTAGTTTTACATTTGCACGGAAAAAGTCAATAATAAGGGTTGAACAAATTTTTACTTGTACACAGTTTTCAGTTACATGTAGCGGATATTATCTCTTTTATTTAAAGAGGAACTATAAAAGCAATATATTGAGAGCAACAAGAAACTAATATTCGCATATCATTAGTAGGTATACCTAGGTTTCGACGACACAAAAGGGAATAGAAATTATTTAAGAAACCCTCAAGGAAAGCTCTGCCCCAAGTTTGGGATCATTATAAAAAATGATGTGACAAGCACTATCAACGAAGTTAAATGTAAGTTTGCGTGCTTCAACTTGCTGGTGAATTGAGGATGAATTACTTGAACGATAAGGGTTAAATGGGTCAAATTTTTCTTAATTCACTAGAAACTTAATAAACCAAATTGCCACAAAGTTTCTCACGATAATTTTGCTTCACATATTATTGAACAACTTCAAATATACCGGGTGTTGCATCGTCGAGCGGGACATAGGAAATCCCATGTAATTTTAAATGGGGTCAATTATTGGCTTCCCTAATTATTTTAGAGAAAAATTCTATTTAGGTTTATTAAAGAGCACTAAAACCCACATTCAAAAGAATAACTTTAGATATTTTTGATGAGCCCGTTTACGGGTTATCGCCGATTTCTTTTTAACTATTTCTCCTTTTTATGACCCCGTTTTTCCTGCCACCAGTCAAGGTAAAAGATGACTGTCAAATAAAGATGTCATTTTGAAATGTGTGCTTTATTGTTATAAAAACTCGTACATCGAAAATATTAAAGGTGTATTTATGAGTACAAATTAATCTGAATAAAACTAAAATAAAGTATCCAATTACAAGGTTAATTATGACATTTTACATGTTTCAATATTTTACTAATTAATAGGTAGGTACTATTAAATTGTTAGAACTTTAGGATTTAAGAATTATCAAATAGTCCTCCATTGACTGCTAGACAATAACCGAGGCGATCATAAAATTCTCTTCTTACATTCGCTAGTTGGTAAACTGAAATTCTATTGCATTCGGCAGAAATAGCATTTTTTAACTCGTCTAGATTTGGGTATTTTTTATCTTTGTATATCCTGTTTTTTAAATGGCCCCAGAGAAAGAAATCATTTGGCGATAAATCAGGAGACCTGGCTGGCCAATTTACTGTATGATTAAAGCCAATAACATTTCCATTAAAAGCACGGTTTAAATATTCCCGGACAGCCAGGTTACTATGTGCCGGGCAGCCATCCATTTGGTACCAAACTTCTTGATTTTCCCTGGCGGCATCATGTAAAGTAGGTAAAATATGATCTTCTAGTAGTTCCAAAAAATATTCTGCATTAAAATTTCGTGTAAGAAATAATGGCCCGATAATATTTTCTCCGAAAATCCCAGCCCATACATTAACTTTTTGTGGATATTGCGTCCTTGTTTCCACAAACCTGTGTTGGTTTTCTTTGCTCCAATATCGATAATTTTGAACATTGGGTTCATTGTTTAAGGTAAATGTGCATTCGCCAGTGAAACAAATGTTTTTTAAAAATTCCCTATCCATGTTTGCTCTTTCCATCATACCAAAACAAAACTCCTGTCGTCGTATTTCGTCCCTATCTCTTAGCTCTTGGTACTTTTCATATTTGTATGAATAATATTTATGTCGTTTCAAAGCTCGTAACGCTGTGGTGTGATCTAATCCTATGTCATCCTCAAGTTTCCTTGTGCTGATCTTCCCATCATTTTCTTCCACGCACAATAAAACTTGCAAGTCCCTATCATTTCTTGCATCTCTTCTTTGTTCCTGCCTTTCTTCACATCTGCAGTTATTTATTACAGTGCCTTTTGTCTCAAATTTCTTGATAGTCCTTTCGACTGTAGATTTTGCAGGTATCGGTATATTCGTATAGAGAGCAGCAAACATGTCTGACACATTTTGATAACTATTTCCTTGATAATACCATTTAATCATCAATATTTTTTCTTCAGAAGTGTAATTGATGGCTAATATTTTCGATGTACGAGTTTTTATAACAATAAAGCACACATTTCAAAATGACAACTTTATTTGACAGTCATCTTTTACCTTGACTGGTGCCCGCAAATACGGGGCCATAAAAAGGAGAAATAGTTAAAAAGAAATCGGCGATAACCCGTAAACGGGCTCATCAAAAATATCTAAAGTTATTCTTTTGAATGTGGGTTTTAGTGCTCTTTAATAAACCTAAATAGAATTTTTCTCTAAAATAATTAGGGAAGCCAATAATTGACCCCATTTCAAATTACATGGGATTTCCTATGTCCCGCTCGACGATGCAACACCCGGTAGATCACTAAACTCATGAGACATTTTGCCTTTCCGTAGTTTTTAGTTTAGGTTAGTCCTGTTTGATTAGTAATTAAATTAGTTCAACGTGTTTTGTTGATTTTTATTGAGTTAAAAAAATGGAAATGATATACACTATCGGACAAAAGTAGAGCAACACTTTCGAAAAATTAAAGAAATCTCGATTTTATAATATTAAATGTATGATATCGTATTTAAATACATCGTGTCTTAAATATCAAAGTAGGCTTCTGTTATCGACGACAACGGCTTTTTCCAACAATCAAAACAAATGAACTGATATTGACGTAAACTTTCAAATACAGTATTGTAATGCGTCAAAAGTAAAGCAACATTTTAATATTTTCCAAAAAAAGAAAGGTTTTAGTAAAAGTAAAGGTTAAAGTATTTTTGCAGAGTTTATTTTATGTTTAATTAATATTTCTGTACTGTATTAATCATGCCAAGAGGTATTCCAATTTCGAAAGAATTAAATCAGAGAGTAGTGAATTCACACTTGGAAGGTACAATACAAGCCACAATTTCAAGACGGCTTAATTGTTTTACCAAGATACAGCGTATCCAAAATAATTTCAAGTTACATTCAAAGGGGACATTTAATGAATCTACCAAAATCGGGAAGGCCGAAAATAACAACAATTTGGACAGACAGGCGCATTAAAAGGATTTCTCAAAACGATCCTTGGATGTCTGCACCTAGATTTTTGCTAAAATTCCCGAAATTATGGTTAGTCCACGGACAGTTCAAACAAGGTTGATAGACGCAAAGTTATTTAGTATTTCGGCAAGAAATAGAGTAGCTAGGCTTGAATTTGCACGTCGACATTTAAATTGGACAGTAGACGAGTGGAAAAAGTTTTGTTTAGCGATGAAACGCGTTATAAAAATTTCAATTCTTATAGAATGAAGCGTGTAAGAAGGCCAATCAACACAAGGTTTAATCCCAAATACATTACACCCACAGTTAAACATGGCAAAGGCAGTGTTTTTCTATGGGGTTGTTTCTCATGGAATGGGGTGGGTCCTTTAAACTTCATTAATGACACCATGGATCGATTTGTCTATAGAGATATAATGCAAAATGTAATTTTGCATTATGCAGAGTGGGAAATGCCGTTGAGCTTTATTTTCCAACAGGATAATGATCCAAAACACTCTTCACGAATTGTTCAAGAGTGGTTTCAAGAAAATAACGTTCGGGTTTTGCAGTGGCCGGCACAATCCCCAGACCTTAACCCCATTGAAAATCTATGGGAAGAAGTTGAACGTGGAATTCGTACACAATTGTTTCCAAATAAACAATCATTGGTAAATAAAATCAATGAAGTTTGGACAAACCTTCCCGAAAATACTGTTTAAAAATTGATTGTCTCAATGCCGCGACGTTGTCGGCAAGTAATAAAAAATAATGGATATTCTATTAACTATTAACATAATACTTGTAGCTATTGTAATTATTAAATGTGCTTAATGGTTTTTTATCGTAATATGTAAAATAAAATACTGTTGACACAATTTGTTGCTTTACTTTTGTCGCACTTCATTTTGTCGATTTTTATAATTATAAATATTTCTCTACCTTCATTTTGTTTAAAGTGTACCAAAATATTGTGAAAAATTACTAATATTGTGGGGATAATATTTCATTAAAATTAGCTGGGGATCACAATCATATAATTAATTGTTTAAACTCAAAGAAATAAAAACACTTTGTTGCTCTACTTTTGTTCAATAGTGTAGGTTTCAGTTGTTTTCGTATTTTTTTTTTTTTTTTGGAAAATAATTTATTCAATAAAGAAAAATAAAATATTATCTCCGCATCATCCCTTTAGACACTGGTATTGAGGAGAATTGCTTATTAATAACAACATGTATCTTGCTAATCGTAATCTAACCAGAGTTCTAAGATATTTAATATATTTATATAATTCTTTAAGTGCTTAACAAACCTAGTATAATTTCTAATATTTTTAATATTTTCTGGTAGCCCATCTCCCTTGATGCCTGATAAATAGGAATATGCAGTGTGTACTAAAGTAAGGAACAAATTCATTATTTAATAAACTATAAACATTTCGTAAAAATTCTCGGACACGTATATAATAATTTTTAGTTGCGCATATTTTGACTTATAAATTTATTATACAGGGTAACTCATATAGTAGATATGAGATTATCGACGATTTTTTTTTAAATAGAAACCCCTATATTTTAGTTCAGATCTGTAATCTCCAAGAACAGGTGATTTCAAAAACATAACACACTTAGGGCCTAACATTGGTAGTTTCGTAGCTACAGGCAGTGGCGTATTTAGGATTGTGATACGGGGGGGGGGGGTGTACTTACTCTCCTTAAAAAAATGCGCCGCAGGCAAAATTTTTTTAGGTGCCACGCCCTTTTTTGGACTGTCTAAACTTACAAATTTTACGTTTTGATAGCCCGGCTCAAAAAAAACGTAGAAATAAAGCAATTTTTAAATATGAACGCCAATATTTGCATTTGAAATATTAGTTTTTTGAAGGTATGTATAACGGTATACTATTTTACTCACCAGAATTAGAAAACACGAGACAAAAAATAAAATTCAACAATTATTATTAAACTAAAAGACTGGAAATCCCCAAACATCTGGAAAATTTGAAATAATGTTTCATGTTATTTATTGCAAATAAATGAATGTGAATTTCAGTTTTCTTTACTACGGAGTCCTAAATACGCCACTGGCTACAGAGTAGAACAAATAATTATTTTATTTAAGATACATTTTTTTAAAAGTAGGCTTATTTGCTGTTAGTAACTATGGTATTTAAATAATGACATTATGCCGTCATTATATTGAATTTTTCTAGTCAGTTTGGTAGAAGTAATAAAATTAATTTTAATATTTAGTTACGATGCGTTTTCCCACACAATAAATATAAATTCTTATGATGATTGGATATTGTGATAGGATTCGTACCCAACAAGAAGTTTGGATTTTGTTCAACGCTAAGTACCCAGAAAGACCAATCACTAGATCAACTGTGAGTAAACTTGAAACAAAATTTCGAGAAACTGGTTCTGTGGAAGATCTTCCCAGGATAGGCCGTCCAGCTATTCCGGATGATAAAAAATTAAATATTTTATTGGCTATAGAAGAAGATCCCCATAACAGCGTCCGCCAGATTGGCATAGATCATGAGGCGGCTGCTATATGACCGTTCATAACCTATTAACGGTAGAAAAATGGCACCCCTTTAAAATCCGACTGGTTCATGAGTTAAATGAAGATGATCCAGATCGTAGGATGGAGTTTTGTCAAATATTAATAGAAATATTTAACGCAGATCCTTTGTTTGTTAAAAATATCCTATTTTCGGATAAATCTACTTTTAAATTAAATGGTGAAGTAAACCGGCAAAACTGTAGATATTGGGCACAAGAAAATCCCAGGTGGATGCGTGAGCATCATACTCAATATCCTCAAAAAATTAATGTTTGGGCGAGTATAATGAAAAACGAAATTATTGGGCCATATTTTTTTGACAACAATGTAAACGGGCTAAATTACCTTCAGTTTCTTCAGGACTTTCTTATTCCTACGCTAGTTAACTTATATAAAAGTAGAAATAATCCTGCAATTTTAGATGAAAATTTGTGATACCAACAAGACGGCGCACCTCCACATTATGCAGCAGTAGTGCGCCATTATGTCAATCAAGTTTTTCCAAACAGGTGGATTGAAAGACGTGGGCCTACTGAATGGCCGCCTAGGTCTCCAGACCTTCCACCACTGGACTTCTTCTTGTGGGGTCACCTGAAAAATGTAGTTTATAAAATAATACCAAAATTTTGGTACGACTCCACCATGATGGTCGTACCCTATTACATTTTCCCAGTAAAATTTGGGTTTTTTAATAAATTTAAAATAAAACCAAATTCATTTTAAATTCATTTTATTTTATAAATTTTACTTTAATTTAAATATGTATTAGTTATCTAATTAAAGTTACATATGTCTTCTTAAAAAGAATTTTTCTGCAACATTAGTTTAAATAAATTTAACAATGTCATTGGTCTCTTCATAAATAACATCTTAATAATTACCCACTGAAGATGAAGGTTTATACCTTCGAAACATGTTTGAGATGTTAATCTGAACTTTTTTATTAAATTAGTGGAGCAGACTTTGTGTTTCATTCCTCACTTAAAATATTACTCCACTGTGAGATGGACTACTTCCATAAAATTTTAGTATTTTGTTTTGTTCTGTCCACCAAATTTGATTGTCAATAATTAATCCTAAATATTTTATTTTTGAGACTTTCTCTATTTGGTTGTTATTTATTTTTAAGTTTGGTATTTCTACATTTCTTTGTACTTATAATGTTTCACCTATGTTAATTTTTAATTTATTTTGAAAATTCAGTCTGTGTATCCCCTAAGATCTGCAATAGAAAATACGAAAAACACAACGAACCGTCACATATTTGTAATAAAATTAACTTTCATATGACAGGCTCTATTTATCGCTCAAATCCAATCGAGATATACGGTAACCTGGACATTCATAAGGTAAGGCGAGGCGTCTTCTTTAGATGACATAGTTTTTGTGCTGAATAGTCCCGGCTATAATTTGACCAGACGACTTTGCAAACAGATTTGGAGTATCTTGGTTAACATATTTAGCTTTTTTAGTATACCAGGGGCGGAGTAAGTTTACAACTTAATGCTTAAATTTTTAACACCCGGTATGATAAAGACTTAAACAAAAAAAAATCTGGGTAGCTTGCACTTTAGACTAAAAAAAGGTGCTCTTGTTTATTGTCGATAAAATGAACCGTTTTCGAGAAAAAGAATAATAAACCAATAGTTGTAGGTCCTATGTTCACAAAAAATGTGCGTTTTACTTATTTATCGGCACCAAAAAGACGTATCGTTGTTGCAATCGTTACTATGGTACGAAATAAATAAAGTATCCTGCACTTTAGAACTTGTCATCTTTCACATCGCTGACACATTGATCCTTTACTTCGATATTAATTTACTGATTTTTAGATTTCGTGGTGAATTTAATTGTAAATTAATTCGAGCTATGGAATACTTATTTATTGAGTATGCAGATATGCATCTGATCATCTGATGCAATGCTTTAATTTTGAAATGCTTTAAAGGCCAGAAGGTTATATCACGAAAGATTTCCTAATCATACTATGCCAAACCAGAAGACATTTCAAAGAGTTGACCAACATCTAGGGGAGAATGGTGGGCGATTCCAGTTAACAAGGTAATACATAGTATTGACTTTCTTCATAATTTTAGGAAAGTTTGGAAAAAATATTACTGATTCTGGTCTATTACATTACACTGTGTTTTTTTTTTAATTTTTGTATTTTTTCGGATTAAACAACTTAAACAAAATAGAAATCATTGTCCTTTTTATTAAAAATAAACCATGAATTCGTTTATTATTCTATTTCTCGAAAACGGTTCATTCTGTCGACAATAAACAAGAGTGCCTTTTCTTTAGTCTAAAGTGCAAGCTACTCAGATTTATTTTTTTAAGTTTTTATCATACAGGGTGTTAAAAATTTAAGCATTAAGTAAACCTGGTAAACTAAAAAAGCTAAATATGTTTCAAGGACACTATTTTATGAGGTCCTTACTAGTGTCCATCACATTAAATTTTTACTAATTTATAATAAGTACTTTGAAAGTTATTCAAGAAGAAACAATTTCTAGCGGCGTTCTTTAGGGGCACTAATATTAGCTCGCCCTTTAAAGACAGTCTTCTCAACACCTATTAAAATAATTAGCTGCAGGTAATTAAGAGCATTGTTTATTTAAAAGTAAAAAGAACCAGACATTCCACTATAAAGTTATTTAAGCAACGACAATAACCAGCATAATATTCAAAGTTTTTTAAATCAAATCGCCACGTAAACAAACAAATAACGTCCTCTGTTAATAGAACGGGCACAAAACTCTAATTCTATAGCAGGACGCCAGAGAACAAAAAGCGTCGCGTACGCCGTCGCCGACATCTTTTGTGTCGTCTCGGTATTTGTTATCAAATAATTTTGTTGTCCGTGAAACGAAGTCAACAGGTTGCCGCCGCATTGTTGGCAATACACTTAATGGCATTACCATAATAATATTGCCATTCTTATACATTTACCATAATAGAAAAAAGCACAGGCAACAGCGTATAAGGGTTATTTGGGTGATGTATTGAAATGAAAGCGTAGAATGAATCTCGTGTCACTTGGATTCTACAAAGAATGTTTGTGTGGAAAGATTTGACGTAGAATTGGATGATTTTTTAATATTGATTGTAAGACGACAGAGCTTGGGAACATGCGTCACATATAGTTGAATATGCATTTATTTAATTTAGGAAAATTATATAAAGGGTAAAGGGTACCAATGTATGTCCATCCGTCGGTAGACAATGTATGAGTTTATGTTGTCGCGTTCATTGATTTTTGTTTTCAGGAAAAAATACTGTCTTACAATTAGGGGAGATCGGGGCACGTTGTAACACGGGGTAAGTTGAAACAATGGTTGTAGCAGCAAAACAAATTGCCCGCGACGAGCTCCCGTTTAATATATAGTTGATGCAAAACAAAAACCGATGCACGTCATACCCTTTGAGTGACGTCAGTTATCGACAGTGTTGCCAGCTTGTAACCAAAATATTCAAGTGAGGGAATTACACAGTTTTTTTTCATAAAAACAAGATAAATATACAAAAATTTCCCATAGTTTATATATTTGTTCACTGCATAATACCTTTTACCATCAACTTTAGTAGATGTAACATTTCTTTTATTTTCATCATTCCAAGATCGACCAATGGTACCATTCTGAAAAATCCATGTTTCATCCAAGAAAAGGAATTGGTACACGAATGCTTCTTTTTCTTTAATATATTCTTTCAAAAATACCACTCGTTTGAAAGCTACATTGGAAAGTTCCATAAGCCCTCGCCTCAGTTCTTTTTACCATCCCAAGCCTATTTTCTTGAAGAGGCTCCTTAAAGAGTTAAGACAACCATCAAACAGTTCTCTGTCTTTTCATTTCTAGCTTATAGTTGTCAAAGTTACATGATGTTCTAAAAAAAGTTACAGGTTAACCGATGTAAAATATTATAATTTTTAAATAATACAACTTACTTGTTTCGTACATTCCATAAATAGTGTCACGGATAGAACTTATATCCAATCTTCACATACTTACAACTCTGTTTAAATTAGAACGTTTATTCTAAGGTGATTCTAATAATTTATTTTCTCCACGACCATTACTGAATGCAATAATTCCAAAATCATTTTTGATAATAGAATGTAAAAATTCTCGCTCTTGAGTTAGAATATTTATTCTGAAACACTTGCTTCTTATGCGTTTTGCGTGTATTTTCATTCCATAACAAGATACGGAATGAATATTCTGTAATTGATCTAAACGACATAGGTTGCCATGAATTTCGAAACTGTCAGTGTCAGATAAAAATGGCCGCATTGTAATAATTATTTTCAGACAAATTTTAGTGCAAGTCAAAAAATGAGTGAAAAATCGGATGAATCAGATATGGAACTGGATAATACTCCACCTGAAATTACGAATATTGCGAATAAATAACTTAATTGCTTTGTACAGATTTTATTTGTTTTTATTCGTACTTTTTGGTCGTGGAGAAAATATAGTCTGCTACTCGGTTAGAATGAAAATTCGATCCGAGTGGAAGATTCCGAACGCGAGCGTAGCGACAGACCCTAAAATATTAGACAATCCAAATCAGGTTATGTTTGCCCACCACGGTCATATTGGAGTCACAAAGTGCTTCCAATATGGCCGTCGACGACAAACGTCAGAAACACTAACCTTAATTTTTGTATGACCGTCAGTTTGACGTGTAAACCGCGATTTTGGTTTTGTGTATTTTATTAAGTTATTGTTGTTCAATATGTGTTTTTTTTTGTTATTTATATTTAATTTAACATTTAAAGTTGAAGATGTTATTGGAGATGTTAAAAATGGCAAGTGTATATTATCTGCACACATTGGAGTCACAAAGTGCTTCCAATATGGCCGTCGACGACAAACGTCAGAAACACTAACCTTAATTTTTGTATGACCGTCAGTTTGACGTGTAAACCGCGATTTTGGTTTTGTGTATTTTATTAAGTTATTGTTGTTCAATATGTGTTTTTTTTTGTTATTTATATTTAATTTAACATTTAAAGTTGAAGATGTTATTGGAGATGTTAAAAATGGCAAGTGTATATTATCTGCACACAGCAGAGGACTCGACTGTACACTAAGCATTGAATCAGTGTATACCTATTTGCCACATTTTTGCCTTCAACGGCCATATTGAATTGTTCGTTGAATGTTTTTGAGTTCTGTGGAACGAATTCAATATGGCCGTGGGGGCAAATCGGAATTTTTACACATCGTTGGATTACCTCATAGCAATTTGATTACTTTGTTCTTATTTTGTGTCAAAACCATCAAGTGGGCAAGTTTTGTACTGCAACTGCAAGTACCTACCTATTTATACCTACAAACACACAAAGTTCCATCTAATACCACCAGTTGTGTTAGTAAACAAGAACATCGGAAGAAATCGAAAATAGGTTACCTAGTTCTTTATTCAATGTTATATAAATAATAATTGTCTACGACCTTCAGAAAAATTTTTACTTTTTAATTGCTATTTTTCATTGAGTTTTTCCTACATCCAATTTAATATCTGCCATATTTAATGTTCAATTATTTTTATGGAAATGAGTTCAACACGCTTCTTAAAATTTGAAGTGAGGAAAATATAATATTGAAAATTAGCTTTTGCCTGTAAGTGATGATTAATGATTAATGATAGGATGTCACCTTATAATCGAAACTGAGATGAAATCTCACAATAAAATTAGGTGACTCAAACGACAGGGTAGTTCAGGTTATACTTAAGTAAATACCTGAATCAGATGCAGAACTTTAAAAAAATTTATTAAACGAATTTTATATCTGGTAACATAGAGAAAAACTTTACAGACTGCAAAAGTCATTTGGAATGTGGTTAAATTTAAACCAGCTTATTTGTTTATGACTTGATTGTCGAAATTTGAATATCCCATTTTTACTATTGTAAAATGACAAAGGACAGAATAAGTTTAAGCAAAAATCGCGAACCTAGATAACTCTGACCTTTTTCGGTAATGCGACAACAAATAAAGTTGAGTGATTTTTTAACTGCAGACTTTCTCCATATTATAACGAGCCAGTCTCATGACCAAAGCTTTGCGTTGTCCTGCTATTAGTTCCTGAAATAAAATACTGGCGCTAGTGAGCTTTTAAGGCGTTACATGTAACCGACCGCCTTCTCTAGCGGAGGAGGGGCTTTGATTTCCCCCACTCAGTCATGATGTTATATTGGATGTGGAGCTGATCCTCGTTACATCAAGCTGTAACTTCACATGTTACGTTAGATTGGACTGTGTTGTTTGTGGCATATCATGTTGGAAATGTAAGATAAATTTGTCGACCATAGTTAACATTGCTTTTTTTCTGCCAGATTAACATATTATTGGGGCCAACTGGAAAATGTAATAAAGCCAGAAAGCTATGTTAGTTTTTTCAATCCTATATTGAAATTCATAGGATGATGTAACTGAAGCAGGTGGGGATGGAATGGCTATGATATAAATGATCATAACGTTGGGTAAAATTTGAATTTGTACCTACTTCTTTTATTCTTAACAGAAGAATCAGCATAAGTGATGATAGTTCTACGCCTGATATGAAATTATTCCAGTCCAATCTATATTTATAATAAAATACTCTCTTGCCAAAAGTACAGATGTTGTCTTATAAAGATATTAAGATTTTATTTTATCAAATTAATTCCTAACTGATTCAATTATTCAATTGGTCATATCATAAATATGATTGGGCCATATTAGCTTAATTGGATAATTGATTAGATGACCAGTTGGAAAATAATCTTGAGTAATTTGTGCATTACGATGTGAGAAAGCTATTGTAGTCTGGTTTATTGTTTAAAAATAAATTGCCAATAAAATACCTAAGCAGTTTATATTGAATAATAGGGATGTCTATGACATGAGTAGACACGTAGTATGAGTTTGTCCTTTTTCAGATGGTAAGATCTTAAAGTAAACGGATCCATTAAAACTGATTGAAAAACAAAACCACAAAAATTATTTTAAGTGACTAGGTTGAGCGTTGACGGCCATAGAACAATAATAATAGGTATCTAATGTCATAGATATCTATTGGTTTTCCAGTGGCGCAGTCAAGAGGGGAAGGGGCAGCTTTCCGTTTCAAATCGCCCAGATAAAAAGAAAATGTTTTTCTTTAAATTCAGAAATTGCTTTTAGTACATAATAAGTAGACATGTATTTTTCTCTACCCTCTACCTATTCAAATTTTTTTTCGATTTATCCGAAGTTAAAAATTGCTGGAAAATATTTTCTGTTAATTGTTTTTAAATTTTTTCTTATGGAAATTAAAACACTTAATTGATTTTGTGCTAATTGTGGCAATACAGCCTATATTTCATAATGTGAAATATAGGTATTGCAGGGAAGATATTAACCTAAAAAAATTTAGTTGATTCAATAAAATTATTTAATTTCCGAATATTTTCTTAACTTTTTTATTGGGTTTAATTAAATTTTGCTAATTTAGTTATCTCCGGAATTTCTTTTTAAGGCTTTATTGTTAGAATAATTACTTTGACCCCTGGATTTCATTTATTTAAAAATGTCGATTCCTCAACTATAATTTTGTCAATACTTCTACCACCAAAACCAGAAGAAATATAAGAAATTAAACCATAAGTTGCACATGATATAACGATTTTCATGGTGTTATAGCCTTTATGTTCTGATCATGAAGGGACTGTATAGTAGGTACCTATATGTTCACTTGGTTTATGTTTAGTTGTGAAGCGGATTTGTGTATGGAAGAAACAAACCAACGCATTGGAAAAGACGTGAACTGATGAACTGCTATTAATAAAATACTTTGGATATACATTGTATCCACATACATTCATGCGCCTCGAAAATCTTTAATTTTTTCGGTTCTTTTCTGAAATTCGTCCTTAAAGAGTAAATTCTTTAACAACCAATATTTTTCTGTCCTTCCAAATTTTTTTTTATTAGCTTTAAATAGTTTTTGATAGCATACACTATGTTTATTTCTTTTAGAATTTCCTTTAACGGGATACTCCAGAGCACCAGATGGATGCCCACGTTACACTGTTTTCAATTTTTTTTTAAATATTTCCCGTTTGCTACTGTCACAATGTGATGATTTACTCTCTGACGATTCAAATGGCGATGTTATGCATGGCTACGCATAACTGAAAACTGATGCAAATATTGTCAGTATCGTGCGCCAAACATCCATTATATTATTCTCGAAAATCCATCAATATAGTTACAATATTAAAATATAAGCCCTTGAACGGTCAATATCATCCGCAATATCGCAAATATTGCCGCTATAAGTAGCAACATTTTTTGGCAAAAAAATGTATGAAAATGTAAACAATTTCTTTAATTTTGAATATAAAGGATTACATTTCTTAAGCGATCGAATGTTCATACCTATTTAAAAAAAAAAATTCTTATGGCAAATATAATAAACATTTTACGAAAATATGATTAATTTGTAGCAAATTGCAAACGTTTGTATCTTTTTAACTGTTCCAAAGAAAAATACGAATGAGTACTTCTTAAGGTGCGCCCAGACTTGTGACAAAACCGGGTGTCGTGACACCGTCGCGAACCTCGTCGCGTGACATCATTGCGTCGCGTTCCGCTCATTTTATTAAAGACTTAAATTGTCTCACCACCTCAGTAACTAAGTTATGCTCCATTCCGCAATAATTCGTTGACTTCCCGACCGCAATAAAATTTAAACCCAGCCATAAATAAGTGCCTTTTGAAAGGGTACAGGTCCTGATTACCTACTAATTTCAATAGTTTAGGTTAGCTATTTTCAACAAAACAACAAATATAAAATAATAGGTAAGTATCTTTATTTTAATCATGTAATTAAATAGCTATTAATATTTATACAAAAATACTAATCTACAATATTATAATATCATCTATGCATAAACTAATTATTAAGGGCCTTACGTTACTATTAATTATGTTATTATATTGGTATATTAGGTAGGTTAATGGCAAATTGCAGGTGTTCAATATAAAGCGGAGTCTTTTCATCTTAGTTCATCAGTCGTTTGGTGTTTGCCAAGCTGTGCGTTAAAGGTATTTTCGTGTGTGTTATCGAGCATCCAAAATATGTCAGATCTGTGTGAAACTTCAGATAATATTGCTTCCGGAAGTTATGGTGTAACAAAGAAAAAACATTTATCACTTGATGCCAAAAATATCATAAAAAACGTTTACTGTACCCTTTTAGAAAAAGGGTATGACTGGAGTGCAAGTTTTAGGGAAACGAGTATTTTGACCAAAGTTGCATTAACGACAGTAAAAGATGTAGTGATCAAACCCATCCAACCAAGGAAAAAACGGTGTGACAGCGGAAAATAATTGAGAAGCATCGAAGAAGCTGATAAAGACTTGATTCGGAGGAAAATTTATGACATGTACAGTAAACAAATAGTCCCAACAATAGATACGCTAAAAAAGGTACTTACAGCAGACGAAACCGACATTTCATGTGGCAGGACAAGCCTTTGGAGAATAGTAAAAGCAGTGGGTTTTAAATATCGTACCATTGACAAACGACAAGTACTAATGGAATCGCAGCGTTTACAAGTATGGCGTAGAGATTATTTCCAATTCATCTTTGGATTACCATCAAGACACGGGTGCTACATTGTTTGGTGATTGGGTGATGGACAACGCTAGTTACCACAGTCGCCAACTAAGTAAAGTGCCGAATTCAAATAATACAAAAGTGGAAACTCAAAACTATATGATGAAAAATAATATATATATCGAGGAAACCTATAGAAAAAAGGACCTTTTAAATGTTTTAAAAACATTCAATATTGAAAAACAATATATATGACAATCTCGCAAGTGCTAATGGTCACACAGTTTTACGCCTCTGTATTACAGTATTTTTAACCCAATAGAACATATTATATGGACCCAGTTAAAGACGCTGATTAGAAGAGAACACACATCCCCTACACTAAGTAGTTCTGTTATAGAATTAATTAAAAAATGTGTAAATAATATCCCAGTAGAAAGTTGGAAAAATTCTGTGAGACACGTGATCCAAGTCGAAGATTCCTATAACATAATTAATAGTAACGTAAGGCCCTTAATAATTAGTTTAGGCATAGATGAAGACGATAGTGATAGTGCAACAGAGCTAAATATAGAGTAGGTTAAGTTAAATATTGTATTATTATAATATTGTAGATTCGTATTTTTGTATAAATATTAATAGCTATTTAATTACATGATTAAAATAAAAATACTTACCCATTATTTTATATTTATGGCTTTGTCGAAAATAGCTAACCTAAACTATTGAAATTAGTAGGTAATCAGGACCTGTACCCTTTCAAAAGGTCCGGTGCCTACACAATAGATATTTGGCAGGCAACTTATTTATGGTTGGGATTACGACTGAGGGTTGTCATTTAAATTTTATTGCGGTCGAGAAATCAACGAATTATTGTGGAATGGAGCATACAAGAAAACCAGCCTGTGGACTGCTAATTCAGCACACCCCCAGAGTATGGCATTTTCCGCTGACGTATGATTTTCCGAAGAAGATTGTTTCTTTTATAATTTTAGTAAGTCAGTTGTTAGCATTTTTACAATAAACATGATGATGACTGTTCAAGTTGAACAATGTTCTCTACTCCTTTTTTTATGGTTCTTCTTTTTGGAATATCTTGATATACCTACGGTTATTCGGCTTTGCTAATTCATGGTATGCTTGAGCTTGTAAGAGTGGTTTTGAATTTTGAATTTTAAAAAGTTTCTGGGTTTCTTGGTTATCATCTTCACTGTGGGAGCCAGTCACGGGTGAGTCTGTATATTGCCTGTGGTGTGGAGCCGTAATAAGGCGAAACGCGTCCAAGGATTGGGTCTGACGTACCTAAGGATAAGGGACAAACGTTTTTCTTTTAGGGAAATAAAAGGTTCTTATTAAATCGGGACTATCACTTAGTTTGTCCCATGTTTCTTGAAAGAGATTGACCAGCTCGTTTCTGTTGTTGGCTCTAAAGTTTACCTCGTAAATTCTTTTAGTCAGTATGCCTCACACATTCCCCATTATATTGAGGTCAGGACTTTTTAAAGGGAATTTGTAGGTTGTTCTGCTGAAACCATTCTTTCACTATTCATGCAGTTGTCTGGTTGGAATATGAACTTATGGGCGGGAAAATGTTCTGAGACACTTATGAACATAACTTTTTCCAAAATGTTCCTGTAATCCAGCGCTGTAAACCTTTCATCTATTATCCATCAAACTCCCAGACCTTGATAGCTGAACAAAACTTCACACATTAACTGAAAATCTTCCAGATCTTTCAGAATTATTGATGTATTGTTCCTGACTTCTAGTTCTGCGAGGTCTATAGTCTCGAATATGACCGTTGAATGACGACTGGAAAACTTTTTCATCAGTGAAAATTACCATGTTCCAGTCTTCCTGCATTTTGTTATTTAGTGCGAAGATAATTGCTTGTCTATGTACCTGATTTTAATATATTCTCTTAAAAGTAACATAATTTTTCAAGAGCCGATTCTTTTGTTTCCGCCATGGCTTTACCGCTACCTGGATTTTCTTCTAAAAAATTTGTGTGGTAGCCCTCTGCCTTCCCGTTGGCTTTTTCTTATCTTATGTTTTATACGTCTCACGTCGATATTTTATTTTCTAGACTGTGTTTTTATTTAGGTATAATTTCTACTTATTTTTAGTAAGAAACAAGAATTTATGCGAATTTGAACGAAAATAAGACAAATAAATTGCCTGAACGATTTGAAATGGGAGGTTTCATAAATCAACAATTCAACATATACCTATACCTAGTTACGGGTATAAACCTATACAGAGTGGCAAAAAAGTCACGCATAATGCCTGTAACTTTTGAATTACCTCGTATACGAAAAAGTGACCTTTATGAAAGTTGTTCAGTAAATTATTACCCATACTTCTATCTGCATGAATTTTTCCTGTCATTTTTGATTTGGTTGCCATAGAGACCAACTTACTTTTTTTAAATGAAACACCCTACATAGGATTGCATATTTGGATTCTACTGGGAAAACTCTGAATTTTTTTGTATTTAAAATTTTTATTTATATAATATTGTAACAAACTTTATAATAACAATATAAATAGCCTAGAAAATTGAACAACTTAACATCGGAATAATAAACAAGTGAACCCCTTTCAGTGGATTAGGTGTTCAAAATGACCATCATTTTCTGCTATGCAGAGCGCCAGTCGATCCCTAAACCCGTCCATAACGTTTAAAAGGAAGTTCTCTGGAATGACCCGAATTTCAGCAATAATTCTGACTTTTAAAGATTCTAAGCCATTTGGACGGTTAACGTAGACTTTGTTCTTTAAGTGTCCCCCCAAAAAAAAGTCGAGCGGGGTTAAGTCCGGGGATCGCGCTGGCCTGTCACTAGCACCTCTTCTGCCTATCCAACGTCCTGAAAATTGTTCGCTTATGTATTGTTTAACATTTGCCGCATAATGCGCAGGTGCTCCATCTTGCCGGAACCATACCTGCTCGTTTATGCCATTATTTACACCCGGTAAAACCATTTTGCAAGAAGGAATTATGTGATTTCTGAGGAGGTCCAGATATTTTTCGTCTATCAAAAAAAGGCCCACAATATGTCTACCAACTATACCCGCCAAAGCATTAACTTTTTCGGGCCTCTGAGTATGACCTTCCTGGAACCAGTGAGTATTCTCAGCAGACCAATAACGATAATTGTATCTATTAACAATGCCATTTAAATGGAAAGTAGCTTCATCCAAGAAAATGATATTTGTTGCGAAGTTATTATCGTTATTGCATCTTTCCATCATCAGCTCACAAAGTTCGACTCTTCTATCAAAGTCATCCTCGTTTAACTCGTGCACCAACTTTATCTTGTAGGGATGCAACTTCTCCTGCTTAAACAAATTTTGCATTGACTGATGAGACACATTAAAATCCATTGCCAATGGCTTGTATGATTGTGTTGAATTTTCATGTATTGAGAGCATGATATCCCAAGCTTTGTCTCCCCGGTTGCTGTTTTAGGTCGACCTGATCTAGCGGCTTCCCTAGCACTGCCTGTTTCTCGAAATTTCTTTACCACTCGACACACCGTTGACTGATTGTCATTCAGATGAACCATAAAGTGTAAACAAATTGGAAATCAGACCACAGAAAATTAAACAGGAACTCAAAATTGACACCTCTAAGGTCGCTGTCATGAAAACACCTTGACTCAACTGGTGGATATTAGGTAGGAATAATTATAGTTAGGAAGTTTTTTATTTTTGAGCTGTCATTATCTCGGAAACGCTTGCAGATGGTGAAAATTTGAAATATAAAAAATTCACAGAGTTTTCCCAGTAGAATCAATCAAAATAGTTCTTTTAAAAAAGTTAGTTGGTCTCTATGGCAACCAAACCAAAAATGACAGAAATAATTCATGGAGGTAGAAATGTGGGGAATAATTTACTGAACAACTTTCACAAAGGTCACTTTTTCGTATACGAAGTAATTCAAAAGTTACATGCATTATGCGCGACTTCCTTGCCACTCTGTATATCAGATCAATCAATTTAAAAACCGATTTTGGGCGGGAAACCAAGAGATATAAATAATTTAAAAATAATTTCGGCTCGCTGGCAATAAGTACCAACCTTTGACGCGTTTTATAATTTTTAAACTTACATTTACCCTTAAAATGCACGTGAACTCCGAAGGGTCCCAGAACATGAACAATAGGCTCCATACAATGCAGTGGACCATTAGAGTGTTGGATTATACCCAATGTTGTCGTGCCGTAACTTTTGCAGGACTTTTATTAATGGTCGACTGGAATGTGTCGAGATTTTCGCACACCTGGGCTGCTCGATTTGAGACGGGGTAGGTACGTTTCGAAAGTGATTGTTACGTATAATTTTGTACAGCACTGGACATAATACTTTTGAAGGACGTATGGGCATTTTATGAATTTTTTTTAATGGTAGCAGTCCACCAAATTGCAACCAAAATGTTTTTTTGATATCTACCTTAGGCCTTTAACTATTTCTTAATGCGAGAGAGTAATAAATCATTATTGAGCTATAAAACCCAGTGGTCTTCGCCGTATTCCATAAGTGTAGTCCAATTATTATTTCATATAACGTTCGGAGTTGCAAAAATAGTTGAAATGTGTTCGAATATGACTGGAGTCGGACAGTCAACAATATACCCACTTGTGCACGAGAATAAACGCGGCCTTATCAGGTCACCAAAGAGAAATACAGGAAGAAAAGAAACTGTAACACAGGGGCAGTCATATCAACATTTTGAGGGGGGGCCATGCAGTGGCAGAGAGGCGGTGGCAGGAAAAGTCGTAGCGCCGCAGACGAAATATTTTTGGGTGCCACGCATTTTTTTGTTGATGATTCTTGGTTCTCAAGTAGGAAAAATACGCAAAAAACGGCTAAGTAAATTTGAAGAAAATTATAGATACCTATATTATATTATACCTACCTACTTACTTAATTATTTTCATTAATATTTTTTGCGTTTAAATATTTTTAAAAAATTAAGGGTTTGACACGATTGGTCAATTTATGGAGGCAGGGCTTTTATAATGTAAATCGACGTTAAGGGGGGGCCGTGGCCCCCATGCCCCCCCCCCCCCGTATGACCGCCCCTGCTGTAACAAATAAGGATGAAAAGGCTGCCATCAGAAGAATCATACACTCGTTTTACTTAAGAAAAGAAATACCTACCTTGGACAAAGTAATGTCTAAAATGAAAAAGGATGGTTTCATTCCATCCATGGGTAAGAAGAAATTATGGAAAACTTTGAAGGAAATGAATTTTTGTTATAAGAAAATTCAACACAGAAAATCACTTTTAATAGAGAAAGTCGAAATCATTCGCTGGCGACGACGAGATTTGAGGGCAGTTAGACAGTTTCGAAGGGAGAACAGGAATATCTATTTTATGGACGAAACTTGGTTAAATGAAGGATATACCGTTGGTAAAATATGGCAGGATAAACATATAAAAAGCGCGAGGCAACCTTTTATGGAAGGATAGTCCACTGAAATAAAAGCACCCTCGGGAAAAGGTAAAAGAACAATAACTACTCACATTGGTCGCAAGAATGGATTTGTCGATGGCGGCTTACTAGCATTTAAATCAAAACGGACTGGAGACTATCATGAAGACATGAACGCTGATGTCCTTGAAGAATACTTCCAGCAAATTCTAGATTTTATTTCTTCTGAGTCTGTTATAGTCATGGATAATATGAGCTACCACTCAAGAAAATCATTGGAAATAAAGATTCATTCTTTTCTTTCCCGGTAGTTTCTGCAATCTGAGTCTGTATTTTAGTACTAACAGTGTTAGTTAAAATACGCCACATTGTGCTATTTAATTCAGCGCTCCTTGGGGCATGTAGCCCAGAGAATAGCTGTTTTAGCATAATTTGGTTAATCCTTATTGTATAAGGTCTCAGCAAGTGGCTAGAGAACAAAGTTCTCACATGTATACATATTTATATGTCATATTATGATTACCACTTGCCAAGTAGTATTCTCTTACTATTTATTGTGTTATAGTACCATACGGTATCTTTCACATCAGATTGCTTGAAACTGCTGGAGGATGGCGCCACCTGTATTGTACTGCCTAGGCAGAACAATATTGTGGCTATAGGGTGTTTCAATTTTCCAATGATAGGTGTGCTCGCTTGTCATGCTTGCCCTGTACTGACGAGAACCAAAGAGTTCGAAACCGGTCTACAGGTAGCAGCAGCGTAGCAACCTATCATTGGAAATAAAGATTCATTCTTTTCTTTTCCGGTAGTTTCTGCAATCTGAGTCTGTATTTTAGTACTAACAGTGTTAGTTAAAATACGCTAAATTGTGCTATTTAATTCAGCGCTCCTTGGGGCATGTAGCCCAGAGAATAGCTGCTTTAGCATAATTTGGTTAATCCTTATTGTATAAGGTCTCAGCAAGTGGCTAGAGAACAAAGTTCTCACATGTATACATATTTATATGTCATAATATTATGATTACCACTTGCCAAGTAGTATTCTCTTACTATTTATTAAATTAACAATGTTGGATACATTTTCAACTAAATCCTAAATGTAATTTGACATGCTTAATGAATTAATAATATTTTTTATGATTTTTGATGTCTTCGGGTATTTTATTATAAGTTTAGTATTCTCTTACTATTTATTAAATTAACAATGTTGGATACATTTTCAACTAAATCCTAAATGTAATTTGACATGCTTAATGAATTAATAATATTTTTTATGATTTTTGATGTCTTCGGGTATTTTATTATAAGTTTTTGATGCTTGTACAATCGGGTTATTTAATCCTATATTTGTTTTAGTTGCTTTACAATAGATATTATTTTGGGATCTGGCTTCGTGACTATGTACATTATTGGACATTAAAATATTTATATGACATCTTTGTTTAATATTTATGACTTTATACATTAATTTTGCTTGCTCTAATCTAAGAACTACTTCTAGTTTTGATATTTTTAACTCTCTATATAGTATTTCAGTAGGTACTGGTTAGCCAATTGTAATTAAAAAGAATTTTTAGTACTTTATTTTGGAGTATTTGAGCAGACTTAAAATTAGTTTCCCCACATGTTCCCCATATCGGTATATGATATCTAAAATGTGATAAAAAGAAGGCATTGTATATCTTCAATTTAGTCTTGTTAGTAAGATAATTTCGACACTTGTATATTATAGGTATCATTGACAATATTTTTTTTGATAGAAGTTTTATGTGTTGAGGCCAGTTAAGGTTATTGTCAATTATTAATCCTAGATGTTTTATATCCTGAACTTCTTCTAAAATTAAGTTATTTATTTTAATGAGCATATTATCAATTTGTTTATTTTTTTATTTAAAAATCATATATTTCGTTATATCAATATTTATTTTTAATTTATTATAATACAGCCAATTAAGATATAAATTTAAATCATCATTAACAATATTATTCGATGCCCTCTTTTCGTCACCCGTATACACCAGGATCGTATGATCCGCAAATGTAAAATACCTCGCCCTGAGATTGGCATATTTTAAATTCAATACGTAAAGTGAATAGAGCAGATGTCCTAGAACTGAACCCTGCGGTACTCCGTACTCGCTGCCAAGTACCTCAATCTTAACCCCGTTAAGCTTAACATACTCTTTTCGATCCATTAAGTAAGTCTTTATTATACCTAAATCCCATGTCGTAAAGTTTTTTTAATAATTTCTATGCTAACTACATCAAATGCTTTCCTTAGATCCACGAATACCGTTATAACTATTTGTTTTTTATCCAGTGCTTGAGATATGTAATTTACAAAGTCTGTTGTTGCGCTAAGGGTGCTACTGTTTTTGACAAAACCATACTGATACTGATCAACCGTAACATATTTGTGAATAAAAGATGACATTCTAATTTTAATTATTTTCTCAACTATTTTTGAAAACACACTTATTACAGATATTGGCCTATAATTATTCATATTATTCCTGCTTCCAGATTTGAATATAGGATTTATTTTAGTAATTTTTAATTCTTGTGGAAAACCCCCATCTTTTAATATTTTATTAACTAATTTACTTAGGATTGGTATAAGATTGTGTTTTAGGTTAATTACGTCTAATACTGTTATTTCATCATGCCCTGGGGCTGAATTTCGTTTCAGATCAGATCTGATTCTGTCAATTTCTTGTTCATTTGTTGGTTCGATATATTATTGTATTTTTATAGGTTGCATCTACAAATTTAGGTTTAGAGTTTATTATTTCTATTTCCTTATTAAGTTCCTCTACGTTACGATATTTTTCCCTATCCCTGCAAAATGAATATTCAAGTATTTTACAATATCATTTATATTGTTTGTTTGAAGGTTTGAGACAATGATGTATCGTGAATGATAGATGAGTTTTGGACTTCCATTGTCATTATTTATGTTATTATGTATCTCCAGTCGTCTTCAGGTGAATAATGCGAAAATTATTCACCTGAAGACGACTGTAGATACTCACCAGTTGAAACGTTGTGATAATAATAAATAATGACAATGGAAGTCCAAAACTCATCTATCATTCATCATTTATATTATCTACATGATCTTGATGTTCTACTTTCAATCTATCAATATGAGTTTCCGTTTTTTGTTCTTTGAAAAACCTATTTATAAAATTCCACTGTTTCCTTACATTGGTACCTGTTCATTTATTTCTGAAATATTGGTTTTTGCGAGTTTTCATTTTGTTGTTAATTTTATTCTTTAGAGTTTTAAAGTTTATTTCTAGTTTCTGATCATTTGGATATTTTATTCTCTTTTTATAAATCTTATCTCGCTCTCCAAAACTCATCTATCATTCATCATTTATATTATCTACATGATCTTGATGTTCTACTTTCAATCTATCAATATGAGTTTCCGTTTTTTGTTCTTTGAAAAACCTATTTATAAAATTCCACTGTTTCCTTACATTGGTACCTGTTCATTTATTTCTGAAATATTGGTTTTTGCGAGTTTTCATTTTGTTGTTAATTTTATTCTTTAGAGTTTTAAAGTCTATTTCTAGTTTCTGATCATTTGGATATTTTATTCTCTTTTTATAAATCTTATCTCGCTCTTTCATCATATTAAGTAAGTCTTCGTTCATCCACTCATTATTTTCCCGAATTTTAATATTTTTGGTATATTCGCTTTTTTTTTACTTGTCTTAATTAAACTTATTAGTTCTTGAAATGAATCAATATTTGTATTAATAATATTTTGTCTGAAATTATGTTGAAACTTTTTATAATCTAAAAATTTTAATTCATGGCTTATTTTCGTTTTATATATTTTGATGTTTTCTTTAACACAAAAATTTTAAAATGTTATGATCCGAAAGAGGGTTAGGCTCAATATTGACAGAACCACAGACACCAATGTTTTTATCTGTTAGTACATGATCTATGATTGTTTTAGAATGATTTGTAACCCTAGTTGCATCTACATCTGAAATTAAATTGATGATTTTAAAGTTATTCAATGTTATTAAATCCTTATAGTAAATCACTTTATTTTTATTAAGTCTATAGGTATTGAAGTCACCTACAATAATGTGTTTTTTAGGGTATTTACCTAGTACCGCTTTAAAATAATTTAAAAAATCAGGTGTTGGATATGAGGGAGGCTTATATATTGCACTTATTTTTAGGTTATTCTCACCTACGGTAATATACACCCAGTTAACCACTTCATCTTTATCCGATCTGTCCACTTCCTGCATCCTAATGCTTTCTCTTACATAAAGAGAAGCACCACCCCTTCTTCCTACCCTACACGAATGCACTGCGCGATACTTATTTATTGTGTAAATATGCTGAAAGGAGCTACTGGAGATTGCAAAGTTGAATAAACCTCTTAGTACAAAATTTGTTGTTGACGAAATCGCTTTAAAACGAAATATAACGGTACTTGGCCTTCCGCTATATCACTGTGAATTAAACCCCATAGAATTGGTGTGGGCGCAAGTAAAAGGGTTTGTAGCAAGGCATAACACCACTTTCAAAATGAGTGACGTTGGAAACCTCTTGCAAGAGGATTGTGAAAAATGGAGTAAGTGCGTCAAACATGTGACTGAAATAGAAGATAGAATGTGGGAAGCTAATAATATGTTAGAAAACACTGTAGAGCCCCTTATTATTTCTCTGGACCCCAACGACGATAGTTTGTCGGACTACTCGGAACATGATGACTAAAATTCAAAAATTAAGTTGTTGTATTGTACATAGAACATTTCTTTATAAATATTAATATTTATTCCAATATATCTCTTTTCATATTATTCTTATACTTCTATATAAGTTTTTATATACTTAATGTTAGAATAATTAATATCTCAATTATCTCTATATTTATAATCAAGTATAATTATTATTATAACTTTATTCTAATAAACTACCTGTAGAAACGTCGCTGTTATATTAGTTTCATTTACCAAACTTGTCCTTCTATTGTATGCTTTTTAGGGTAACCCTAATTTTGGACCGATTCGGGGTGTGTAGGTATGAAACACGGAATTTTTACAATTGCAACCTTTAAGTTGTCCACCCTTTTTTTTATGTAAAATTAAAAAAAAATAATATTTAATTTCTGGAGATGACTTTTTAACTGATATTAAAATAAATTGCAGACATAAGGTACCTACATATTCCCTAAAAGGGTTGATTTTGTTCAGTGGCGGACAAAAATAAATACAATATTACTGTTTTAGCGAGTTCAACCATTTTTAAACCTAAACTAAATTAAACTTTACAAGAATTAGCGAACCTTTATTTGTAAAGATTACAAAACATGTTTTAAAAAGTATTGTTTACAATTAGGATTTATGAAGGCATTCGACATTTTAGGAATATCAGATTTTCAATTTCTTCTTTTCCTTCTTTCTAAATAACATATTTTCCTAACTTTTACAGAAAATGTGCTTTACTAGGTACTTATTTCACTAATTATTTTCTCAGTCAACTTATTGTGAAATCGAGGAAGAAGCATTTTTTTGTTCGGTTCGACCAAGTTCTCGTTTGGGTCAGTTTCAAAGTAAGCACGATAGATATTTTCAATAAACTCTCTTACCTTCTTCCTTCATGGTTTTTTACGGTCAATTTTCCAATTTTCGGCAGATATAACAAAAGTTATCGGACAAGTTGTACAACTTCTTGAACTTGAAACCGCTTTCAGACTAAAAAATTCCAATCAACCTCTTACAAAAACGAAATTACGGTGCTTTATCACAATTAAATGTGCAATGATATTTATGTTGGGATGCTTGAGCTTTTATTAGATTTTGAGGATTAGTGATAAGCGAGTATTTCTAGACTAATTAAAGATGACCAGGTAATACTTATTGGGATTTCTAAGAAACTATACAGGGTAGTGAAATTATTATAATAGATAGACTGTTGTGATTTTCACTTATTATACAACTAACCTGTACTATACCTTTTAACGAAACAAATGATGCCGGTATCAAAATTGTCATGGCTGAATTAGTTTTTAATCAACGGGGTGATTTGAAATTCTTCGCTTTTTGGACATACCTTGTATTTTTGTTATGCGCCTACCAAAAAGGTAAAAACTGATATTCTTTTTTTTTCTAAATAAAACTACTTTTTCAGATATTAACCAAATCTAAGACTTTTTAAATAGGACACGTATTTTGTATATTGCTTAAGCATATTTTGGGCTTTCCAAAAATATTAATAGTAGGTATATTATTAACCAAGGTTTAGACAATCATTAATATTGCCCGAGCGGCATAGCGGCAAGACGCGAGGGCTATACAGGGTGAGGATTTTAAAGTGTTACAACGCAATATCTGAAAAACGGCTATAAATATTTTAGTCAAATTTTGGGACGTGGATAGGGAGGTTGGGGGACAAATTTTAAAATATTTTTGATATTTACCCCCCCTCCCCCCCAGATTTGAAAGTCTTGGCCATACAATTCCTGATGAATAGTTATGTGGTAAGGGTGAAAATTGTGCTTGTGTAAAATAGCCAGTACCGATTTTTGGCACATTCCTGAATCACGAGCAAGTTCCCTTGAACCAACATGAGGATTTACAGCTATTACACCCAACACTCCAACGGCCATATCGTCATTAGTTTTTGTTTGTCTTCTAACTCTGTTCTTATTTTTTAGGATTCCCGTGCTGCGGCCTCGATCTTCTAATCGCTTAAATGCCATATGAGATTTTTGAATGGCGGGAAACCTAACAGTCCACAATTGCGCCGCTTCCCGGTAGTTTTTTCTACATTCTCCCAGAATTAACAACATGTCTATTTCAATGTCATAAGATTGTTCCATAATTGCACTGAATAATGAACTTTATCAGATTATCACTACTTGTCAAAGTCAAAAGTGGTTTCCTAGGATACAACATAATTAAAGGTTTGGATAAACAATAATCATAGGTGTCATGATTTAAAATGTGTAGTTTTAAGTATTCCTATTTTATTTATTGAAAAATTCGTAACTAAGCAACTAGTAGAGCAAATGTAACAATTTTCTGCTCACTTACGTAGTTATTGACGAGGAATCGAATTATCAAAAAAAAAAATACCTTTCCATTTGACATTTCAAATTTGTCACTAGCCACATCAAATCTGGAGGGGGGATAAATATCAACAATATTTTAAAATTTGTCCCCCAACCTCCCTATCCACGTCCCAAAATTTGACTAAAATATTTATAGCCGTTTTTCAGATATTGCGTTGTAACACTTTAAAATCCTCACCCTGTATATAAGCTGTCTAAGCCGGGGTTAATATAATTTTTTTTTTCACTACTAACCTATAACATCGTCATTATTGCCCGATTATTAACGTTAGAAATCTTTTTCTCTACCTTATAAGTTATTATTGACCATGTTCAATAATAAGGCATTGAAATCCATTATTGACCGATCTCCAAGAATCTATTTGAACGCAGGTAACTTGATTTTTTGATTTGACAACATGAATTCATAAACATATTAAACAGTTAGGCAACCAGATAATTATCAATACATATTAGATTATTAGAGATGCCTGATATGTAAAATATCGATACAATTAACATTTTTTCTGCTTCCATCCTTAATTCTGGAGGTGTACACATAATAATATCACTGACATTTTCTTCGCTCATTTTTTAAAAAAACGGAAAACTCATGAAATCTAATGACATAAATGAACAAAAATTGACATTAACAAAGCCACCTGACAAACAACAAAATATTTTGCCAATTCCAAAGCGCAGGTAACTTGATTAAAAAATATACTTATACCTACCTATAATTTTTTATAATTATTAATACTATAAAGATAAATGTCTTATAAAAGTATGTAGTAGTGGAAAAAATATTATATTAACCACGGTTTAGACAGCTTATAGCCCTCGCGTCTTAAATCCCTCGTCGCTTCGCTCCTCGTGATTTAAACTCGCCGCTCGGGCAATAATGATGGCTGTCTAAACCTTGGTTAATAATATACTATTTTCCACTACTAACCTATAACATCGCCATTATTGACCGGTTATTAACGTCAGAAATCGTTTTTCTCTACCTTATAAGTTATTATTGACCATGGTCAATAATAAGGTATTGAAATCCATTATTGACCGATCTCCAAGAATCTATTTGAACGCAGATAACTTGATTTTTTGATTTGACAACATGAATTCATAAACATATTAAACAGTTAGGCAACCAGATAATTATCAATACATATTAGATTATTAGAGATGCCTGATATGTAAAATATCTATACAATCAACATTTTTTCTGCTTCCATCCTTAATTCTGGAGGTGTACACATAATAATATCACTAACATTTTCTTCGCTCATTTAAAAAAAAAACGAAAAACTCGTGAAATCTGATGACATAAATGAACAAAAATTGACATTCACAAAGCCACCTGACAAAACAACAAAATATTTTGCCAATTCCAAAGCTCAGGTAACTTGATTAAAAAATATACTTATACCTACCTATAATTTTTTATAATTAATAATACTATAAAGATAAATGTCTTACAAAAGTTTGTAGTAGTGGAAAAAATATTATATTAACCACGGTTTAGACACCTTATAGCCCTCGCGTCTTAAATCCCTCGTCGCTTCGCTTCTCGTGATTTAAACTTGCCGCTCGGGCAATATTGATGGCTGTCTAAACCTTGGTTAATAATATACTATTTTCCACTACTACAAACTTCTATAAGACATTTATCTTTATAGTATTAATAATTATAAAAAATTATAGGTAGGTATAAGTATATTTTTTAATCAAGTTACCTGCGCTTTGGAATTGGCAAAATATTTTGTTGTTTTGTCAGGTGGCTTCGTTAATGTCAATTTTTGTTCATTTATGTCATCAGATTTCACGAGTTTTCCGTTTTTTTAAAAAATGAGCGAAGAAAATGTTATTATGCATTTAATAATCTAATATGTATTGATAATTATCTGGTTGCCTAACCACAAGAAATTACCTTTCAAGTTATTCATGTTTATGAATTCATGATGTAGAATTAAAAAATCAAGTTACCTTCGTTCAAATAGATTCTTGAAGATCGGTCAATAATGGATTTCAATGCCTTATTATAGACCATGGTCAATAATAATTTATAAGGTAGAGAAAAACGATTTCTAACGTTAGTAATCTGTCAATAATTGCGATGTTAAAGCTTATTAGTGGAAAAAGTTATATATACTTATTTTGATTAACAAGCTCACAGTAGGTCTTGACCAAATGCTAAATGTTTGACAATAATAATAATTACTCTAAAGATCAAATAGTTAAAAAGTTAATTTTAATTAAGCCATATTTTTCCTGACCATTTGTTTACAATTATTATTGATTTTCTTGGCGTTTTGGTCGATTTGAAATCAAATTTAGTTCATTTTGAGTGACGTTTCGGTTTATAATACTTTGAAACCTTTATCAGACTACAAATAAATAAATAAAAAATATATTTTTAAATATAAAAGCATATAAAAGTGTTAATTTAACAAGAGAAAAAGGAAAATTATAATACAACTTAACTAAAAATTACAGGCACCTTAAGTTTTTACAACCAAAAGCTTTGTAAAGTTTTTAAAATGACTGCCGTTTTTTCTTAATGCAGTATTGGCACATTTCTGTTATTCGTTTAATTGCATTACATGGAGTCATAGAGTCTATTATAGAGAGCTTGAAAGAAGAAAGCAATTGACTGACGACATTACGAAATAGTGTTGTTTAAAGTAGAAAATATATTAATTATAATTGAGTCTTAATACACAATTAAAAATATAGAAAAACTTTTAAATTAATTTTTGAACTATTTGATATTTACAGTAATTATAGTCTATTTATATATTATATCTTTAAACTATGCCAAGTAGTAAATCAATCAAAACCGTCTTCACCATGGGCGTGCAAGATTTTTCGGCATGAAAAGATTTGATTAGGCCTGAATTTTTAAATTTGTGCAAAAAGTATTGACATTAAATTCAAGTTTTATCTTCAAATATATATTTTAATATTAAATTTTTTAAGTTTAAAATTCAGTACAGCCTTGTATGTACAGGGTGTCCAGTTTTCGTATGTTTTACGGGTTATCTGCGTTATTAGTAAAAATAGAAGGTTGTGGTTTTCGCGGCACTGCGTTACTTTTTTGAGAAACAAACGATGCCATCAACAGAGTTTTCATAGCCCCCTTAGTTTTTTAGATACGGAGTGATTTTGAAAATTTTGCATTTTGGGACACCCCCCCCCCCCGTATCTCGGTTACGCTGCAACTTATCAAAAAGGTAAAAAATGTGCTTATTAGTTTTTTTCACGTAGAATCCAGTGGCTTAGTCAGATTTTTTCTATGTTTAATTGTTTTCGAGAAAAAGAGCAAACTTGCATTTTTTTTTAAATGGGGCACCCTATATATTTTTAGCTATTATGATTCAGTTTATCACAACCTTTTCAAAAATATATAATACTTTATAGCTGTTTTCAATGTGAAGCTCAAAATTTACATTTTTTAACAAATTTAAATTTTTTTTTAGTATGCCATGACGGGTATTTAGGAAAACAAAAGATGACAGGCTTGGTATCTGAAAAAATCTTTATTTACTGTCAGAATAGGTTATCCATTTTCTGTTCTTTATTTCTATTCAGTTTCGATAAATAGCAGTTTTTTCTTAATTATGGCTGCGAATGCAAAACTCGAGAATTATGAAAAGTACGATATGTTTGCTATATTCAGTGTAACCAAAATTCGGATGAAGCATTAGAAGTTTATTTTAACAGGTATGGGCATCTTTTTATATTTTTCATCATATTTTAAAATTTATAAAAACGTAATATTCGCAAATTCCCGGAAAGAAGACCGAATAAAAGAATATTTTTAAAAATAAAATCAAACTTAATTGAAGTCGGTTTATTTTCCAAACCCCGACCTAGTATTTACAATAAGGAAAATCAGGACATTGATGAAGTAAACGTTTTGGCTTCAATTGAAACAAATCAAAGTAGTTCTTGTAGAACAGTGGAAGGTTCTGTCGGTGTTACAAAATCAAAGGTTCAAACTATTCTAAAAAAACACAAGTTTAAGCCATACAACTTTCATGTCGTACAAAACTTACATCTCGGTGACGCAGAGCGCCGCGTAGAGTTTTGTAATTGGTATTTACAAAATGTAAATAAAGAAAATCATTTTGAAAGAACGATTATATGGTCTGATGAGAGTCATTTTACCAGTGCCGGTATATTTAATCGGCAAAATACTAGATTTTGGTGCCGGGAAAATCAACATGTTATATTTCCACGGCAACGGCAAGGCAGATTTGGGTTTAGCGGTTCATGCTTCATAATCGGAAGTAAAATTTTATATAATATATTTGAAGGCGGTCTTACTGCAAATAAAATATTTAGAAACTTTGGAAAACATTGTGTCCGAAATAGTAGAGAATGTGTCCCTAGCTCATCTACATAGCTTATATTTGCAACAGGACGGAGCTCCCGCTCACAATGCTCAAATTGTAAGAGCATATCTTAACAATAATTTTCCTGGCCGCTGGATTGGAACTCATGGACCTGTAAGATGGCCACCCAGGTCACCCGATTTAACGGTTTTGGATTTTTTTTTGTGGGGCTACCTAAAAAATAAAATTTATACCGTCCAGTACCAAACGATGACAGATTTAAGAGAAGCCACTGAAAGAGCCTTTAGGGAGTTACAGGCACGGCCTTCTATTATTTTAAATGCACGAGGCGAATCAGAACAATGTGTGAAACATGTCTTAGGCATAATGGAGAACACTTTGAGCAATATTTATGAGACAGTTTCCTAAATCATCAAATAATTGTAGCTTTTAATTTTTGAACGTATAACACAACTGAGTTAATTGTTATTTATATTTATAAAAGTTATTATTATAGGTAGGTATATATTTTTAAAATTAGTGTTTTATATTTGTGAGAAGCTTGTGACAATTGTTTAATCTTAAAATTTGTACGGTGTGCCGTTTAAAAAAATGTAAATTTGATGAAAAATGTAAATTTTGAGCTTCACATTGAAAACAGGTATAAAGTATTATATATTTTTAATAAGCTTGTGATAAACTGAATCATAATAGCTAAAAATATATAGGGTGTCCCATTTAAAAAAATGCATGTTTGCTCTTTTTCTCGAAAACAATTAAACATAGAAAAAATCTGACCAAGCCACTGGATTCTACGTGAAAAAAGCTAATAAGTTTATTTTTTATCTTTTCTAAAAAACTCAGAGGGCTATGAAAATTCTGTTTGTGGCATCGTCTGTTTCTCAAAAAAGTAACACAGTGCCGCGAAAACCGAAACTTTCTATCTTTACTAATAACGCAGATAACCCGTAAAACATACGAAAACTGGACACCCTGTACATTGGAATAATACACCTATTTATATCTATACATACCTGCCTTGGGTGTTTGTTTATCAGTGAAACTAGTCAAAGTGTGTGTCAGTGTTTTTTTAATTAAATATGGAGAATTTCAACAATTGCCTAAACCCCTAGACTCGGTCCATGTGCCGTAAATGGAAAAAAAATTAATTCTTAACCGTTACGATTCTATTAAAAGTAAAAATGCGGATTTGCTTAACGTTGGGAAAACAACAATATATAAACTTTTAAAAGAAGAAAAAAGTGTAACTTTCCCAATACACGCTCCTCGCTAAAAATATTCCAAATAACAAGGGTAAATCCTCAAATATAACATAGCTTGCACTAAATTCAGGGTGGACATACCTAACCTAATGTAAACACAATATATTTTAAGGGATGGTGTGTAAATTGTTCTTGATACGCCGGTATGCGTTTTGCATATTTAATGAGCATTTATTACTTCGCGTCATTTAAAGATAGATTATATATACATATATTATATTTGTCTGGTTTCCGTAAATAAAACATATCGACGGTTAAAGTGCAAAACCTCGTAAGTCGAATTATGAGAATTTTTCAGGAGGAAGGAAAAACGTTGACACAAAATATTTCGGTGATTTACAAAACATTTCGGGGAGCAAATTTCGCTAAATAATGCTACTTTTTGGCAATTTGATAAAATTTGAAGTAATGGTTGTTTTTTAGAAAAATAATTGACTTACATGGTTTTGATATAAAATTTTTAAAGTTTGTTTATACATACGAGGTTTTGTAATGGGAAAAGGGTAAATTAAAAACAGCAATAAGAACAAAAAGTAATATTTATTTGCAAAAATTTACCAAAAGTCCTTAGCTTAAACCAGGTACTTGAACAAATTAACTAGTAGCACATAAAAGTTTCTAGAAAACTTAACAAAACATTGTTTATTGGCACAAAATTATCAAAAACTCTTAACTCAACTAGGAACTTCAATAAAATAAACTAGTGGCACAGACAAATTGCCAAGAAAATTTCAAAAGGGCTGAAAACTTAATATTAATTTGTCAAAACTCTAAACTTTAACAAAAAATAAACAAACACACCAATAAAATAAAATAGTGGGTCAAAAAATTTTAAATAATTGTAAATTATTTGCAAAAAATCTGGTTCACATAGAAAATACTATAGACTTTTGAATTTAATCATGCAAAAGATTTTCGTAAAGTTGCCTGTAATCTTCAGGTATGAAGTCTTTTAATTCCTGTAGGTGTTTAAACTTATCAGCCTTAATCTTGAGTGGTTCCTGGTATAGCTGGAGAACGATGAGGTTATCTTGATGTTTTTTTTTCGCCTTGGAAGTTTCACAAAGTTATCATCATAATTTAATTTATAGTCAATAGAGCCATCTAACCTATAGGGCAGACACCGAATATCTGTAACTTTTGGATCTTTGGTCGTATTGCCAGGACGAATCGAGGAATAGGCAGCTATTAGAGTATTTTTTAAAAAAATCATAGGAGATATAATGAACTTTGTATGGATCTTTTAGTTTGGCTCTTTTACGAAGTTAAACATAGCAACCTGGTACAAAAACTTCTCGGTTTATAAGTTTTCTTTCTATACAAGCATGAATTGAGTCACACTCCATTTGAATGTGACACTTTTCAAGATAATATTGAAATATTTCAAGTTTCTTATCCTCGGCAAGTTGTAATAAAGCATTAGATAGAATTACGTTGCGGTTTTGGTAACCACATCCGTCACTAAATATAATTACAGTTTTGGATTCCAAAGTCAAATTTTTAACAATATAATCAACAATGATTGTGGTAAATTCATTGGCAGTTACTCCCCCAGCGCCTTCATGCCAAATGTAGCAGTCTGCTTTTCCAGTAACCATGTTATAAAACGTAAAATTATGGACACTCAACTTCATTTTATAGTACGACGCAGAAACTTGCAATCTAGGTGCTGTCAATATGGCCTGTACGTCCATTGTGAACATTAAAGTAGAAGGATTGTCTTTAGCCAGATCTTTTTGTCTGTCTTTTCCAGCACGAGCCATATTTTTTCTCGCAATATGCATTTGATACTCATCTTCTTTAATGGTACCTACAGAAAATGGTCTTGAAAGGGCTCACTCTCTGGCTCACTGCTGTCATCAGTGTTCTGATTCTCTGATTCCGCCATGTTAATGTCACGTTGCTCTATTTCATGAAAATCAGTTGAGTTATTGCTTGTCGGTGGCTCTGCCTCAATAAAATCGTTTATGCCTGAATTATTCACCTCATCATCTCTGCTCGGAGTTTCTGATTTAGTCATGTTAATGATTGTTGTCAATTGTTTTGAATCATGAACATCATGTGAACAGTCATTTAATAAGTGATAATTATTGCCTGGTTGTATCTCAGTGAAATCATTCATTTCATGCTTATTGTGGTCATCCCTTTGCATACTACAAAACATAACCTCCAATATCACGAACTAGGACAATAAAGGCAATTAATAATGAAAATAAACTTAGACATTATTATTTTCGGCGGCTAGAAGACTCACAATATATTTACCACGGGTGCCTGACATAATTACTAAAATACAACGCACAAAAGCACAGAACCATAAAAGCAAAAAGCACACCAAAATACTGCCGAGACGCGACTGTTTTAACCACAGGTTTTAACGTGTCAAAACCTATTAAGTTTTCATTTCAACATGTCAACAAATTGAACTTAAATATCAAAACCTCCTAAGTCAACTTATGAGGTTTTTTACTTTACCTATTTTATATGTTAGTTTTACGAGTTTTTGAAAGATGGAGCCACAAGTATTAAAAACTGGAAATTAACTAAGGAGCTTTTGCAGTTGAAAGAAACCCGATATTTGCAAATTTTTCCTATCATAAACGCATAAATGGAAAAAAATCGACTTACGAGGTTTTGTGCTTTAACCATCGATATGTAGTTCCATATGGTATTCTTTAAACTAAGCTTTTGGAAAGAGAAAAGTTTTTAGCTTTACAAAAATCTAAAGGTAATTTTAGTGCTTTACTTGATTGATAGGGTCAGGCGGCGTTGGATCAAAGACGCTTATTGCCAACGTTTTTATTTTAATGCTTATTTGGGGTAAATTGGGAATAGAGGCCAGGTATAGAACATAGTTTCAAAAACGCGGAATAATTATTGGGATATATACTCATTTCCTTACTTGTTTTTCTTTCTGTAATATGGCTACAAGCAGTGGATCAGCAGTCAATAAATGCGAGTATTTTAATAGTAGTAATGTATGATAAACAAGAGTGGCTCAGACGAATATTTTAAAATTATTTTACATTGTACAGGATGACCCAAAATATATGTACTCCACTTTTCACAATCCACCGTCTTTATTCCCTCTTGCAAGAGGTTTCCAACGTCTCTCATTTTAAAAGTGGTATTATACCTTACTAGAACCCTTTTTGCTTGCGCCCACACCAATTCTATAGGGTTTAATTCACAGTGATATGGCGGAAGGCGAAGTACCGTTATATTTCGTTTTGAAGCGATTTCGTCGGCAACAAATTTCGTACAAAGAGGTTTATTCATACAATCTCCAGTAGCTCCCGAGGGTGCTTTTATTCCAGTGGACCATCCTTCCATAAGCTTGCCTCGCACTTTTTATTTGTTCATTCTGCCATATTTTACCAACGGTATATCCTTCATTTAACCAAGTTTCGTCCATATAATAGATATTCCTGTTTTCCCTTTGAAGCTGTCTAAACTGCCCTCAAATATCGTCGTCGCCAGCAGATGATTTCGTCTTTCTCTACTAAAAGTGATTTTCAATTTTAAACTTTCTCGTAACAAAAATTAATTTCCTTCAAAGTTTCCCATAGTTTCTTCTTACCCATGGGTGGAATGAAATCATCCTTTTTCATTTCAGACATTATTTTGTCCAAGG
Source organism: Polydrusus tereticollis (assembly GCA_963920685.1). Classification (NCBI taxonomy): domain Eukaryota; kingdom Metazoa; phylum Arthropoda; class Insecta; order Coleoptera; family Curculionidae; genus Polydrusus; species Polydrusus tereticollis. The sequence continues at coordinate 29,545,903 of OY987327.1, forward strand.
TACGTATTTCTTTTTTTAAGTAAAACGAGTGTATAATTCTTCTGATGGCAGTTTTTTCGTCCTCATTTATTACATTTTTTTTTTCTTCCCGTACTTCTCTTTGGTGACCTGATGGGGCCGCGTTTATCCTCGTGCAAGAGTCGGTGTATTGTTGACTGTCCGACTCCAGTCATATTCGAACACATTTCAACTATTTTTGCAACTGCGAATGTTGAATTTTGGAGGCGAAGAGCGTTGAACACATTGAGAATAATAATTTTCTCATTTTTAGAAAGCGCATTTTCACTAATCCGTTTCTCAGCAACAAATTCAGAAACACTAGCCATTGTCCAGAACGAAGTTTTCCAACAACTGCCGGAAAGTAACTAAGCATTTGAAATTTTGATCTCGGGACCCCTGACAATAAACATAATTAAATAATAATAATTGGACTACACCTATGTAATACGGCGAAGACCACTGGGTTTTTTAGTTCAATAATGATTTATTACTCTATCGCATTAAGCAACAGACTATAGTGTGTTCATAAAATACAACATTTGAATCAATCTTTGACGAGCATGCATTTTAATCATTTGTTTTTAAGCCTTCCCGGACGAAAATTTGTCACAAAAAAGAAATTTTAATACACTTAAATTGAGGGTTCAGTCATCGCCAAAACCTTATTTTTAAAATTAATTCTCCCCACATTATCAAATTATAAAACATTATAGTCAGGTGGCCGTGCGATACATAATTATTGTTTTCGTATTTTTCGAAATCCGAAAAGCTCAAAATCCATTCCTTTATTCACGTTAAAGAATTAAAACGGTGATGTGTACCACCTACTGTTCCGATACTAATACCCTGTCGATGGTACGTTTTAGCGAGAGCTTTGAAGTCACCGCGGGGGTATTAGGCCCATTCATTGTTTCGGCATTTCGGCCATTCTCCGAGTTTCGGTAAAGAAAAGCCCTCTTACACCGCTTCTTGGAAAACAGGTAATCGGCCAAATTTTTGATATAGATTTGCTAGACAAGTTGTCGGAAGCTGAGGATGGCCCATACTGATTTGTAAGATTTTATATTTTTCTCACTACTTGGGTACCCTTGGCGTACGAGAATAACTATATATACAGGGTGGTCATTTAGGTGTGCAACATATGGGAATTTTTTTTAATACCGATTGCTCAGAAAATTTGGTGCATGTTCAATAATCATATTAGGTGTACTTGGAATGGTTGCAAGTCAAACGGCGTACAGGGTAGGTCAATAAATATAAACCTTATACAAGAATAAAGTAGGTACCCCTATCTCAAAAAATTCAGCAAAATGTTATTAAGAAAAGTTGTTTAAAATTAATGCATAGATTCGGAAACGTAACCTCCTAAAAAAATTTTTTTTTTTTAAAACATTAATTAATTCCCAAAAATAATTATTTTTTTATATTCACCCTAAAGACCTTCATAAATTAATGAAAATTAACTTAAATTTTTAATTTATTAAGGAATCACTTCATGGTTGTTGCAACGACATTAAACACAACTTTAAAATATCCTAAAAATTCTTTTTAACAAGATAAAATATTGGTAATAATAATATGCAAATGAAAAACTCTCATTTTACGTGCAAAATTTTAATTTTAAATGTTTATTAAAAAAGTGTACAAATTAATCGACAAATATAAAATCCTACTAAGATAATCGCAGATACCTATGAAAAAAAAATAAGGGTTAAAAGTAAACATTATGACAGTTTGGTGGCATTATTCATTCTTAAATAATTATTGTTGTTATTTGATTTCAAATGCCAATACAGTTAACGTTAGCCGAGAAGGCAGAATTAGTGTTAACATGTGGAGAAAACTATAAAACAGTGCGTGAAGCAGGAGATATATTCAATGAACGACATCCAGATAAACAAGTTCACTATTCATCTGTAAGCAGAACTTTAAACAATTTTAAACCGACAGGGTCTTAAGAGATAGATATAAAAATGAACGTACCAAAACTGTATGTACTGAAGAAAATCAATTAGAAGTACTTCAAGCAGTTGTTGAAAACCCTAAAAACCCAAGAAATTTATGCTTATACGGGTATAAAAAAAGCTCTGTTAAGAAGATTCTTAAAAAACAAAAATACCATGCCTATAAGCCAATGTTTATTTGCACGTTTTAAAGACGAGACTATGACTTGCGGTAGGATTTCTGCATGTGGATTCAAGGACAAATAGAAGATCAACGTGATTTCCATAGACACACACTTTTTGGGGATGAATCCACGTTCACAACAAATTGCGTTGTTTCTTCCCAAAGTTGTAGGTGGTGGTCGGACGAAAATCCAAATTTTGTCATTGACAATAAAAACCAGTATTACCAAAAAATCGACAAATTAATAGGGCCGTTTTTTTGTCGCCAAAACCTAAGTAGTGATACCTATTTACATTTTTTGGAAAACGAACTGACGGATTTTTGGGATAATATGAGTATACAAGAACGACATAAATTATGGTTTGTACATGATGGTTGTTCCGCTCATTCTGCTAGTTTTTTAATTTACATATTATCATTACTAATGTTTCATCTTGTTGAAAAGAATTTTTAGGATATTTTAAAGTTGTGTTTAATGTCGTTGTAACAACCATGAAGTTTGTGATTCCTTAATAAATTAAAAATTCAAGTTAATTTTACAAATATGCTTGAATTTGAACAAAGATATGTGAAATTAATTTGATTTTGATTAATTTATGAAGGTCTTTAGGGTAAATATAAAAAAAAATATTTTGAGAAATTATTGATGTTTTCAACAGAAAATATTTTTTTTATTTTAGGAGGTCACGTTTCGAAATAACTTTTAATTCTAAACAACTTTTCTTAATAACATTTGGCTGAATTTTCTGAAATAGGGGTACTTTATTCTTGTACAAGTTTTATATTTTTTGACCTACCCTGTACGCCGCTTGACTTGCAACCATTCCAAGTGCACCTAATATGATTATCGAACATGCAACTTTTATCAAGAATAAAATTTTCTGAGAAATCGGTAATAAAAAAGATTTCCATATGTTGCATACTTAAATGACCACACTCACCACACTGTATAATATAGGTACATTAGAATAAACAAAAAATTATCCAATTTATTGGATATTGTAGTTTGTGCTATTTCTGAGTTACATAGGTTCATAAGGAATGCATCGACCAACTACACAGAAAAAAATAATTTTTGTAATTAAATAATGCGATTCTTTGAACATCATTTTTTTTTGTTATTACGCATTTGATAGTCAAATAGAGGAGGAAATTCTGGATGAGACTGCTGAAAACCCCTCTAAAGTATAAGACAAATTTTGACCTCCCATATACGTTCCCGATAGTCTACCATATATTTACCGGACACCCTGTATATAGTTTGGTTTAACTTTTGTGTTTTTATTTTTATTTGGGAAATATTCCAAAAATAGCATAACCCCAGAACATTTCACAACTGTCATTTTAAACCAATCAAGTGCTCCTATTTTAAAACATTGTCGTGCGACTGAACTGAATATTGATGTTTTATAACGTATTTAATAATGTATGTTAATCTATTTCTTAGTACAAATGTTACAATTTAAAATGCTATTAAACTATAGGTACATTTTTTTTTCTGTATAGAGAAAAGCAAACTGCAAATACAAGGTAGAAGTTTGTATTATTTCCTATTCGTTTTGTTAACTTGCTTTCTAGCTTCCTTTCGGACCTACCCTTTTGGACATCTAGTAGAAAGTTTTTAACAAAAATAGCCCGATAGGCACTATGAAAGCCTGTACCTACCACTGAACTCCCACCAGTAGAAAAACAAAGCTAATGGCCAGCAATCTAAAAATTCAGTTTTTTAGGAAAGTACCTAGCTACTTAAAATAATTTTAAAAATGTTTGTTACCATTCCATTTTAAAATTCTTTATTGTCCTATTGCTCTCTATAATAGTACTTTAATAACTAACTTAATCTAGCTTATCCTAATACATAATACTAAAACTAACTAAACTAAGTACAGAGTTGGGCGCATACGGACCGTAAGCATACGGCCGGAAATGCGCCCAAAAACCAGGCCTTGAGCCTGGCGGCCGATGTTGTGGCCTAAGGTTATTATTACTATTTAAAATAATCCACTGTGTCACACGCGTTCCGGCGGTGCCTTACCGGTGTATTGCAAGGGTTATGTTACTCCAAGGAGTTGAATATTAAAATTCCAAGAAAATTGTGAAGCGGTAAACTGTATTCCAACAGCAGAGCATTCTGGGAAAACTTTCAAAAAACCTAGTAAATTTAGAATATCACAGACATTTTATGTTCGCCTACAGCGGACAATTTGATTGCACGTTTTTTTAATAATTTGTTTCCATATTTATTAATGTAATACGTATAAATGTTTTCTGACTGGTACACCTTAACTGTAGTTTTATAATATAAATAATTATATATTAATAACATAACTGTTTGCTTTACTGTTTTACAGTTTTTATAGTGCACTGCGTTGACGCTTTCCCTAATTATATTGCTTTCTAACATATTCATTTTCAAAAGAAAAATGTTTGTCCCTTTTCTTTTCGTCAGACCCAATCCTTGGACGCGTTTCGCCGTATTACGGCTCCTCGGCAAGGCTATAGAGTCTGACGAAAAAAATATAAAAATATTCATTTTCTTTCCTACAAAGTATCATGGCAAGACAAATGCACATGTTTCTTAAGTCTACTATAAACATGCAAAACTCAGTAATTTTAACTTTCGTCTTATATTGTATAGAAAATAATAGAATGACTGCAGGCGACAAAGGGCACCTGTAATACGGCATTAAAAACAACTATTACCACGTACGGAACTATGCTGAAAACTAAACTTTAAATCGAAATTTCAATTTCCATATCTACACCCCAAAATCCTGAAATATGCATAATTCTTTGCGGTGTATTGCTTCTTCGAGATAATTAATGCCATACATCTTCTTATAATTCATATTATACCAAGATTTACTATAATTGCATTTTTTTATAAATCAATATCAATTTGAACAAATTAAGTTAAATAAGTTTAAAGCCGGACCTGACGTACACGCAAACTGCGCAGACGCAACGCTTCCAGAAAACGCCGCATGCTGGGGACATTTTTGTAACACGGTATTAGCAATATACCTATAAATACCAACTTATTAATATAATCACAACTAATTATACATGCAGGAAAGTGGATGTGCAGAAGATGGTTTTAGCCTACCTTAAATTTATTTCTAGGATATCACTAAAACTTTGCTCTTCCCGCCCGCTTTGACACATTCTACAAGTAAAATATTATCAGTTGATTGAATAAACACGAATTGCACGATCGTATATAATTTCGTTACCGTGATTTAAAGTTTGGCCATCTCTACCACTAGGGCATTTCTACCCATTTTACCCTATATAGTTAATATAGTATATATTTTACTTGTAGAATGTGTCAAAGCGGGCGGGAAGAGCAAAGTTTTAAAATATGTTTGTTAAAGTAATCTAACCTTAGACTTAATATTTGTTTGGGTTTATCGAAACTACACGAAGGGGTATCTCTCCCTATCGTTTGGTAAAGATGCCCCTATAATGGTAGGTAGAGATGACCTATTACAATTTTTATAATTTTTAGAGCATTATGCCATTCACTTACTTAAAAAAACTTGTTTTCAAAGAGGCCAGTGGACAGAAACTAATTTACTAGCTGCTATGGAGTTCGCAATCGAGTTCGCAATCGAGAGCTAGGTACTAATGTTGCAGCTCGTGTTTACAATGTGCCAGCTAGAACTCTTCGAAGAAGACTACAATTGAACAATGCCAGAAAAGATCCAGATAGCAGTTTAGGAGTGGAAAATGAAAAGAAGTTGGTACAGCATATAATAAAACCGCAAAATTTTGGATTTTCACCCCGTCATGTAGATCTTCGAGAGATGGCTTTCAAATTTGCGGTTGCCTTAAAAATACCACATACATTTAAAAATGGGTTAGCCCTTTGCAAAAAAAGGTCAAAAAAATGTAGCTATTACTTCCGAGGATAAATGAGAAACAGTTACAGTAGTAGCATGCTGTAATGCTGAGGGCACGTTTATTCCTCCGACCTGTATCTTTAAAGGTATAGTTTGAAAACAGAGTACCAAGACGGAACGCCACCTGGATCTAGAGTCTATATGAATGAAAAGTCAGCTTATATTAATTCAGATTTGTTTTTTGATTGGCTAAAGAATCAGTTTTTACCTCGTAAGCCTAAAGGTCCAGTTTTACTTGTAGTTGATGGCCATAGTTCCCATTGCAATGTTGAAATGCATTTGGCAAGCAAATCAATGTGGTTATGATCAGTTTTCCAAGGCATACTACACACTGGTTGCATTCATTAGACAGAGCAATATTTAAGTCGTTAAAGTCTGCCTATAATGTTACCACAAACAACTGACTTAGATAAAATCCTTCTCGTAAAATTACTAGACTTCAGTTTGGGAATTTCTTAAAAGAAGCTTGGTGTAAAGCTGCAGTTCCAGGAAATGGAATAGCTGCTTTTAGAGCAACTGGTATATATCCGTATAGTCCTGCAGTCATTCCTGAATATGCTTTCTTATCTGAAGTGCAACAACAGGACGGTCATCTAGCAAGATCTTTGACAGAGAGTACGCCAGATCCACTAACCATAATAAATACAGTGGATGTAGAAACGTCAATCAGGGCAACATCACCACAACCAAGCACATCAAATCTAATACAAAACGTAATAAATGTTTCTAGTCAATCAGCATCAAATTTTTTCAGGTAAAAAGTGACTTAACTCCAGGAAAAATTTTGGGTCAGGTTTCTCCGCCCCATACGGTTCGCGCTTTGTAAAGCACTCGAAAAAGGGCTCAACATATATCCTGTATTTTAACTGATGCCGATAATATAAAACAAAAAAAAAGAGAAGAAAAGGACAACTACAAAAATCACAGAAAAGGTCAAAAAGAGAATATTAAAATTGAAGAAAAACAAAAACAATAGTATCTCTTCATCAAGCGAATCAGAAACTGAAGTCCCCATGCTGGACGATGAAGAGTCTGAAAATGCATCAGCTGAGAATAATGAGTGCGTAGGATGTGCAGAAGTTTAGAGATGGTCCTGTTATTTTTTTTTCTATTAATTATTTTTGCAACAAAAAAAAAAGTTTGAAAATGTTATGTTAATTCCTATAAATAAATATCCTATATTCAACTAAAAAATATTTTTATTTTACTCTTAGTTATAAAATTTTAAAGTTAAGTGAAGTTAAAAAAAAGTGGGGCATCTCTACCCATTTTACCCTATAACTACTGTGCATTAGAAAGGTATTAAGTGAGCATGGGTGTTTACTGACAATGGTTGAAACCAAATGGCCAGGATAAAGTCTGTGCGTTTTAAGAAGTCCGATATCGGATTAAATCACCAAGGGATGTTATCGCTTTTAAAACAGTAAGTCGGTTAAGTTACAATATCTTCGCATCTTGATCACACCGAACATCCCACTGGTTTACTCTATTCTATTACTGGGCGAAATCAGAGGTTTCAAAACAAAATTATCTTAGAATTACGCGTTGAGCATAAATAATAATTAAATAGATTTAGACTATTTTCCAAGAACCAATTAAAATTTGCTCAAGTGCGGGATGGTTAAATATGTTAAAGATTTTGTCAGGTATATACTTTTCCGATAATGACATTATTTTGGGATTATTATAATTAAATCTTCATAATAATTACTATTTTCCAAGAAATAATTAAAATTTGCTGAAATGCGGGATGGTATGTTCTACTTTATTTTAAATAAGTAGTTGTGCTTTTCACTTTTAGTTTGTTTCTCATTGTGTGTCAATTAAAATCAGTTATTAAGCAAAGTTATGGAAAATGTTCAGCAAGGTGGCACATCGCCTAGAAGGCATTTATCTCCAGGTGAACGCCGTTTGGTATTACAAGTGGAACGTTATTTTACTTTAGAAAAAGATAACTCGGGCCCGTTAGAGTCTGTTTTGGCAGTGCAAAAACGAACGTCTGATGCTTGCGGCATTTTAGAGAAGACCTTAAGAAGACTTCGAAAAAAGAGTGAAGAGGATTTGGACAGACCATATAAAAGGGTTCGACTCCATTCAAAAACCTTGGATTTATCCCAAGGGATAAAACTCTCTATTAGGAATATTGTTTATGATATGTATAAAAGCCAAGGAATATGTTACCCTCAAAGCTATTCTTGAAAAGATAAAGCAGAAAAAACTTTGCGATATTGGAACTAATAGTTTGTCCATCATCTTAAAACATATGGGTTTCAAATATAAAAAAACGAACAACAGAAAACTGCTTTGCGAGCTGTCCAATGTTGTTTTGAAAAGATGGCAATTTTTAAGGGATTATTTAAACAACAAAAAATCGGAATTGTCAAGACAAGTTGTTTTTCTTGAGGAAACATGGGTATTTGCAAACGGAACTTCAACAAAAACGTCTTGGCAGGATGACTCAAACCATTGTTATTCAAGTACCCGTGCAAGTAATGGAAAAAGGTATATTATATTACATGCTGGTAATGAAGAAGGTTTTGTTTTAAATGCCAGTTTGATATTTTCATCAACAAAAAAAACTGATGATTATCACGGCAATATGGATGCTGAAATTTTTGAGCATTGGTTCGAGGAAAAACTTTTGAAAAGTTTAGAAAAACCTTCCTTAATTGTTTTAGACAATGCGTCTTACCATACGAGACTCGAAGAGAAATTCCCTACAAGCAGCTGGAAAAAGGAAGAAATAAAAGAGTGGTTGTCAAAGAAAAACATAAACTATGAAAATTTATATTAAACAAGTGACCTTTTAAGCAAGTGTAAAGAGCAGTCATTTAAAAAAAAGTATGTTGTTGACGAATTAGCCATCAAATATGGACATCAAGTTTTGAGATTGCCGCCCTACCATTGTCATTACAACGCAATTGAATTGGTATGGGGTATTAGCAAGAACTATTATGACAAACATGCCTGTAAAAATATCGGTAAGCCTAGCGTTATAAAGTTATGGGAGGAGGCGCTTAGCCAAGCAGGCAAAGAAGAATGGCGGAAATGCATTGAACACACAGAAAAAATTATTTTTGAATCTTATGAGACAGAACAGGTTATAGACGAAGTAAGACCGTTAATTATTACGAATGATGATGATGATGATGACGATGATGTTGATTCTGATGAGTCTGAAAGCATGGGTGAAATTTCAAATGCAGAGGAAGACTACTTTTAGTAGTACCTATCTACAAGTAGGTACGTTCTGTCGCAAGACTACAAAATCGGTTCTTTTTAGAACCAAAACTTTATAAAAAAGAATTCGTAAAACTAATTTGTCTGAATACTACAAAAGCTAAAAAATTATTATTTTTCTTTACCTAAACTAATTTTTTATTTACTTTAAATTATTTTATTTAGAAAATGTAATTCATCAACATCCAAAATTACCTTCAATATAATTTATTGTTTGAGAGCCACCGACATAATGCTCAAGAGGTTTTATGGCTTAGCGGACTTCTTAAAACGCACAGACTTTATTAAGAAAATCTTAATTTAGGTTTGAGATTAAGAAAAGCAAGTAAGAACCTTTTTGGTTTATACAGGTTTTATTCACAGTTTCAAAATCATTAAGTAAAAGCCAAGAAAATTATATTTAACGAACTTTTTAAATAAAGAGCTAGTAAAAAAAAAGTTGCCAACTTCCTAAACAAATTTTTTACGCTTTGCCCATACGTATGCCATATTAAATAATTTGACTTAGCTTTCAGAGAAACGACGCATTGAAAAGACAGATTTATTAGCATTTAAGTCAACTTAATCTCTACATAAGAATGCAGACGTGCGACCCGTCTAATAGGCTCAGGAAATGGACAATCACGGACGTTCGCAGAAGAAAAAAATTCTGTGTACTTAACTAGCGCCACGCTGTCGAAAACATGAATCCTGCGGTTTTTGATGGGTTCTCACTATTCGGTTCTTAATTTTTTCGTTAAAACTATATGCAGCATGTTACTTGAAATATTTTCGTAAAATGTGCATGCCGGTGCTTTAATTCTATTTGGACCCAGAAATATAAAACATTGAATAATCTGTTTAGGACAAAGATTGTGGTATAAGACTTTCACTTTTCTTCGATATTATGTCCAGGTTAGGTCAGTCGATGCCGCATCAAATGCGTAAGGTTTGTTTGTTCTTCTTTAATCAATATCAAGATAAAGAAACTTTGTTATGGTTCTATTCTTGTACAGGGTAGGGTGGCCAACTAAGCAAGGTAAGCGGCTGTATCTCAGAAACCGTTAATCGTATAGCTTTCGGAAAAAAATATTGCTAGTAAATACGACCAAGAGAAATTGCTGGAAATAATTATCGAGTTCGCTAAATGGCCGCTAGGGGACGTAACACTAAAGGCAAATTGAAAAAAGAGGGTTTCTTTACAATTTGCCTGGATAAAGTATACTAAAAATAATATGCGCAAATAAAGTTCTCGTCTTTTATCTACAATTTTTTTTCACACTTTTTCTCTAACTCTTCAGATAAAATGGTAGGGGTAAGGCAAACATTTATCTGAAAAATATTTAATATCTCGGGAATGCCTTATCGGAAAATACTATGCTTAGCGGCATTTCAAAGAGTTTTTTATGCCCTATCAGCTACATCGCAAGACATGTCTTCATTTCGTTCACTATATAGTCGCTAGATGGCGTTTTCTAAATTTTTTTTAATTTTATGATTTTTTCAACAAACCCTAATAAAATGATAGATATATTATCACGCCGATTTGAAGAGGACTAAAGTCCAAAGCAAACGGTGAAAACCAGAAGTTTCTATCTTTTTTCTAACCCTAGATATCAATGAAAAAGTGATAAACCAGATAATAGAGGCTTCAGTGATGTAATGAACTTATTACATTACTAATTTTTAATCAAACTATGATTTTTTTGTTCCGTCTGTCACTGTCATTTTTTGTGTAATGTCACTTTCATAATATGAAAATAATAATAATAATAATAATAATAATAATAATAAACGTCTTTTATTTTCGAAGAAACACAATATTATATACAAAGAAGAATGCATATTAAAAATTAATGTAAGGAAAGATGTCAACACCTGGCGCAGTCTAGCTGCAGTAGCTATTCTACTGAACCAGACAGAGACACCTAGACATAAAGAAATATAATAATACTTAATAGTGTAGTAGCATATTACGTAACAACCCTAACCTATAAGACATATTTGCAATAATGGAATAAGCAATGAAAGGAGAAAAGAGTAATAAATTCAAATTATTATTAAACAATATTAAACAATAAGTAACAGTTAATATCACTGTAAATTTAAAAGAAATTACTTATATCTAGTCTTAAATACATTAGCATTTAAGTGTAACATATCAGTGGGCAACAAGTTATAATATTTAACTGAGTTAGAAGCAAAAGAACGCTGAAACATGGCGCTCCGATGATGAGGCATGGTAATCATTTTGAATACATAAAAAAAACAAAATTCTGGGTCTTATATAAAATGTTGTATATCACACGTACGGTAAGGCTCATTACAGCACTCGTGTGGATACTACGACCTCGTCGTAGCAATATTCCCCACTCGTTACTGTAATGAAGCTCATACCGTACTAGTAGGTAATATAAATAAATATTTATTTTATTTTTTTTATTATTACATTTGGGAAGCAGACAGAACTAGAAGTTCCAAAGAAGCATCCACTATATACAATAAACAGTTTATGCGGAAACATTTTACTGATTTACATAACAATATGCACTTAACCTAACTAAAGGCCTTCACACACCGACGCGGCCACGGCCACGGTAGCGGTGTCGGCCAATCTAAACACATGGAAATAAATGAATGAAATCATACAAGCGCGGGCAGGTCTAGATCAAGCGGCTTAGGGCAGCGTTCTGATATGCGGTGACGGTCAAATACAACGTGTCAACTTTGACTGCGGGAAGTGACAGTAGTAAGGGCAAATAATATAATAGAATAATTATTAATAGAAAATGTTAAATTATATACCATACTTTTTGATTCAAGACATCTAAATTATAAAAATATAAGGGCTAAAAACAAAGTGTGGGACAAAGAGCTAATAGTAACAAAGTCTCGATCTCCTTCCACATCGTCTATCATAATATCAAATAATAGAAATAAAAATGAAACCTGGACGCTTAAAAATATATTTTCGTATACATAAAATCTGTAAACGGCAACTACCTTACAGCTCCACTCACCGCTTTGGTGTAAATACGCCCGACCGCTAATATGATCGCCACCGCGGCCGCCACCGATACCGTGGCCGTGGCCGCGTCGGTGTGTGGAAGCCTACTCTACCTACAGCTATCCAAATACTTGTTGGACAAAATATCCTTTTAAAGGTCTTTTAAAACTAGACAAGGTTGCACTGAAAATGTCAAATGCGTGGCAGTATGAATTAAAAGTTTTTTGCACTCTATCCAATGGTATATTTGAACCCAAGCTAGTGCGTCTATAAGGTAAATTAAATAAGGTTAACTATTATACATTAGCCGCGTTCGGCAAATACCTCAGACCGCTTAGATTTGATCTGAATCGTTCGTTTATGACATCTGGATGTAGGGGAAGTAAATGTCAACCGTTCGGCAATTAAAATCTGAGCGCTCTGACGATGATCTTTTTGCTCGGAGTTTTTGATCGGATGAAAGCGATTAATCTCAAATCCCAGCCAGCTGAGTTAGTGAGGTTAAGTTTGATTTGAAGTGTGTTCTTAGTTTTGGTTTGAAATTTGCTTTGGCGAGGACCTTGTAAGAAAGTTAACTTTAAAAAATGAAGGAAATAGAACTTTATGATGCGGAAGAACAAAAACGGTTAACCATATTGATGACAGACGAAAATTTACCAAAATCTTTACGTCTTCCTCATCATCGTCTTCAAACATAAGTTGCTAGCAAAGAGGATAGGACAGTTGATCTATCCCTTCAATTAGGGCCAATACAACAGTAGGAATACTCATTTTTAGTAGAAAAGGGGAAAAATAGGTTATATTTCTTGAATCAAAACAAAGCAGTTTGACTTTGACAGAGATCAGTTGTTTGGTACCGTTCTTTTAATTACAAATTTCTCCGACTGATCTGTGGTCACGTGACAAAAAATCAATTCAATCGCAGATGTATTTGCCGAACACAGCTATTATGTGCGGCTTTACGTCAATTTTTGACAATAGCGTCATAGAAATAATTTGCTAGTAATTGCTGTATTACCTAAACTATGGAAATGTCCAATTTGCCATCACATTTAATTGAATAAGTTAGGATTGGCTTATTAAAATTAATTGAAACTTGGCACATGAGTTTATTATATCGGCCTCTTCAAAAAATTACAATACAATTTTTCTCTAAAATGTACAGGGGAGCCAATATTTAGCCACCTCAAGATTTACATGGGATTCCCAATGTTGAACTAAGCAATGCATCACCCGGTATAAAGTATTACTCGTATAACCAAAAATTAATAAAATACTACGTTCATAAATATATTTTGGGCGTCATTATTAACTAACTTGTCATTTGCACCGGGGAAAAGTTGGTTTGGAGGTAAAAGCAAATTGTGTGTCTCGAACCTGGCTAACAAGGCTTGACAATTATTCCGGGTAATTAAGTGAAGGGAACTTTTACGCGGAGCCATTCTCAGCTGCCGGTAATTAAGAGAAATGGTCGGCACGTTCTTCGGCGAATCTGGAATGCGCCAATTTCATTAATTTCTTTGTCTTAAGAAGCTGATGTGCTTCATTAAGCTTTGGAGATTTTTGAAGAAAAAAAGGCCGATTTAGAATTTAATTGATAGTGCAAAAAAATTCCTGATAATTATGCTCACAAGTGCATTGTTAAAATAAAATTAAAGTATTATTACTGTAAAGGAGGTGGTGACAATATGGAGACTGCTTAATATATAAATTTCAAAATTGTAAAAAAAAGTGCCCAGGTACTATATCATTAGTTTCTTTTGCAATTATTATACAATGTTTATTTCTCAATTACCTTGTTTTTAATTTGTTTGATTTTATACCCAGAACTAGAAAATAACAGTTGCAGAAGTGTGTATCGCTGAATTTTGGAAATATTGTTACATTTGCCTAAGTTACTACACAGGTGTCCCATAACTAAGGGACCGTATAGCAACAAGATACAGTAAAAGAGGTGATTTATGCTTAATTTCTTATAATAAAATATCCACGGTTTAAGAGATAGGGTGATCCAAGTAAAAATTTATTATAGAAAGTTGGCGATGATATGATTAATATATAAACTGAATCAAATATGGTGTACTTATATTTTTGAGAGCAAAAAAGACGACTTCATAATTTGTTTTACTAAGACACCTTCTAGAAGACGCTTTAAGTTTGGTAAATTCTCGCATATATTTCTTGTCATTCACATTTCTGGTCGCTTATTCTCAAATTATGAAAGAGAGGTCTTTCATAGGCGAAGTAGTTGTGCTTCATTAATCTCGAAACCTCAATTAGTTTTTGAGATATATTTTTTTTTTTTTTTTTAGTTACTATTTTTTACGGTCGTCGGCGTATCAGAGGCCATCTTGAACCGGTCATCGACCGTACGGTTTTTAATCGTGCGGTCTACCGACTGGGGAGTGTGAAACGGCACCTTCATCCTACGAGATATCCGATCTCATCCGGCCTGTCCGGCGTGAATATGATGGTTTTGATGTCGATTCATTTTACACTCTTCCCTAAGACAAGAGCACGCGGTGTTTCCCAAGCGGTCACCCATCCAAGTACTAGCCGCGCTCGACACCGCTTAACTTCGGTGATCTGACGGGAACCGGTGCTTTAAGTGTCGCTAGGAGATATTTGTGTTCAAGTATTAGCTGCTTATTATTTGGCCACTTGTCTGAGCTAAGCTAACTTGAAGAAATATCTCGACTGAATTGCAAAAGAATGACCATTTTGCGAGTTTAGTATGCGAAAATGATAGTTGACACATAAATCAGCCAAAACGAACGATCTCAGTTGCAAAGCTGGTAAGCTTAGCGTAGGTAAGGGGGGAGGAAATTTGACTGAGATAATTTGACTTACTTAGTCAAATAAAACGGCAACTTAGTCAGTTCTAACATAACCTCAGCTCAGACAAGTAACCAAATAATAAGCGACTATTGTACTACGTAACAATCTTACGAGATATAGGTAATAAACGAAGGCGGCTGTGGACGTTACCATGGCAGGTCATCGGGACAATTGCTGTTGTCATTGAACTTTGTACGGTGACATTTTGACTTTTAAAATTTTTATTTGTATCACCCTGTATGTTTCTAACGGCAGTTTTTCGTTAAGGGAAAAAGTCTAGACTCTAGAGTAATAAATCATTATTGAACTATAAGACCCAGTGGTCCTCGCCGTACTCCACAGGTGTAGTTAAATTATTATTATTTAATTATGTTTATTGTCAGGAGTCCCGAGATCGGGTAGGTAGAGGCACAGGTAGTTTACCTACCCGTGCCTTCACCTGTTTCAAAAATTTGAAATGTTTACTTACTTTCCGGCAGTTGTTGGACAACTTCGTTCTTGAAAATGGCTAGTGTTTCTGAATTTGTTGCTGAGAAACAGATTAGTAAAAATGCACTTTCTAATATTGAGAAAATTATTATTCTTAATGTGTTCAACGGAACTTTAAAAAGAAATACCTACCTTAGACAAAATAATGTCTGAAATGAAAAAGGATGATTTCATTCAACCCATGGGTAAGAAGAAACTATGAAAAACTTTAAAGGAAGTGAATTTTTGTTATGGAAAAATTCAAAACAGAAGATCACTTTTAATAGAGAAAGACGAAATCATCTGCTGCCGACGACGATATTTAAGGACAGTTAGACAGTTTCGAAGGGGAAACAGGAGTATCTTTTATATGGACGAAACTTGGTTAAATGAAGGAATACCGCTGGTAAAATATGGCAGGATAAACATATCAAAAGCGCGAGGCAACCTTTCATGGAAGGATGGTCCACTGGAATAAAAGCACCCTCGGGAAAAGGTAAAAGATTAATAATTACGCACATTGGTAGCAAGAATGGATTTGTCGAAGGCGCTTACTAGCATTCAAATCAAAACGGACTGGAGACTATCATGAAGCCATGGACGCTGATGTCTTTGAAGAATACTTCTAGCAAATGCTAGACCTTATTCCTCCTGGGTCTGTTATAGTCATGAATAATGCTAGCTACCTATTCAAGAAAATCCGAAAAAATACCAACGTCTTCTTGAAAAAAAAATGACATCATTTTATTAGCTTACTGTAAATAAGAAGCCATTTCATAAATATATGCTGAAAAAGGTGCTACTAGAGATTGTAAAGTTGAATAAACCTCTTTGTACGAAATTTGCTGCCATATCACTGTGAAATAAACCCCATAGAATTGGTGTGGGCGCAAGTAAGAGGGTTTGTAGCAAGACATAACACCACTTTTAGAATAAGAGACGTTGGAAACCTCTTGCAAGAGGGAATAAAGACAGTCCCATGTAACATTTTAAGTTTTATCACAATCTACAAGAGGTTATTAAGTCTATATATAATAAAACTGATCGTAAAACTGTTAATACTAGATACCCTCTTCAAAGCTCCAATAAACCCGGCATAAAACCAAAAAGGACCTTCTGTAAAGGTTATAAATATCTTCTTTAAAACTGTCAATAAAACCAACAGTACTTTTGAACCCAAATCTGTAAGATGTTTTATAAAGCCTTCTTAAAACAGTTAGTACTAGTACTAATATTATTGTGTCTTTAATAATTCTTTGTCAAAGACTTGTTGCACTTAAATTGTCAATATCAAAATATGTCACCAAGTATAGTTAAATATGTCTGCCTCGATTGAAATATCTGCATGTGCTACAGTGGCGGCTCGTGGGTGTATAAGGGGGGGAGGCTATAAAATAGCGGCGCAGGCGAAAATTTTTTGCGATTTCAAGGTCATTGGTTTAAAATGAATAGTTAGGAATTCAACCAGCAATATAATTACTTTGAAATACTAGGTTTCACGAGAAAAATATTCAATTTGCAAGGTCAGGGTCAACTTCTCTCAGTGCATCCGCTATTGTGTCTCTATTTTGCTCTACTCTCGTAAGCGCCACAGAATTCCTAATATTATGTTCTTTGGAACTTTCGTGTGATTTTACCGCCCGTGAAAATTTTTTTAAATCAGAATACCCACCCTCTGAACTCCAATTGTTTTTTACGCTGCCTAATAAAATACAAGGCCAACAATATAAGCTTTCCTTATAAATACTTCCGCACAGCCACTTATAGGTTTCGTACCAAGTTACCTGAAAAGCTCTTGAATATTGCTTACCCTGTCTCTTATCGTTAAATATTGCCGAAATTTTTGGTGACGACTATATAATATCTGTCTTTTTTCCGTTTCGTTTCTCGTTAAAAATAGGTATGAGAGAATAATATCATGAACAGGATTTTAATTTTTTTAAAACAATAAAATTTAGCGTTTAATAATTAATAACATAATAAAGAAATCTTAAAACTTACCGGATCTTGAAAATATAACCTTAATTTCACTTTAAGTCTTTTATAAACAATTTATCGTCGTAAGACAGTCGAATAAATCTATATTTTATCAAGTATTCGACGATATCTTTGCAATTTCGAACATTTATTTCATCATTATTAGCATTACAGCTTCTACTATATTCGCCAATTTCAGTTACCTCCATTTTTATAATAATATAGAGATAAATTTAATAAATAAACAATAAAATAATAATAACTTACATAAAAGTATGATTTGTCCACACACAAATAAACAAATAGTTCGGTATACTGTGCCAGCACACACTACGGAGCTTCCCGCGAGATATTATTTGTGGGCGTTTCTGCCTCCTGGCTATCAGTTTTTCACGTGACAAAAACAACTCGCGTCGTGGTGACGCTCGGTTCTTGCATTAAAACACAAGTGGACAAATATGTGTTATCCGTGCTGAAAAATTAAACCGTCGGAAGCTTGCCTCCGTTGATAATAGTCTAGGCGCATATTCGCTGATGCGGGCAGACACCACC
The DNA here is from genome assembly GCA_963920685.1 of Polydrusus tereticollis. Taxonomy (NCBI): domain Eukaryota; kingdom Metazoa; phylum Arthropoda; class Insecta; order Coleoptera; family Curculionidae; genus Polydrusus; species Polydrusus tereticollis. Next base: position 29,563,993 of record OY987327.1, read on the forward strand.
TAATAGTACTAAAGCTGAGCGGCAATAACAAAAATATTATATTATAAAGAAAGTGTTTTTCTAGAAGTAGCTAATTCAGAATTTTTGATACACTGAGAATATAAGAATATGAAAGTATCATTTTCAAAAATGAATAAGGGTGTCTTTAAAAAAATAAAATGTTATTTCGTAAGTTTTTGTTGGGGAGGCACTGCCTCCCCTGACGAGCCGCCACTGATGTGCTAACATTTTATAATTTGATATTAATAAACAACCTAGTAATAAAAAATTCAACCCCGACCACTTTATTAATAAAGTATATAAAAAAACGTTTAAAAAAATCACGCGCCTTTCATTTGTTAGCTTATTAATTATTATTTACAATTAACAAAAAAAATTGTAACTCTAGTTTTAGCTTAAAGTATGATTTTGGGCTATTTAGGGGTTTATATAACATATTAACATATTTTTGATAATTGCAGGCTAAATGAAATAGTTAGAATAAATAAAAATATAACCAAACACTGTTGCCCTCACTTTGTTTAAACATGTCTGCCGTAGTTAACGGAAAAAACATGACTGTAAAATTAATAAAACCGTTTATTTTAATAGAATGCCCTATTAAGAGTTTGTGGGTTTGTGAAATATTTTTATAAAGCAAAAGGTTTTGTTGTAAGCACTGTAAGCAAGCAAAAGTAAAAAAAATACAAGTAAGTAGATTTTAAACAGTTTTATTATGATTTAAATACCTATAATAGGTGTATTATTGGTTTATTTTACCTAAAGTAAGTGTAATATTAGTTTATTTGCAGAATGGCGCGAATGGGCATGTTCCATGACATATTTCTACACATGGGCGGCGCAGGCGTTAAGAAAGGTGTATTCATACTTCTATTCGTATGATATACTACGATCAATTTTTAAAAGGTAAAAAACTGAAAGTCCCAGCTTTTATACTTTTAGTAATTTTTCAAGCATCTTTGGGATAATGGATGATTTCTTCCAATCATAATCACAAAATGGCATTTACTATGCCCTCTCTCAAAGTTTAAAGGCGTAAGTGGGGAAACCGTAGGATATATAGCTTTGTGAAAACCAAAAGGTTTTAACTTAGCTTACTAAAGCTACCAAAAAACTATTAGGTTTCAAGGAGCCTTTACCAATTATCGTCCAAAGTAAATAGTATTTATGATAACATATATTAAGGGAAGACTACTTAAGGGTTATTCGTTTTATTGCTTGATCGTAAGGGGTAGTTAAAAACCATATTTTAAAACTCCCATAAAACTCAAAGATTTGTAGATGTCTACCACAAAACTTGAAGGATTTAGAATCCCTATAAACTTAATGAGTTTATTGTGGTTTTGATTAATGCAGCAATTAAGTGGTTATATAACCAATAGGTCTTAAAGAGCAAAAAGATCTAACAACTTGCTTTAAAGATAACTTGAAGGTCTTTTTTTTAAGTGCATATTATCTGCAGATAAATTGGTATGCACAAAAGAAATAATAAAACCCACTTCGGTTTATTTACCTTCTTAAACCTTACACAATAAAACCCTATAAATACTTGTTGGCATTTAAATTGTTACTTGGGGTGAATTGTAAAAAATTTGTCGAATATGTGATTGAAATAGAAGAAAGAATGTGGAAAGCTGATAACATGCTAGAAAACACTGTAGAGCCCCTTGTTATCTCTCTGGACCCCCATCGAACTACTCGGAACATGATTTTAAATAAAATTTAAGAATTAAGTTGTTGTATTGTAGATAGTAGATTTTTTTAATAAATATTATAATTTAAACTACCTGCAGTAACGCCGTTGTTACATTACTTTCATTCCATTATGATCCAAACTTGTGTTTTTTTAAATGGTACACAATATATATTGTTTCTTTGTCTTATCCCTATTTTTAAGAGCTTTCCGAAAATACATAATAGTCCATATTTATTTCTTTTAAAAAGAGATAATTTGAACATTTAAAACAACTAAAACTAACCCCTGACAGATATCAGTGCCATCAATGTTCAAAGTGTAAGTGAACCTATGGTATCTCGAAAAACTTCCTTTTCGTATATGATAAATCTCAACGTTTTAAACTACATAACACAACATTTTCAGGCATCAAGAGCGTATAGAGATAAGAAAAGGTGGTACGACTGACTTCCGGTTCGGTCAACAATAGGACCGACAACAATGGCCTCGCAGTCATCGATTACCGATAAAAACCTACGAGTTCAAGCACATCACTCTCGTTGTCGCGGAGAATCTGGATAAAAAGTTTTTAGTGCGGCAATGTTACGCTGAATATTTAGATATTTTATTTTTAGAAATTCATGTCTAAGTACATTTTGAATTCATGTTAGTTGGGTTGATATACAGGGTGTCTCTAAAAGGTCTGTACAAAATCTGAGCACATACTCCTGAGGTCAGAATAAGGCGATTTAAAGCAACTTACCTTGCTTGTCTGAAATTGCTCCGTTTCCGAGACACAGGGTGGTAAAGTTAAAAAATAAAAATCGAATTATTTAAAATGAATAAACATTCTTTAACATATTACTTTAAAACTTGGTACCCGGGGTTTTTTTGGGATGCGAAACCCGAATACGGACCTTTGCACTGTGGCTATTAGAGAGCGCTTCACAATGCACTTCTTATGGCTTAGAATGGCCATAACTTTTTATCAGTATAGTTTTTTCCTTTTTTTTGTTAAGGAACTAATTTTTTGAACATTTTGAAACAAAAAAGGTTCTCTTGTGAAAATCCGCTAAAGTAAGCCGTTTTTGAGATATTTCGGTTTTTAGTGTTCGATGCCGCACCTGAATATTTAAATTATTTACTCTAGTTAGAAAGATGGCAAACTTTTATCTTTAAAACAATTAAATATATATGGTGTGCAACTCCATTTGAAAATGGAATATTGAATGATTAAAATTAAACTGATCTACCTGTATAGCCCCGATCTAAATCCTATCGAGCATAATATACCTATGTATAGGGAGAAGCCATATATTGAAACATTATCATACTTTCCAATTTATCCACAAAGTGTTTAAAATATAGGTATAGAATCATTATTTTTGTCCTTCCTGTGGTATATTTAGAATATTAGAAAATTGACAATTATTTTTCGAAAATTTGATCGCAATCCCAATGAGTGTGTCTCAGCTAGGCACTAAATTTCATCAAAATCGGTCTTAGATTACAAAGATAGTGAACACATATTTCTCTGGGCAAGTTTTATTTTTACCACCTACAATATTCAAACAGCCAGGGGGCATTTGACCTCTTTTGCCAGTCTAAACGACATACATGTATGTGCTATAATCTGTTGCTTAATGCAAGAGAGTAATAAATCATTACTGAACTATAAAACCCAGTAGTTCCCGCCGTATTCCATAGGTGTAGTCCAATTATTATTAATTAATTATGTTTGTTGTCAGGGGTCCCGAGATCGGGTAGGTAGAAGCACAGGTAGTTTACCTATCTGTGCCCCACAGTTTCAAAAATTTGAAATGTTTAGTTACTTTTCGGCAGTTGTTGGAAAAGTTCGTTCTTGAAAATGGCTAGTTTTTCTGAATTTGTTGCTGAGAAACGGATTAGTAAAACTGCGCTTTCTAAAAATGAGAAAATTATTATTCTCCAAAGAGAAATACAGGAAGAAAAGACACTGTAATAAATGAGGATGAAAAGACTGCCATTAGAAGAATAATACACTCGTTTCCCTTAAAAAAAGAAATAGGTACATACCTTGGACAAAATAATATCTGAAATGAAAGAGGATGACTTCATTCCACCCATGAGTAAGAAGAAACTATGAGAAACTTTGAAGGAAATGAATTCTTGTTATGAAACAATTTAAAATAGAAAATCACTTTTACTAGAGAAAGAGGAAATCATCTGCTGGCGACGACGATATTTAAGGGCAGTTAGACAGTTTCGAAGGGAAAACAGGAATATCTATTATATGGACGGAAATTGGTTAAATGTTGGTAAAATATAGCAGAATGGACATATAAAAAGCGCGAGGCCAGCTTTCATGGAAGGATGGTCTACCGGAATAAAAGCACCCTCGGGAAAAGGTAAAAGATAAATAATTACTCACATTGGTAGCAAAAATGGATTTGTCGATGGCGGCTTACTAGCATTTAAATCAAAACGGACTGGAGACTATCATGAAGACATGAACGTTGATATCTTTGAAGCTAACTTCCAGAAAATGCTAGATCTTATTCCTCCTGGGTTTGTTATAGTCGTGAATAATGCCAGGTACCACTCAAGAAAACCCGAAAAAATACCAACGTCTTCTTGGAAAAACAATGACATCATTCATTAGCTTTCTGTAAATAAGAAGCCATTTCATAAAGATAGGCTGAAAAAGAAGCTACTGGAAATTGTAAAGTTGAATAAACCTCTTTGTACAAAATTTGTTGCCGACGAAATCGCTTCAAAACGAAATATCACGGTACTTCGCCTTCCGCCATATCACTGTGAATTAAACCCCATAGAATTGGTGTGGGCGGAAGTAAAAGAATTTGTAGCAAGGCATAACACCACTTTTAAAATGAGAGACGTTGGAAACCTCTTGCAAGAGGGAATAAAGACAGTGGATTGTGAAACATGGAGTATGTGCGTCGAACATGTTTTTTTTTTTTTATGATAAGGCACAGCACTACAGGATAAATCCTTTATGGCGCTCTAGGAGCGGTGCGTGTGCGCAGGAAACGATTCACGTTGGTCTTGAATCTTTGGAGATTATACTCGTTGGGGAACACGACCTCAGGGAGGTCGTTCCAGAGTGATGACGTTCTCCAGATGAAAGAATTTTGAAACAGTGTCGTTCGAGGGACACTAAGCTGAACCACGTACTGGTGGGCTGCAGTGGCTCGTCGTGTATTTCTACCATGCACCGCTCTGGGTGGTATCAAGCGGGCAACCTCAGTTGAACACTTGCCATGAAAATATTTGTAAAATAGACTCAAGTCGCCAACCTGCCTTCGATGTTCAAGGCTTTCCAGGTTGTTTGTCAGACTATGGTCACCGATCAAGCGAATGGCTCTTCTTTGAATGGAATCTAGCAATCTCAGGGTATGTTTAGGAGCAGAGCCCCAAATATGCGAACAGTACTCCAGTGATGGTCGAATTTGGGCTTTATACAGCATCAAAAGTTGTTGGGGTGTATAGAGGTTCTTTGTTCGGAAAAGTACTCCAAGCTTCTGCGAGGCTGCCTTAGCAATGGCCGCAACGTGGCCATGCCAAGACATATGACTATCCATGTGACATGTGATTGAAATAGAAGAAAGAATGTGGAAAGCTGATAACATGCTAGAAAACACTGTAAAACCCCTTATTATTTCTCTAGACCCCAACGACGATAGTTCATCGGACTACTCGGAACGTGATGACTAAAATTTAAAAATTAAGTTGTTGTATTGTACATAGTAGATTTATTTCATAAATATTAATATTTAAACTACCTGTAGTAACACCGCTGTTACATTACTTTCATTTACCAAACTCGTCTTTCTATTGTATGCTAATTAGGGTGACTCTAATTTAGGACCGATTAGGGGTGTGTAGGTCTGATATACGGAAATTTTAAAAACTGTCATTGCAATTTACCTGAAATTTACAATGCAACCTTAACGTTCTCCACCCTGCTTAATGGGTCCTGTCATTGCAGATTTACCTTTTATTGCTCTCTGGCATTAAGCAACAGTAATAATATTGCTCATCATTTACCTATATCAAAATAAAGCTGTCTTTATTGATTCTCCCGCCTATAACAATTTCGTCGCTTCTCATATTTATACACGATTACCGATTACAATCCGGTAATCATAAATTAATACCGTCCGATAGGAAATCTTAGTGCGAGAGACCACACCGCTCTAGCGGCTGCTGTTCAAAACCGGGAGAGACCAAATCCCATCGCTGCGGGGAGCCCGATCGTCCCACTCCCGCTTGGCACACCTGGGTGGATTTGCATGACAATTGGACCGAACCACCTGGACGGTGTCCTGTGCCCTATTCATTAAGGCTGTTTTGGTTGGATCCTTTTTATATTTCTCCATTCGGTGTGTTGCATACCTGTTACAGTTTTTATCGTTTTGTTATGGTAAACTTTAAGGAGTTGAGTATATGTACCTACATACATTGATACATTGTTATTCAATCAATCATTTTACTTAATTCAATCAATCGTGTCATATAAAATGGCTAAAGGGTCATTCCCCGGAAGACAAACTTCGACTAGTAAAACATAAACTTGCAGTATTCAAATAATAATAAGGGTTAAAGTATATCTACCGATACAGGGTGTTATTTAAGTAAGTGGCCAAACATCAAGGTTTGAAAAAACTTAAGACTGCGTCATCTCGACCCAGATTTAAAATTCAACTTACATATTAATCATTTAATAAAAATTTCGTTTCTACTTTTAAAATCCTATATTCTCACATACTTGTTCTATCTAAATTTTTAAATAAAAACTTACCGATTCCTTGATCTTCTCCCGTTTTAATTACTGTGATTCCGTATGTGGAGTATTTTTGGACAGAATTTGACAAAATCGAATACAATTAATACAGAATTACTGATCACGATTAATTTTTAATCTTCGAAAATGAGTTTCATGAACAAATGTAGTATTTCTTCCGAAAACTTGTTTTATTTTCCAGTTTACCCGTTTAATTTTAGAATGTTTTGAACCAGGAAGAATGGTTTTGGGCTCGGTTTTGGGCATATTTTTAGATCTTTCAAAGGCTTATGATTCTTTGAACAGATATCTTCTTCTAAACACACTGAAGTTATTAGGGGTTATGCTCTGAAATGGATTTTATCATATTTAGATAATCAAATACAAAGAGTTGCCCTAGAAAGAGAAAATTGTCTATAAGTCCAGAATTTCGAATAATACGGTGGGAATTTCACAAGGCAGAATATTAGGGCCAATTTTGTTCATTATATTTATCAATGATTTATTTCAAAATGAATAATTTAGTTTTGCTATTCAGTCTTACAGAGTATGCTGCAGTGGCGTAGCTAGTATTCTGGGGCGGGGGGGGGGGGCGGCAAACTATGGGTGCAGATTGCAGAGCTAAAGGGCCGCAGGCAAAAGTTTGTTGGAACCACGCCCAAATTTCGTAGGAATTCACTTTTCTTATGCTACCTTAGGAACGGAGGTCTGGCCCCAAACAAAGTGAAATTCCGCTCTACGGCCTCTCATGGAAATAAATTTCTCCAAGACTTTTTCTACAAATCATCTATTTCATGTACTAGATTTCTGTTTATGAACATAGTTAGAACACTTAGTCAGCCATTTTCAAAAAAATGTTTTTATATAATAATATGTTTAAGGGTAAAAGTTTCATTTCGTGCTTTTGATAACTTGTAGCAGGTATAAATCTTGCTTGCTCGATACTTTAAATTTTATTTATCTTCTAGTTGAAGATTGACAAAATTACCATTTAGTTTATTACTAATATAGCGTTCATGATGGATAACGCGACAATACTTATTTCCGTTGTCAGGGTTGCCACATAAAAACAAGAATGCTCCAGGGTCAGAGTTTTGGTTTCAAAAAAACAAATCGCTTTAAAATAATAGTAATAAATAATAATAAAAATATTTCTTGTAAAGTTGGAACCTTATTCTATTGGTAACTTTAGGAAATTAAGCCTTTTTGTTTCCTTTGTTAACTTTTTTTTTTGCTTTGTTAGCTCCGCAATTGTTATGCGTATCAAGGTAATTGTCAAATAAAGATTCAATAAATAAATATGTTATATATCTGCAATGATTTGAATTGGCTAACCATGGAACCAAGAAGAGCCATTCGCTTGATCGGTGACCATAGTCTGACAAACAACCTGGAAAGCCTTGAACATCGAAGGCAGGTTGGCGACTTGAGTCTATTTTACAAATATTTTCATGGCAAGTGTTCAACTGAGGTTGCCCGCTTAATACCACCCAGAGCGGTGCATGGTAGAAGTACACGACGAGCCACTGCAGCCCACCAGTACGTGGTTCAGCTTAGTGTCCCTCGAACGACACTGTTTCAAAATTCTTTCATCTGGAGAACGTCATCACTCTGGAACGACCTCCCTGAGATCGTCTTCCCCAACGAGTATAGTCTCCAAAGAATCAAGACCAACGTGAATCGTTTCCTGCGCACACGCACCGCTCCTAGAGCGCCATAAAGGATTTATCCTGTAGTGCTGTGCCTTATCATAAAAAAAAAAAAAAAAAAAAAAAATGGAGCAAAGAGAGTTAGCGAAAAAACACTGTTACGACAAAAAAGCATAATATCGAAAGACGATTTATTATTGCTGAAATAATATGTATAACAAGAAATTGATATTATCTTAAAATCTCTTTAAAAAAAAAATCTAAATGAAAAACAAAATTATTTTTATTATTATTATTATTTAACAAGCGTCGTTTGAAGGAACAAAAGAGGGCACATGTGGATGTTGAAATATGTAGGTGGTAATATTAACACATTCAAGGGGGTTCAGCCAATTTAAAGAACCTAAACAATGAGTTTGATATGGCAATGTAAAGGTCTTCTTTAACTTCCTATTACTCTGCGTGATGTTTACATCTCAAAATCCAGCGGACAATATTTGCGGTTATATTTATGCTACTTTCAAAATCCGACACCTCCGCGAGCGTTTGAAATCAAATGCCAGCAATTCTAATAGAAAAGAAGTCACGTGGTCACCTTCTGGCATTTGACTGAGCTAGTTTATTCTTCCTAATTGAGTTGTTTGATGTTTTTCAACTCTATATTCGTGTTATTTTTCTAAAATTGTATTCGAACTAAAATTTTTAATAACTACCGATGTTTTTTTTTTCCAAAATAGGGTAATTGGGTGATACAAGTCATCAGTTACAAAACCCGATAAATCCGCAGTTATTAATCCAAACCCAACAAATTCATTTCGTAATTGTATATTCGTCAAATGTCTTTCGGTCTTTTTCACATGCAAATTGACACAGTTTTTGGCGTTTTCTAAAAATTTGACCTTCTTTAGGTATATGGATGGTTTTTGTAACCAAGCGGCTCAATATATTGGAATTAGCACCAGGTTATTAACTTTCTTTATTCTTATACAGGCCCGGCGAGAGGGGGGGGGGGGTCGGGGGTGGTTCTCCCCGGGCCCGGAGATTTTGAGGGGCCCAGATTTCGTTCAAGACCGGCCGCTCGTTTTTACCATCACAGATATTCTACGTAATTTCGGACATAACCTGGAAAATGTTTTTGGTCGATTCGTATGTACATACATTTATGGACCATAACTTCATCTCTCCTAATACCATCTTAGTGATCTACTCTTACTACAAATTTGTAACTGTGTGGCACGAAAAAACAGATGCAGGGGGGCCCATAGATTCACTACCCCCGGGCCCCGATTTTCTCTCGACGGCGCTGTTCTTATAACGTTTAAATATTATTACCAATTTTACATTGATATGCATTTCTGTAGTTGTAGCCAGATGTTGACTTTGACAAAATGGTGAAGTTATTTTAATACATTAATACCAAGCAGTAAGTACCTAGTTAAGTAATGGTACTACTCCATTCTAACACAGATAAAACACGTTCTGATTCTAGTTAAGGAAACGCATCGAAATAATAAGTGGCACGGAAACGTTAAATCATCCAATACAAATTTGTGAAAATTCTTGAATAAATACATAAACAGAATATTTTTTTCCCGGTGTATTATCAATTTATATATGGTTTTTAAGACTTAAAACAAAGACTTATTTTTTTGAAAAAAAATTAACTACATGTGACATCAGAAATAATTGCCAAACAGCCAATGCCTTTGGACTTTTTCTCTAGCACTTAGTTAAAGCGGCATTACAAAAAATTAAAATTGGCTGCGCCCCATTTCTCCATGCGTGCAATGTACCTGTCAATAACGTCACTAAAGTCGGAGATTTGTTCGAACAAATACTCGCTGTTTTCGTGCATGATACTAAAACAAGCAAGATAAGATCATGGCCACGATATCTTCTGTCGCTCTTTCTCCGCTACATGACAAATTTTGCGTAACCTATACGTATACGGCTTTTCTCCATTTACTAAGCTTTTATTCATTGTGAATACGTTAATTTGATTATTTCTTGGGTTACTCATTTACCTGAGGGCACAAAAGCCAACAAAGCAGTTTTTAACCAAATGCAACAAGCTCGATCATATTATATTTAACAAGTAATTATAATGGAGACTCATTAGAAATAGAAAAACTACCTTCAAAATTTAATAATTTACCAAAAATTCACGATTTAATTGACGCAGCAAATCCCTTTTTTTAAGATGTAAATTGCGTTTTAAGGTAAGAATGCTAATTACAAATAGGTATCAAAGAAACGGTCAACTTTGATAGTAGAACGAACCTTCGACTTTAGTGACGTCATTGGTCGCAGTATTGCAGGATAAATGGGAGAGTAGACAATTTTAACCAGCTTTTAAAATTTATTGTGAAGCCGTTTATATGCTAGACAAAAAATTCAAGGGCAGTGTTTAAGTTAGACTAGCTCTTTCCAAAAAAAAAGAAAGTCATTACCGACTTTTTAACCGAAATTTCAAAACTATGAGTGATTTTTTCAGTAATAAAATTAAGGGAGACGCTGCAGGCGCTACAAATAGTCCGGGAGCCAGCGACCGTTTAGAGTTAGTTATCTGGCAAAAGCTTAACATATTTCCTACGCTTCATTCGGTATCACAAGTAAGTAGCTGTAGAAGTTGCAGTTTTGGGTGATATCGCAAACGATCCCGCACATAGCACGAGAAAAGTGACAGAAATATCGGCCGTAAAACCATCCAGCGAAATTTAAAAAATCATAACTTCCATCCTTATAAAATAAAACTGGTTCATGAACTTAATGAAAACGATAATGATCACCATTTGCAATTTTGCGAGTTAATGAGTAAAACAATAATAAGCTTATTTGGTCAAACCTCAAATTACACTCTTTGTCTGAAGCATTTATAAGGTGACAAATTGGTTAAGGCTTTCGCGGCCAGTTGATGAACTGGTGTAGTCCTGATTCGGGTCTAAAGGCCGTCGTCGGTTGGAATTGCTTCCAGGAAGCAATTCCAACCGACGACGGCCTTTAGACCCGAATCAGGACTACACCAGTTCATTTATAAGGTGTGGTCAACCCTGAAAATTTGAAGTCAATCCGATAAGTAGTTTTCGAAATATGCGAGATCAAAATCAAATATAACGCTGGCGAGGCGGTGAGTCCCACAGTTCGTCCGCTTTGAACTTGTGCAACGGATTTTCTGTGCATATAGCTACAAGGGATATACGGTGTTTCTTTGTTCAGTTAATAATATTCTATAACAAGTAGGAAATGCCATTTCATACGAGTTCTAGCATAGACCTCGTAACTATTAGACCGAACAATAACAAATAAACGTGATGTCATCATTGTATTCCAGTGTAAAGTAAATCAACGTACAAGCTGCTCCTCTCCACTTGGTTTGCCAGACTTACGCCACAGAAAACGTAGTTTTCTGGGCTTACTCTGTTAAAAGTATTAACTTCTATGATTAACTAGATTAACATGATGTGGGAAATATATAACATTGCCTAAAACCTTGTGAAAAATCTGTAGTATGGCAACGCAGCAATAACGGATCCGCCCAGATTTCATCATTTTCGTGGCCATCCGCATCGACTCGACAATACTCGGCATAGCGGATGTTGTTTTCCTGGAGTTTTGTCGCATGCATATGTAAAGACAGCGTAATCCCCACTCCCGGCCCCACCTAGCTCCTCACAGCGTCTCGCCACCAAACGATTTTGGCATCACAATTTTATAGCATTTATGAATGAGTTCTAGACTATACTCCCTCTAACACTGTTTTGGAAAAAAGAAAAATGACTTTTTTCTCTCTGTTGATGTCAACTCCGTTACCTAGCAACGGAGAAAGGGCGATGTGCATGGCCACCTGTCTTCTTAGTCTTAAACAACGGCGGCGAGCATAACCCGAGTTACTATAGGACTTAGTGACGTCACACAGCGGTTTCCACGAGTCAATGTTTGTAAATTATTTTAGAGGCTTTAGAGGCGTAGCAAAATTTAAATCTTTTGCAGTTCGCGCTAAATTTACGCGATTCACTTTTTTTTTTAACATTTGTTTCTTCGATGAATGGCTCTTTTTTCTTCATGGTACTGTCAATCGACCGAGCAATCGACATCATCGCAGGTATTGGTCGGATTTCCAGTGGCGGCTTTCCAACAGACAACAGGCAGTGTATATTATTTTATTATTTATCTACATCAATTTGCATTTTTAGTGACCCACAGCGAATAAGCGTTAAATCGCCCTTGAAACTTGTAACCCAGGACGTCATAGTGAATTACTTCCAAACACACCACCATCAAATTAATTGTTTTACTTCTTAAGTCGCCCTTGTAGCAAGAACTAGGTCCGGCAAGCCGACTCTGCCATAAGAAAGAACTTCAAAATGCCATGCTTTAGGATAGGTAACCATATATACACTACTGTCCCTACTATATATTTGAAAATTTCACACACCGTCAGAAACGGCAAAAATAGATTTGCTAACGGCAAAAATAGATTTGATGGTAAATTTAAGGTTTGTTGCAACCCGACTAAAAACCGTACCAGTGCAGTCCCCCAAACGGTCGCACAACTAATTTACCACTGCAACAGTCGATTGCCAAGTTCAAAGTTTAATTGACAGGCTGAAAATAGAAGGCATAGAATAGCGGGTGGAAATAAACCTTTAAAGAAAGTGAGGTTAGTTATTACTCGTTGGTTATTATACTCATTAATTATCGGTTGTTTGTTATTATTCTTAAAAGAGGAGGACTGAATCAGTGTAAAATACGTTAGAGTGGTGTGGTCTGTTGAAAAACAAAACTTTCAGTTTGGTTTATAGTTTGTTTGTTTTAAAATTTAAATAAAATATCGTGTTTCAACGCACGCATCACGCAATGGCATGGAAAACCAAGTTGAAACTGAGCCTATTCATTTTACTTTCGTCTTCTCTTTTATTTAAGGAGCAAAGTGAAATAAATAAACAATGTTCGTGTCCGACGAACACTAAAATATTTTATTTGGAACATTTTTATATGATAGGTAGGTATTTATTGAAAAATCTGTTGTCAATGCCATCAATAATTTTTTTAACATAGAGAACCAGTTAGAAATTCAAGGCTGAAATTGTGACAAATGTAATATTTTATTTAGGTTTAACGTATAACAATTTGTTGCAAAACACCGTTCCGGAATTTTCTAAATTATTGTCATGTTCACCCACAATCTGTGTCAAATGAGCGAGACTTTTCGTGTCTAAAGTTTAAACGCGCTTTAGAATCTAAAGCCCGTTAAAATATCAGATAACTCTATATTTATTTGATTAGTAGTTATGTTATCTAAAGAAATAAACATAATATACCGAGTCTGGCGCGGATCCAGAGGGGGTTATGGGTGTCATGACTTCCCCATGAAATAAAAATGCGATACGACATAATATTATCATGAATAAAGAATGTGTGATTTACATTTTCTCAAACCTACCTTTTTGCATAGAAATAAAAAAAAAATGGAAGTGAAATTAAATAATTTATCTTATATCTGGTCAATGCAAACGTATAGAATAGTAGACAAAACCATAATTTGGGCGCGGTATCCAAAAATTTTCTTGTTTGGGCGCTTTAAATATCTTTTGCGTGGCCGCTAACTTCTTGCATCCTGATTATCGAGGCAGAATGTTAAGCGAAGATCAAATAAGAGATTAATGAGATGAGATGATTTCTTAATAGATAATTTAGATGCCAAAGGGTTGAACTGTCTTCAAGATTTTAACCACATATTCCACAAACTCAGCGACAAAAAAATTACAAAAGTTCGAACATTTTGGGAATTACATTTTCGCCTTCACCACTCCGTAACCCTCCCTAACATTTTTCTCTAGATCCACGCCTGTACCAAACTGCCGACCTTGGCTGTCAACCAACGAGCCGCCACCGCGGATTTCAACCCTAGAACCTTTAGAGAAGTGCTATTCCACATCCCGAAATATTAAATGTGTGATCTGGAATTTTTGGGGACCTTATTATTGGGCCGCCGTATTTTCTACCTGAAAATTTAACAAGTTAAATGTCCCTAGACTTGTTGGAAACCACTATTGACCCTGTTGTAACGAATGCCATTGAAGAACATGATCGCTATCGATCAGCTAATCTAACTTTTCAGGAAGATGAAGCACCCCCGCACTATGCGCTTCCTGTTTCTGGATGAAAATTTTACAGGCAGATGGATTAGGAAAGGAGGTCCTATTAAATGACCTGCAAGATATCCTGATATGTCGCCACTGGACTTTTTCTTGTGGTGACATATATGCCACCCAACCCAATTCTTTAGACGACTTGTGACAACGAATAGTGTACCAGTGTAGACATATAACTCCATGGAGGTTGGTGGTGGAAATTTTGAACATTTACTTGCTTGACACAAGTGGTAATAAATCTTGTTACTTTTGAATTTTATTTCCTTTTTAGCAATATTGTTTAAGAACTACTTGCCTACTCGATATCAACGAACAAGGTTCCGTTGCAAAGGCAATTCAATTCCATTTAAAATAAGGTATTACGCGACACCTCTTTCCATTTAAGATTTTAATGGTGAAAGCAGGGGGGGAGGCGGTGAAAACAGCAAAAATATATGTCCCCCTAAGAACTAACGTTTACGTGTCCGAGCGTATTTATATTTATTCATTTACAAGACCTGAGTGGACAGTTTTCGATGCGTCATGCGCCACCCTCTCTATAGTAAGTAAAACTAGGTACATCCTGAAATAAAATGTGTACCTAAAAGTGGCTTCTTAAGCTCGGTCGTAAAAAAACAATGTTCGAAGCGTTTTTTCAAATTTAGTCGCTGCCCATTAGCACAGAAAAGGCAGAAACTTTAAGTTTCAGCGAAAGATGAAAAAAGCCAAGAACGGGAGAGAGAAAAGAGACTGTTAAGCCTCGTGCCTTCCGTGTTTCATCATTAGCACGCACGCTCCGACTTCCGGTTCCGGTTCCGGGTGCCCGAAGACCCGCGCTAATGCACTTTGAATTTTTAACGTGATTTATGCGCACCCCTGGCGGCTTAATTGAACATTCTTGTTTGTTTTAATGCCGAATTTGTCGCGGTCGTATTAATTTCATCCGCTCCGCGTAGTTTATGTAAGAAAGTTAAGGGATGATTATAAATTACTTATGCTAACTGCTAACTTGGGGAGCTCTAGGGCTAAATGACTGAAATTATTATTAAACTCACATATTTTACATAATTTTAATCTCGTCGCCTACATCAATAAATTAAATGATTTTATAAGAAAATCACACCCAACTAGCAAAATAGAACCTTAAAAGAAGCAAATTATTTTATAATTATTGAGTGGCGTTGCATTAAGAATATTTTTGTTTTGTAGCGCATATCGTTACGATAATTTTGATCATTAAGAAATAGTTATTTGATTTACTAGGCAGCAATGTAGTAGATTGACTGCCGCGGCAAGAATTTAGCTATAATAACTATATAACTATTTTCTCCGATTGACAGCAAATATTAATTTTGCAGACACATATCAATCAGCAAAGTATTACTTTCCCTGCCTAGGCAGCAAAGTAAGGTTTTTCCTGCCTAGGCAGCAAAGTGATTATTCTCAATGGGAATAAAACATTTTTTAACATTCATAGTTGCCTTCAACATGGAATATACAGACCAAAGTGTAGAACTCTTCATTGTTTTAGATAATCCAGCAAAATAAGCAAGTAATACATTCTCCGAAAAAGTCTTCGCAGTTTTCTCCATGCAATAATCCATAAATCGTTTATAATTTCCTTCATATTTCATCCGAGCATTTCTCCGGCAACAAATTTAACTCAATATTTTTTGCCACCTCCCATATTTCTGGAGGAGTAAGTACTTCTAAGTCGCTATCACTGTCTATAATATAAATATACCGATATTTTTCCACGAAACTGGCAGAAATTTCATAAGTTGTCAAACTATAATTATTATGGACATATACATTTCCATAGCAACCAACCGTTCCAACAATTATTGCGATTTCTGTCAAATTTTGTTTTAATTTATCACTACAGGAAAAATAAAAAGATTGTGGGAATTGTAATAATTTGCAAATACAATATAGTACATATTATTATATCATTACTTATAAACATTCGGAGAAAAAATTATATGTTTAACTCGGCAGCAAAGTAGATTGACTATGAAATATGAAGGAAATTATAAACGATTTATTGATTATTGCATGGAGAAAAATGCGAAGACTTTTTCGGAGAATGTACTTGCTTATTTTGCTGGATTATCTAAAACAATGAAGAGTTCTACACTTTGGTCTGTATATTCCATGTTGAAGGCAACTATGAATGTTAAAAAATGTTTTATTCCCATTGAGAATAATCATTTTGCTGCTTAGCAGGGTCGTCGCAAGAGCCCGGGCGAGGGGGCAGCCGCCCGAGGCGGCCATTTTTGGAGGGCCGCCGTTGAACCAATTTCTGTATGGAAGTTGAGTTGAGCCTATAAATGACCCACATCAAAGTTGACATTTTCTTTGCTGTTATGGATACCATTATCCAATCTTTAGAGGAAAGATCTGACCTTTTGAAAGTACATTTCGGTTTGCATATTATATACAGGGTGATCCCGCTAAAAGTGGCTAAGGCAAATATCTTGCTTCCCAGATTCTTTCTTCTATTTCAATCACATGCTCGACGTACTTACTCCATTTTTTACAATACACTATCTTTATTCCCTCCTGCAAGAGGTTTCCAATGTCTCTTATTTTAAAAGTGGTGTTATGCCTTCTACTTGCGCCCACACCAGTTCTATGCGGTTTAATTCACAGTGATATGGCGGAGGGCGAAGTACCGTTATATTTCGTTTTAAAACGATTCGCCGACAACGAATTTCGTACAAAGAGGTTTATTCAACGTTACGATCTCCAGTAGCTACTTTTCAGCATATCTTTATAATATGGCTTCATATTTACAGTAAGCCAGTAAATGATGCAATTTCTCTTCCAAGAAGACGTTGGAATTTTTTTCGGATTTGCTTGAGTAGTAGCTGGCAATATCCATGACTATAACAAACCCAGGAGCAATAAGATCTAGCATTTGCTGGAAGTATTCTTCAAAGACATCAGCATTCATGTCTTCCTGATCTAGTCCGTTTTGATTTAAATGCTAGTAAGCCGCATTGACAACTCCATTTTTGCTATACCAATGTGAGTAACTATTAATCTTTTACTCTTTCGCGAGGGTGCTTTTATTCCAGTGGGCCATCCTTCCATTTAAGCTTGCCTCGCGCTTTTTATATGTTTATCCTGCTATATTATACCAACGGTATCTCCTTCATTTAACCAAGTTTCGTCTATATAATAGATACTCCTGTTTTCCTTCGAAATTGTCTAACTGCCCTCAAATATCGTCGTCGCCAGCAGATGATCTCGTCTTTCTCTATTGAAGGTGATTTTCTGTTTTGAATTTTTTCATAACAAAAATTCATTTTCTTCAAAGTTTTTAATAGTTTCTTCTTACCCATGGGTGGAATAAAATCATGCTTTTTCATTTCAGACATTATTTTGTCCAAGGTAGATATTTCTTCTTTTAAGTAAAACGAGTGTATGATTGTTCTGATGGCAGTCTTTTCATCCTTAATTATTACAGTTTCTTTTTATCCTGTACTTCTTTTTGATGACCTAATGTGGCCGCGCTTTTTCTCGTGCACAAGTCGGTATATTGTTGACTGTCCGACTCCAGTCATATTCGAACACATTTCGACTATTTTTGCAACTCCGAATGTTATATAAAATAATAAATGGACTACGCTTATGGAATACGGCGAAGACTACTGGGTTTTATAGTTCAATAATGGTTTATTACTCTCTTGCATTAAGAAACATACTATAATGATTAGCCAGATATTTGTGTTTGCCACTTTTAGTTGAATCACCTTTTACTTGCCTACGTACTCTTAAAATGTGTAATAAAATATTTTATATTAATTCTTATTTTGCTATCTATCCAAAAAGCCCAGAATATAAAACAAAATTTAAAAAAAATGGTATGGTGGCGCTATGTTTAGGACCTTGCCCGGGGCGGCTAACAGTCCAGCGACGGCCCTGCTGCCTAGGCAGGAAAAACCTTACTTTGCTGCCTAGGCAGGAAAAGCAATACTTTGCTGATTGATATGTGTCTGCAAAATTAATATTTGCTGTCAATCGGAGAAAAAATACTTTCATAAAATAGTCTTATAACGGCTTTTACAACTTTTACTATAGAGCAAATGATTTTTGCTTGTTTAAGAATTTTATAAAAGTATTATAATACGAGATACAACCTTTAAAAAAATATATCTATAAGTATTGCAACCATATTGTGAAAGACTTGTATACTTGCACAAATGGCGCTTAATTAGGGCCTTATTAATACTTGTATATACATGCTTTATTAAGGTTATTTAAGGGAAATGATAAAAGTATTGCTTAACGTTGATATGCGCTTATTTATAAAATCGTTTTATAGTTATGTTTAAAATGCTTAAACTTTTATAAATATACAAGAAAGAGTCGCTTTTCTTTCCGTCAGACCCAATCCTTGGAGACGTTTCGCCCTATTACGGCGCTTCGGCAAGGCTATAGAGTCTGACGAAAAGGAAAAGGACCTCAAAGTGAACTTCATCACATAATGTATAAATACATATGGAGATGTTGCACGTGGCTTCTTTTATATCGCGTTTTCAGTTCGCAGAAACCGACAATTGGCTTTCAGCGCCACCTGACATTAGATACCTGCTTATGCGGGTTCCATTCCAGCGTTTGGTCTTCTCTAAGATCTCGCTGGTCTGGTTGAGTGGATAGCTCAATTGCCACGAGATGTCGCCACTTGCAACATCTCGCATATGTTTTTATGAATATCTTTTTTTAGGTTAGGTTTAAATTTATCGTATTATGAAGTTTATTGAAACGTTATAGAACAGAAATATTGGATAGTGCGCAAATCCATGCATTATAGGACAATCATTTTCTGTAACCAAGCTTAGTTATGCGTTATATAGTTTAATCGAAGTTTTAAAAACAGTGTTGCCAGATTTAATTGAAAATACAATATTACAAGTAAATTTTATAAATATTACTTCGAAATCCTAAGATTTATACAAAGACAATTAATTAATCTTTGAATTAAAGTTAATCCGAAATTTTAAAAATGCATAAAAGTACCTTGTATGAAATTAAATTTTAGGTAGATACCAAAGAAATTTCTCACTTCATCTCAAGCTCTGATGTTGTGCTTGTTTGTTGTGCCTCAAACATATACATGGTTCATCGATTTTCGGCGCAATGAAGTTTAAGTTATGAACGCTAATCCGAGATTGTTAAAATGATAAAGGTAATATAATATCAATCACAACGAGCGCCATTAAGTTTCGGCTGATATATATATGCCGGTTTAGAACGTCTTTCTTCGTTGTCCGGCACCTAATCTCCATCCTCTTCTATCGTCGCAATCTTCTGGTGAGAGGTTTCTTTCACTCATGGACTTTTGTATGGTTTTCTGCCATTCCAGTCTTGGTCTTCCTCATTTCCTTCTACCTGTTGGTTGCCAATGCAGTATTTTTCTTGGCCACCTGTTATTTGGCATTCGTTCTACGTGTCCGTACCAGGTAAGTTGTTTTTTTTCAATTTCCTGAACTATCGTAGATTCTATTCCCATTTGTTGTTTTATATGGTCGTTCCTTATTCTGTCTCTTAGCGAGATTCGCATGGATCTTCTAATTGCATCCATTTCAACTGCCTCTACTTTCTTCTTTTGTCTGTCTGTAATTCTCCATTGTCACGTATATACTAAATTTCCTCTTTTTGTTATTTCCTTGCTCCATAAAATTCCATTTGGGCATCCGATTACTTTTTTAGCTTTAACTATTCGTTTTTCTATTTCTTTCAGATCTGTTCCGGTGTTGTCGAATGTGATACCTAGATACTCATATTCCTGACATTGCAGAATTTCCTGACCATTATCCACTTCCAAATTTCCGTCCAGGGTGCCAATACATAGATATTTTGTTTTATTTATATTGACTATCAGGCCCCATTCTCGGTACTCTTCCATCAGTTTTTTAACCATATATTGCATGTCCTCTTTGTCACTGGCCACTATAACCTGATCATCTGCAAACTGAAGAGTGAACAAGCACCTGCCTTTTATCTCTATACCCATACCATGGATCTTCATCTTCCAATTTCTTAGTGCCACCGCTACATATATTTTAAAGAGTGTAGGAGAGACACAGCATCATTGACGTAGTCCCTTATCTACTATGAATGTGTCTGTGAGTTCTTTGCCTATCTTAATCCTTGATTTTGAGTCTTTATATAATTCTTTAAGGGCAGTTATATAGTTGTGATTAATATTGGATTGTTCTAATACCTTCCACAGTCTGGATACTGGGACTGTGTCATATGCTTTTTGTAGATCCACGAATGTGAGGTGAGTTTCCAAATGTCTAGCCGATCTTTTTTCCATGACTTGTTTTAGGCAAAATACGTTGTCCGTACATGATCTTCCTGCTCTAAAGCCGCACTGCTCTTCCTCTTCTTTCTCTTTATAGTCCTCTTCAATGAGATCACGCAGGATTCTACCATATAGTCTGCTTAGTGTGCTTGTGACCGATATGCCCCGATAGTTATTGCAGTCCAGCTTATTTCCTTTTTTATGGATGGATGATATAAAAGCCGTTTTCCAGTCTTGTGGAACAGAATGACCATTTAGGCATTCATTGATAATTATTGTGAGACTTCTAAAGAGCTTTTCGGTTCCAAATTTAAGCATTTCGGAGTATATCCCTTCTGGGCCGCTAGCTTTGCCTGACTTAAGATTCTTAACAGTCTTCTTTACTGTTTCTTCCGATATTTCAATTTCTTCTCCATGTACTACAATATGTCTTGGGGAATCTATTATATACTCCTGTCTAGTTTCCTGTAGTAGACCTTTGTAGTGTTCTAGCCACTGCTCCGGTTTGATTACCTGGATATTAGCTCTGTCCTTTTCTGGGTTTTTGACATTTGATATAAATCGCCATACCTCTGAGCATTTCCTTCCTCCTATGTAGTTGTTAATTTCTTCACATTTCTTATCCCATGACTCATTCTTAGCTATAGTGATGCACGTTCTTAGTTGTCTTTTTGTGTCTTTATTAGCTTAAATGTCTTGTTCATTTTTTGTTGTCAGCCATTTCAAATATTTTTGCTTCTTCTCTTTGACTAATTACTCTATTTCCTCGTTCCACCAGTATTTCTTGTTGGTATTGTATTTTTTTGTTCCTATTGCTTCTTGGGTAGCTTCTATTAGACTCCTTATAATGTTCTCATAGAGTTTGTTAAAGGTACATTCTTCAGGGTTCAATAGCTTGCTGTCGAGTCGTCTCTGATATAGAAATACAGTGCTTTCATCGCTAAAACTGTCAAAATTGTATTTGGTTGTATCTGCTGTGTCCATGAGTGTTGCATTGCTCTTTTGTTCGTCTTTGTTCTTGTTCAATTTCCTGAATTGCATCCTTATTTTGGCTCTCACTAAAAAATGATCTGACCCGCAAGTTATTCCTCTTAGGACTCTTACGTCATTTATTTCTATGTTTGTTTTTTGTTTGCTTATTACATAGTCAATAATGGTTTTTAAGTTACGCGTATTCTGTAACCATGTGTGGCGGTAGATGTCTTTGTGTTTGAAGAATCCGTTGTTTATTCTAAGATTGTGGGTCTTGCAGAGATGTATGAGCCTTTGGCCATTATCATTAGTTATTTCTTCTCCTAATGGTCCCACAACTGGGCTAGTGTTTGTCCTTCCCGTTCTTCCATTGAAGTCGCCCAGAATTATAATTTCTCTATTCCTTCCAATATCTACTAGGATTTCATCCAATTCTTCAAATAATTCCTGCTTAATGCCGACTCTTTCGCCCTCTGATGGTGCGTAGGCCGCTATGATGGTGATGTTATATCCATGTAGTTTCAAGTTGACCGTCAGAATATTTTCGTCAACTGCTTCCCAGTTCTTAATGTTGCTCTTCCAGTTTTTCCTTATTAGTATGGATACCCCTGTAGCTGCTCTCATTTCTTTTGGCATCCCAGTAAAAAGGTGAATGTATTCTCCGACATTTTCAGTGCCACTTCCTTTTTTCTTGGTTTCGGTCAGTGCTACCAAATCGATGTTTACTTTCTGAATATCTGATGCAATAATATCCGTTTTCTGTCTAATACCCTGTACATTCCACGTAGCGAAATTTATAGTCCATTTTCTTTGCCGTTTTCGTCGTCTCAGTGATCCGTCCAATGTTCCGAGGCTTCGTTTAGGGTTTTTGGTAGTTTTATATTTTTCCGAGTATTAGAGAACCGGTCTAATGCCTCAACCCCCATCCTGGAGAACCCGGTCAGTTTTTGTTTCACGGTGAGTATTTTATTTCCTCACTACCCTCTGAATCAGCTGGATTGCAGATCCAGCGAGCTTCCCCTAATTCCCATAGGGACGCATCCGATGAAGGTAACTGACAAATCCCCACACTTTTTAAATAAGTAGACCATATTTATAATGTCCGTTGTTATACACCCCTTTAAAATAATTTGGTTCTAAAATTCTGCACTAAAAATTAAATATCTCTTTAAATTGTTATATTATCAGACTGCATTATACAATCAATATATAATATTTATGTAAGACTTTTAAAGTGTCGATAAAATATTGTTGTATAATTACCACCAAATACACACTACAAAACAATTTTATAGTTATTGCATTAAATTGCTTTAAAAGTGTGGTACACAACTTCTATAGAACTCTTATAGTATCAAAATGTTTTAATAAGTGGGCCCTTTTTGATCCTATAAATATCATATATGGGTATTTAACCACGTTATAGGAATTTTAAGCTTGTATAAAATTTATCGTATAGCAGTTTATACTATCTTTATAAAATTTATTTTGCTAGTTGGGCAGTTATTGGATCTGTACCAAATAATAATTGTATTAGTAGAAGGCATAATATGGGGCCTAGCCCATTTAACTAACGTGAATGTACTGAAGTCGAGATGTCTTTGGGTAAAGAGAAGAGTTTTGATGCATGCCCGAAACAATTTGACGAAAAATTTAGACGTTTGCGATAATAAGAAGAAAATGAGGTTATGTCGCTTTCGTCACAATTGACATCAAAATTTTTAAACAAACATTTAAACTTCTTTACTTCTTAAGATTTTGTACATTTCGATTACTACTCTCTCTAATGCCTGGTTTTATAAACTAAGATTACCTCTAACTTGAAAGTATAAACGGTTTTATGAACTGGGGTCGGTGTTAATTCTAACCCGTCCGGTGGCTTGGGGTAACTCGAGAATTATTGTAAAAGCATGCGCAGAGTAATTATGTCATGACGTTTTAGCGATGCAGAATTGAAATATTGGCGGATGTTTACTTGTCAATTTTATTTTTTCGGGGTCGAATATAGATAAAGCCTAAAATAATAATTGTAATTTAGTTCTTGTGTCAGGGTAAATTTCTATACTGTATAATCTTGACAAAGGATATGTATATTTAACGTATTTTTATGTGGTTTTAAACTGTTAACTAGAAACCTAAAAATAATGATGGTATTAATAATAAAAATCATTACGTACCTTCTATAATTATTTATAAAAAATTAATTAGCCCGTAACCCTTTCCACCCCAATATTTTATAGGCGCTGCTGGAGGCCATTCATGTTTTTAAAATACCCACGTCATAAAATTTATAAAATTAGGTTAGCCGGAGCTTTAGTCCCGCCGTTTCCCTGCCTGCCTCCATCATCATAACCCTTTGGATCGATGGTGCACGTTGTTTACGACGGGGATGTTTTGTTCCAGCAACGGACGGTGTCGTTGCGTTGACAGCGACTAAGTGTGCTTCTGGCGGCGGCAGCTATCGTGGGGTTCCGCTCCATTACTCCATTGCCATTGTCTCGGCGCCGTTGACGGACAGCCGATAAGGCGATGCTGGCACGTTGGCCCCCTAGGAAGTTACACGTGTTTCCGTATATTACATTTTTTTCGTACTCGCATTTATACTTCATTTTCTTTCGAAATGTGGCTGGTCCAGATCCAACATGTTTGAGTTGATGCTCAGCCAGTATGGAGTAAACGAAGTGCACGAGTACGAAGTGTGATTATGATATACAGAGGGAGCGGCGCCAAAAGGACATGTTCGAGCACTATGACTTCAGAAATTTGAGGTTATTCTGAATCAAAAATCTCTTATTGTCCTAAGAACATTAATCTTGTTGAGAAAGGTGTGTAACGATTCAGCAGCTCACCCAGGATTTTATCTTGGAGGGGGGGGGGGGGGGGGGAACAAAGCCGGAAGCAAGTTTTTTAAAAAACTTCAAGGTTAGGCATTTTTCTAGAACTTTAGAGCTTTTTTAACAGGTACTTTTGGAAGATTGCATAATCCTAGTTCAGTCGAGGTTAATATCTAAAAAATATTGAGTTTTTAAAATATCCACTTTAATGACTATTCCTGACAAAACATACCCCTCCTGTTACCCAATAAAATATAATAGTAATGGCGACATATCCTTAAAGCAAATATATTTATTTTTTGCAGCACAACGAAATTTTAGAAACAATAAAACCCAAGACTTCTTCATAACACCCTTGCATTTTTTTAAATAAATAAATCTAATTTTCTTCGATTCTTAGAAAGTTTATTCCAAATTTCTTCACAGAAAACAGGAACATTCTTATGGATAAATAAATTTGCCAAACCATTAAGTCTTACTTGCTTGGTGGAATTTCTTAAGTACGATTTTAAGTACTAAGTAGCAAATGATCTTTCAGAGGTACTGCTGGTGACGGGAAGGGTAACAAACATTTGCAAAAGTTTTTTTATATTGGGAAATATCATACCATTACATTGAAGATATAGTTTAAACATATCGGAGGGTATTCCTTTGGTATCTGTAAATTTTTCGTTCCATAATTTGAATTCGCATGTTAGAATGCTTTCAGTATAGAAATTTTCAAAAAATGAATAATTTGCATAAAAAGAATGAAGGTTAAGAAAGCTTTGCAAATTCTCTACTTGTTTATTGGAACAGGGCAATAAACAATTAAATAGCAAAGTAATTTCCCTGTGTTTAAAAAATCAATCGTTCTGGGTTGGTAAGTGAATCTAAAAACGGAATAAAAATAGAACATCTAATGTATTCGTTTGGTGAATCCGATGATATTGTCAACCTTTGCATTTGGCGATTGCCATTCGGCAACCTGGGAATTTTTATGTGAACATCATATTCCTGAAGAATTACTCGTGATTCATAAAAAATATTGTCAAAATGTTTGCTTGCGTCAGCTCAAATATCTTTTATTTGTTTGGTTACTTGTTCAGCTAGTTCTAGAGCAGTAGCTAGATTAAGATTTGACTTTTGTAGAAGCTTGCTTAGCGGCAGAGTAAATCCAAAAACTGTTTTTAGGCTAGCTAATAGGGAACTAGCTTCACTGGATGTAGTTCTATCTGTTTCTTTTTAGTGGGTTAGTAGGTATAGTTAATTGAATTCAATTTCATTTGGGGTTTTGGGGGGGAGCCATGGCCCCCTTGGTGCGCCACTGTAACGATTGTAATTATAGTAACAAGCAAGGTATAATAGTACAACAACAATAACATCAAAACACTTATATACAACATAAGTTAAATGAGATTTTGTTCTACACATGGTTAGGACTTACAATTAAGAAATAAGAGATACCTAATAGGCGGGATTAATTGAATGCCTCATCATAATACTCATCAAGAGTGTAGTATACATTTTTTAATAATCATTTTTTTATTAGTTTCCTAAACTTCCCCATACACTGCTGTCTTCTCAAGTAAAGTGGTAAATGGTTAAAGATTTTTTACTGCCATGACCGATGAATGGGTAAGTTAAGCAAAAATTATTGTCGTTTGTTATAAGAAGAGAGGGTAGACAATTCATTTTCAGATTCTTTAAACATTAAGCAAGCAGTTTCTAGAATAAAGATACAACATAGGGTCAAAATTGAGTTTTTAAGAAACAAGGGACGACAAGAATCACGAGCCCTAGCACCACAAACGTACCTGACTCCTCTTTTCTGCAACACAAATACCGATTGAAATAAGTATTGTGAACAAGACCTTCCAAAGAAAATACCATAATAGACTTAATTAGGGCATACTTTCAGTTTTTTGCCAAAGGAAAGTCTAAAATATTAAAATCAATCCTAATGGCATAACAACCAGAAGAAAGCCTTTGACATAAATTTATGATTTTATTCTCAAATTTAAGATTGATGCCCATGAATAGTCCCAAAAATTTACTCACATTGGGCACAGAAACCACCCTGTCGTCCAAATAAATATTCTCTACATTAGACATCTAAAACTTAAAATGTTGGTCTTGTAATATTAAGTGACAAAAAGTTTGCATTACATCATTCTTCTACTTTACACACATCAATTTTTGTATTTTAAGAAAGCCTATTGATATCTGTATCATGTCAAAGAATGGTCGTATCATCGGCGAAAACGGTAAAGTTTCCCACAATATCAAGATGGGGCATATCATTAACATAAATTAGAAAAGAAGCGGGCACAGAATGAACCCCTAAGGAACACCTACATCCAGAGTCAATTCCTTCCTCAGAGCTACTGTTGTTGAACTACTAAACGCGACTCGTCAAATGCAAACGATACCACTTCAAGGCTGTACCCCTAATCACATACGCCTCCAACTTCCACAGCAGTATTCTGTGATTCACGAAGTCAAAGGCTTTTGAGGAACCCGAAGATGACATCGCTCGTACTCTTCGCAGCCTAAAATCCAAACTATTGTGGGCTCATAAGGTCGTGTTTAGTCAGAAAGAAAACCATTCTAGTTTTAACAAGTTTGAGGGAGGACGGTCCCACAAGAAACAAATAACCATGCACAGCCTTTTTTAGGCAGACAAGAAAAGTGCTTGTTTGGAAGAAACCATTTAGTAACTCCGCCAAGGCCTGTATTGCGTTTACCGGTAATGCCATCCCAACCAGATACATTATTATTATTTAATTGGTAAAATATGCTCTCAATTTCCTTAAAGCAAGTTGGCTGCAGAAAAAATTAGACCTTGTATCAATCATAGAAGGAATTTTTTGCGCTAAATCGCCAGCAATCCTGTATTCAAAGGAATTTATACCATTCGCATTAAGAGAACTGGTAATAGGAGCGATGTTATATTTTCCCCTTCACTTATTAACAATTATTTATGATTCCTTGGCATTATTCGTCGAATACGCTATACTTTTCCTAAAGTACACTTTTTTAGAAAGCCTAAGAGTGCTTCTATAAATATTACGGTATTTATTGAAATAGTTCATAAAACCAACACTACTAACAAAAACTTTCAAATGAAATGCAGAGAACGAAGATTTTTGCCAGAAACCCTCAAAGCTCTTGTTTACCATGGCTTCCTCTTCCTAGTCCTGTATTTTACAAGTGGAAAAGCGACATTAAATAAATTATTCAAAATACTATGGAACTGCTGTAAAGGTTCGTCCACGTCAACACCACTCCAATTACATAATAATGTGAATTTGCTAAACTTCTTCTTCGTATATAGTTTTTTTTCGTTTTAAAAAACCTAAATTTTGAAAAATAAACTATTATATGTTTCTGAGATGCTTGTTACAAACTAAATTACATTATTAAAAGATATAAAGGGTGACTCATTAAAAAAAGGAAATTTGGTTTCTTTCTAGAAAACTATTGAACGTAGAAAACATCTGAGTACATCACTGGATTCTACGTAATAGAACATTTTTTCTCTTTTTGGTAAGTCCCAAAAACCAGTATCCTCTATCTGTACCAGTAACGGAGATACCCCGTATAAAAGCAATGGCACCCTGTACACACATAAAATTTCTTAATGTAAGACGAATTAAAAAGAAGGCCACCATGTTTTTCGATATGTCCAAATGAGTATTTTACTAGGATCAATCCTTTATACGGGGTATTTCAGAAGTACGGTACGTAACTTATAGGGGTGATACCTTATGACATTCTAATAGAAAAAGTTCATATAACATGTGTCCGGAGTTGCCCTGTTTTTAATATACAGGGTATTAAAGTTTTTTTTTGAAAACATCGGTTTGTTATAATTTTTTTAAATATCCTCTTCTCGATTTCCGAAACTTTCTCTCTTAATATATAGTACAGCCAATCTGTAAAATTTGTGAGAAAAAAATACCATAAGCGATTTTATTTCATAAATGGTTAGGGGGGCATGTGATTAGCTTAAAACCAAATTGTCATGCCCCTCCCCCTTGGGCGCTTGTGGGAAACTCAAAAAGAATTTTGACTTGATTTTTCGCAAAAACGGTAAGTCGCAGAGAAATATTGTGTAAACAAATATTGTAGGAAACAGTATTCTCCACAATTTATCTTATGGAGTCTCTGCGCTATGACTAAAAGTGCAGAAAGCAGAGGGCGCCAAAGTCGCCAAAAATCACTTTTTTCTTATTTTCGACGCGAAAAATATTTTTTTGCTCAATCGCATAAATACAAAAGTTGTGGAGCCCAAAAAATCCTATAAATTGAGTCCGCGCTTTTTTTTTTATAATGCACGGTTACGGAGATTTAGCGCCTGGAAGTACCAACGGAATGCAGTCTTAGCATTCTATTAATATTGACCCTTATCTGGCACACTAATCACAGGAAACTGTTACGAAAAAAAACAAATGAATAATATGGCAAATTAGTTTAACATGCAACCTTGGGTAACTTTAAGTAGAACATCCAGTATATTTTAGAAACATGTAATGCATTTTCTTTTTTAATATTAAAAATATAATAATATTATGTTGATATTTGCTCCAGCCGTTTTCGAGATATTTCAATTTGAAAATGCTGATTTATATATGTTATATCAAATCACAATTGCCATGAATGAACATACGATACGAATATTAATAATTATCCGGCTGTCATTTATTGTTTGATTTTTTACTGATTATTGTATTGTTTTACCAAATCGCTTTAAAAATATCAACAAATTTTAATCAAAACATTACTGATAATGTATGTCATGAAATCAATTTAGTGCATTTAACTCTACAAATATGCTATTGTTCTAGAGTAATAAAATTGCAAAAACAGCATATGTATTTGATACCATCGGTAACTACAGATTATTGACGTCACAGAAAGGCAGGCGTTTTGACCTACATTCAAATGTTAATGGTAATTTTATTGTAATCTCGTAACACAATTAGAATTAGTTATTAACAATACTTGTATAAGGCCATTATACTGATATTCTAATGTCGATTTGAAAATATTACTACATTCTACAAGTTCTTATTACTCCATATCAAGATATATCCCCTAATTGTTTTAAAATATCAAGGGCATTTAACATTTTTAAATTTACACTTTCCTATCAATTTCCTATCAATAATTTCTGTTCACTGTTGAGGTTGATTTGAAGCTAAGTAAATAAATCGCCCATAGTCGATGATTTACAGGGTGGAACCGTTTTGTCAATTCGCCTTAATGTAGGTATATTGATTATTCTATTCTATAACTATAATAAACTTGCGGAGAAAGACTTCGACTTTCCTTTCCCCTATAAAGCATTTTTACTTGTGCCGTAGTGGTCATATTAGACGTGAGGATCTGTAACAATAGAATGCTACGATCACAGGACATAAAACAAATGATGCTGCATTCGGTTGGTACTTCCAGGCGCTATATCTCCGTAACCTTGCATTGTAAAAAAAAAAACGCAGACTCAATTTATAGGATTTCTTAGGCTCTACAACTTTTGTATTTATGCGATTGAGCAAAAAAATATTTTTCGCGTCGAAAATAAGGAAAAAGTGATTTTTGGCGACTTTGGCGCCCTCTGCTTTCTGCACTTTTAGTCGTAGCGCAGTGACTCCATGAGATAAATTGTGGAGAATATTGTTTTAAACAGTATTTGTTTACAAAATATTTCTCTGCGACTGATTTTGCGGAAAATCAAGTCAAAATTCTTTTTGAGTTTCCCACAAGCGCCCAAGGGGGAGGGGCCCGACAATTTGGTTTTAAGCTAATCACATGCCCCCCTAACCATTTATGAAATAAAATCGCTTATGGTAATTTTTTCCCGTAAACCCGCTTTTCCATAGCAGATTGATTGTATTAATATCATGGAATAGAATATATCATAAACCCTTAAGTTACGTACCGTACTTCTGAAGCATTCTGTATATTATGTAAATAAAACGACAATGTCTTCCTCCACAAATTTAATAATAGTAAAATTATTGCTCCCTACATGTTTCGGGCGTCTAGACGTCCATCCTCAGGGGATACTATAATCGAGTTGATTATAAAAACTTTAAATGGTTGCCTCAAATTAATGAGTACAGCCAAAATTGAGTAGGAACCTCAGAAATTGGGTGGACATGTGAAAAATTATAATTTGTATATTTATAGAATGAAAATTTTTGTGAAAATATAAGAATTGAATAGGAAATATATTATTTTAAAAAGGTGCATTTTATTTTTGATGATGATTTTCTAGAAAAACATTGTAGTTGTGAAGAAAGAAATTTAAAATAAAATTTTTGGAGGCATGCTCCGTGTTAATTTAAAAAAAAAATTGAAATTTTTTATACCAGAGGGGCTATGCCCATGGTAATATATAAATTACGAAATCATTAATAAAATGTTTTTGAAAATTTTAATGAAAAAAGAACTTTTTTTTATAAAATACATTCTGTATATTGTTATGTTACTAATTTTATCTTTGTTAATTGGTCGCCTACCGTAAAGTAATTAGTTTGATACCACATTGATGCAATAATGTAATGTATACTGTTGCCAGAAAATAGATAATCAATAAAGCATTAATAAGAAGGTCTATTAACAAGTGCTTTCAATAACCTTGAGAACTCTAAAAATGTGAGAGTCATATCAAATGTAATTGTGAAAACATGAACCATAAATTTCTCTTTTCTTACTAAAGCCCTTAATCAAAAAGTTTTATTTTTCAAAAACAATATCAACCAGAAGAATTTACAAATTGTACAACCATTCAATAACATTTAAAATTAGGCTGATTCACTATTAATATTGCACGGTGCACGCTTCATTACTTTCGTAGCCACTACACATCCAATGAACATGAACTTATATGGGGTAATTTTGTACACCTATCGATGCTTCGTTAAGCTTAATATTCAAAGCAGATGTCAAAAATGATTGATATGGATATATTGTGTCTAATATAATTAAATAAAAATGTTCGGTAATTGTTTTTCACCCATTTTTTCCAATAATTAATAAGATAGCTTCTTTAATATTAGACATTTACATAAATAGGTTTTAAAAAGAAAACAGCAAAGAGATAAAAACTATCTCTTCGAAACCTGAGTTATACAAACATG
The DNA here is from genome assembly GCA_963920685.1 of Polydrusus tereticollis. Lineage (NCBI taxonomy): Eukaryota > Metazoa > Arthropoda > Insecta > Coleoptera > Curculionidae > Polydrusus > Polydrusus tereticollis. The sequence goes on from OY987327.1 coordinate 29,595,483, forward strand.
ACTTCATAAAGTAAACAAAAAAAGAGCTTGAGAATCAAAATTTATAGATTATGTATATATTTTAACTTTGATTAAATATTGACTAAAACTCGCTGGAGCAGCTGCTAGTAATTTCGTAGCAGGTAAAATTGAGGCTAAAGAAGCTTTATGTTCTTTTTTACTCAGGCATACCTTTACAAAATGTCCACGTTTACCATATCCATTGGACGTAGAATATCTTGCAGGGCATAAACCACGTTAATGCTTGATATTGTTTCCACAGAAGTAACATTTATAAATTTTCGTAAAAGCAGAAGAAATTTGATCTATTTTAATTCTTGCAAATATTCACTTATTGTCTCCCCAGGCTGTTATTTTCTAGTAGTCAAACAGTGTCTGGCGAATATCTCGTTTTTAGGCTTGATAGAAATACAGTCCAGAGTTATAACAGCTTCTTCATACGCTTTACGATCGATAATGAAATCATAGTTACCTCGTGATCCAATTTATTAAAAGCTTGAGTTTCCAGAATCGTATATCGTCGGCCTAATGTGAAAATTGCACAAGTCCCAAAACCTAAATTTTACAGGAGAGCAAAAAAACTATTTTATTTCTTTAAAAATAATGTAATTTGGGTGAAAGTGGAATTTGGATTAAAAAAACATTAGGGAACTGCTATCAAGTATTGATTTTTTTTATAATAGTTACCTGTTGAAAAATAAAGGAGTTATGCAAAATTCATTCTTATATCCAGTACAAAGATGGACTTATGCAAATTTCACATAATAAAACAACGCTAGTATTTACCTACCTAAGGCATTATTTTTATTAAATCGAAAATAACTACTAATAAAACAACATTAAAGAACTTGGAAGATAATAGTACATAACTTATAATATTAAAAAATAATCAAATGTTTAAGTCTTATGGTTAATAAGTTATTTATGTCTTAGATTATCATAAAAATCATGATAATCTTTGGCAAGAGATTTTTTCAAAAACATAAGATGTTGAAACTTTTCTTTTTTAATTTTCAATTGTTCTTTGTACAGTAAGGGAAGAGAGTCAATTGATATATAATTTAAATTTGGTTTTAATCTCATAGGCATATCTTGAAACTCCTCGGAATGTTTAATCTTAAACTCATCATCGTCGATTTGATATGTAGGGTCATTGTTTTCATTATCTACTTCTTCTGGATGATTTGTTGCATCCTCTTCATCATTATCTTCATTTCTAATATTTCCTTCTCGTTGGTTTTTATTGAAATCCAAAGGAGTTTCTGTTTGCGCGGCAATATCGTTTGTTGTATTGGCATTGATCATATCATCGGAAAAAATAAAACTATCATAGTTTGTAATAATATCCGTTGTTTGCTCTATGCCGGATATTATTGCATTGTTGAGAAAGCTGGCTAAGTCATTGTTTCCCCCTATGTCTAAAATGTTTTGTGTCTTATGAATTTCTTTTTGTAATTCTGTTAGAGCTGACTGCAGTTCCTCGTTTTCTTCTGCAAAACACTTTTCATTTTCCGCGCTCTTTGTATCAGTATGATTGTCTTGATCTTTTTCTTTGAACAGTTTTATTGTCTTGTTAATTCTACAGAATCACTAGTTAATGTTCCAGAGCTATCGTTAGTTATGTCCTTCAAAGCGTTGGCCGGATATTTTGTTAAACTCAACAGTTTGAAACCCCTGCTTCTACGATCCATAGCTGAAACAAAATAGTTGTTTATTCCTACCTTTAGCCACAAAGTGTAAAGCCTCCGGTAAAAACGACCCCGGTATTGTTCGGATGTTTGACTTACAAAAAAATATGTTTTTATTATTATCAGGGGGCTTTTTTTGGAATGAATTTTTTTCACTGGGGGCTTTTAACGGGAGCTTTTTCACTGGAACGTTTTTAACAGCGGCTTTTTTACCTGGTACCAATATTTCTAGTAAAATTTGTTTCTTTTTTATACCAAAAGGAGGGTTTACTAATACCTCAAGATTTGACAAGAATTTCCATCTACGCGAACTGTTCAAAACTTGTAGGTAAGGCAAAAAAATGTGAATTTCTCATCATTCTTAATTGGTATTCAAAATGCTTTGAAACATGCATAACTCCCGTGAGTTCTAAATATATCAACAGTGTGAAAAATGCACAACTCCTTAAGTTTACAAAAAAGGCATTAATCCAGTCTAATGTATGATAACACATTTAAAAAGCTTAAATTTACATAGTATGTACTTACCTAAATGATATTGAAGCTCGGTCTGATAAAATAACGGCCAATTTAAAGCCTGACAAACTAAAAAGCATGACACCAAACATAGACAGAACACCAACTTACACCTTGCTAGGACTTATGCAACTTTCTTACTGATGTAGAACGAGTTGGACTTACGCGCATTTCATACTGTTGTTTCTACCGCCATCTAAATACTTTTTGCATAGTTTTTTTATTTGGATGTATAGATACGCTGCTTTTCTAACAGATGGAGCTAAAAACCAATTTTGTGAAAAATTGGACTTATGCAATTTTCACATTAGGCCGACGATATGTTTTTGATAGATGATAATGAAATTATCATAATATGTTACTTTCCAATAGGTCTATTCTTGAGCAACTTGGGGAGAGTTCTGATCAGTATCAAATCGTTCAAGTCGTAGAAGTTTATCCATTCTAGTTAAGATATGGAACCTACAAGAGACCTGCGGCAAAAATGTGTCCGCTCGAACTGCTCGAGGAAGGTGATAAATAGCACTGTTAAAATCGAGATTTGGTTATTGTCAATGGCAATATAGTTTTTTAAATAAATAGTTTTTGAACAGAAAATATAATTTCAGCTATAGAAAGATATCGAAATAGTTAATAGAAACCACAACCCTGTATATCAGAAATAAAGCCTTTTTGACCGACCGCACCTCTGTTTTATTTCACTTAGCCTAAATACCGGCAACCGAGTAGTCAGGACCCACTAGATTTATTTCAATATCAACCGCTAGTATGTGCATCTATCTCGGTTTAGGCAGTAGTTCTGTCCGAGAACCCATGTGAGTGGTTCGCTGAAATTTGCCTTATTTTCTTTTTGACGTTCCCACCTTCTTGTGACATTGTTGACGGGTGACTCTGACCTTACTTGCTTACTTGACTTTTGGCAGCGAAACAGGAAACCGGCTTCAAATCCAGGATTTTCTGAATGATCCTTGCGAGATGTAGGGTTTGAAGACCATATTTTCTGTCGCTTCTACGGTATTTCTCCAGGACGTGGTATATTTTTGGCGTACGTTTACTGTGGGCGACACCTACGTGGGATTTAAGTTGTGTTTTCGCTGTTAAAGTCAAGTCCGGTCACCAAGACCTAGAGGGGCCGAATATTTAGGAGCTACCCAACATCAGTGTTGAACCCCCAAATTTACATTAGGGGTCTATCACCGTCTGTCGCCGTCTTTCTATCGTCACGGTCTTTCTTTCGTCAAGATCTTCTTTCTTTCACCACGATCTGCCTTCACTGTTCTTCTTCACAATAAAGTACTTAACTCATATATGTATTAGTACTATATGGCTATTACCCTGAATATCTTGAAGCAACAACAGAGATAAAAGATCAAGGGTAATTTCGACTTGTGCGCATGCGCCGTAAGGGTATTGCCAAATATACTTTTATTTCTTTGGAACGGGGCAGAAGAGTGAGCCTTCGAAAATTAGAGCAATGATAAAATTACGAAAAATCTTGCTAAAAAATTGAAAAATAAGCATTAAGTCCGTACTTCCAAGTGTTCAAATTATTTGTTTCTATTTCTAAACTACAACGCGTCGAATAAAAATTTCATATAACTGGAGGGTGACAACGTCTCATTATTTGTGCTCGACATAACCTCGAAATCTTTAGCAAATGCTAATTTGGTTGACAGTTCGTTTCATCGCGTTGATTTGTTATTATTAACGGCTTTTGTGTACTGTTTATCTTTACTTTTCTACAAATTTTGATTGTGTGTGTGCACTGTGATCATTTTGTGACGATGCCGAGGCAAAACAGAATATTTTACATTATTTTAAACAGGCGTAAAAACTTGAACGAAGATTTATCGTTCTACAGGTATGTACCCAGACCGGACGTTTCTTTCTTTTAACTTACTTACGTTAATTTCGAGAGGGACCAATAACTAGGTGGTCCATTTCCTAAAAATTATAATTTTCTTTGCTGCTGTTGATATATAATTAGGTACCTACCTATTTTTACCGAAAATTGCATGTACTTCAAAGAATCCTACAAAAACCTATTATTTTACCTGTTGAACTATAAAAATAATTGTAAAATATCTAATAAAAGTTTTATTAATATATTTACCTGCGTTCTTTTTCTTTTCTCAATCGATATAATATATAATGTAATAATATATATACAAAATCTTAAACAAATCAAGAACTTTAATGTTTGTTTACAAATTTCTGGCCAGTTGTGTCAAATGTAATATAACCTCATTTTTTTCCCATTAAAACAAACGTCTATTTATTTTTTCTCGCGCATGCGCACTGCGCGAAGTGACCCTGACGGAACAAGGAACCTCGGCTTCACTACGTTTACATTGGTTAAATGGGTAAGGCGCCATATAGTACTAATACATATATGACTTAACGACAGTAGTAGTAGACAGATAAGTTTAGTTATAAATACTAACCCATCCTTTGTTGTCAATAAAGTCAGCAATTTTTTTTTAATTTACTTAGTTTTATGTATGCAGCTCCACCTTTTTTTTTTTTTTTTAATTTCAGTTTGCGTGCTGTCAGAGTTAGCTCCACGACCATCTTGGAGGTTTCCAGCTTTTCCTGTGATAAAGCTGGTGGCGCTTGTTAAACCCCCTCCCGCGAGCTAGGGCAATTGGCACGCGTGCTCCACGGCTGGTTCTGTTCGTGTTTCCTGACAACTACTTATATTTGTTATATTTAATCATTTACTTTTCTTAAATTTAACCAATTTGATTTTATCTTCCTTACCAGTACTTCTTTACGGTTTAGCTTATTCGGTGGTGCTCATCACAGCATCGCTGCAGATTACCATCCTTTTTCTTTTAACAAAATAATTAATTTTTTTTATTATTTATTTTATTTTTCTCAGTCAACAATAAAAAAACAACTGAAGTGCGCATTGCACTCTATATGAGAATTACCTCCATACTACATTACATTATCCATGTAAATAACCCAAGATCCCAAATAAATATTAAAATCAGTAAAGTTTATTCATGCGTATTCTGTTTTCTGGTAACTCCAATAGATAGTAACGAATGAGTTAATGAGGAAATACGCTTCGAGAGACAGTAATTATTATAATTACAACTCTTTAAACGAACATAGGCTTCGTTTTATCAAGTCCTGGGAATCTGTAATAGAATCTGATCGAGTGTTGGCCCAACAAGGATTAACGCATGGGCCGGCACGCGGCAAGGACGTGCGGGGATTCACGCGTGATAATCGCACTAACACGATACACTTTCCCCTGCTAGGATTAGAGCGGCTTACTGGCAATGTTGTCAGATCGGTTTATATCGGCCGATAACGATGCTTAAACCGGAGATCCATCTTAATAAATGTCGTAATTATTTAGTGCGAACAACATTAAAGTTCTTGAGTATACATTATCGGGTCGGTTAGTTTTTCAGTTGAGACTAGTCTAAGCAAAAATTGCAAAACTGAATAAAGAAAAGTTTACATCATGTTTAATCAACTTACACTTAATTTAAAAACCAAGCCAAATTTGCAAATATCAATTAATGAAGTACCTTCAGAATTATTTGGGGCAACGTATACAGGGTGTCCCAACTCTATATATACATGAAATATCTTCATCTCTGTTCATGATATACAGAGTGGCAAGAAAGTTGCGCATAATGCCTGTAACTTTTGAATTACCTCGTATACCGAAAATTGACCTTCATGAAAGTTGTTGTAAATTATTCTCCACATTTCTACCGTCATGAATTTTTTCTGTCATTTCTGGTTTGGTTGCTATAGAGACCAACTTACTTTTTTTAAATGAAACACCCTGCATATATAATTTCATATTTGGGTGTACTGGGAAAACTCTGAATTCTTTGTATTTTAAATTTTCACCCATCTGCAAGCGTTTCCGAGATAATGACAGCTCAAAAATGAAAAACTTCCTAATTATAATTATTCCTACCTAATACCCACCAGTTGAGTCAAGGTTTTTTCATGACAGCGACCTAAGAGGTGTCAATATTAGGTTCCTGTTTAATTTTCTGTTGTCTGATTTCTAATTTGTTTACACTATGCACTATGGAGAATTGATTCCAGATATTCAGCCCTCATCAAGGACATTTACGACGAAGCTACTTTCCACATAAAGATTGACGAAGACCAAATAACCGAAAAGATAAAGCTTGGCAAGGGAGTGAGACAGGGCGATACAATCTCGCCCAAGTTATTCACTTTGTCCTTAGAAAGTGTCTTCAAAAAATTAGACTGGGACGGAAAGGGTCTAAAAATCGATGGATCGTACCTTAGCCACTTAAGATTTGCGGATGATATAGTATTGATAAGCACAGACATCCAAGAACTAAAATCAATGCTGCAAGACCTAAATGAAAAATCAAAAGAAATAGGGTTGAAAATGAATCTTGACAAAACTAAAATGATTAGCAACAGCCAAGAAGATACTGCTATAGAGAACATCATCATAGAAAAAGTAGAAAAATATATATATTTGGGACATATAATTAAGAACGAAAAGGAAAATCAAACCTTCGAAATTAAGAGAAGGATACAGCAAACATGGGCGGCATTTGGCAAACTTAGCTTCATCTTTAAGGATAAAAACATTCCAATATATTTGAAACGCAAAACGTATGACAGCTGCATATTACCAGTAGCAACTTATGGACTGGAAACCATGGCAATGACAAAAAAGGTAGCAGAACAACTGAGGGTAACTCAACGAGCCATGGAAAGGATTATGCTGGGCGTAAGATTGATTGACAAAATCCCCAACACTGAAATACGTCGGAGAACCAGAGTAACCGACATCATGGACAGAATAGCGAGGCTCAGATGGCAGTGGGTGGCACACATAGCAAGGCAAAATACAGAAAAATGGTCATACAGGGTAACATTTTGGAGACCCCGAGAAACGAAAAGAAGCGTAGGAAGACCCAGAAAAAGATGGATAGATGATATCGTAACCATAGCGGGAAAACAGTGGATGAGAACAGCCAGAAATAAAAAAGCATGGAAGCAACTAGAAGAGGCCTATATCCAACACTGGATGAATGATGGCTGAAAGAAGAAAGAAGAAGAAGATGCACTATGATTCATCTAAATGAGAAAGTTGAAATTTTAATAATGAGCGGTTACGGAAATATAAAGAGATCGCAGGATCAGGTTTGTCAACTTTTCAACGAATTATATCCAAATAGGCCTCCAATAAATAAGTCAACGGTGTGTCGAGTGGCAAAGAAATTTCGAGAAACAGGCAGTGTTAGGGAAGCCGCTAGATCAGGTCGACCTAAAACAGCAACCGGGGGTGACAAAGCTTTGAATACCATGCTCTCAATACATGAAAATTCAACACAATCATCCAGGCTGTTTACGCAGGAAAAGTTGCATCCCTACAAGATAAAGTTGGTGCACGAGCTAAACGAGGACGATTTTGATAGAAGAGCTGAATTTTGTGAGCTGATGATGGAAAGATGTAATAAAGATAATAACTTCGCAACAAATATCATTTTCTCGGATGAAGCTATTTTCCATTTAAATGGCATTGTTAATAGACACAATTATCGTTATTGGTATGCTGAGAATACTCACTGATGCCAGGAGGGTCATACTCAGAGGTCCGAAAAGTTAATTTTTGGGCGGGAATAGTTGGTAGACATATTGTGGGACCTTTTTCATAGATGATAATTTGAATGGCGAAAAATACCTAGACCTCCTCAGGAATCACATAATTCCTTCTTGCAGAATGATTTAACCGGGTATAACTAATGGCATAGCAAACAGGTATGGTTCCAGCAAGATGGAGCACCTGCACATTATGCAGCAAATGTTAGACAATACATAAGCGAACAATTTCTAGGACGTTGGATAGGCAGAAGAGGTGCTTTTGACTGGCCAGCGCAATCCCCGGACTTAACCCCGCTCGACTTTTTCTTGTGTGGACACTTAAAGTCTACGTTAACCGTCCAAGTGACTTAGAATCTTTAAATGTCAGAATTAGTGCTAAATTCGGGCCATTCTAGAGGAACGTTGTAGATGGATTCAGGGATCGACTGGCACTCTGCTTAGCAGAAAATGGTGGTCATTTTGAACCCCTGATCCACTGAAAAGGTTTAACTTTGTTTATTATTCCGATGTTAAGTTGTTCAATTTTCTAGACTATTTATTTTGTTATTATAAAGTTACAATAATATAAAGTTGAAAAACAAGTTTTCCCAGTAGAATCCAAATATTATGTAATCACATACCCTGCATAGTTCCATTTAAAAAAAGTAAGTTGGTCCTTATGCAACCAAATCAGAAATGACAGAAAAAATTCATGTCAAGTAGAAATGTGGGAATAATTTACTGAACAACTTTCATAAACGTCACTTTTTCGTATACGAGGTAACTCAAAAGTTACAGGCATTATGCGCGGCTTCTTTGCCATTCTGTTTACAGGGTGTTTATTAAATATACGGCAAATATTAAAGGGGTTATTTCCTGGGCTGTTCTAGCCTTTTGACAATTTTTGAAAAACTGCTTTGTTTTGCCCCAATTTTCACAAATTTTGTCAAAAAATGTATAATAAATACTAGTCAGTCATATCAATGGACGTGCTTAAAAATTAATTTTTGGAAAAAGTAATTGTTCTTATATTATGATTTTTAATTTATCAAATTAGGGGGGGGGGCGGGGGTAATTACCCACATAAATACGCCCTTGGTCTAAGTCGATATGCATGTATTTTTCTATGAACAAGAGGGACAAATCTGAAAATCCTTCTTTCTTTCATGGAATGTCTCAGCATAGAAAATAAAATAGACTTTTGATAGAGAACTGATTGAAAAAGCAATATTTGAGATAAAATATAGGGTGTCCTATTTAAAAAAGTAAAGTTGATATTAAAAACTCTACTTTTGAGGTACCTCCCATACTTAAATGCACTTGTTTTTTAAACCAAAAACTATTTCTCTGGAATCTTCTTTATATCATGAACAGGGAAGAAGATATTTCGTGTATAAATAGAGTTGGGACACCCTGTATACAGAGCATTCCATTAAAAGTATTCATATTTGTTGATGCACCCTCTATTTCGGATTACTTTAGGAAAGAATTTACAATTTGGTGGGTTTTTAATTTTTTTTGCGATTAAAATCAAAGGAGTTAAGAATGGTGTAAAAATATAAGTTGAGACTTGGTGCATAAGGTTTGCGCAGGCTCCTTTGTTATTAAATAAATTAACAATTAATAATTGCAATTTTAAATTTGTTTCTGAACTTTTTCAAAACAGTTCATTCTTAACGTATTCTTAAGGCAATAATACATTACATACATTATGATATTAGGAGAATAAGATATTATGCTTTATGTGCTGAGCGTGGAAAGTGTATCTGACGAACAATCCATGCGAAGCACATAAAGTATCTCATTCTCCGAATATCATATACTATTTTTTCTTCAAACGTGTATCATATTATTCGAGATAAAACAATGAAAGAAAACGAATTTTTTAATGAAGATAACAAGATTGAATTTTTAACTTATTTCACTGTATATTCCCTTTTTGGTATCGTTATCATGGATACGTACTTGTTTCGCATCTATCAAAACAAATATTTCAAATTCGGTGTCGCGTCAGTTGAGACCGAATAAATCCTCCCGAGGTAGTAGAGGCAGCTAGAATAGCTATTCAAAACTTGCTGCCGACGAAATCTGGTGCAGTATATGAAGCTGCCTTTGTCAAGTTCAACAAATGGTGCACTGGAAAAAAAGTAATGCAATACTCTGAGAACGTTTTATTGGCATATTTTAACGAAATGGCACTGAAAATGAAGAGTTCTAGTTTGGGGGCTCATTATTTAATGATAAGGTCCGTGTTAAATTTGAAGCATAATGTGAACATTGAAAAATACAACAATTTGCGTGCTTTTTTAAAAAAGCAAGGAGAAGGTTACAAGCCAAAGAAATCGAGAGTTTTGTCAAGGGAACAGTTCAGCAAATTTTTGTCTGACGCCCCAGATGAAAAGTATTTGGCGATGTAGGTAATAAAATTACATTTTGTTTGTTTCACATTGTGCTAACCAACCCTTAATTTTTTAGGTAGTTTTGATATTTGGAATATCTGGGGCATGTCGTTGCGACGAATTAGTGAATATGACAGTTGATGATCTTGAAGATATGGGTTCTTTGCTGCTAATAACAATTCCCAACACTAAAAATAATAAGAGTTGAACTTTCAACGTCCTGGGGGATGAATATTTAAGCAAATATAGAAACTACGTTAATTTGCGTCCTGCCGATTTTAAGGAACGACGTTTTTTTTTGAAATATCAAAGTGGGAAATGTTATAAAGCTGTCATGGGTATCCATAAAATTGGTAGTGTAGCAAAAGATGTGGCATTGTATCTGAAGATTCCAAATTGGAAAGAATATACAGGGCATTGTTTAAGACGAACTTCCGGAACAATGCTTGTTGATTGTGGGGGGGGGGGGGGATATTACTACGCTGAAAAGGCATGGGGGTTGGAAATCTGATGTAGTTGCCGAAGAGTACATCGAAGATTCTGTGCAAAGTAAAACCAAAATTGCTAAGAGAATTCTTCAACTAAGCTCTGCGGAAAATCTCGAACAACCTCCATTTAATGAACCCTCTAATGGATTTTTAAAAGCAGTTCAACCTGGAAAAATTGTTATGAGCAGTACTAATATTGCAAGAAGTGGAGGATTCTTAAATGATGCAAATCTTCACAATTGTACTTTTACTATAAATATTACCAATAAATAATAACTACCACTGTGAATACCAATAATCGTTGTGTATTGTGTAAATGTTCGTTTATTAAAACTGATAAATTAAAATAAATTTAAATTTCGTGGCTAAATGAGCAATGCTCAGAGCTAAAAGACAATAAACAAAACGAAAAAAAAAATAAATTTATAGTACTATAATGTATTTACACGCCTAGGAGTATAAGTACTTATACTCCTAGTCATATGAATGACATTTAATGTCATTGAGAAACGTCACATAAGTTATCACTTATATGACGTTTGAAGAAAAATTATATTATTATTTCAAGTAATAGCTTTATAACCAAATACCTAACCAAAATATAATAAAAGAAACCCCAATACCAAATCAAAAACATACTTTTATTTTAATTGTTACTATTTGTAATTATATGGGATGATGCCTCACCTTTATGAATTGATTTTATCATTAATTAGAAAATTTAAGAAAATGGTCCAATAGAAGTCCGCTTCGCGTAAAAATATTTTGGTTTCATTAAAGGTGGTCCCATATTAGTATACCTAATAACATTTCGTATTGAGTGAGTATAGCTACGCCAGTAAGGTTAAAATATATGTAATATATTTATAAAGTAAGTACTTCGACAACACTCTATTTTAACGTATTTAAAAATTTTGTTGGAATTACTATAAAGATAAAGGATGGCTGCGAAAAGCCGGACATGACTCACCCTTCTTATTTGAAATTGTAATGTTTTTTATTTCTGGATATGACTTTTAAAACATGTTTTATAAATTAAATATATGCAACTTATCCGAAATGTTTTCCATTATGTTTAAAATGGAACGGTTTTGCTTAAATTCTCATAATTAAAATAAAAATTGGGATATTTTTAATCCAAATGTTGCTCCCCAAAGTGTACGGAACCGTCTCTTAAACTGTTATAAATCTAACTTTCGTGGCCATTTCTTCTCTCATCAAGAGAAGCGTTTTTAAATAATAAAGTCCATAAATTTCGACCTTAGTGTATATGTACACCTACTTAGTACGTAAATATTATGATACTAACATGAGTCATAAAAGAAGAGGCAAAGTGACCTATCAGTAAAATCAAAATCTACCCGCTATCGACCTCCTTATAATCTGAAACTAGGGCGGCCACATCTTCCCTGGCCTCTTGAAACTCTCCTTCCTCCATACCTTCTCCCACGTAGTGATGTACGAACGCCCTCTTCCTATACATCTTTTCGAACTTGTGTAGAAGACGCTCCCAGGCCTCCCTAATCGCTGTCGTGTTCGCCAACATTGTTACCGAACGAGTTACTGCCGCCAAGTCGCCTGAAATTATACATCGTTTTATGTTTTGCGAGTGAATCAATTTAAAATGTCCTTAATAGTCTGGTTAAGGTGTGTTTTTATCACACTTATGACATTTTGTAAAATATTTCTCTATCCCATTTTTCGATGTACATCGCGAACATGACAAAAAAACAACTTTTTTTGCCCCTACTCTTACTAAACTGTTTTTTTTATTCATATGCCCTTCCTTACTAAGCTACGTCACTATTAACGTTGTTTCATATTTTCCTTTGCCCAATCTTTAAAATGCAAAGTTTTGAAAAATAAAGTTTAGGAGAGTAATCCACACATTCAGTTAAAGAACTAAGAAGGAATTATACCCGAGAAAAGCAAACAACGAGAAACGACAAAACCCCGAGATTAGCATTGATTAAATGGGGACCAAATTATATGTCCTTCACATTGAAATTTTGACAGTTAGCCGGGTTATTACACTAAAAGAAGCACTAAAGCAACCAAGGAAATGCTTTACACTGAAATAAAAAATGTGGGTACCTAGTAAGAAATACCTTTCTCATAACTATCTTCTGTGTTTCATGTACTTAATTGGCTTTCCAGCAAATTTCGTAAAATCATAAAAAATGAAATAAAATAAAAATATTTTTAAAATACTTTACTGATTGTGCGTACTTAATAAACATTTAGAAAGGAAATGAAGTAGTATATTACATACCAAGAGTGGTAAGAAGCCTATTACACACGATTTCGAAAATTGCGGTACGAGAGTAAGCGAAAATTGCCCTTGTTAATACAGACATTATAATATTACGCAACTGATCTTCCGCATGCACGCTTGACGTCTAACAATATAGTGTGTGTAATTAGAACTTTACGGATAAAGTAGACAGTGCGTAAGTAGGTTCTTACTAATATAGAAGTAGAAAAACAGAATTTTCTTATGTATCCCTTTATTTCTTTTTAAATATTGAACAGCAGTTTTGTTACCTTTCCTTACATTTTTAATCAATAATCCTAAGGTGCTGCAAATGTACTTACTGTTTAGGATCCTTTGGAAATGCAAACATATGCTTATTTCTTGGCCTACTTCTGAATGACACCCTTAAAACGCACAGGTATTACCAGGCATAGTTTTACAAAGCACAGCACTCACAAAAACAAACAGTTAAACAATACACTTCTTTCAACAAAAATGACAACTAAACTCGATTACGATAAATCATCGACTACCGGACTAACGGCTGAAACACTGCCGGCTTAAACTTATGACAGTTGGCCGGGTTACCTTCCACTACATTGATTTAATTTTCGCCAAATGTCATATTGTCGCTTCTCGTTGTTTGCTTTTCTCGGGATATACTATGAAGGCAACGAATACATACACTGTGGGCCAAATTAACTTGCACCGTTTTTTGATTGTGGTTGATGCGTTAATAATTTTTTTTAAAATTCAGGGACGGATTTGTGAAACTTCACGTAAAGCGTGAACTTTAAACTCGTTGCAAAAATCGAACAAATTTAAAAAATTCTTATGTAATTTTTTTAAATTAACTTCCTTTTAATATTAAATATTCTTCGCCATTGCTTAAGGGCATTGTCAATAGAATCTTGATTAAACATTTTCCAGCTTCCAATAATTCTGCTTGATAATTGTGCAACCATAGCTCTCATCAGAAACCTCCAAATAGAACAGCCAAACAATAGCATGTTATTTTTCAAGTCACCCATGATACAACAATTGAATGCTGGTTGTTATGGGGTTGTTATAAGCTGTCACATTTAAGAATTTTCATTATTTTAAAAAATGGGGTTGACATACGAAGTTCGTATTAAGTCTTTAAGAGAGAAGGATTTTGGTACAAAAATGTTTCCTGCTTGCAGTTGGCGTTTACGAGCAATACACTATTATTTAAAGCATTTATGAGATACAGGTGGTTCACTAAAATATCAAGCCAGGACATGAAAGAAAGAAAAGCGCAAGAACAGAACAAAACATTGCCCGTGTCAAAGAGATTCTTGAAACCGCAAACGATGATGAAATAGTAAGTAGCAGAAAACCAATGAAAATTACGAATATAAAGCGAACATCAGTTAGAAGAATAATTAAGAGGAATCTTAATATGCACTGCTTTAAAAAAATATATTGCCAAAAACTAAGTGCAGTTAATAAAGTAAAAAGGGTAGCAAGGTGTGCAAAAGTTTCTATGAAGATTCAGATGTAGAGAAGGTACACAGTAAAAAACATCCACCTGGTAATAGATATTTACGTTATAAGTCCGGTAAATCAACTTTTACAGTATGAGTGAAATGTTTCGAGACGAGGCGACGAAGGAGCCGAGTCTGGAATTTTGAAACGAATACTGTATTTGCCGGACGAATGACGTACAATATTTTATTTCATACTGTTCTGTTGAAAATTATAATGAAGTTTTATTCTGCGTCGTATATTTGAAAATTGCTTATATTTACTGGTGGAAACATTGTGTGTTTGACATTGATTAAACTAAAACTTACAAATTTTAGTCCCGTAAAGAAATTTTACAGGACTAGTCCGGTAAAAAAATTTTACCGGACTTATTGCTATAAAACCTTATTTTCTGGACTAAATTCAAATATGTAAAGGTGTGTTTTACATAACAGTATGAAATAAAAATTATTTCAGGAGTGGTAAAAAAAAGAGCGTTAATGTTAACACTCGGATCAACATAATTTACCACATTTTTACACTCATATGGGACTAAAGTTGTTTTATTTTAAAAATTTAACTTTCTAAAAAGTTAATTTTATTCAATGGGTGTTATTTATTCCATTTTACACTCTATCAGGAAAATTAAATACAATGAGAAATATTAACACCATATCGGCGTGTAAATAAACCCCGCTAGAAGGTTATTTTAACACATAGTGTGTAAAACTTATTCTTTAATCGTTTTATTACACGGCCCCGGATAAAAATACCTAAACCCATGTTACCGAAAAGACAGGCGGCAACAAGTGTTATAAAATTCTAGAAATTGACACATGACGCCGACGGTACATGCAAATTCAACTTTCAAGTCAGTCTGATTGTGCTCTTTGAACGTAATATAGAATAATGTTATATTTAAATTAAAATATAGAAACAAAGCAAAGTTCTGTAAAGTGCCAAATGAGAGTGCCTCTTATGAGGATCTTGTTAAATTGGGTAAGCATATTAACGAGGTACCTACCTACATATTTTAGTTCATAGATATCTAAATAAATATACGATTAATATAATACTCCTCATTTTCATTCTTTTATATTGTTCCAAAGCATACTTTTGATTAGTTGTTTAGTGTTCTATGTATACATATATTTATTATGTTATTTTTTTTGTTAAGCTTAACAATGAGATACATTAAACGTAGATATACATGTATATATGCAGTGGCGTAACCAGCCCTCTGACCTGGGGGTGGCCTAGGGTGGGCCTGTTATTGTGACTTGTAGTGGCGGCTCGTGTAGATGCGGGTCGGCGGAGAGCCCGCCGCAGGGAAAATTTTTTTTGGACCACGCCCTTTGGTCAATAATCAACAGTAATATCACAAGACCTCGTTTTTTTATCGGTTAAATTTTTCAGCTGTCACGAAAACTTTTTTTGGAAATTTTTCGAGTTGAATTTGGACATGTTTATTCTGATTAGATCCCGAGAGCGAAGCTCGAGGGATTTAATTTTTGAATAAACAAGCCCAAAGTTGCCAAAAAAGTTTGAGTGAAAAATGGAAAATGTAACCAATAAAAAAATGATGGTCGAGTGATATTTGGCAAGATTATTTATTATAATTTATATAGATTATAATTATAAATTGATGCTATATTTGCGAGGCGAGTAGCGAGCTTACAAAGTCAGCCTTTTCTGGGGGGGGGCCTAGCGACGTCTGGGGGGGGGGGCCCGGCCCCCCTAGAGCCCCCTGTAGTTACGCGCCTGTATATATGTTTATTTTACTAAATTGTTGAACTATATAATAGGTGTGTCATTTTGTTCAGCTAGTTATAATAATAAATGTAAAAAAATCACAGAGTTTTCAGTTCTGTTGTAACCATAATTTTGTTTATAAATAAACGATAAATAATACTTAATATTTTCACTCATTTAACAAACCTTTTCCAAGCGATCTGAAGATTTATATATACAGGGTCGCTGTTATGTGTGGAAACGGTCGATTATTTCCTAAAGTAAAACAGGTAGCAAAAAATACTCTAGATAAAAGTTTTAGGGTTTTTTATAGTCCATTAGATTTTTAAAAAATTAAGTATACAGGATGAGTCAGCAAGCCGTAGAGAAATAAAATTACTTTTTTAAATAGAACATCCTATATCTTAGAATATTTTTGGATTTTACATAAAATTATAATTATTTTTTATTAGGTGCATTATAAGTCTAAACCTAATAGTTTCCGAGATATCGACTTTTGAAAAATAACATTTTTGAATTTTGACAGCTTCTAGCTTTCTAACGGTACGTCTTAGAGTAAAACGGCTTACATGTCCCTATCTTAGTTTTTAACTATCTTTCTAATAGTGTCAACTTTCGGTTAAACCGGAAGTACTATATTTCCGGCTTTTGAGATACATCCGGTTTAACCGGAAGTTGACATTTTTAGAAAGATAGTTAAAAACTAAGATAGGGACATGTAAGCCGTTTTACTCTAAGACGTACCATTAGAAAACTAGAAGCTGTCAAAATTCAAAAATTGTATTTTTCATAAGTCGATATTTTGGAAACTACTAGGTTTAGACTTATAATGCACTTAATAAAAAATAATTGTAATTTTATGTAAAATCCAAAAATGTTCTAAGATATAGGATGTTCTATTAAAAAAAAAGTAATTTTATTTCCCCACGGCTTTCTGACTCATCCTGTATATTTAATTTTCTAAAATTCTAATAGACTATAAAAAACCCTAAAACTTTTATTTGGAATATTTTTTGCTAGCTGTTGTGCTTTAAGAAATAATCGACCGTTTCCATACATACCAACGACCCTGTATATATTAGGGGCTACTACTCTCGGCTTTGATTTAGTCATTCAATCATCATTCATCAAACTAAGCAGATGTTAATAATGTAAATCATCTTGAATGCATAATTTTTTACATTTTAATTATAAACGCCCGGTTAGTTTGATACGGGATTAAATGACTTAATCAAAGTGGAAAGTATTCTAGCCCTGGGTAGGTTATTTTATTATTTTATTACACTCACTATAGTAAAGTCACACCTAAATAAAATAAAATTTACACTGCAATAATATGATATTTACACTAATTAATCACAAATTACCATTAAAGAATGGTTTACTTACACCTCTGATTATTTCTTTTACACCCTAGAACGATATGTTTACAATCTGTGAGTTTAATTTATACACGATAGTGTAAATGTACCTACCCATAAATTAGAAGAATCAACACTCATCAAAAAGTAAAAAAACCATTCAAAAATATCTTTTGTACTAGATATACTGATTGGTTAATACACCCTATTGAGTGTGGTCTTATACTCGTATGTACCACCTTTGAGTGTTAAATTTAACACTCAATTTTTTACTGTGTAGGAAAGTATGGTTTTCGGATAAAAAACTATTTTTTCTGCGACCATCGAAAAACCACCAAGTTTACTCCACAGCTAAAAAAAAAGTCACAAATTCCTTTAAACTCGCTTCTTATTCCTAGAGACCACTTTTCGAAATCTGTAATGGTATCGTTGGCTGTGTCGCAAATAGGAACAACAAGATTGTTTTTGTTGAATCTGGGGTAAACTGATAAGTTTATCAACGAGACATTCTAATTATACCAATCAACAAGATGGTGCCCCGTCCCACACTTCTGTGAGTACAATAAGACACCTACAGGAATGTTGCCCAGATTTTGTACAACCCGATTTTTGGCCACCGAAGCCCAGACTTAAATCCGGTCGACTATTTCATTTGGGGAACACTGAAAGCTATAGTTTATAGAGACAATTATATCACTACTATCGAACAATTGATGCCATTAACCAATAGCGAAGAAGACTCCGGTTGTCACTAATAATGGTGGTCATATTAACAATTTGTTCCTTTAATTAATTATTATAGCATTGTATAAGTTTCGTTATTAAATTTTTCTTTTTTTGTAAGATTTCCAAAGGATATTTCTTGTTATACCGAGTATTTAGTCAAAAAACTAAAATAATAATGAAGAAAACAAGGTCTGTCTATACCACCAAACTAGTTTGGTGGTATAGACAGACCTTGTTTTCTTTAATAATCTCGCCACAGAAAATGGACTACTTCTTGAATCTTAAAATAATAATGATTGCTGATACCTAAATGAGCCAGCGCTATAGTTATTATCCTAAATTTGGCTTAATTTTTAATTATTACAACTCCGTATAAAGTCAAAATGAACGCAAGTTAATTTAAAAAAAATTACATGAGAAATTTTTAAATGTGTTCGATTTTTGCTACGAGTTTAATGTCCGCGCTTTACGTGAAATTTCATAAATCCGTCCCTGAATTTTAATAAAAATTATTAATGGATCATCTACTCAAACATATCCAAAAATTATCAAAATAGGTTCATACATACAAATGTTATGAACTATCAAAAAAGGGTGCATGCTAATTTGGCCCAGATTGTTGTAGAAGCAGATAAATCGAGGACTGAACAGAGACATTTTTTACTTTCTCTGTACTTTGAAAAAATCCAAAATGTCAATGTATTTTTTCCAGTATAATTCGAAAAAACACTTAAACCAAAATCAAAAACTTACGCAATGAATGTAAGATTTTTGAAATTGAACACCCAGTTTTTTGAAATGTCCCTGTTTATTACATGATAAAAATTTCACACCATACTTTTTTAGTCAGGTTACAAGTTGTGTTTGGTCTCGTTAATGTGGCAACCATGACCATAACATTTTGATCCCCTATCGCTTTCAGTTTGTTTCTCAAGTTGTATTTCGACAACAAGACAACGATCCTAATTTATTTTTAAATAATGTATGGACAGACAAGGCAACATTTACCACATTAGGCTTGTTTAATCGATACAACACTCATTATTGGGCTGCAGAAAGCCCCAAATAATTAAAAGCCGATAAATACCAAGGAATGAGTTTGATCCATGTTTGGTGTAGTGTCATACATAATAGAATTTTGGGTCTAATATTTTATAAGAGGTCACTAGACAGACGACGATATCATGAGTTTCTTCAAAACGAAATTAAAAGCTTTTTAGATGAATTACCCTTAGAAGAATATCGGAACTTAACTTGGCAACAAGATGGGGTTCCTCCGCATGCCGAGTAGGTGAATTTTTAAACCAACACCATAATGAATGGATTGGACGTAATGGAACCATTCCTTGGCCCCCAATAGCCTTGATCCCTTCCTTTTAGACACATTTCTTTGGGGCCATCTAAAGAACATGGCATACCAACAAAGAAACCAAAATATTGAAGATATCATGAAAAGAATTGTTACTGAAACAAATCGACCTAACCAAGAAAATGACATTATAACAGCAAGCTTAGAAAGGCTACAAAGATGATTCCGATCTTGTTTCGAGAACAACGGGGGTCATATTGAACACCTAATTTATTAGTTAGTTTTATTATATTCGTTTATTGTTATTATTTGTGCATTTCTTTTTCTGTCATGTAAAGATTTATTTTCTTCAAATAGGTTTTTCATCCTTACAATGGTATTTACGGATATATTTCTATGAAAATGTGCAATAAATTTTATTCTTGCTTCTCTTGCTCTTGTTCCAACCAGCAGATCGGGATTAGTTTTGAATCAGAACCAGAGTCTACCAGATGAATATTGTATATAGACCAAAGGACGTCTTGTTAAGTCCTATAACAGGCTGATTGTATTTGACAGTTTGAAACTGTCAGGGACTGATGGTTGGAACCATATATGTATTAGTACTATATGGCTATTACCCTGAATATCTTAAAGCAACAACAGAGATAGAAGATCCAGGGTCATTTCGACTTGTGCGCATGCGCCGTAAGGGTATTGCCAAATGTACTTTTATTTCTTTAGAACAGGGCAGAAGAGTGAGACTTAGAAAATTAGAGCAATGATAAAATTACCACAAATCTTGCTAAAAAATTGTAAACTAAGCACTAAATCTGTACTTCCAAATGCTTTCAAATTATTTGTTTCCATTTCTAAACTAAAACGCGTTAAATAACAATTTCATATAACTGGAAGGTGACAACGTGACAACGTCTCCTTCTTATTCGACATAACCTCGAAATCTTTAGCAAATGTTCATTTGTTTGACAGTTCGCTTCATCGAGTTGATTTGGTATTATTAACGGCTTTTGTATACAGACTGTTTATCTTTACTTTTCTGCAAATTTTGATTGTGTGTGTGAAATGTGATAATTTTGTGACGATGCCGAGGCAAAACAGAATATTTTACATTATTTTAAACAGGCGTAAAAACTTAAACAAAGATTTATCGTTCTACAGGTATGTACCTAGACCGGATGTTTCTTCCTTTCAACTTACCTACGTTAATTTCGTGAGGGAACAATAACTAGGTAGTCCATTTCCTAAAGATTATTTTCCTTTGCTGCTGTTGATATACTTAGGTACCTACCTATTTTTACCGAAAATTTCATGTACTTCAAAGAATCCTACAAAAACCTATTATTTTACTTGTTAAACTCTAAGAATAATTGTAAAATATCTAATAAAAGTTTTATTAATATGTTTACCTGCGTTCTTTTTCTTTTCTCAATCGAAATAATATACAAAATCTTAAACAAATCAAGAACTTTAATGTTTGTTTACAAATTTCGGTCCAGTTGTCCAAGTCAAATGTGATAACCTCATTTTTTTTCCGTTAAAAGAAACGGCTAATTTATTTTTCTCGCGCATGCGCACTGCGCGAAATTACCCTGACGGAACAAGGAACCTCGGCTTCATTATGTTTACATTGGTTAAATGGGCAAGGCGCCATATAGTACTAATACATATATTATGGTTGGAACAGACCTATTAATAGTTTTCACCAAAATAAAAATAAAAGAATGTGACCTTTCAAAAATAATATAAAAAATGGGGCGTTCAATTTAAAAAAACACTACATCCCTGGCGTTAGTCGTTTGTTATTAATTACCTTTTTTTGGCGAGACTTTTCAGTTCTACTGAAAAAAATGAACCTATTGGCTATTTTGGGTTTTTCCAAAAATACAGGAAAAGTCAAAAACAAGCCCCTGTTTAGTCCTTGTTGGAACACCCTGTACCGGGTGAGTCAACGATTGCGCGGAGTAATTTTATGCCTTGAAGATAAGATTTGTCGATAATAAGCTTTCGTATTAAGGTATGGTTGAATATCTGGCACATTTTAAAAATATTTTGAATTATACAGGGTGCGCCCAAAAAGTAGGGTGTCATAAAGTTACATTTTTGTTAAATGGGACACCGTATATTTGAATATATTTATTGATTCTACGTATTATTTCATAAATTTTTATTACTGCTTTAATATACGAAAAGGTTATAGTTTTTAAGATAATTTGACTTATAATGAAAATTTTGCATTTGCAAGCATCTCGTTGTTGTGAAAATGTTACTTAAATTTTGACTCTAAGCGATTTATAATTTCTATACTTACTAAATAAAGTAAAAAAAAACATATCAAATATTTGACATCTCATTTACTGGGTGTTTTCTTTCTAGGACCAAAGTCAGAAAACTTCTAATTGAAAAATATCACTTTTATTAAATGGAACACCCTACATATTTTTCTGTCATCTTATAGCTCGTCATAAACTCTTCAACTTTCGTGAAGAACGTCCTTTCCCTATGTCTAATAATTTTTGAAATATTTTGATATTTTGCTCGTTATAGCATCTTTTGTCAATGGATCGCAGTAGCCATGGAAAATAAATGAAAATATAGAAATTTTGGTTATAACTGTGCCTTTCCCAAATCAGTTTCTTCTTAATAAATGTTCGAATAAATGTCCTTGTTCAATACACTTGTCAATCCTTTTGATGATATTTCCCCGGACATTAATAATAATAAGTTTATTTCAAATAGTTACAATATAATAATATACATGGTTAATATGTTATTTTCTAATAAATTTATTAAAAAATTCCCCAGAAGACGTACTTGTTAGGGGCAATTCTTATTTATTTAATAGTATTTAAAATTATAAATATTTAAGAATATTTCTATAATAGGTAGTTGCAAGTATTAAATAAACGCTACTTTCTCGATGATAGATTATTAAATTTCTGAAAAGGATTAATTATGTAATTTATTTACAATAATATTAAATAGCATTAAGTAATTAGTTATAGCATTTCCAAAAATATTTTTAAAGCGTTTGTTTCTAATATAAATGTTTTTATTTCATTTTTATATTTTTTTAATGAAATAATTTTTTAATATTCGTTGGTAAATAATCATTTAAATAAAAGCATAAACATTTAAAAGTTTTTTGTCCTACTAACTTATTTATTTTAGGTTTTATTGATATTTCATTTTAATAACGTGTATTATGGTTATGTTCTTTATTGTATACGGTTTTTATTTTTAAAAATATATATTAAAATATTATAAATGTAAATTTGCCTAACGTTCTTTTTTTTGTTTCCGAATATAATTCTTTTGAGGGATAAAGATAGTCCTTATTAAATATAATTTTCAAAGATCTCTTTTGTAATACTTCTAATTTTTTAATCGAAGTTCCGCTTATTCCTCCCCAGCCTAAAACTCTGTAATTTAAATGAGTTTTGACTAATGCATAGTATAATATTTCTAGATGTTTTTTATCCAGAAAGTTTTTAATGTTTTTAAAAATCGGTAATAAACTTCTTAATTTTTTAATCAAATATTCTACTTGAAAATTCCAATTTAATTTACTGTCAAAAATTATTCCTAAATATTTTACAGAATTAACTTTTAAAATTTGAATGTCATCGCTTATTTTGATGCTATTCATATTGTCAACAAAATGGCGGGCTCTACATTTTTAGTTATAATTTTCACACTTCTAGACCACTGTGCGTTGAGGTTCGTCTCAACGACTGGTCAACCACCCTGCGACAGGAGTGCCCAAAGTGTCAATATAGATTCGAAGCCCCTCTCCTGCTCGATTTAAAAGCTTCCCCCAAAAGTCCCCCTGGTCAACTAGCCTGCGACAGGAGTGCCCAAAGTGTCAACATTGACTCGAGGCCCCTCTCCTGATCGAACTATAAGTACTCCCCAAGAGCCCCCATCGATAGTGCCGAACTGGTCTGCACCCCCCGGAGACATGCTGGGCTTTCTCCGAGCTGCCTGGTAAAGTTTATACCAAAGTATTAATAAAGACCTCTATTGCTTTTTAGTCCAAGTGGTTTTCATTCACGCCCCGTTAGGGAAACAACCCCCAGTTGTGACAATATTTTGTGGTACATTATTTAGGTTTAAAGTAAAAGGAAGATAGTTTGTTTTATTAAAATTAATTGTTAATAAATTATTATCAAACCAATTTTTTATAATTTTAAAATCTTTTTTAATTTTCTTATTTAAATTGTCCCAATTTATATCGCTATAAAAAATAGCAGTATCATCTGCAAAAATTCCTAGAATAATTAGATAACATGCCTGCTGTTATTGATTGAGAGATATCCCTAATCATATTCTCCATGTCCTGCCTTGTCGTAGGTGGTGTGACATACACCCTTATCTTTTATATAGCCCCACAGGAAAAGATCTAACGGGGTAAGATCACAAAACCCTGGTGGCCATGCAACAAAACCTCCGCGGCCAATCCATCTTTAAGGATAGTGCTAATCCAAATATTCTCTTGCTTCACGATAAAAGTGGAGAAGGGCACCATCTTGTTGGAGCCACATATTTTGACGTTCATCATAGTCGACTTCTGCCAATAATCTTGGCAATGTCTGTTGCAAGAAAAGTAAATAATTACGTCCGTTTAAATGTTTATTAAAAAAATATGGCCCTATAATTCTGTTGTGAAGTATGCCGCACCACACATTAACCGACCAATTGTTTTGGTGTTGAACTTCTCGGACCCAATGTGGATTCTCCGTTGCATAATAATGCATATTCTGCCTATTAACGGCACCATTATTTCTAAATCTGAATACATTATAAATTTTAAAAAATTTCGGTTTACCTCAATTTGGATACCTAACCATTGGCAATAAGTTACACGCCTTTGAAAATCTTCATCGTGAAGTTCCTGATGTAACTCAATATGGTACGAATGATATTTATACTTGCATGTTGTTCGGTTTGCCGTTGACTGTGACGTATCACCGAGCGAAGCTAATTTACGGCTACTAACTAGGGGATTCTCCTGAACGTGTAACAGTATTTCGAGTTCTTTCTCACCACTTGTAGCTATTCTATTAACAACTTAATGTTTTGAATGTTCCACACTGCCTGTTGAATCAAACATTTCCATTAAATTTTGAAAACTTCGAGGACTGGGTGTTCGCCGCTCGGGATATTTCATCCTGTATAGTCGTTCAGCAAAAAGACAATTTTTATCTGCCTCGCCCAAAACATAAATCATATCGATTAATTCATTTTTTGAAAAATTCATTTGAGTACCAACTTATAAAATGACTGGACAATAAACTTTACAGTAAAAAGGCTTAATTTTTGCATTGATCTGATCCTTAATGTCATCCACTGCCATTATTTTCTTTTGTTTTCCATAGCTACTGTGATCCATTGACAAAAGATACTATAACGAGGTTATTAAATATCAAAATATCAAAATATTTCAAAAACTATTAGAAATAGGAAAAGGACGTTCTTCACGACAGTTGAAGAGTTTATGACGAGCTATAAAATGACAGAAAAATATATAGGGTTAATAAAAGCGATATTTTTCAATTAGAAGTTTTCTGACTTTGGTCCTTGTAAATGAGATGTCAAATATTTCATAGTGAATATGTTTTTTTGACTTTATTTAGTAAGTATAAAAACTATGAATCGCTTAGAGTCAAAATTTAAGTAGCATTTTCACAACAACGAGATGCTTGCAAATGCATAATTTTCATTATAAGTCGAATTATCCTAAAAACTATAACTTTTTCGTAGATTAAACCATTCATGATAATTTATGAAGTAATACGTAGAATTAATAAATATATTCAAATATAGGGTGTCCCATTTAAAAAAATTTAACTTTATGACACCCTACTTTTTGGGCGCACCCAAGCTTATTATCGACAAATCTTAACTTCAAGGCATAAAATTACTCCACGCAATCGTTGACTCACCCGATACAGAATTCCTATAACATAACGCAAAAATAAATAAATAAAATAAATAAGTTTAAATAATTAATTACCTCCTGGCACAGTCGTTGGCGGCATATAATTGATGCCAATCTTGAATCCCAGTGGAGACCAATCCACAAACTGTATGGATCTTTTACTTTTAATACTGTTAATGGCGCTGTTAACATCAGTCGGAGACACATCGCCTCTAAACAATAAACAACAGGACATGTATCTCCCTTTCCTTGGATCGCACTTTACCATCTGGCTGGCTGGTTCGAAGCAGGAATATGTTAGTTGAGCTACCGACAACTGCTCGTGCATTGCCTTGCTCGCTGATACGAAGGGAGCGTAAGTTATCAAAGGAAAATGAATTCTTGGATACGGAACCAAGTTAGTTTGAAACTCCTCTAAGTTTACGTTCACCGCTCCCTCGAATCTTAACGAGGCTGTTACAGCAGACACCACTTGCCCTAGGAGGCGATTGGGGTTGGTGTAAGTGGGACGTGGAGTATCCAATTTCCTATCCAATATATCGTAAACTGCCTCATTATCCATTATAAAACATACATCCTCGTGCTCGATACTTCCGTTCGTGGTCAAAATGGCATTATACGGTTCAACGACAATCGGTGATATACGTGGAGCGGGATACACGGCGAAATCTAAAATACTTATTTTTCTATAGTCGGCGCGTAATGTCTCTAAGAAGGACGTTGTAAAGCCTGATCCGGTACCGCCTCCAAACGCCCTGAAAATAATAAAGCCCTGTAACGAGTGACAATCTTCCGCGACTAGTCTCGTTCTATCTAATGCTAAGTCAAGCATTTCCCTTCCAATGCTATATCTTCCACGGGCATAATTATTGGCGGCATCTTCTTTGCCTACAAGCATATTTAGATTTAAAATGCCATGTTAAAAGTTATGTTATAGCCTATTAGTAATAAGTAAAGGGCGGAATATATGCACTTAAATTCAGCCAAAATATGCCTTGCTTGCCTTTAAAATATGCAGTTATATGCATTTTTTTACCAAATATGCATACTGGTATGCAATATTTCTTAATTTATTATAGTAAAATAGGGTAAGGAAACACACTGGGTTCTAAGAAAGATGTTTATTTTTTAAAAAAATTCAAAAAAAAAAACAAAGAAAAATAAAAGTAAACAATTTCTTAACCTAAAATTGTATAAAAGGCATTTATCACTAAATATTTTTCAAAATTTTTAACTAAAAAGGATTGTCTTCTATTAGTAAAAATATGTTTATACAAGGAGAAGCTTATTTTAACATCTACTAATGTAATCAGTCGATACTGCAACTTAGGTAGGTAGTAAAGTATAAGGCCAAGATACAACTTCGTTGGATGGTTTACTTTCATAAATGCTTTTTCTCCACGACCATTACTGAATGCAATAATTCCAAAACCATTTTTGATAATAGAATGTAAAAATTCTCGCTCTTGAGTTGGAATATTTATTCTGAAACACTTGCTTCTTATGCGTTTTGCGTGTATTTTCATTCCATAACAAGATACGGAATGAATATTCTGTAATTGATCTAAACGACATAGGTTGCCATGAATTTCGAAACTGTCAGTGTCAGATAAAAATGGCCGCGTTGTAATAATTCTTTTCAGACAAATTTTAGTGCAAGTCAAAAAATGAGTGAAAAATCGGATGAATCAGATATGGAACTGGATAATACTCCACCTGAAATTACGAATATTGCGAATAAATAACGTAATTGCTTTGTACAGATTTTATATGTTTTTATTCGTACTTTTTG
Source organism: Polydrusus tereticollis (assembly GCA_963920685.1). Taxonomy (NCBI): domain Eukaryota; kingdom Metazoa; phylum Arthropoda; class Insecta; order Coleoptera; family Curculionidae; genus Polydrusus; species Polydrusus tereticollis. The sequence continues at coordinate 29,622,798 of OY987327.1, forward strand.
GTCGTGGAGAAAATATAGTCTGCTACTCGGTTAGAATGAAAATTCGATACTCGTGGTTCCTCACGCTCGCTACGCTCGCGTTCGGAATCTTCCACTCGGGTCGAATTTTCATTCCAACCTCGTTACAGAATCTACTATTACTGCAGTTAAGTATTTAATTAATTCATTCATTTTTACAGTTACATCCAATTTGTTCCTTACTTGACTTCCTACTTTAACGGGAATGTTGTTACATTTGCGAAAAAGTTTCAACAATACTAATTGAGTATCTTAAACTTAAATTTCTACGCTCTAACAAGGATATTATGTCCAGTATAAAACTGAAATTAACCTTAATGAAAACAAGATTATTAACTACACTTTTTAACAACTTTTTACTTTGCACAGCACACTGCGAATCGTCATCTAAACCCAAAATCAGTTCTGCGTAGAATATTGCGGCCTTTATCCATGCTCCCCACCGGGTAATTATAGGTTCTGGAGGTAAACTAACTTCTGGTAATCTCTCCTTATATATCTGCACTCTTAGAGGTGCTTTTAGAAACACTTTCTTTAGATTTGAAATTAATTTATTTACTAAAGAATATTCAGTTCTGACGGTTTCTGCAACTCGGTTTATTCCATGTAAGAGACAAATCACATGTACCATATTAGGGTAAAAGATTCTTAAGTTTTGGCCTACTTTTACCATATACGGTGCTGCATCAGAAAAAAGCACTAAGAACTTCTCATTTGGGACTGGATTGGTAAGAAAAAGTTCGATAAGGACTGCTGAATAAATCGGGTTACCGTCACATTATTAGTTCTGTCTAGCTGCTTAGAAGCTATTAAATACGGGTTTGTTGCTTTATCTTCTTGAAGTGCCCCAATCATAAGATGTGCGATATATTATATGCCACAAGTATCTGTACTTTCATCAACAATAATGTAAAAAATTTTATCACCCGGTGAAGCTCTAATTTCTTCTAAGACGGTTTCGTATACTAAATGGACATTCCTCTTTCTATGCGTGGATTTGTCAGGAATGGTTTTTTGACATATTTTTGCAAAAATCCTCTAAATTGCGTATTTTACAATTTTTTTAAGGGTATGTTTGCTGCGACCAAAGCCTTGCATAAGTCTTCTTGAAAAATTTCCTTTTCAGAATTCGATTTTTCTCGAGCATTTTGAAATGTGTTTTTTACACTCAGCTGAACTGGCTTAGATTTCATTTTTTGTAACTTTGATTTATGCAGGTGTTTTCAAATGTTGATCGACTTTTTTTTTTTTTTTTTATTTTACTTTTTTACGGTTCGTCGGCGTATCTGAGGCCATCTAGAACCGGTCATCGACCGTACGGTTTTTAATCGTGCGGTCTACCGACTGGGGTGTGTGAAACGGCACCTTCATCCTACGAGATATCCGATCTCATCCGGCCTGTCCGGCGTGAATAGGATGGTTTTGATGTCGATTCATGTGAGACAAATTTACTTTTATAATATTTTAATATATATTTTTAAAAATAAAAATACCATTGAATTTAAAGAGCATAATTATAATACAAGATTTAAAAATGAAATTTCTATTAAACCAAAAATAAATAAATCTATTGGACAAAAAAGTTTCAAAATTTTAAGTTTATACATATTCGATTGTCTAATAAATAATATTAAAAAAATAAAATCATTTAAATTATATAAAAAAGAAATTAAATGGTGGTTATTAAATAAAAATAGTTTAGATAATATTTTAGAAATGCTATAATTATTAAATAGGTATTAATATATTAATATATTAATACCAAATCTAAATAATATTAAATAAATTTATAAAAATTTTATCCTCAATTATTTACATAATAATATATTAACCAAATATTTTAATAAAATTAACCCCTATACAAGTTAACCTTCAGGGATTTTATTCCTAAGTTTATTTTTAATGTAAAATATATTAAAATGTATTGTATTTATGTAAATATTTTGAATAAACTTTATTATTATTATTATTATTATTATTTTACACTCTTCCCTAAGACAACAGCACGCGGTGTTTCCCAAGCGGTCACCCATCCAAGTACTAGCCGCGCTCGACACCGCTTAACTTCGGTGATCTGACGGGAACCTTTTTTCCTTTTTAAACTTGTATATTTTCCTATTGGTTAACAAAGCCAACTTTGCACTTAAAGCTACCCCAGGGCTTAGTGCCCCTACACAACTAAGAAACCGCACAGTAACACATATTCCCTAAGATAGAGTATTGAACAGTTTTTGACGGGAACCGGTGCTTTAGGTGTCGCTAGGCCCTTGCCCAATTGATCGACTTCTTTTCACAATAATTTTTGCACAAGCATTACAGAAGATTTTTTCTCCACTAAACTCTAACTCTTTAAATTTTTAATCCAGGAAGAGGTTTTCGCCACTTTAGACATTTTGAACACAAATTTGAAATCACTAGTGTCACACTGAAAGTACTGAAATCTTTCGACACACTAAAGCAGAAGTACAGGGTATTTGATTATATTTACGTAAACTCTAGAGCCTTTATTATTAGAGATGGAAAAAAATCTTATATACAAAAGTTCTAGGGTTTTTCTTCTATTATCTTTTGAAGTTTTTAGAAAAAACAAAGTCGCATCGGAAAATTAAAAAATATAGGCAACTTCAAGTTTTTTAAATGGAACACCCTGTATATTATGCGCCAAAATGAAAGATCTTTTTTCCGTGATTCTAAATATATATATGTTGATGACATTTGGGTGAGCCATTTTTGACATATCTTAGCTTAAAATATAAATAAATTGAAAAGAAGGTTGATAAACTTGTCAAGCAAACCATGCAAACAATTGTTAAGTTATTTATTACGCTTTATGAATTGTTTCCATGGTTTGCTTGACAAGTTTATCAACCTTCTTTTCAATTTATTTATATATTAAAAGCTAAGACATGTCAAAAATGGCTCACCCAAATGTCATCAACATATATATATTTAGAATCACTGAAAAAAGATCTTTCATTTTAGCGCATAATACACAGGGTCTTCTATTTAAAAAACTTGAAGCTGCCTATATTTTTTCATTTTCCGATGCGACTTTGTTTTTTCTGATAACTTCAAAAGATAATAGAAGAAAAACCCTAGAACTTTTGTATATAAGATTTTTTTCCATCTCTAATAATAAAGGCTCTAGAGTTCACGTAAATATAATCAAAGACCCTGTACGTATTACAACCCGATATAAATACAGTTTGTTAAGCAGGTAATAATAAGGCATTATTAAATGACAATAAATAGCCCCTAACAATATAACTGCGAACCCCGGAAACCCCCAGATCTTCAGATTGGAAAATCCCTGAAAAAAGTGCCGGACTGGACATTAAACCTATGAGTCTACGAGTTTTTATGGCCTGGCGTTTTTAATTTCGTGATAACGCCGAAAACATAAAAATATGCTCATAAAATAATAATTTGGGAAAAATATGCATTTTATTATAAAATTGACAAAATATGCACTTTGCATATATTCCGCCCATAAGTAATAAGACACGCGTAAAGTCTATTTTTAGGAGAGCAATTAAATAAAAATTAAGACTGTTTCTTGCCAACAACAAATTCAATTACCTGAAAGTAACCCATCGGGATGAAACAAGTGTCTGTAATAATTGGTTCGTATTTCGTCTATAACCGTGGGCTCCAAATCGACCATCAGGACTCTGGGGACAGCTTGGCCGGCAGAAGAGATGCTGAAGAAAGCATCAGAGCTATGATCTGTGGAATCATATCCTTGGTAGAAGCGACCATCCACCTGGATGCCATGTTCCAGACAGTAAAGCTCCCAGCAAGCGCTAGCTATCTGCACACCAGCTTGTCCAATGTGGATCTGAACGACTTCTCTTTTACTCATTGGTCATGATAAATTCACTGGAAATTTTGTAGTATTTTTTGCGCCTAATTTATAGATATTGTTTATGACATGATAATGAAAATTTTGACTTTGACGTCTAGTTTTGGGTGTGACCTATGTAGCAGTAATTGACATAGCAGGTACAGTTACGGAAATTAAATTCCAGACAGCACTTTATATTATGTTAGTATGTTAAATGCATTTATAAACTTAACAGGCCAAAGAAGATATATTTTTAAGAACACAATCAACACTCCTTTAATCAAGAATAGTATAGACATTTTTTCACTAACACTTCTTTGGAATTACAAAAAATGCTGGCAGTTGGTTGTGACCTTGTTGTGACGGTACTGTGACAAATACAGGTAAAAAAGGTGGTGTGATACGTCTGTTGAAAGTAAATTTAAAGAAACCCCCTGGTGGTTCATATATCAACGACTCGCCAACAAACTACCATTGAGACATCTCTTTGAAAATTTAGATGGATCAACCCGTGGTCTCTAAGCTTTTATTGGTACTCTCGGAAAAGCTCTTATTAAGTGCGAAGTGATAGGTCTGTTATCAAATATAAGAATATTGCGTCCAATGAGATGGTGATTCCACAAATAACAATTGTAACGTCACCACATTGGTTTTGTTTGTGTTTGGATACAAATTTCCCACATGTATCACAACCATTTCCATATTTGGTGCAATCTTCGTGCATCCCTCGCTCACACCGCACACACTTAATCCAATCAACGTTCTTCTCGGTGGTTTTATTTTATATTCTTCACCACATCCTACGCAGTAATCATTGCTATTATCGCTTATTTCGTCTTCATCATCTAGTTCCGGTTCACTTTCGTCTGATGTGTCAGGAATTTCTAATTTTTTTTTTACAGTTGTTTTGGTTTCTTTCGCCTTGTTCTTTTTTACTATTTTATTGCTCTTTAGCAGCATTTTTCCCTTTAAAACTTTTATATTGCTTTCTGCATTTAAAACTGAAGCTAAATTTCTGGCTCTCTTGCGCGCAGTTTCAATTCTAGGTTAGTTCAGGTTAGTTAGGAACGGGAGAAATTTGGTCTAACATGTTTGCGGGCGTGATATCATCAGTAGAGTTATTTGAAGCTGAACTAATGCAGCTTGCTAATGGCATCTCATTTGAAACTAAATTTGAAAGTTCTGGTTCAGCAGAAATAGAAATTCGTGTGACGTTATTGGTTGTGAATGGCTGCTGTGAAGGGCCTGGCTGGGGATTTCCTACCTGTGTTGCAGGTGGGGGGTGTGAAGAGTCTGGTTGGCAATTTTCGGTCTGAGGTGCAACATCTGTTAGGAAGGCATACTCAGAAACGACATGGGTATTAAAGGTAACAATACCTGTTGCTCGGAAACGGGCTAGACCATTGCTTACGGTGGCTGCTTTTGTCCATGCTTCACATAACAATCTACCAAATACAAGCCTACTGATTTTTCTTGTAGAGTTCGTTTTTATAAATAAATTACATTCACTGTAATAGAATGATTTTAAGGATTTCAAGAACGCCCTATCCAGCGGCTGCAAATAATGGGTACACTGATAAAACTGTGCTCCCTTAATCAAGTAACCTGATTTATTTGGTGAATAATTATTGGTAATAAATAAATGTGATATTAATTAACTAAGTTTTATTTAACTGAAATATATGAGAGTATTTCGTTTTATTTGTAAAATTATTTGACTGTTGGTTAGTTCAGGTTTGTTTTGTTAGATTTGTGTCAAATCATAGAACCTTTCAAACAAATACCTTACCAAAAAACCACTAAAATAACAAAATCTAAATAACTAATTATTTAATCGAACTTATTTTTATTTAGGAAATAAATTCTGTCAATCGCCAGTTAAATCACCCAATAGAGAACTATTATGTATTTACATTAAATCCTTAATATAAAACAACCAAATATTTACAAATAACTAAGTATTTAATCGAAGTACATTTCAAGTTAAGAACTAAATACCTTTAACTCTAATTTAAATCATTCAAAGCCGAACTTTCCAAACAATTTGGTCATCCAAACTAATAATTAAGTATTTAAATGAACTCCTGTCGCCCACTTTGGGCTTTGAGTAATTTGATTGGTTATACAAAAGTGGCCTGATAAATCATCATCGCGTTTTTGGTTATTGGTGTTCGATTTTGTCTTGTAGAAATTTATGAGTGAGAGTAAAATCTTCTTTGTTAGTGGCACAGAAGTTGAGGGTTCCAGCAAAAATCAAAACGAAGATATGGGGAATAAACGTAATATGAATAATTATTTAGAAGTTTGGGGTATATCGAGGGGTATATCCCATCTGTTAGATATTTTTCAAGGTAGGAAACTATATTTAAATATTTTAGTTACGCATGAAACGAGTTAAAAAAAAAATAAGATAAGAGGCAAAGAAAAGATACTTGTAATACATAATTTGAAATTTTGAACACAAATCTTTTTAGAAAAATGTAGCCAGGTATTTATAAATCATAGCTACCTAGGTTATAAATAAGACAGTTTTTCTCAATTTTCACCATATTTCAATACCTATCAAACCTACTAACGTAAAAAATATAATATATTTTATATAGTATTAATAATGATTGTACCTAATATTTGCAAATTTGCCTTTATTTAATTTTTTATTAAAGTTATTAACTTCTCTATAATGTTCTGACATATATTTTAAGGGGGACAACAACCAATGGTGGGTTTACACAGCAAAATAACATAACATAAAAATAAAATAAGAATTGAATCTACAGATCTGCCATAAGACGTTAATAGAACCACATAACATAAAAATAAGAAATAAAATAAGAGATGGTTATCTTTTAACTCATATGCCATTCTTATGTAAAAATCGTTGTGCGCGTGCGCGTAATTTGTCATAATCTTTATTTTCGGCAAAAATGTGTTTTTTCTGTTGGTTTGCCTTATTATTTGAACACTATAAACCATTTGATAAGGTTTGTGATTATTATGGTATAGGTAGGTACTGATTAAACCATATTCAATAGCAACATTTCAATATTTCTCATTGTTATGTGACGTCTGTATAAACACGTACTTGGATAAAATAAGAAGTGATTTGAATGAACTTTCTGATCTATTGAAAATTAAAAAAAGGTATTTAAACCAGATAAAATTATACTTGGTCTAAATAAATATAAAAGACAAGTTAAACAATTATGTACTTGAATAAAAAAAACAATCACTTTGATGGAAATTACCGGTTTATTTAAATCGAATCACTTAAATTGTTTAATTAAATAACGTTGTTGTTACGGCAAATACATGTAAAAAAAGTTAAATAAATATATACTTGATAAAATATATATAAATATCAATCAAATAAACATTTTGTTAACTTAACTTTTAACCTATATTTACTTTAAGTCATTGAATCGGCTTATTTGAATTAGGTTAGTGTTAAGGAAATTAATATTTGCTTGAATTTTGTATTTAGTGATTAATTCCAAATAAAAAGTAATTTGTATCAAATGAGATAATACTAATTAAGGCAAATAATCCCTTGGTATTTTTCAAATACATATTTGTTTGGCTAATAGGAAACAAATATTTATTTGAGTCAATGGAAAATTTTTTTAATTCAAATAATTAATTTTATCAGTGTAGTATGGCTGGGTAGGCAGAGTTAAATTATATTGTTTTCTTCAGTAAACTCAAGCATTTCCACTGAGCTGCAGTGGGAGCTGTGACCATCCAGTGTCATTAATATTTTTCCTGCCCGCTTTCCTGGTAAAACGTGATTCTTTAGCCATAAGAAAATAATCTCGCTTGTCACATAAGGTGATTTTTGTGACATATAAATAACCGAACCGGGCGGCATGCCGTCCTTGTGCTCTGGTTTTTCATTTTTTCCTTTCAATACACGCGCTGGGGGAAGGAATACACCTTCGCCGTTACAACAAGCAATCACGGAAATACTCTCGCCTTTTTCTCCAGAGGTGATATCGAAAACAGACTTCGAACCCTTAGCAGCCACAACGTACCCATGCAGGTTTATTATTTAGTTGGAGCCCTGTCTCGTCAATATTGAAAATATTCCCGGGCTTATTAATTAAATAATGTTCAACTAGAATGTCCTGAAGTAAATCAAAATATTTCTTGATATTTTTTCTTGTTCATATTTTCAGCACGAGGTTGTGAAGTTCCCTCAGATTTTCTGATAGAAAGCTCAGTATTGCGACTTTAAAAGAAGTGCAGCCAATTGGTGACCGCCATTTCCCTGATTTTATTAAAATCTTGCTTAATGTTTAACTGTTCGGCTAATCTATAGGACATCGACCGTACCTCATCCCTTGTAGGCGTAAATTCATACTTCTTCATTTTCTTGATATTCTGGACGATTTTCTTGATGATTTAAACTCATTCCGTCATTTTCAATGGCACTTACAGCATTTCTTAATGCTTTTTCAGTCCATTGGCTTCGTGTGGAGCTTTGTTTTTTTATTGGCCTCGTGTGGAGCTTTGTTTTTTTTTTCATTAAATGTCGGCATGATAAGTATTCTAAAAAGATTAGAATATCTACCAATACTATTTATATTACCGATTGTATAAATTTCTTCAATTCTAAAATTGCTACAGAGTCCAAGTAATAACAAAGACTTGTGTCCTTGAAACAAAGTGGCATAAATATATAATTTCTTATATATAGTACATTTAGATTTAAAGGCTTCTATTTAAAGATGTCATCTCTTAGACCAGTATAATATAAACCCTACATACGTTTAGAGTTACAAATACATATTTCAGTTTATTAAAATAAATAACTGTCTAGAACTATACCATCATAGTAAGCCACTATCAAAATATTCTCGTACTCCACAGGCCTTAATTTGATTGAAAAAAGATATTGTACATACGTTACACATATGGAAGGTACATTATAATTATTATGAGAATTGACGGGTTCAGCCAGCCTGTAAAATAGTACTGTTCGGTCTTGTAACGTAGTGTACCATTTCTGTATCACCTCTATAATAGGCTTGTTACCGATATTTCTTTTTGTAATTAATTTTATGGTATTCAATACAATTCAATAATCCAGATAAGCTGTTAAAATATCAGCTCGTGTATCCAATCATCAGATATTCAATGTTAAAGATTGGGTTTCAGTAAAAAGCGCTTCGCCGACTCGTACCGTCATTCTGCATAAACACCACGGCGGCGCGAGGGTCAGCAAACGCGAAAGAATTTTTGCTAATTGCTACACAGTAGTCAGTAATCCATTATAATCCATCTGGATGGATAATTACTTCCAATGTACATGGTTATTATTTATTATTATTATTTAGAGAATTTGTAGTTGAGATTAAAAATCCAGTAACCGAAAAATCATGTTTAAATTACATAGATTCAGATGGAAATATTAAAAATGATTATATCAAATTCAAATACAAATGTATTTCAGTAAAAGAATGTGTCGAATTTTTGTCATGTCGCATCTGGATGTTAAAAAATCAGAAAAACTTGCAATAAAATATTTCATTTTTTAAACACAATATTGTAAATTAATATTTTTGTTTATTTGACTACATATTAATTTCTTCCCAAACTATTTGCACTAGGGTAGACCGGGGTAAGTGCAAAGCGTTTTTTGCGAGTTCATATTTATATCCCTCTGTAATTAAGGTTTATTTTTTTTACGATATTTTGGAATACCTATATAGTAGAGTGATTAATATTCTACCAAATCAATGATATTTAAAGTCGATCGAATGAAAGGTTATATTTTTTTTTCAGTTTTATATTTTTTTGTGCTTTAATTTTTACACTTGCCCCAGACCGGGTGAAGTGTAAAAACGGGACGTACTTCCTATTAGAGTACAACAGTATTAAATCTGGGGTAACTGTAAAGAGTCTCTATATAATATAGTAAAAATATATTTTACTTTTCTTTTTACTAATTAAAGCTAAAAAGATATCAACTTTTTTTAAACGTTTCTTAAGGAGCCATCAAATGTAAGTATGGGGAAAATTAACAAAATAGTTTTTAAAAATCATTTTTATTTTATAAATGAAACACAGTACGGCCAGTATAACATTTTTAACAAAAAAAGTTTCATTTGACACCAATAGCGAAAAAAAATCCTAGAAGTTATACAAAAAAAACTCTGAAAGGATAAATGTATTTATGTGTAAAACGGAACCAAACTCCGATAAGAAAGAAACAAAAAAAATCTGAGTAGGTCAATAAAGCTAAAAAACTTCAAACAAAAATAGGAATGAGATACCTAGCTCCACACTTACATACCCTAGCTAGAAAGTCCATATTGTTAATTTAAAACCTAAATATTATAACCTGCAAAGTTAACTGTGAAATAGAATGATCCTCTACGCGTTACTATAGGTGTGGGTAAAGAAGTGATGATATTTTCTAAAGTTACTACATCAGTGTCATCAATTTGTGGCCAGATGAAATTATCTTTAAATTTCCTAACAAACCTAACTTTAAATTCTTGGTACACTAATGTCTCTGTTATTTGACCTATAAAGTATTTCAGACATTTTTTGGAAGCATATTTAACTAATACCCAAGTGCCCAGTTCAATATTAGTTTTGTCCAGACAAATAGAACCTTCATCATCAGATGTCTCTAGAGTAAAACTACATTCAGATTCCTCGTACAAAACACTCTCATTATCAGATGAATCACTGGATGACTGAACTGCGGCTGTATCGCAGAAGACATTTTTTCTGTTTCTTCTTTTATTTAGTTTTTTGATCGTTAAACTTCTGTTTAATTTTGACGTTGAAGGTGTTGGTTCAATCGACGTAGTACTTGAAAGAGCTGTAACAACCTCGTCGCCACGAGCTAATTTCTTTCTTTTAGTGGCTTCCTTCTTTGCTGACTGTTTAAGTGAATCAAGAAGAAGATGTTGAAAACTAGTTTGAATCAGAGGCTGGTCTTCTTCATTTAGGGGGTCGTTTTGTTCAGTTACGGGTTCCATGTTTGGATTTAGGGCAACAGTTTCACCTAAGGGCTCTTGTTCAGTTAAGGGTTCGATGTCTCGATTTTGGGCAACAGTTCCATTTAAGGATTCAATATTCTGATTTATGACTGGTTCAGATTTCTTGATGGATTTTGCTTCGTTAAGTAAGGGTGGTTTAATTCTAATTATTTCATTAACAGGCTTGCATTTTCGAGAATCGGCTGTTATAAGTTCAGCATTTGAATTCAATTGTCTTTTAGATTTGGTACCAGGCATTACAGTAGCTTTTACAGTTGCGAGTAAATCATTTTCGAAATTGTCTGCATTTTCGTTTTCTACTTGCACATTTTCCTCTTGTTGTTCTATGGCTTCATTTGTGGGATCTTCCCCATTTTGCTCTGCAGTTCCAGCTTCGTTTCTTTGTCTCCATCGTTTAAGCGCATCAGTATCATATTTCTCTTCTGCAACCACTGTTCTATCAAAAGGAAAAATGCCTCCTTTTTTAAATCCATTTTTTATGATTTCAGGGTTTACTTCTGACCATGTTTCCCCCAGCAACATGGTAAATTCTTTTTTTGGTATTCTAGTTCCTTGATGACTTCTTTGCCACGATATTAGTTTTTTGTCCCATATTGCCTTAAATGATCTAAATACTGCCAAATCTAAGGGCTGGAGTAAATGACTAGTATGCGCAGGTAGTTTTATAATATGAATATCTTGGTTTTGAGCATTCTCAATGAGGGTACTATCTAAATGAGATGCATGCCCATCGTATATAAGAAGAATCGGCCGCCTATCAGCAACACCTTACGAAATAATTTCGAAATATGTCGGAAGTCATCCACCCGTTTGGGCTTGCTGCAAACCTCATACCATTAAATGTCTCCTCATTTTGCTGTGGTATCCATGAGCTCCACACATTATTCCCTTTAAATATTACTAGGGGCGGAAGCTTTTCACCAGAAGCACTGGCTCCAACTAAAATTGAGACGTTCTCTTTACCTGACCCCGCTATTATTCTGGACGAAGGTTTCCCTTTTGCTCCTAGTACTTTTACACGTGAAGGATCTGTGCATAAAGATGTTTCATCCATATTAAAGACCAGTGCAGGCGCATTAGATAAACCTAGGTTTTCTAATGTATTTTTTAATAAATCAAAATACCTATTAACAAGAAATGGATCTGTCGATTTTTTTCTGCAATATTCTAGTGATTGGGGTTTCTTTACAGATAGAGAATGGCGCTTTTTAAAACTAGCAATCCAGTCATCGCCTGGTAAGTTGTTCTTGAAGGGGTTAGGGATATTGTTTAGTGTAACAAAATCTCTAACCTTTTCTTTAAATTCAGTGGTTGATAGGCCATAGCCCCATTTTTCCATTGTTTTTAAACTAACGGCTATTTTGTTCTCGATGTCAGCAGAAAGGACAGGCGGGCGTCCTTGGGTCTGGCTTTTTTCTCCCCAAAGACGTTTTGCCCTTTTATACAAGGTTATATAAGGTATTCTGTACTCTTCACTAGCTCTTGATATGGTTAGACGGCCGCCTTGTATATCATTTAGAGCCCTCCCAAGGGCATCTTGCCCATATGCAGCTCTATTTGTGGTTCGTCGGTAGTGTCTAACCATCGTGTGCACTTGTTCTGCGAAAAATAAAAAGAGGGTAAGTGTAAATAATTTAATTTACACTTGCCTCAAATGACATTTTTCTCGGGGCAAGTGTAAAAGAGGTTATAAAATTTTTCATTCTATAAAAAAATGTGTTACACATATTTCTACGCATATAATTATATTAATATTAAACTAAATTCACCACAAATAAATTAAAAAACGTTAACACTTACCTTTATAAATTCTTAAGCCGGACCATGTGCAACTCGCCTTTCGACCGTAAATGACATTAATTTTTCGTGACAGCCGATAAAACAGAAATCGTTGCGATATGGATTTGTTATCGATTACAGGGTCGCATGGACATTTAACTGGTTGCCTAATGATGATGATTCGATTATATCCTGATAAATTTCTTTGACTGGTTGCGGTTTTACACTTATCCCATTTATACACTTACCCGGGTCTACCTTATTAAATCTAAATATTTAACCAAACTTAAATGAAACGTAGCATGTGGTTGATGAATAGCAGATTCCCTTATTCTACAAATCACTCGTTCTACATGTTTTCTTACTTGAAATTATTTTTGATTCCTTAACTTCTTGCTTAGAATTTTTTCGGCTGAATGATCAATGATGGTGGTCTAACAAGTTAATTAATATCGGCTGCAAGTTGGTTTTCGAGATACTTAAAGCCTCTGTCGGCAATTACCTGGGCCCCTGGATTTAATTTATTTGAAAATGTCGATTCCTCAGCAAGAATCATAAGAAATTAAACCATAAGGTGTAGATGCTATTACCTATTTTATGGTGTTATAACCTTTATATTGTGAACATGAAAGGGACTGTATAGTATGGTTTTTGTATTAGGATTTTAAGACAGGGAATAGGAAGTTATTTTTTAACCTCAGATAACGATTTAAAGTGAACAACTAGATGAAGATAACCTGCTAGTATAGGTACTGTTTTTTGAATAATATTGCATGCTTTGGCAACTTTTATACTAGAATAGTCAGCTAATATTATGTAGGACAATTTTAGTTTGATCTTCTTTAGGATTAAAAAAATATCCAATATATTCAACTTACATTTTGGGCTAGCATATTTACAATACATAATAAATGACTAGGCAAACCTGAATAACTTTGTATATTTTTTTTTATCAAGAGGAATGTTCTGTTTTGCTTTTCTTCTGGAATATCTATACCTATGTTTTCTACTATCGAAATCTGAATCTGACAGGCTTAGTTCTGATAAAATAAATGTTGTTGTAGAGCCGTTACTAGTACAAACTGAATGGGTATTATTTCCTTCGAAACCTTTTCCTTAAAAGGATATTTTCTCTTTTTCCATTTTTGACAATGGCAAATCTTCACTAGCATACTGGACTCCCTTGCTGCGAACTTCAGCCTTAAGCTGCAACACACCAACACTCTATCACAAAATAAATAACAAACCCATATCTTTAGACTTTGGTTCGATTTTCATCTCATTTTCCTGCTCGACGTCCTCATTCTCAATATAAATTTCTGAAGCTTCATAAAGCAACTTATTAATCAAGGATTTCTGTTTTTTTTTTTTGGAAAAACCGTGACGATGGTTTCGACCTGTGGGCTCCTGGTAACTCGATCTTTTCAACAATAAAAAAAAACCTTAGTACTACTTTTGGCTTAAGTCTGACAGCAATGAACATGGGATTTATCAAAAGCAAAACCATCCCGACGCATGGCTTTCTGCCAAACCTTTCTAGTTGCAGGATTAAAAGGTACGCTTATAAACAGATTTTCTGGGGCACTTCTGGAAGTGTTACGATACTCAGGAACCACACAATATTTATTAAAAAATTTTTTCCACTACTAACCTATTACATCGCCATTATTGACCGATTATTAACGTTAGAAATCGTTTTCTCTACCTTATAAGTTATTATTGACCATGGTCAATGATAAGGCATTGAAATCCATTATTGACCGATCTTCAAGAATCTATGTGAACGCAGGTAACTTGATTTTTTAATTCTACAACATGAATTCATAAACATTTTAAACAGTTAGGCAACCAGATAATTATCAATACATTATAGATAGATCGTGAAATCTGATGACATAAATAAACAAAAATTGACATTAACAAAGCCACCTGACAAAACAACAAAATATTTTGCCAATTCCAAAGCGCAGGTAACTTGATTAAAAAATATACTTATACCTATCTATAATTTTTTATAATTAATAATACTATAAAGATAAATGTCTTATAAAAGTTTGTAGTAGTGGAAAAAATATTATATTAACCACGGTTTAGACAGCTTATAGCCCTCGCGTCTTAAATCCCTCGTCGCTTCGCTCCTCGTAATTTAAACTTGCCGCTCGGGCAATAATGATGCCTGTCTAAACCTTGGTTAATAATATACTATTTTCTTCCTTACTTTAAACCAGCAAGAAGATAAAAAAAATATATAATTCAGCTATTAAACGCCGTTTCCATACAGAAACACCATAACGCGCGCCACACGCTTAGTAACGCAAAGCTCCACCCCGTTTTTGCGCGGTCCAACTTTGGTAATTTATTTAAGAGCTTAAATGTTCGAATAAAAACCTAAAAATTTGGAAATTGCCTTAAAACGTTGTCTATTTTCGATTTCTAAAATCAAAAAAAAATGTTGAACGGGCCTATTCGAGATATCTTCCATTCACGCACTAATTAGCCACCTCGTTTAAAGGTAAATCTACTTAATAAATAATACTGCATTTTACTACAATTTTATTGTGATCGTTTGATTATGAATTAAAAAGACGACCAAATTATATTATTTTTCAAAATCAACGCCCTGTAAATAAGTCCTTTTCTAATACAGCGAATCCAGATGCTTTTCCAACCTCTCGTCAATTTTCAATAAGAATTTATCTTTTCCCTACATATTACGCCACATATGGCCAGCTTCTGTAAAAGTGTGTGATTAGTGAGGATCAGGACGGACGGCGATAACGAGATCCGATTACGTACCTCTAAGCTGCTCCGCCCTCGACTATAATATAGCTCCATATTCGAACCTACCGAGCTCAATCCCTCAAGCCGCTTTGCCTACCCTTTATTAACTCATCTATGTGCCTAAAGCTTCGCTTCTTTTTTGTCGATATGTGGTTGTTACGAGTTAAATGAGATGGTCGAATTTATGAGTAAGTCGTCGGTAATTGGAGATATTTTATACTTACTTATAATATAACGTTAAAAAAGTTCCAGACCACACAGATATTTCGAAAACGAGTTCGAGAATGTCGCTTATGATAAAAAAATAATTCAAATAAAGTTTACAGATCTTCTTGTAGTCTACATTAAAAAAATAACATTTTTGAAGATACAGGGAGCTAAACAAAGTCAGTTTAATATACCATTATTTTTACTTGGAATCGTATAGGTAGTTCTTAATTCTTTTCTATTTCTAAGCAAAATTTTAGTCAGATTCCTTGTTACATCAGTGGCGGCTTTTCAGGGTCGGCAGTGCCGACCCAGTGTCAAACAGACGGTATGCAGGGTGTTTCCTAACTACGATACGAAACTTCAGAGGGTGATACGTAAGGTCGTTTTAAGAAAAAAAGTTCCTATGAACATATGTCCGGAGTTGCTTCGTTTCTTAGATACAGGGCGTTGAAGTTTAAAAAAAAAACGGTCACTTGAACTGATTTGGTTGAAAGTTGGTTCAGTTATTTGAAGTAATAAGACGCCTATTTAGCTCTAACTAGATTGAGATTATTAGGTCCAGCGGCGTCTCAGTGGGCACCAGAGCCAAATATTATTAAGAAGAAAAATACGCTACGGCCTTTTTTTAGTTTTTTTATTTGTTCAGATTACGCAACTATACAAATACAACTTTTTGATCTCTTATGTTTTTTTCATATCTGGCTTCCTTTGCGACAAAAAAAAAATAAAAATCACTTTAACTCATTCTAAAAGCTATCCATGGACAACATAAAATAACAACCAAAAATAAAAAATAAACAATTTCGACCTTACAGTAAATTAGCAAAATCTTAACCTTCTGATAAAATGCAAGACTGCAATCGATTTGTCATTGATTGTCTGACACGTTCAAAAATACCTGTAGTATTCCTTATGACATTGCAATTGTCAATTATCCGATTTAAGTCATTTACATCTAGTACAGGAGTTTTATAAACAAGAGCCTTTAGATGGCTCCATAAATAGAAATCTAGAGGATTAATATCAGGACTGCAAGCTGGCCAATTTTGAGGTCCTGCACGTCCAATCCAGCGATTAGGGTATAGGTGATGTCGAGATGCTGACGAGCAAGAACACTAAAATGAGCCCCATCGTGCCTAAACCACATGTTGACTCTTACACGTAGTGGTAAAGTGTGTACCAAGGTATATCGTTTGACTTAATGACTGCAATAAAACCCCTCATAAACTCAGCTTTCGTTTTCGCCTAGACGCAGAGACGTATTAATGCCAGTTTATAATAACAATAGATAGGTACATTACTTGATGGGTTCTCAAAATTAATAAATTATCTAATTAAGGTTTTCTAGAAACAACTTAATTATTAGGATATTTTTGAAAACTTTTTAGTTAGAGGTACCTGTTTATATAGCTTATATAAATAGTAAACATAATATTCGAAATAGATTAGTAGGTACCTATCTAATTTGAAACAGTGTGCAACAAGTTAATATTAAAAGTATGTGGAGACCGTGGGAATCTTCCGCTGATCCGATATCTAGCTACGCGAAACATTCCAGAAAGCGATATCATGTAGCAGGACAAGTCTTCACCGCGTTTTGCAAGAGATGGGATTTAAGTATAAGACAATAAACAAGAGACAAATTATTATGGAGTCCGAAAGATTAAGAAAAATGAGATTTCTATACCTTCGGGAAATAAAAAAGTTTAGATCCGAAAAACGTTCAATAGTTTATCTTTTACTTCTTCTAACAAAATGGGTAAATGATGTCGCAAAAAGTCCGTGTATATATTATTCACCTGTTAATCTTGGCGGTAAAAAAAATGGGCCAATTAGGTAGTCAGCAATAATTCCTACCCAAACGTTGAGCGAAAATTGTTGCTGAAAATGACTTTTTCTAATAACGTGGGGATATTCGTCGGCCCACAAATGGTCATTGTAAAAGTTCATAGCAGCATCTCGTGAAAAATTTACCTCGTCCGTAACTAAAATATTTGGTAAAAAAATACTATTGTGTGCCATCCTATGGATCAACCACCTGCAAAACATTAATCTTTGGTAAAAATCCCGAGGCAGTAGAGCTTGGACCCGCTGTATGTGATATGGGTACATTAGGTTTCTTTTTAGAACTTTCCAAACGGTTTTTGGCTGACCTCAAGCTGCAGTGCAATCTTCTTGGTACTATTTGAGGGATCTTCTTCTATCGCAACAAATATAGCTTCTTCTAGTTCAGGCGTTGTTACAGTTTGTGGTCTTCCACCACCTATATTTTTATTAAAACTCCCAGTTTCACATAATCTTGCATGTAGCGTTCTAAATGTTTTGGCACATGGGATTACTGTGTTAGGATATCTGTCCTGGTGCCTCCGTGCTTCTTCCGCATTTCCATTTGCTAATCCATAAATAAAGTGCATTTCAGCGTTAGTCAAATTGTTCATGATGGAATCACTGCTAATTAAAAACTCTGAATTTCACTGATAATATGACAATACTATATCACTGTCAGCTGCTCTCCAAAGCAGGTAGGTAGGTACTTTATTTCAAATCAAATCAAATCAAATCAAAAAATACTTTATTGTCATGAAACTGGAATTTCGGTGACAAAGCATGCTATTCTAATATAAGACATAGGTCACAATATGATGTAAATTACACTACAGACTAAAACAACAATAAACTGAAGTACAATAATTAAGTAAAAACAGTAGGTATGTTGTCAGTATATAAAAATTAAGTGCCAATAGCCCACAAAAGTGAGACAATACAAAAGTTACAGTGGCGGGTCGTCATAAAATTCACGCATATCATAGTAAGCCTTATCCAAGAGGATTTTTTTTAAGGTTTTCTTGAACAACTTTAAAGATCCTAACAGTTTTATCCTGTTGGACAAAATATTAAAAATTTTGGCCTTGACAATAATTTGTTATAAATAGCAGATGTAGTAAGCTAAAAATGTGATAATAAAAGTAAACCTATTGAAACCAGTCGTGCATTTTATCAGAAGGTGGACATTTTGCTTATTTACTGTAAGGTCGAAATTGTTTATTTTATATTTTTGGTTGTCATTTTATGTTGTCTATCGATTTTCTTCTCAATAATAATTGGCTGTGATGCCCACTGAGACGCCACTGGACCTAATAATTTCAATCTAGTTAAATAAGCGCTTTATTACTTCAAATAACTGAACCAAATTTCAACCAAATCGGTTTAAGGATATTTATAACCGTTTTTTTTTAACTTCTCAGAAACGAAGCAACTCCGGACATATGTTGACTCTCTCTATTTCGATTTCTCTAAAGCTTTTGATAGGGTAGACCATCATGTTCTTATCGCTAAACTGACCTCATATGGAATATCTGGTTCCCTTCTTAGATGGTTCTCAAGCTATCTGGCCGAAAGATCTCAATTTGTTAATGTTAATGGCCAGCTGTCGGATAGAATAACAGTAACATCGGGTGTACCTCAGGGTTCACACTTAGGTCCTATCCTGTTCCTTATTTTTATAAATGATCTCAGTACCGTGTTTGATAACGCTCACTTTCTGTTTTATGCTGATGACTTAAAAATATATAAGGCGATCAATAATGATAGCGACTGTCTTATTATACTACAGTGGGACATCAACAAAATCGCTGACTGGTGCACCTTAAATAACATGAAAATTAATCTATCCAAATGCAAGGTTATATCATTCACTCGCAAAAAAAAGCCAATTTTGTTCAATTACTCACTGTCCAATGAAAGTATTTTCCGAGTTGCTTTAATCAATGATTTAGGAGTCATCTTTGACACCGAACTCAGATTCAGGGAACACATAAACAACATAATCTCCAAATCATTTAGGATGGCAGGCTTCATTATAAGAACTTGCTTTAACTTTACCAACATTAATGTTTTGATGATATTATATTATTCATTAGTCCGTAGTCACCTTGAATATTGCTGCATAGCAGTGGCGGCTCGTCGTATAAAGCAACTGAGGCCGGGCCTCACATGTAAAATTAATAAATTATTTATTTAAATATAAAACGTTTTTTAACTAATTTCCAATCATCAAAAGTATCAAAACAATAGAACATTGAATTACCATCAAAGTTCAACATATTATCTTTTAAATTTAGCGCGCACCCCATCCAACATTAATTTTAAAAACTGAAATCGTTGCCTGACCGCATAAAAAGAAAAATGTAATCCCAAAAACTTGAGCTTCCTTTACGTCACAAACGCTATGCTCTCCAACCCGGCACCTCCACCGCTTTAATTGCGCAGAACATGAAGAATAGGCAAATTTTGTAGGCGAGTGAGGCCCACTTATTTGGGCCTATATATCGTATTATTTTTACAGTAGCTTGCAATGGCTTGCATGTTGCCAAATGTTTATTGAACAAGGACACTTATTGACTTATTTACTTATTATTTAAATGTTTTATTTTTAAAAACATAAAAAAATAAGTTAGAAATGATTGATAAATGTTTTCATTGTTCTATAAGATATTATTAATATGTAAATATGCAATTAAATCCCAATAACAAAAAACAGATAAAAATTAAAGATTATAGGTGGGTGCCTAGTGCCTATTTGAAACTTGGCGATGTTTTATTGTTAACAGGCTCATATATATTTTCTTCTCGTAGGATCAGGTGTCGGGTTATTAGATTTAATTAGTGCCATTCGTTTATGATTGTTAACCTATCGTGATTTTAGATTTTCGAGGCAGGTCTGCGGGTTAAAATACTGACACCTAATTAATTTGTTTTCTTGTTGTGTTGGTGCACATACCGACTCCTAGAGTCGGTTGTGGTTGGTGATAGGAGGTAAGGTAAGGCAACAAGAGCCCTTTACATCAGGTGAGTAAGCCGATTTGCTTTTTATTTAAATAATTAATACAGTATTGCCATTGCCAAGGTCCAAGGTTTCGTTACATAAAATTATTTTTTTTGTGCTTTGTGCCTATTTTAATTTAAATTATGAATCCCTCTCACGATATTGTTTTGTCTTTGCTTGAAACACCTTTCTCGCGACGACCTGAGATAGAAAAACGGCAAATTTTGGAGAGTCGACCAACACCAAAAATAACGGCAGTTTTTAGCGAAAAGAGGGTGGGTCGGGAAAGTTCGCGATCATTTCAAAATTCATAATATGATAGTTGAGTTCATATAAACAAAGTTTGTATTGCTGGCCGTGTATTTTATTAGGCAGCGTAAAAAACAATTGGAGTTCAGGGGGTGGGTATTCTGATTTAAAAAAATTTTCACGGGCGGTAAAATCACACGAAAGTTCCAAAGAACATATTAAGAATTCTGTGGCGCTTACGAGAGTAGAGCAAAATGGAGACACAATAGCGGATGCACTGAGAGAAATTGACCCTGACCTTGCAAATTGAATATTTTTCTCGTGAAACCTAGTATTTCAAAATAATTATATTGCTGGTTGAATTCCTAACTACTCATTTTAAGCCAATGACCTTGAAATCGCGAAAAATTTTCGCCTGCGGCGCTATTTTCTAGCCTCACCCCATTATACACCCACCAGCCGCCACTGCTGCATAGTATGGTCCCCTTTCTATAAAACCCACTCTGCAAGAATTAAACGAGTGCAGTCCAAGTTCGCTTCTTGTTCAGGAAGCTTCGTATTGATCGAACAAGTCTGTCCTACTCCCAACGCCTTAGCATGCTTGGCTTGGATAGCTTGGAGACGCGACGGATCTTCTTAACTATATTGTTTGGTCATAAAATCATCAGCAACGAGATAGATTGTCCAGGCCTATTGAAATCGATCAACTTCCGAGTACCATCACGTAACACCCGTCTAGCAATACCTTTCTTAACCCATAGGTATAGAACTGACATCGGACATAACAGTCCTTCCAACCGAATCATGAGTCACTTAAATACTCATGTTCTCAATGAGTTTCATTATGAATGGTCCATATCCAAGTTCAAAAGTAACTTAAAACTAAAACGGCTCCTTCTGCATTTACTTACGGATCATATCATGTATATCCGCCGTACCATTAGCGCTACAGTTAGGAACGTTATTGTTGTTACTTCATTATTTCTATTTGTGAGCAAGTATTGCCATTTGTATAAATATGTTTGTAGAAAATGTATAAGCTCTCTATAATTATTTCTTTGTTTTTTACCTATTACTATTTGGAATAATTCTGTAAGTACTGTTAAATTAATAAATAAATAAATAAATATGTTCATAGGGAATTTTTTTCTTAAAACGACCTTACGTATCACCCTCTGAAGTTTCGTACCGTAGTTAGGAAATACCCTATATATTATTTATCTACATCCATTTGTTATTTTAATTACTCGCAAACTACTAGCGAATAACTGCTCCTCTTTTTAAATCCACCTTGTAACCCAGGACGTCATAGTGGATTATAATATACTCATAAACTATACACCGCCATCAAATAAATTGTTTTACTTTTTAAATTGCCTTGTAACCCACACAGAGAGAAGTTTCTTTCTTGCCGCTATTAAACGACTTAGTTAAATAAAATTGGTCCTCTCTGTTGGTTACTTCTAATATTTGCAATAACATCTCTTACATGATTTGAAATATTGATGATATTAATCGCGTCAGTTTCTTTCATGTAAACAATCTTTATTTCATACTGTATTGTAAAACACACCTTTACATATTTGACTTTAGTCCAGAAAATAAGGTTTTACAGCAATAAGTCCGGTAAAATTTTTTTACCGGACTAGTCCTGTAAAATTTCTTTACCGGACTAAAACTTGTAAGTTTTAGTTTAATCAATGTTAAACACACAATGTTTCCACCAGTAAATATAAGCACTTTTCAAATATACGACGCAGAATAAAACTTCATTATGATTTCAAAACATAATTATAATTTTCAACAGAACAGTATGAAATAAAATATTTTATCTACTTTCATTTAGTAATATGAATTTTACAGTTCT
The DNA here is from genome assembly GCA_963920685.1 of Polydrusus tereticollis. Classification (NCBI taxonomy): domain Eukaryota; kingdom Metazoa; phylum Arthropoda; class Insecta; order Coleoptera; family Curculionidae; genus Polydrusus; species Polydrusus tereticollis. Next base: position 29,645,381 of record OY987327.1, read on the forward strand.
GTAAATCGTTTTGTAATGGCATCTATTACAGCACTAGTGCTGTAATAGATGCCCTTACAAAACGATTTTTAATAGCAGGTGCATTTTTATTTTTAAAAAGGCCTTTTGCCAAATATTTTTATTCATAGATGAAAGTAGATAAAATTTTGTACAATATTCTTGTTGTAAATTCATATTACTACACTCGATGTTTTATTAAACTCGGCTGACGCCTCGTTTAACAACTTAACATCTCGTGTTGTAATATGAATCTTTACAACACTTATATCGTAAATAACTAGTACGTCATTCGTCCGGCAAATCCTTTACAGTATTCGTTTCAAAATTCCAGACTCGGCTCCTTCGTCGCCTCGTCTCGAAACATTTCACTCGTACTGTAAAAGTTGATTTACCGAACTTATAACGTAAATATCTATTACAATATCTTTTTAAATATCTAGCATAGATTGATCAATAACCAACATGACAACTTCACTGTGAAGTTTTCCCACAACCCTGGATCGGCCGACCCCTAAGATTGTGACAAGTATGCCCTTTTGCACGCGACGCCACCGCACATGACACGTGTCTTGCACAAGTAGCATCCCGCTGCTGATTAAATCCATCGCTTTAAAGTGAACGTATTGGTCGAGAAAAGCATAAAGCGTTTTACACATTACAGGATTTGAAATTTAACTACTAAATAAACTTTTGAATTACTACTTTAGGTCGTCACTTAACAAACACAAACAAACACACTACAAGGACATAGCACATCATTTGTAAAAGATTCGCAGCATTTCGTTGAAATAATAAATGGAAAGAAAATACAACCAGATGATCAATTTGTCAGCTTCGATGTCGAGAGTCTCTACACAAACGTTCCAGTTAAGGATACACTTCAGGTTATCCTAAGGAAACTTGGGGAGGACCAAACCCTTGAAGAAGGAACATCGCTGCCATAATGAACCCATTGGAATGTTGCCTTAATAGTTCCTACTTCCAAGAAATGGATAGATTGTTGGGATCATCTCTCTCGTCCAGTAATCATGTATATGGAATGCTTTGGAAATCAGATAATTGAAAAGGCAAAAATAAAACCGAAATTATGGCTGCGTTACATAGACGACACATTTATTATTTGGAATGGAAGCGAAAACGAACTCTAAGCTCCAGTGAAAGAAGAAAACAACAAACATTGGAATACAGGAAGCAAACCCACACAGAATTCTGACTGCTTCAGTAAACCCTCTTTAGACATAAGAAATACTTGAAAACCCTTATTAAGTAAATGTAAGCTTAGATTAAGACCATACAGTAACACATGTCTGAACACTTTATACTCTTGTTGCTTCGTAGCTTGCTCAATATTCACCTGAAGACGAGATGTTTACCAGTTGAAATATTGTGAGAAAATAAGTAATAACAATGAAAGTCCAAAACACGTTTATCATTCATGATACTACATTTTCTCTAACCTTCAAACAAACCATAAATATTTATTCTTGTAGTTTTGCACCTAACGTCATACCTAGGTATTCGCTTAAATTTTCGTACGGAATTACCATACCATTTATGTTCACTGGGATGGATTGGATCGTTTATTGGTCAAACTAATATGAACAGATTTTGGTTAGTTGATTTAAGTTTAATTTAAGTGATGCCTGATAATAAAAAAAGCAATGACTCACAGACAGTCCTCAACAATTTACGTAAAACAATTAATAAAATTTAAATATTCCGTCCTAGAAAAGACGAAATACCAAATTTGACTGAAAAAATGAATTTTTAGAATAAAGCCGAAACTAGTAATATGATGTTATTGTGTACGTGTCACTTGGACGAGCGTACATGCGCGAATGACCGTTGAGATGACTTTGCATAGTCGCTCGTTGGTTATTTTAGTCAAGTGGGTCAAGTTTTTACATTCAATGAGAATGGACGTAGCAGATGCTTTGTGTTTGTGGGTCGTATATGGAGAAGAATGAGAACGTATGGAGAAGAATGAGACGACGAAGATAAATAAGGGAAAGGAAATATTGGGTTCATTCAATTTTACACAAAAGGTTATCATTAAGTCTTTATATTACCTTATATCCGAAGCTTAGAGATTATGATGACAAATACTTTAATTACTAATTAGAAGTCTTAAAATATATACAGGAGTTAAAAAATGGTAAAGCGGTAGGTAAAGACGTCATTAGGGCTGAGACCATCAAAATAATTCAGGACTATATTAGTCAACCTTTGACTTATATTTTTAATCTAGTTTTTGAACAAGGCGGATATTCCAATTTAATGAAGGAAGCGATAATAAAACCACTATTTAAAAAAGGCGATAAATCTCTCATGGAGAGTTATCGACCGATCTCTTTGTTATCTAATTTTAATAAAATCTTAGAAAAAATACTCAAAAAAAGAATATCAGACTTTCTAAACAAATTTCAATTAATATCTAAAAACCAATTCGGATTCCAAGAACGTAAGTCAACAAACGACGCTATAAAAAGTATTACTTCAAAAATGTATGATGCAATGAATAGTTCCGAACCGGCATTAGTAATCTTCTTGGACTTAGCGAAAGTGTTCGATACGGTCGATCATAACAAACTTTTAAAAAAGCTGGAGTTAATTGGTTTTAGGGGTCTTAGTCTTAATCTCATGAAGAGTTATCTTACAGGTAGAAAACAATATGTCAAGATTTCAAACTATCTCAGCAATAGCGAACTTGTCCAATATGGGGTACCGCAGGGTACAGTTCTTGGACCATTACTATTTACTCTATATATCGATGACATTCTCAGACAGAAATCTGAGGGAGATGTAGTGTGTTTCGCAGATGACACTGCTATTTTCTATCTAGCCTCTTCGTGGTTAAATTTAAAGAATAAGGTGGAAAGAGATATGCAAAAAATAAAAAAGTATTTCGATAGTAAAATATTAACTATAAATTATGAAAAAAACATATTTTTTACCAATAACTTCTTATAATAACAACTTACCAAACTATCAAACGATTGATATACAAGAACAAAATAATAGGATATCTATAAAATCAACAAAAAAAAATTAAATATCTGGGAATATATATAGATTGTCACTTGAGATGGAATTTTCACATCCAATCAATAATGCAAAAATTGAGAGGATTAGTGTATAAATTTAAACAGCTTAAGCCGATTATGGAAATAAAACATTTGAAAATAATATATACTGCACTAGTAGAGTCAATTTTAAATTATGGAAGTATGGGCTGGGGTGGGGTAAGAAGAATAAGACAACTATATTGCTATAATTTGTTAATTCACCAACATAAAAACAGGGGTTGTCAACCTAAAATCACTCATAATTATAACACAAGAAATAAACATTTAGGGCATTTTAAAATTAACTTTAAATCAAAAACCGTAGGTCAAAGACACTTTCTGTGCACTGCACCAAAGCTCTATAATTCCCTTCCCAAGGAAATTAAGGAGGAGATCTTCATTAAAAAATATAAAAAATTAATAAAAACATGGATTTTGGAACTAGGATTAGAGATTTATGAAAAAATGTTTATATAGTAGGTATAAGAAATATAATAAGATTAATCGGAGAAATCTGCATCGTCTGTCCGTTTTGTTCTTATACTATTTATAAAATGATTATATTCAGGAATTGACCTGGCTATTGTATGGGTGCTGTACTTTTTGTTGATTGTTTGTTATTAATAATTATATAATGGGGTATGTTTTTGTATTGTGAATTTAATTAGTTTTACTGTCGATATTATCAATTATCGGTGGTGATTTTATGCTAGGAACTCTTTTTTATAGGTTACAATGTTTCTGCCTACAAGTTTTCTCGAATAAACTTAAGCAGTAATATTATTGTATGTATAGGAAAGCTGTATTTCTGTATTTTTGTATAGAATATGTAATCTATGTAATTAATATCTGTTGGAATAAACAATTCAATTCAAAAAAATACTTTAGAATGTCAGTTAAACCTTTTGATGATCTGCTAGATATAATTAAAGACTACCCAAAAGCTAATATACACGCAATAAGATATTGCATTTCAACACAAGAAAAATTCTTTATTACTTTGAGGGAAATTTGTTTTAATCATTACCAATTGTGTACCAATTGCCGGGAGACGCGCGAATTAAAACCTTGCGTCATTATCGCGGTAACGCGCGTATTTGCGCGGACACGCGCGTTTTCGTAAACGGTAAATAGAAAATCTTTGTATAGTTGATGCAAAACAAAAACCCATGCACGTCATCAATCAGCTGATAATTTTAAATCCGTAAGAAAACACGAGGAAATTAAATTTGGGCAAAAAGTATTAAAACTTTATGCGATATTGAATTTACTACAAATTTATAGTATTCTTCTTTGATACGAACCCACTAACAGCAAATATTTTGTTTATTTAAGCTTGTAAAAATTAGTATAATTTAAATTTCATTGGCCGATAGTTGGCAACACAACTGTAAACGCGATGGAGCCAGCTCGTTCGTTGACTTGGTTTGACGTTTCATGCAGTACTAAGCTTAATAATTAATTGTTCTGTGGTTTCGTGTTCCGAAACATTTAAACAGTCGGTGCAAAGAGCTGCCCTAAATTGGGATATCTCCACTGTAAGCGCAACAACAGTTAGGGAAAATAAATTATAAGAATCACCTTAAAACAAACGTTCTAATTCAAAGAAAGTTGTAAATGTGTGAAGATTGGATATAAGTTCTATTCGTGACACTATTTATGGAATGTACGAAGCAAGTAAGTTGTATTGTTTAAAAGTTATAATATTTTACATCGGTTATTCATAGGCGGTAACTTTTTTTAGAACGTCATGTAACTTTGAAAACTTAAGGTAAGAAGTTAAAAGACAGACTTCGTCTTAACTCTTTGAGAAGCCTCTTAAAGGAAATAGGCTTCGGATGAAAAAAAGATGAACCGATGCGAGGGCTTATAGAACTTTCCCATGTGGCTTTCAAACGACTGGTATTTTTGAAAGAATATATGAAAGAAAAAGAAGCATTCTTGTACCAATTCAAATAAAGGAAGTGTGTTACAAAAGTTGATGGTAAAAGATATTATGCAGTAAACAAATATATAAACTATAGGAATGGGTATATTTATCGTGTTTTTATGAAAAAAAAACTGTGTAATTCCCTCACTCAGATATTCGGGTTACAAGCTGGCAACACTATCGATAACTAACGTTACTAGAAGGGTATGACGTGCATCGGTTATTGTTTTGCATTAAGTATATCTAAATAAGCGCGGTCGACCAACGAGCGTGTACGCGCGTAAATGTAAAACCAGCCTTTAAATCAACAAAGCGTTGATAATTTGGAAATAAGGTAAGTTTGGTTAACCCCTATTATTTTTACATAAGAAATCTGTGGTTTTTGTGTGAATCTTACCATTAATTAGATGACCCCTGTATAACAAAATTAGGGTTTTACACAGAGGAAAATCAAATTTTAGTTAGTTTTAGTATACCTAAACGCGTCTTTTATAATTTCCATTTTCTAATTTCCTTGGCAGACTCCAAACTTCAACGCTCTCTCGCAGAGAATTCGAGCAATTTCATTTAAATTTAAGGTAGTAAAAAGCTTGTTTTTGATATTTTGAAAGCTCTTGCGAATGCATTCGACCGGCGCACACACCTCAATACCTGCACAAGCCTCTGTTTATCCAACAGCGCCTTTCATCAATTTACTTTGCGCTTTGGATATTATGCTTTTTCTATATGTAAATTTTCTGTACTCGCGATTTGTTTTCAATGTAAAATTTGCCGTAAGATTTAAAGAGCCTTTTACCTATATGGTTTAAAAATAGTGTGAACAATATAGTGTAGGTACAGAGTATTTGATTAAATTGTACAAAATACTTACTTTATTTTACTTATTATTAAAATATAAATACTGTTATAGTATATTAAAGTACAAGTTTTATAAAACTCATTTTAGCGCACGCGCTAATAGCTTAATAAAACGTATGCTTTATACTACTTTTTCTATTTTGGCATTTCTTTCAATAAATAAATCCATACCAGTGTCAGCCATTTTGTCACGAAGTTCTGTAATTTTTTCAACTTACCTACATAATTTGAAAATATGGAGCAAGATGAGTTTAGTTTAACTGTCCCAAAGTTAAGGGAAATTGCGGTAAATTTTATAGTTCTTTTATAATATAGCAAATTTGTAAGATTATTTGATATTTTTTTAACTCACCTCCATTTCATAGAATTAATGCAACCAGACAGCAAAATAAAACATTTGTGAACATCATTACCAACCTTAGAAAAATAGAGAAAACTGTTTCATAAAAAGTTCATTACTATAATAATGATACTGAAAACGACATCGAAACAGCTCTTTTATGAAACCCAAATTTGAAAAAAGAATTTTCGTACCAAAAAATCGTATAAACCATAAAACACATGTTTAGCATAGTTTATGTATACAAAGTATTTCAAAAAACAGGTGTCACCGCTCGTATGGTAATTCTTTATCCAAAAATAAGACAGATAGTTCCACGACCGCTTTATTGTTGAGATATAGGGTGTTACAGTTTCTAAGCGGAGCAAGATATATATACCCCCACTGCAGTTTATTCTTTTGATAACACAGTTATGTAGCCACATGAAAGTCTAGGGGTCATTTTTGCTAAGTGATAAAGCGTACACAGTAAAAAAATTGAGTGTTAAATTTAACACTCAATGGTGGTACATATAGGACCACACTCAATAGGGTATATTAACCAATCAGTATATCTGGTAAAAAGGATATTTTTGAATGGTTTTTTTTACTTTTTGATGAGTGTTAATTCTTCTTATATATGGTTAGGTACATTTACACTATCGAGTGTAAATTAAACTCACAGATTGCAAACCTATCCTTCTAGGGTGTAAAAGAAATAATAAGAGGTGTAAGTAAACCATTTTTTAATGGTAATTTGTGATTAATTAGTGTAAATATCATATTATTGTAGTGTAAATTTTATTTTATTTGGGCGTGACTTTACTATAGTGAGTGTAATAAAATAATCTACCCAGGGCTGGAATACTTTCCACTTTGATTAAGTAATTTAATCCCGTATCAAACTAACCGGGCGTTTATAATTAAAATGTCAAAAATTTAGCATTCAAGATAGATATGTTACCTATATTATTAACCTCTGCTTAGTTTGATACATGATTGAATAACTTAATCAAACCGAAACTAGTAGCCCCTAATATATATAAATCTTCAGATCGCTTGGATAAGGTTTGCTAAATGAATGAAAATATTAAGTATTATTTATCGTTTATTTATAAACAAAGTGATGGTTACAACAGAACTGGAAAACCCTGTGATTTTTTTACACTTATTATTATAACTAGTTGAACAAAATGACACACCTATTATATAGTTTAACAATTTAGTAAAATAAACATATATATATAATATATATATATCTACGCTTAATGTCAGGCTTAACAAAACAAATAACATAAATATATGTATACTTAGAACACTAAGGTTAGGTTAGAAAGAATGAAAATGACGAGTATTATATTAATGGCATATTTATTTACAGATCTATGAAGGAAAATATGTAGGTAGGTACCTAAGTATTTATATAAAAAAGAATGCATTTATATTATAAGCTTATATCAGAATAATTTAAAAGCTAAAAGGAAAACTGTAACAATGTTAATATACCTACTTAGTTTCTTAAAAATGACGTACTTATTAGTAAGGTTTCTATTAAATTTTGTTAATATGCTTACTCAATTTAACAAGTTCCGAGGCACTCTCATTTGGCAGTTTACAGAACTTTGCTTTGATTCTATATTTTAATTTAAATATAACATTAAATTTGCACGTAGCGTCGGCGTCATGTGTCAATTTCTAGAATTTCACACCACTTGTTGCCGCCTGTCTTTTCGGTAACACGGGTTTAGGTATTTTTACCCGGGGCCGTGTAAAAGAAACGTTCAAAGAATAAGTTTCTACACTCAATGTGTTAAAATAACCTTCTAGCGGGGCTTATTTACAGGCTAATATGGTGTTATTAATTGTAATTGTATTTAATTTTCCTGATAGAGTGTAAAATGGAATAAATAACACCCATTCAACAAAATTAACTTTTTAGAGAGTTAAATTCAGGCAAATTTAATACAACAACTTTGGTCCCATATGAGTGTAAAAATGTGGTAAATTATGTTGATCCGGGTGTTAACATTAACACTACTTTTGTTTACCACTTCTGAAATGATTTTTACCAGGTGGATATTTTTTAGTGTGTAATTTTAAAAATATCGATCGCCTCCCCTGTAGCGACGCCACTGCTGAAAGGGAAACCGCAACAGAACCGATTTTTCAATCCGATTCGGGTGGCCGCTTTAAAGTATTAAAATATTTTTATAATGTTGCTAAAACTGTTTATTTACATTTAGATTGTCGTGAACAAAATCCCGGAGAATTTTCGTACTTACACTTTATATTTTACCTATCTGATTCGTTTATAAATACATTGTGATTATGAATGAATGGTTAAATATTGAAAATGAGCCGAAACAATTTTAATATAGGGACCATTCGTCATTGTATTGGAGTTACTATAACCCCTTGCCACAAAAAACACTAACTTATTCACATCTCCAACCCCTCGCTTTAAAATAAATCACACTGGATAAACATATAATGCATCTGAAGTATTTATTCATTACGCCCTACGCAATCAAACAGTGCATGTAGCAATGTGAAGTGCCATAACCCCATTGGACTATTCATCAAAATGCAAACCATTAAAAATATAAGTGTCTTTGCCAGAGCTAAAATAATCGTTTTAGATTCTCGTTCTTTTACTTACACTCGTATTAAATAACAATCGTGGGAATAAAAAGATATATACGTGAAGAACAGTTAGGAGTAATCGTTATTTTTTTCTCCTGAGTTTTATAATTATTTTTGTACCAAGGGCGTTAAGTAGACTGTAATGCCCGGAAGGCGAGAGCAACTGGCCCGAGGGATAGTTTTTGCCTGATGAGCGTTATAGTCTAGTAACGCCTGTGGTATATACAATACTTTTTTTTTCATTAATTTTAAAATATAAATAGTTCTATAAATAACTTCTGCATTTTTTTTTTAAACTATTTTCGCCAATTTTTAGTATTTAGTCAGCTTTGATCGGTTGTCATAGAATAAGTTTGACGGTTGCTAAGGGTTGTTTATTTTAAGCGTCTTTTAAGTTTTATAAATGAAAATATGGAAATTCCACAAAATATTTTAGAAAATGCTGAAAAAGCTAAGAAAAACTTATTACCTGCAAAATCTAAAGCCCTGTACGACAAGGAGTATGAAAATTTTCTACAATGGAAAGTAAACAACCAAATTACGGTGATTACTGAAACAGTAATGATGGTTTACTTTCAGGAATTGGTATGTAACCCTTTAGCTCATTGGTAATAACAATTTTTAATTGTTTTTGTTTTTTCTTTATTTTAGTCGGAAGAATATAGCCCAAATAGCCTTTGGACAAATTATTCCCAGGTGAAGTCTGAACTTATAGTAAAGGAAAACATTAATATTTCAAGATATTGTCAATTAATAGCATTTTTAAAAGTTAAATCAAAAGGATATTTTCCTAAAAAGTCAAGTCAGTGAGTTTGAAACTGCTACGCCAAAAAGCTCGAAGGAGACCAAAGATGCCTTAAAATTGGTTAGACAGTACCGTGCATTAAGGACAAAAGGAATTAAAGAACGCAGATTTTTCCTTACATACCGAAATGGTAAATGCATAGCTAATAATAGCTATGCCTGTGGGTAAAAATACACTAAGACGTGTTCCTTCAATCAAAGCAAAATTTCTTAATTTAGAAAACGCCAAGGATATACAGGACATTGCCTACGTCGGACCTCGTCCACACTTCTTATTGAAGGTGGTGCTTCCAGGCCCGGATTATCCATAAGGCACATTAGGCACTTGCCTAGGGCCTACGAAACGCGAAGGGCCTACGATCATAAAATATAATAAAAATAGACACAAAAAAAGGATCAATACTGTATTCTACAACTACAATAAGAAAAAGAGTTCACAGACACAGAGACAAACTACGATGTGATACAATTTCTTGGTAAAATAAGGGCGTGGCACCCAAAAAATTTTCGGGGCGCATTTTTTTCCGCAACCCGTTAGTGAACCTCCCCGAATTAAAATCTAAAATTCACCACTGGTGCCTAGGGCCTACGAAACCTTTAATCCGGCGCTGGGTGCTTCCCTTGCAACCCTTAAGCTACACGGAAAGTGGAAGAGTACTATCGTAGCGGAGGGTTATATAGAGGAAAGCATCACGTCGAAAAACCGAATAGCAAAAATGATAGCTAGCTCTGTTACCGAAAAAGAAAATATGTTAATTAATGTTGAAATGGAGCAGGAATCCGCATGCAAATCGAGAAACTCAGCAATCGAGTCGCAAAATTTCATAGTTGGTCCAGCTTCTCAGGAAAATTCAAAAATTGTTCATTTAACATGGGAAAAACAGAATTATATTATGTAAAAAAATTGTTAAAAATAAATAGAAATTTTGTTCAATATTTTCTTTAATAATAATTAATAATAACCCACCACAAGCGAAAACATGATAGAAAGGATAATGGACAGTAGCCGCCGTATCCCTATGGCAGAGGTGGAAACTGCAGTATTATCATCAGGGAGAGAGTGGAGTCGTGTATACAGAACGATGGGCGACAATTTCAACATTTAGGGCGCCACTGAGAATTACTGTGGTAACGATATATTTGCTTGAAACATACGTACCTTCATATTTTGTTTTTCCAAGGCCTATTTGACTTTTAAAAAAACCTTTACAATAGCAACTTGAAAATAAAATCATAATGTTCCGTAATTATGATTATTGTTGTTGATATCTCCGGATTGAAAATAGATATTAACTTGCGGTTTTTGCTGACTTCTTAGACTTTTAATCATCCTTGTAATCAGGTGAAATTGAATAATAATAATAATAATAATAATAATAAGCTTTATTTCAAATTGTGTTACAATATAAATCACAAAAATCAGCAATAAATATCAAACACAAAGGAAATAGTGTCAGAGACAGTGACCACACTAAGTTTGAGTTTAATTGTATCTATCAATGTCCATACAAAAAATCATCAATTGAGTACGGCTCTAATTCAACTAGTAACCTTCTAACTTCGGACTTAAACAATTTAACATTACTAATACATTTAATTTGGTTTGGCAGGTGGTTGAACAATTTGAGACACATATAATGGGGACTTCTCTCTGTCATTGTCAAACGATGAATTGGGTAATCAACATTTAGTGTCCTTGTGTTGTATGTATGAAATACTTGCAGTTCAAAACTTCTACGATTTTTAAAAAAGAATAGCAGTGATTCGTGGATGTATAGAGCATATATCGTTAATACACCCTCGGACCTAAAAACTCCCCTACAGCTTTCCCTAAATTGCATTTTTTTAATACATCTAATCAGCCGTTTTTGAACTACAAATAAATTCTGCATTTGACTATTTTTCCCCAAAAAATAATTCCATATTTCAGCACCGATTGAAAGTTTGCAAAGTACATTATTTTTTGTGTTTTTTCATCCATATACCTGCCGATGACTCTAATTCCATAGCATATCGAGTTTAATCTATTTAACAAAATACTGATATGATCAGACCAGTCAAGAAATTCATCGATGTGCAAACCCAAGAATTTAGCACTTTTTACAATATCTACATTTCTGTCAGACAATTTTAAACTGGTCGGTTTCTGAATCCTACAAAGCTTAGTTCTAAACATTATTATGTTAGATTTTTCTTTATTAAGCAAAAGTTTATTTTCAGTAAGCCAGTTATTTGCTTTATTAAAAATGTTGCTGCTTTGATATGTCAAATCAGCAACATTCTTGCCTCCAACCAGTAAGTTTGTATCATCAGCATAACACACTATAGACTCATCACTGTGTGTAACTATGGAATATAGGTCATTCACAAAGATAACAAACAAAATGGGTCCGAGTATGCTGCCTTGAGCAATTCCTAGTTTATTCTCTAAAATATCTGAAAAATGGCTTTGGCCATCCCTTACAATTTTTACACTTTGCTTCCTATCCGACAAATAAGACTTAAAAAGTTCAAGTGCATGTCCTCGTACACCATATAAATCTAACTTCCTGGTAAGCAACTCCTTGTCAACACAGTCATAAGCTTTCGACAAATCTAAACAAATAGTGTAAAACACATATTGCCGTAGTTCATAAGATGATATATAGAGTTTTTAACAAAACTAAGTTTACTAAATTATGTTAAGCCGGACCGGAGTTATCAGCATTTATTACAAATAATGTTCAACCTTCCCCCACCACTTTATTTGAAAAGTGACGAACACGTTCTATAGGTGAATTTTATTAATAAATCTTTGAAATATACAAAAATGTTATTTTCGGGGTACCTTAACTAGGCGACTTTTGAGGAAACTTCGCGATTCATATTTACCGTTACTGTTGCGCCCTCTAGCGCCAGCCTGAGAAACTTGAAAATAATTTCCAGCAATTTCTCATGACCACTTTACCTAATATATTTTTTTTCCGCAAGCCATACGATTAACACTTTCTGAGATACGGCCGACAGCCATTCTTAGTGGGACACCCGGTACAACTCTGTGGAAACTCCCTTAATAAAATTACCTATCTAAGAAATAGATTATAGTTAATATAAATATTTGGTTGTAAGATTATAACACTTCACTAGATTTGTAAAATCGGGGATCGTCGGGAATGTTAAATAAATATACAGAGTGTCCATTTATTGTGCCGGTGGACGATATCTCGTTAACGGTCGACTTAAGGAAAAAAACTGTTGTACAAAAGTTGTACAGGTTAACGACGCGCATCTTTTAAAAATAATTTTAAATATACAGGTTGGCTCAAAAATCCAGGTTGGGCTAAACATATCTTCTTTTAAATGGAGCACCATATATTCTTTTTATATTGAAGCCTTTAGTAGTCCTTTATTCTCCTTTAAAATATTTTGATCATCAAATGCGACGTTGTTAAGATATGAATTTTTCAATGGATTTTTGGCTAAAAACGATTTTACATCAAAATCGTTGGATTTTAACTACCTTTACAAATTATTTTACTAAAACTTAGGAGAAAAAAGTTATAACATGTTAAATTATCAAATAACTGTTGTTAGAATTGGATAAGTACTAGGTACAGAGTGTTCAACATTTTGGTCCAAACTTAATGAATTTAAATCCAAGATTTCGTTTCTTTTTTATATAAAACACCCTATATTTTACATCTTTTTCGAAAAGATATTTTAATTCGCTTTAATTTGATTCTAATATCTGATTTGATTATTTCAAAAAGTTGTTGAAGGAAACATTTCAAAAAATTGAGTCTATACCCATTTAAAAAAGATATGTTTGGCCCACCCTGGATTTTTGAGCCAATCTGTATATTTAAAATTATTTTTAAAAGGTGCGCGTCGCTAACGTGTACAACTTTTGTATAATAGTTTTTTTCCTTAAGTTGACCGTTAACGAGATATCGTCCACCGGCACACCAACTGTATATGGGGAAATTAGACCTAGTTTGTCAGCACTATTCGTAGGTTAAAACAGGTAAATGTATAGAAAAATAATATGAAAATAAACTAATAGAGATTCCAAAAATAAGCTTATACTCACACATAATGTCCCGTTTAAAAAATAAAGATATCAAATGCATATTTACAAATAAAATGGTAGGCAATAGGCCTTGGTAAAGCAGACATCTATTGATTTTTACTGCTTAGACCTCAACTTATAATAACAGGGCGGTAAAGTATTTATTACGGTTGCACGTAGAAACGGTTATTAAAGAGTTACACAAACCTCCACCCAATTCACTTGCCTTACCTCTTAAATAATGGTGTCTGTATTTTTTTTTTGTCTTTTGCGAATAGGTCACTTGCCTCATATTGTAATTGTTTTTAAAAAAAATATGGTTTCATCTAGTAAACCCAATCTCTGCTTTAACATATTTTATTTTAAATACGAGGTATTTGACCCTCAAAAGCAAACATCAATAGTCTACGTTTGATTCTTTAAACTCCTAAAATCTTCAAGGATATGCCGTGAGGTAATTTTTATGTACTAATGTTTCTCACTTTCTAATATGCAGAATGTCATATTTGTTTAACATTATTTCTCGATTTATCTCATTTTTCAACTTGTAAATTAAGTAAGGTTAAATCAGTTAGCACCGCCAAATATTATATCATGTTTTTGTAATCCTTGTCTACGGACGGGGCAGTATATAAAGTTAGTATAAAAATGTTAAGGTATCTATTACACCTCACAGTTCATAGTTCGGTTAGCACAGTAATAGATATACATCATGTTGGCCGTTTTGGTAAGAATTTTTTGTACAAATATTTACTTTGTTATAACATTTTTAACTGCATTTTAAGTTGGTGGCTTATTACAGTAATATTGATTGATTTCCAATATATTATTCTTACGGTACTTTTTTAGTAGTTAGCGAAAACAATGGTTGTTTAATTTAATCCACATAACAAGCTACCATTTGCAATAAACATTTGCATAAACAAGAGAATTAAAAAAAAAATGCATGATTTCTTAACGCCAGTAAATACACTAACTGCGGGAAAAATAACGCGCCTAAAGTATTTATAAAATAGAACAACTCTTGAAGTGGCTATGAAATGTATTACCATTTCATTTATAGGGTTCAGTTTAAACTTATTGATTTTTAAACATAGGTGGAGCAGACTTACCGATAAAATGTTAAACCTGTTGTTTCAAATAATTTTCTTTCTTGGTCCGCATTTTCTATTTCTTTTATTACATCCATTTTACTAAACTAACGGAAGTCTTGTCTTGCAAATAACAATATATTAAAGTAACAAATATCAAATTTTTATAATGATTAATGGTATATCAGAGGAATGAAAGTTCAAAAAACCGTTGATCTACGAGCCGGATTCGAATTAACAACTTTTGGTTATATTCACCAACGCCCTATGATTTGATTTGGTCTTGCGATCTATCTTAAAATAGAGCGAGTTTGTTAAGATGTATTTAATTCGAAATAGTAGTGTAACAAATCAGTGTCAAAAAGACAACAGACAGTATATAATATTTATCTACATCAGTGGCGCAGCCACGGGGCGGAGGGCTACCTCCCCCCCCCTCCCGCGAAGCCATGTAAATGTTCACAAAAAACGTTTACAATACCGTTTTTTACTCCCTTTCTGTTCTCTTTGTTATCAACAAACGCCTCCCCCAGAACCTATTATTCCCGTCCGGTAAGCCTACCCTGCCATTGGAAAGAACTTTAAGATTCCAGGCTAGGTAACCAAACATACACCTCTAATTACTTGAAGATAGTTCACACCCGGCAAAATCGGATTTGCCAGTAAATGTAAGACTTGTTCTAACCCGGCCAAAAACCGTACCAGTACTGTCCCTGAACCGCCACCCAACTAATTTACTACTGCAACAGTCAATTCCCAAAGTCAAAATTTAATTGACAGACTGGAAATGATCGTTTGGTCATAGAAAAGCGGGTTGGGACAAACCTTTAAAGAAAGTGAGGTGAAGTTCGCTAATTATTATCCTCATAAATTATCGCTTGTTTGTTATTATTATTGAAAGAAAAGGATTGAATTAATGTAAAATACGTCAGAGTGAGTATTGTCTGTTAAAAAACATAACTTTTAATTTAGTTTAGAGGTTTGCTTAGGATTAGGGTCTTACCACGCAATGACATGAAAAACTAAGTTGAAAGTGCAATAGGAAATGATCTTATTCATCGTATTTTAAGTTTAGAACGTGGATTTTCGTTTTCTCTTTCAATCAATGAACAAAGTAAAATAAAAAAGGAATGGCCGTGTCCGACTACCCCTAAAATGTTTAATTTAATTAACACTGAAGGCAAGAGGATTAATAAATAATTTTGAGAACATTGATTTAAAAAATATGCATGGTTTATGGGAAGTGAAATTAAACTGTATTGTTGGCCATAGTATGCATTTTATTTTCACATCAAAAAGGAAAAACTTAAAAAAATCCGTAGTGCGGCTGTACGACAATCTAAAAGAACTTTATTTGGTAAACAAAACATTTTTACATTGACTTAACAATGGCAACGAAGTTATTTAGACCAATCACTTTGCCCTGTCTCCGAAGAACTTATTATGAAATTCTTGATACAATTACGATGCAAATTAAAATAACCTTTGCTAATTTTGAAAAAATAATATTTTTCGATGCTTTCAGTAAAAGCAGGTTCAAAGAGTTTTCCAAAGATTTTCCTACGTAGGTATTTGTTGGAAAATCTGTTGTCAATCCTACCAATCATTTTTTAACATAGAGAATCAGTTGAAAGTACAATGCTGATCCTCTAAATTTCGTAAATTGGGAAAAGTTTGTGGGAATGTATTGTTTTATTTAAATTATTTAGGTATAACGTACAACCTCGCGTATTTATTGCAAGACACCGTTCCGGAAATATATAAATTATTGCCATTTTCACCCAAAATTTTCGTGTCTAAAGTTTAACGCGCTTTGGAGTCCAAAGTTAAAAGTTATTCTCGTAATATAATAATAATTAACTAAGAGCGAATGCCAAGTTTGTCACAATAATTGTCAATAGAAAGAAATTCTCAAAAACTAGAAAAACATCTGAATTCTATGACGCTAATTTACCATTTTACAAACAAGTTTAAAAAACTTCTAAATTTTCTCATGCATGGTAGTTAATTTTTAGTTAGCGAGTAGGTAGTAAATAAATATACAGGGTGAGTTTTTTAAAGTGTTACAAGGCGATATCTCGCAAACGGTTCAAAATGTTTTCTTGAAATTTTAACGAGGCAATAGTAAGATGGGGGGACATATTTAAACATATTTTTATCATATACCCCCTGTTACCATTTTGAGGGGTGGGGGTAACTTTGAAATTTTGAATGGGATTATGTACTTTTGTTTATTAATTTCGAATCTACGTAAGTGTACAAAAAAAAAATGTATTTGCTCCACTGGTTACGGAATTATGATTTATTAGGTTATAAAAACTAAAAAATATTATTTGCTATTTATCGCCTGTCATGTTTTAGGAGATGTTCGAAATGTCTCCCTTGAACTTCTAAACATTTTCTCACCCTTTTTTTAAATGAATTTCGTACCCGCTCTAACACTTCAGGTGTCACTAATAAGCAGGCAAAGCGGATCGGTCTTTCATATCGTCTACAGTTGTAGGTGCAGTCGCCATCATTTTGTCTTTTATAAATCCCCAGAAGAAAAAGTCAAGAGGGGTCAAATCCGGGGAACTAGCAGGTCAATTGACCGGACCAGCTCGACCAATCCACCTGTTTTCAACCAATTCGTTCAATTGATTACGGGCCTGTATTACAAAATGCGGTGGAGCTCCGTCCTGTTGAAACAACATCTCAGGATTTATGTTTTGGTTTAATAATTGGGGTAATTGGTTCCTTAAAAAATCTGTATACATTTCTCCATTTAAATGGCGTTCAAAGAAATGCGGACCAATAACTCTATCTCCAATCATACCACACCAGACATTAACTGACCAAGGATGTTGATTTGGCACAGTTCTCATCCAGCGGGGATTTTCCGATGCCCAGTAGTGCATATTGTGTCTATTTACCTTTAAGAAAACAAACAAAAAAAATAATTATTTTTTACTGACAAGGGATAACTTAATATCGTACCTGGTCACAATTATGGAAAGTAGCTTCATCAGAAAAAATAACATTCTTTAGGAACCTGTTCTTTCCTTGCAGTTGCCTTTTTACCCAATTCCAAAATGTACCGCGATTTTCAAAGTCTTGCCGATAAAGCTCTTGGTGAAGTGTAATGTGGTATGGATGAAATTTGTACATATGCAATATGGTCACAACCGATTTTTGGCTCATTCCAGCATCTGCAGCAAGCCACATTAAACCTACATGCGGGTTAATAGCTACCATTCCTAAAACTCCAACCTATCTTCATCCGTTTTAGTTCGCTTCCGAAATCGGGGTTTTGACTTCCAGCCTTTTAAATGACATGTGAGATTTCGGGTTGTTAGGAAACCTATCGGTCCACATTAGTGAAGCTTGTCTATAGTTTCTTCTGCACTCCCAACATTAACAACATATCAACTTGCACACTAAAATTCACTTCCATGTTTAATTGACCAAACTGAGAAATAATCGTTGATACGTAAAAATTCTCAACTGACAGAAGTCAAAACAACGCATTTCCATGTAAACGAATAATAATTCTGAAATAAGTGAACTTAATTTATTGGTGAAATGTAGTTATTTTTTAAATCCAATTGTTAAAAACAGGTGGATTGGTCGAGCTGGTCGGGTCAATTGGCCTGCTAGGTCCCCGGATTTGGCCCCTCTTGAATTTTTCTTCTGGGGATTTATAAAAGACAAAATGATGGCGACTGCACCTACAACTGTAGACGATATGAAAGACCGAATCCGCTTTGCCTGCTTATTAGTGACACCTGAAATGTTAGAGCGGGTACGAAATTCATTTAAAAAAAGGGTGAGAAAATGTTTGGAAGTTGAAGGGAGACATTTCAAACATCTCCTAAAACATGACAGGCGATAAATAGCAAATAATATTTTTTAATTTTTATAACCTAATAAATCATAATTCCGTAACCAGTGGAGAAAATCAATTTTTCTTTGTACACATACGTAGTTTTTTACGTAGATTCAAAATTAATAAACAAAAGTACATAATCCTATTTAAAATTTCAAAGTTACCCCCACCCCTCAAAATGGGGACAGGGGGTATATGATAAAAATATGTTTAAATATGTCCCCCCATCTTACCATTGCCTCGGCGAAATGGGGGGAGGGGTTATGAGGGTCATAGTCCCACCAAAAAAAATGTGATCATACGTCTGTTTAATGCAAATACACTGCTCAAAAAAATTAAAGGAACACTTTTGTAACTTATTAAGTGATAGTTATATACAGATGAACATTTATATTCTGAAAGACACATACTTTCTTCTAATAAATCGATTAATAGAACTTTAAACTAATCCTTTATTCGTAAACTAAGATTAACAATTATAAAAAAAGTGCGAATAACAAAATGAAAAGAAAAAATTTTTTAAAGGCAATGTTCCGCTATCTGAAAACCAATGTGTTTTAGTATCGCGTATGCCCTCCAGCAGCACGAATTACTTCTTGGCATCTTCTTGGCATACTTCTCACGAGCCTTCGAATGTCTTCCTGTGGTATACTGTCCAACTCTTCGACTAGGGCTTCTGTTAGTTGCTGAAGGGTTTGAGGTGGATTTGGACGACGTCGAATACGTCTGTCCAATATATCCCATAAGTGTTCAATTGGATTAAGGTCAGGGCTTATCGCTGGCCAATCCATTTTACGAATTTCATGCTCGTTAAGAAAATCTATAGAAATCGCAGCAGTATGAGGCCTTGCATTATCCTGCATGATAAGAAAATCAGGACCTATACCATATGCTGCAGGAATAACGTGATCTGACAGAATGATATCAATATATCTTGCAGCTGTAAGACTTCCTGATATCACTGCAAGATCGGTTTTTTCCTCCAAACTTATTCCACCCCAGACCATTACCGAACCATCTCCAAATCTGGATACCTCTTGTACAGTAGCAGCGGAGTATCGTTCATTGGGACGTCTGTATACACGCACCCGACCATCACAACGAGTGAGACGAAATCTTGATTCGTCTGTAAAAAGTACTGGTTTCCATTGTCGAAGCTGACATCCCAAATGATCACGAGCAAAGTTTAATCGCATAGTTTTATGATGTCGAGTTAAAACAGGTTTTCGTACCGGTCTTCTAGGTTTTAAATCTGCTTCTCGTAACCTGTTTCTGACAGTCTGGTCAGAAATGGTTACCTGATGAGCCATCAAAAGTGTACTTTGAAGGTCCTTTGCTGTCGCTATTGGTTTTCGCAAAGAAGAAACTACTAAATATCGGTTCTGAATTTGTGTAGTTTTTCGCTTTCGACCTTGTCCGGTTCGTCTTTTATATCGTCCAGTCTCTCTATAGCGATCATACACACGTTTGATGACTGACGGACTGCGATTAACATTTCTTGCTACTTGTCGAATTTTTACACCATTTTCAATTAAAGCTATGGAACGAGCGACTTCTATCTCGCTAAGATCTCTCATTTTGACAGATAATGAATTCAACAACTACAAACTGTCATGCCGTTGCCCGGTGAAGCTCTCTAAGCCTGCCTCAACATAAAACCTAAATGTGAATATTTTCATAATCACTTTATTTTTTGTACTTGCTGTGGAAAATTAAACTTATCTCGAATAAATGAGCATAATCACGTTTATTTTTTAACACATCACTAAAATAAGATGCAAATCGATTATGAAAATATAATTTTCATTTGTTAATAACAGCAAGCCAAGAAGTTATAGGGTGATCCAAAAGTGTTCCTTTAATTTTTTTGAGCAGTGTATTAGAAGTAGAAAAAACCGAAATTTCGTCGTGGTCTCCAAAAATTTTCGTCTTCAGCGCTCCTAGACCCTCCCTAACATTTTTTCCTGGATCCGCGCCTGTATCGAACTGCCGACCCTGGCCGAAAACTCACGAGCCGCCACTGATGTCGGCAGAAGATTACGCATTCAAATTTTGTTAATTTTTTTATTTTATAAGTAAATATTTTGGGATCGTATTTTCTCTTAATTAATAAATTTATTATCTACTTTCAGTTGACTCTGGCACTAATATCAGCCCCAACTTTAGGCAGACCACAAGAGCCTGCTCCTGCTGCACCGCAAGCATCCCCTCAGGGTGGATCAACCCCTATTCCAATTATTAGCCAATCTGCGGAGACAAAAGATGATGGAGGCTTTAGCTACAGGTTAGTTGAATGCATTTATTTTACAAAATTTGATATAAAACGTCTAATTCGAATAATTTAAAACCAGTTTGTTATTATTAACATAACATAATAGTACATTAACTTTAAGATTTTGATTTGTTAGTTTCGAAACTGGTAATGGTATCAAAGTGGAAGAGACTGGATCTTTAAAGCAAGGAGCGCCTGTTCTTCAAGGAAGAAGTGCTGCTGAAGGTGAAGAAGACTCCAATAATACTGTAGTAGTATTGCAAGGAAGTTTCAGTTATACTGCTCCAGATGGACAACTTATTAGCGTAAAGTAAGATTTTCTCTTATTTATTTTTAACATAATAAACGCTTTAATATTAAACAATTACTACTAAGTGATCAAAGATCTATCTAAATCATAAATTGTAGTTTATCACGACAATTGTTGTTTTATGTCCAATGTATATTTATTTACTCAGATATATCGCTGACGAAAATGGTTTCCAACCTGAAGGAGACCATTTACCTACTCCACCTCCTGGACTTCAAGATGCTTTAAAACAAAACGTGGGTAGTTCTTCACAACAAGCCGCCCAGCCACCACATCCTCATCCGGCACAACTTGCGCAACTACAACAACGGTCACAGCAACCACAGGTACAGCAGGAACCTACGCAACAACCACAGCTTGAGACTCAAACCGCGCAATAAGTTATTTTAGTTCGTAAGTGTATTTCTTTTTAATATTGCGCGAGGTACTAAAAAAAATATAAAAACATACCAACGTATGTACCTTTCCACAAAGTATTTAACTTTATTATATTTTATAAATTTTATAATGTGAATTTTGTGCTAGTCACTTCATTATTATTAAATAAATAGTTGTTACCATATAAGAAGTCTTATATTTTCTTATTCATATTATTCATTGCATGTCATCATCCTGTTTTTTACTTTTAGAACTGACCCTTCTTCTGCATGCATGCAAAATACTGTTAGAGTCTGTCTATCTGTCTTACAAACTCATTATAAATGCTAATCCCTTACCGTCATAATAATCTATTGTGTGAGGTGTAAAATTCGGCCACCTGATCTGGGGACTCCAGGTACGGATCTATATAAAGACTGTTCTCGAGACTGTTATATTATTATATTTGCTCAGTAATCCTCTTAAAATAATTAGGGTAAAATAAAATAGGTTTATTTGAGTTATTAAAATATGCCGATTTTTTGTTTTAAAATTCAGTTAGATGTTTGTATTGGTTTAGACAAGAAGTTATTTGTTGCCAATTAAACGTGATATCTAAGAATGTTTCGTCCGTGGGAAGACACCAGTACGCCAAGTGGATCTACGGGTCGTGATAAAAACCAATTAAAGCGTGATATTTTATTAGTTGACACAAAAAAAGTAATCTTAGACGTTTACACCGCCCTTCTTGAACGTTGTTTTTCAAAATTTGGTGCAGTGAAGGAAGCGGCAGCTTTGACACGCAGGCCAGTGAGCACAGTGTGGTTTGTTATAAATAAACCTATAGTGGAGAGAAGAAAGAGAAAGACTCTTTTACTTTAAAGAAACTGGACTCGACGAACGTCATTATAATTCGTAGAAAAATATATGCCATGAACAGGGAACAAATGACCCCTACTTTAAAAACCCTATTGCAAAGATTAAAAAAAGATGATACAGGAATAGAGTGTAGTGGTAGTGAGACTCTAAGGAAATGTATTTTTAGATTCGATATTAAAATGAAAAAAATTAACAATCGACAAGTAATTATGGAATCGGCCCGGTTAAAAAGATGGAGGATGAAATACCTAATTGCAGTCCATGGATATGGACAGAATGGAAGGGATATTAATTATTTGGACGAGACGTGGTATGACACATACGAAGTTCCAGATGAAGGTTGGGTAGCTTTATCGGGCCAATGCAGAACCAAAGCTCCATCAAATAAAGGTAAGCGTATAACAATAATTCATGCTGGGACAAAAAACGGATTAACAACAAACGCTTTGGCCTTATTAGCCAAAAATATAAAGGACTCCCTTGTTGATTATCACGATGATACTACGACAGAACTATTTGAAGACTGGTTTAAAAATAAATAATTACCAAATATACCACCAAATAGTGTGATAGTGATGGATAATGCGAGCTACCACAGTCGTAGGTTAAATAAAGTTCCGTGTTCCAATGACACAAGAGTTTGAGAAAAATTACACAAAGAAGCAATTGCTTGAAATTTTAAAATCATTTTTAATAAAAAAGCAATATTATTGTGACACTTTGGCGGCAGAAATGGGTCATACCGTTTTAAGACTTCCTTCTTATCATTGAATGTTCATGTTCAAAAGATGCAAAATATTCCAAACAAAAGCTGGGAATACTGTGTAGCGCATGTTCAAAAAGTAGAAAAATCATACTTAAATATATCTTAAAGAACACAACTTAAAATAAGTTTGTGTATAGAGTTGTCCCTTATCCTTTCCGTCAGACCCAATCCTTGGACGCGTTTCGCCGTTTACCGCTCCTCAGCAAGGCTCCGGGTCTGACGAAAAGGTAAGGGACCTCAAAGTGCTTTAACACAGAAATGCAAGTTGACGAATGAGAGTTGCAGCACGTGGCTACATCTCGTGGCAACCACACGTATCAACCCAACCAGGACAGCGAGTCCCTTACCTTTTCGTCAGACCCGGAGCCTTGCTGAGGAGCCGTAAACGGCGAAACGCGTCCAAGGATTGGGTCTGACGGAAAGGATAAGGGACAACTCTATACACAAACTTATTTTAAGTTGTGTTCTTTAATTTACACGCTTTCGGTAGGCTGAACCGATACACTGGCTTCCAGCGACACCCAACGTAGTTTGCCCGCAATGGGCCGCCTTGCCAGCGTTTGAACCTATATGGATTCTCGCTGTCCTGGTTGGGTTGATACGTGTGGTTGCCACGAGATGTAGCCACGTGCTGCAACTCTCATTCGTCAACTTAAATATATCTGTTGCCCAGAGAAAGAATTATTGTGAACTTGGATTCTTGGATGACGACAGTGACAGTGAAACTGACGTGGGTTAAAATGTAATGATTATTTTTCAGACACGGTACTTTTTTGTAGGTATATGTATATTTTGTTTTAATTAATAACCGCCCTATATGTTATAATTTTGAGGCCCGGTACTTTCACGTCGGAATATCATTATTCTCAGAATAATTGCTATAGTTTCAATTGTGCCGACCATTGTTTCCATAGACATTATTCGACGAATAGCGCTATCCGTAGATGTAAGGTGATGAGGATCAAACCTAATTATATTGTATCTTATATACTGTTATATTATTATTTTATTATTATTACTTATTATTAAATTACGTTATAAATATGTTTTTGCGTTTTCTTTCTAACATAAAAAATCAGTACGACACTTTTGTTGCATACAGGGAGATAAAAAAAAAATTTTCCACGCTTTTATATTAAAAAGCAGCGCACCCTTTTATTCTATCAGCAACGAGTGCGTCCCTGCTTTCATTCGATCATATGCTGGGTCTTATAGGCATCAGGGATTAGCATATTATTATAAATATATAATGATTTTGTTAGATAGATAGACGGATTCTACACTAATAATATCCACAAAAGTAAAAGAAAAACATCAAAAATGTATTTTCATAAATATTAACAGTAGAATTAGAATGTTCTAAATAAATTATTTGTGGCCCCTAAATTGAGCCGACCAAAATTCCAGACAATCGTAGAAATTTCTGAGTGCCGTCGGACCTTTCCAATGATGCCATATTTGAACTTTTTATTGCACTTGCATTAGGGGTTTTTAATTAAATGTTTAAGGTGTATTTCACATAATGGGACAATTCGAATATTAAAGTTGACAAAAAAAATATTCCTTTTACATTTAAGGCGAATAAATTTTCAACACGGAAGCAAGTCAGTAAAGATTGAAATAATTTAAATTAAAGGATAAAAAACATATAAAATGGTATTTCGGTACCTTACAATTAATATTGCATTATATTTTAAATAATTTTAATTTATGTACCGTGTGATCCACTTATCGTGTCCACATTTTATTTTGATATTGTATCGTTCCCTTAAGAGTTAAAGAAAAAAGTTAAATACATAAAATTTCTTGCATTGACGTAAAATTTGTATGTGTTCATTTTTATATATACAGGGTATTTCGTTTTCCCTGTCCAGGCATTAACTTTCTTATTTTAAATGGAACACCCTGTATATTGATAGGTATATGGATTCTCTTTAAAATTTTATGTGAATTTTGCATAACCTTTAATATGCCTATTTCTTTTGGTAATAATTTAATTGATATTTATTCGAACAGAAATATTACAATTACAACTACAAATATTTACATAAATTGTTGAAAATGACCTCCATTATTTTTAATACACCGATGTAGAAAGAAATAATTCTTTACATTTGCGAGTACTTAAGGTGTTTCTCGTCAATCGTTTACCACTCTTCTAACATTAAATATAATCTCATTAAAATCTCTGCATGGAGTTTTACATACCTCGTTTTAAATATGACCCCAAAGAAAGTAGTCCATTGGGATAATATCAGGACTGTTCGGAGGCCACAGGATTGTGCCATTCCTTCCAATCCATTCGATATAATTTTAATTCAAATAATCGCTAACTTCCCAAATATTATGCGGGGAGCCGCATCCTGCTTACACAATAGCTGCTACCTCGTTTAAAGGAAGCTTTTCCATTAAACTATCTATATCATTTTGAAGAAAATTAAGGTATCTAGGGCCACTTAATGAGCCTCTATAAAATAACGGTCCAGTTATTTTAGAACCAAAAAATCCACATCAGACATTTATAGACTGCCATCCTTGGTGTCTAACTTCTCGTATCACATGTGGATTTTCTATGGACCAGTGACGAATATTAATTTAAAAAGCAGCTCTTATCAGTCCATAAAATATTATTAGAAATTGGGGATTTTCTTCGATTTTATCTAACAAATCTCTGCAGAATTGAAGACGTCTTGGGAAATGTCGTTGTTGCAATTTTTGAACCGGCATTATTTTGAACGGCTTATACCCAAAATCGTGAAGAGTTCTCGAAATCGTTACATAGGAGTATCCAATGTTATCAATAGAAGTTCTTATTGATGTATTAGGATATGCGTTGAAATATCCCAAACATATCAAACCTCACAGGTCTGGTCCTGACATTTTTTATACTTCCAAGGGACTTATGTTCCATTAATTTTAGATAATTTCTTCTAATCGTTTTTTAGAAGGTATTCTCCGATTGGGAAACTTTCGTCGATATGCTCTAACAGTTGCGGTGGCACTTTTATTGTTTTCAATTTGACGTAAGACAATATTCAACAAAGACATATCAACAGGTAAGACCGGTAACAGGTAACTCGGAAATTTAACCCTAAAAAACTATAACTATAAAATAGAATTTGGGGTGCATATTCTTTTACCTAAAACAAATTAAATATTGGCTAAACGATAAGAAATAGGCATACTAAAGGTTATACAAAATTCACATAAAATTTTAAAGGGAATCTAAATACCTATCAATATACAGGGTGTTCTATTTAAAATAAGAAAGTTGATGCCTAGACGGGGAAAACGAAACACCCTGTATATATACAAAATGAACAGATGAAAATTTTACGTCAATGCAAGAAATTTATGTATTTAACTTTTTCCTTTCCCTCTTAAGGCAACGTTATGATATCAAACTAAAATGTGGACACGATAAGTGAATCACACGGTACTTTAATCCTCCTTAAGTAATGTTCTTTAATCTGTTTGTAAATATTTGTATTTAGAATGTCGTTCCTTTCAATTTTTTTAAAGAAATGTAAAAGAATCCATAAAACCTTCAGTTTGTAACTTACATTTTGTAATAAAAACTGTAACTTTAATTACATCAATATGAATACTCAATATGTATTTTAAGTAAATATTTATCTTACCAACTGCACACGGAATTTTATTTAAAAATATAAAAGTATAGGAAAAGAACAGGAAAATAGAAGCGTTACCGTAATGACGAATTATTACCGAAACGATCTTAATCTCTGACAAATACGAATTTTAAATAACTATCACAATGCTAATTGATGCTTTAAAGCACAATTCACATACACGTAAACTATTTGTGAATGTTCCAAATTAAAACATAATACTCTCCTTGTAATTTTTGACTCGCCTAATATTTTCTGATGTCGACTCCCACTGTCTAAATCCAACGTTTTCGTCAAGTTCACTTGCATCTCTAGTATTTAAATTACAAGCTTTTCCTTTGCATCTTTGACAGCATGCAATTTATGTTTTTTTCGTCGCAAACCAACTGTTTCAGAAAATCATCTGAACGTCTGACAGATACATGCAAGTGTTTCCCTATCGCATTATTTTGATAAGGCAACCCAAAATATATATTTTATAAATATAATATAAACATAGGTCCTTATAGGTCAAGTATCTTAATAATCCTTTAGCCGACTTTATTGAAATTTGGTAGTGTTATTTAGGTTAGTAAGGGGCTAATTTAGCCCTAACTAAATTTAAATTTATAAGTCCAGTGGCAGTCCAGTCCAGTCCGGAAGGCACCTTAACTAAGGTTTTTGACAAGAAAAATGTGCGCCACTGATTTTTTTGCAATTTTTGTAGTATTTTCGCATTAGGCAACTAAAACTACAACCTTTTTATTTTTAGCATTTTCTTCCTATCTTGTTTCGTTTTTGAGAAAAAACATAAAACTCACTTTATTGCATGTTCCTGGGACAACATAATATAAAAATGTTTTTTTACAGGGTGTTGAAATATTTACAGTTATTAATGAACACAAATAAGTCTTTTGTGCTAAAAATTGTTTGTTGCATTTAACAGTAGCGTGCATAGTGGCAACGCCGGAAATTAAAAAAACAAACACAATTCATATCGGCCATTTCTCAATCTATAAACTGAACCATTTTGTAATATCAGTAACGAATTTTATAGCTTAAAACTCTTAAAAACACTTCAAATAATTACGTTTGCACTGTTTACAGTTATGTCAGTTATGTCAAACTCAAATTTGTTTAAACAATCGAAAACAGTTAAATAATCTGAGCGAAAAAATTCAAAAGATGAATTTCGTTCAATTTTAATTGCTTAATCATAAATAAAAATCACTTTATTCCATGTCCATGGGCAACAATATAAACAGTTATTTATAAAAAACAAAATTTTTTTATTGATTGCAATAAAGTGATTATTATTTATTTTCTCAAAAACGAAGCGAGATACGTAAGTAAAAAACCCTAACCTCTAAATAATACTGCCAAGTTTCGACAAAATGGGCTAAAGGATTATTAGGATATTTGGGAAAAAACGATTTTTTTTTTTAAAGTTTGACAATCTGTATTTTAAAAACGAAGCATTACCGGACCTATGTTTTATATAAACTTTTCGTCTTAGAATCACTCAAGGAATCATCACTTGAAATTTGGCCACGTACTTAAATAACACCTTGCATATCAACATGTATACACTGTGTTCAAAAAGTCCGGGACCGGTCAATTATTTAGAAAATGGCGCAGAATATAATAGTGTATTATTAACCAAGGTTTAGACAGCCATCATTATTGCCCGAGCGGCAAGTTTAAATCACGAGGAGCGGAACGACGAGGGATTTAAGACGCGAGGTCTATAAGCTGGCTAAACCGTGGTTAATATAATATTTTTCCACTACCACAAACTTTTATAAGACATTTATCTTTATAGTATTAATAATTATAAAAAAATATAGGTAGGTATACTTAAGTATATTTTTTAATCAAGTTACCTGCGCTTTGGAATTGGCAAAATATTTTGTTGTTTTGTCAGGTGGCTTTGTTAATGTCAATTTTTGTTCATTTATGTCATCAGATTTTACGAGATTTCCGTTTTTTTAAAAAATGAGCGATGAAAATGTTAGTGATATTATTATGTGTACATCTCCAGAATTAAGGATGGAAGCAGAAAAAATGTTGATTGTATCGATATTTTTCAATATCAGGCATCTCTAATAATCTAATATGTATTGATAATTATCTGGTTGCCTAACCACAATGAATTCATGTTGTAGAATCAAAAAATCAAGTTACCTGCGTTCAAATAGATTTTTGAATATCGGTCAATAATGGATTTCAATGCCTTATTATTGACCATGGTCAATAATAACTTATAAGGTAGAGAAAAACGATTTCTAACGTTAATAATCGTTCAATAATGGCGATGTTAAAGGTTAGTAGTGGAAAAAAAACTTTCGGTATAAATGTTGTAGGCCTTAAAAAATTTAAGAAACTAGGATACCTGTAATTATACAGGGTGCCTCAAACAGTCATGGTAAACAAAACTTTCATTTTTTTTTCATTTATCTTACTTTTTTATTATCTTCCCAGAAGTGTAAACTTCCGGTTAAACCGGATGTAACTCCAGAACCGGAAATATAGTACTTCCGGTTTAACCCAAAATTGATATTTTTAGGAAGATAATAAAAAAGTAAGATAGGGACATGTAAGCCGTCTTGCTCTAAGATATACCGTTAGAGAGCTTGAAGCTGTCAAAGTTAAAAAATGTAATTTTTCGAAAGTCAAAATCTCAGAAACTATTAAGTTTAGACTTATAGCGTGCTTATTAAAAAATAATTGATATTTTATGTAGAATCCAAAAGTATTATAAGATATATAGAGCATTACATTTAAAAAAATGAAAGTTTTATTTACCATGACTGTTTGAGGCACCCTGTATAATTACAGGTGTCCTAGTTTTATAAATTTTTTTAAGGCCTACAACTTTTATACCGGAAGTTTTTTTATAATGTGCGCCATTTTCTAAATAATTGACCCAGTCCGGGACTTTTTGAACACAGTGTATATTATATCAACATCGAAATCTTATTGTGTCTTTGTTCACTTGTACTTTCGGTGTAGATTTTTAAATGAATTAAGTAAAATTATTTTCTGCCTTTTTAATTTTCGCACATTCTCGTGATTTCGTCTTTTCCAAAAACTCGTTCACAAATTTTCTTATATCGTTGCTAATTTCACTACTGCGTATTTTTAAATCATATTAACTTAAGGTTATTTAGCTGCTTTCTAAGCATTTTAGACGAACTTGTTTTACTTGCCTGTCCAACCATTTTGTATCTTTTGATTAATTTACCGCTAATTAGTTTTCAAAATTTTTTTTGTCTTTTTGAGTCACCAGTTTTCTAGCATTTTCTGAAAGTTGATTTCTTAGAACTTTTCCGAAAATAAGGCTTTTTTTATACCTGGAAGAACTTTAATTTCACCGATCATTTTATTTACTTTTGTCTGTCCCTATCTGTAATTTTTTGAGTAGCTCGTTTATATCTTAAATTAAGTCGTTGAATCTGCTTTTATACTTCGCCAAAAATTTTTGAAGTTCTGTTACCTCTTTCTACTATTCTTTTAGTTTTCGGTAGCAACTAGTCCTACTTTTCTAACTGTCTGCCTTCCAACATTTTTCTTATTGACTTTTTTCAATAACTTCGTTTTCTTCTCTCACGTAGTTGTCTTTATTATTCTTGTCCAAGTGGTGGATTTAGATCTTGTTCATCATCAGTTGAGGAAGGGACATTTTCTTCAAGATACCTGTCTGTTTCATTTTGTAACCTCTTTTTGTCTTTACATCTTTGACTATTGACGTTCAATTTTTTTCGTGGTAGTGCTTGCTTTTTGACAACAGTGTTTTTTTTATATCTCTTTTTCTATCCTGTCTTCGTTTTCCTTTAAGTTTTTCTTCTGACAATAAAGTCGATGCTATTGCATCCTCATTTTTATATTTTTTCTTTTAGGGATTGTTCTATATCCGAATTTTTTTATTTTTACAGTTTTTAATCCTGAGAGTTTCTTGATCATTCATATCAGTCTTTATTTTCCTAACCGATTTTCTTTTCATAGTAGTTTTTATTTTTGAAATTAGAATTTTTTAGTTTTTCAACCACAACGATATTGGTTGATCAATTTTGGATTTGTGCATAATATTCTGATCAATTTTTATTTTTCTTTTTAAAGTATAACATACTTGACTATTAGTCTTGATTTGTTTTTCCGCAGTTTTTTGCATTTTTACTTTCTTATTCTTTTTATTAGGTATTTTTTTAAGATTTTAAATATATCGTTCATTGTGGTGCGTAAAAAAACATAGTTAACCATCAAGGTAACAATAGCTATTTGTTACCGATATGACAAAATGATGTTACCGAAATGACGAATCTGCCTTATATGTCAGATACCGCCTTCTACTTCCATCTTGTGTTGGTTTCTTAAGTTAGTAATCTCTCCTTAAACTCCTATTCGTTTTTCCTTTTCTACTATTTTATCTTTCGAGTTTTTTTCTATTATTTTGTGATTCTATTCTTCTTTTATTTTCTTAAAGTGTTTTTAAAGTTTTTTGGTATTCAATTTTATTTGTTTCTTTTAGTTTCATCGTGGAAACCAGTCCTTAGTATATTTCCGTTTCTGTTGTTCAGTTGAGTGTATGTGTGATGCCACTATTAGTGAATTTTCAGACACGTCTGTTCTCTTGTGATAGTTTGTTATTATTTTTGTGAAAAATTCGTCGATCATCTTTATCTTCATGTCCCTGTGAAGTAAGTCTGTCGGAGTGTATCTTGGTGCGTCTACTATTATTTTCAGTACCTACTTTGTTTTGTAGTATTTGTGTCTTTTTACGTTTTGTCTTTTTTACAGTGCACCGTACGTTAGTACCTACTGGTTTAATAGTTGTTTGATAAATCGCTATTTTTGTTTTTGTGTTTATTTTACTTTTCCTATAGAGTAGTGGGTACATTGAGTGCATTTGCCCTAGTAAGTGCTTTCTTCACTCGTTCGTCTATATTACTATTCCAGCTCATCTTCTCATCGAAGACAAGGCCAAGATATTTTATTGTTTGTGACCAATCTATTTGTTTGTTGTTTACTTTTACTTTGGTTTCTGATAGGTTTAGCATTGCCTTCAAGAAGAAGATGGCCTGAGTTTTTCCCTCATTTAGCTTAAATTTCCATGCATCCAACCACTTCAGGAGAATAACTATATAGTGTCGTCTGCAAACAGGTATAATGTTGTCATTGGATATTTTGGTATATCCGCTGTATAGATGTTATATAGAATCGCTGCTAGGGGTGAGCCTTGCGGCACCCCTGCTTTGATTCTTCTAACTGATGATATTGCATTTTCAGATGACACCGCGAATGACTTGTCCTCAAGCTGTGATATAATTGTTTTTATTAACCCAATCGGCATTCCCAGTCTTATTAATTTCAGTATGAGGCCGTCGTGCCAAACTTTATTAAATGCTTTAGAAACGTCAATAAATACTGCTCCTGTCGACAGGCGGCGATTAAAACCTTTCAGTATATTAGTAGACAGTTTAGTAATAGTATCATGAGTAGACAGCCTAGTTCTCTGATGCACCGTGACCGTGCGATGAACAGCTCGAAAACCGAACTGCTCTGGTGGTAATACATCGTTGGCTAATACAAAATCGGTTACGCATACAAAGGGAAGTATAAAAATGTTAGGTTAGATTGAGGGCCAATAGATCAATAAAATTAAAATTGCAAATATGTTCGAAAATAACGTAAAAATCAATTTTACTGCGTTACCGAAATGTGTCATAATAAGTATACGCAAGTAAAATTTACCATTCGATAATTTTTAAAAAACTCACCACAAACAGCAAAAATTTAAGACCTTAATTAAAGAAGTACAGTGGCTACTATTTTCACTTATGCTCGACTTGCTACACCCGATCGGTAATATAGATCGTGCATGGTTTTTGACGTGGTACCGATATGATGCAAGTAGTTCCGGACAACTTTATTTTATGGCTGAATTTTACCAACTGAACAACAGCACACTAGGGGCTCCAAAAATCGTAATAAATACTTTTAGAATGTCAGTTAATATTAAAATGTTTGTTTTTCTAGTAAAATCATTTTTATACACAATTGCAAAATTATAAAATCGTAAAACCTGCAGTAATCGAAATGACGTTTTTGTGTTGAGAGTATTCGAAATAAAAAGAAAACCTAAACTTAGACAAATTAAAAAAAAAAGTGCATCCCGAAATCGTCCCTAACTTTCATATAGTTTTCACAAAACCCAAAAATAGTTTGCACTTTTTGACCTACAGTATCAGACATGAAAATGTCCCATTATGTGATAATATACACTCCTTAACTAGTCACCATTTACTTACTGACAATATCTTAACCTACACCACTCAAATTGTGTAATTTAGTTACTAGTTCGGGGAGTTACTTAGTCAAAGCACAGCTTATTAAGCTGTGGTCAAAGTACAGACTTTGCCCGTCTCTTGATCTGCATGACGGTATTAAAAATCAAACAAAATCAAATCTTTAATAACTTGCATCTTTAATTTCATGATGTCAAAGAACCACTAAGAATTTCTTCAAACATTCCTAGATATGACTATACCTAAAATAACAAATGACAACGATAGTCTGAATTAGCACAATAAACCCACGAGTATTTAAGGTTTTAGCAGAGTTCATAGCACTATCTATAAATTTTAAATATTGATCCACGCGAGTATATATTCCTGGAAGTTTCGCATCACCACAGTCAACTCCCCATAAAGAAATACCGGTTTGTATAGAGGTACAAAGTAAAGGTCCACCAGTGTCACCCTCACAATTATTTTCGCCTTCAAATGATATAGTACATGGGTCCTCCTCAAATCTCTTCGATTTCTGAAACATTCGCTTGCATTTTCTGTCTGATATTATTGGCACAAAAATACATTGAAGATCCATCAACTCAGACACTGATTTTCCACTCGCATCTTTCCAATTAATCACCAATGAAGTCTCGCATATTTCTTTGATATAAACAGCATCGAATGATCTTACTGGAAGAGTGACAAACCTAATATGCCTTGATTCAATAATCGGCTGCGATAATTTAATCACTGCAATATCATTTTGATGGTTTGTTGAGAGATATTCAGGATGTACAACAATTCTTTCCACTGCTACCTTTACAGGATCGGCTGCAAAGGTGGATATTCCCGCCACGATCATATATTCCTTAGGATCTATTTCTGCATTAACACAGTGAGCTGCTGATAAGACCCAATATGAATCGAATAAACTTCCTCCGCATTTTACTATCTGCTCTTTTGATACGATTGCAACAATAAAAGAAAAATCTTGAGCGAGACATAAAAAATCTTCTAGGTCAGATTCGTTTCTTTGTGCGTTGCAGGCTAGAAGTCTCCAAAACAAGAAAAATAACTTTAACTCCTTTGTAATATGATGCATTTAATGTCAAATTGACTAGATAGATGACAGATGACAGGACTTAATGCACACCTTGATAACCTAAAGAAAAATGACTCAAGAGCTCGCAACGGGGGAGCCCCTTCATTAGGCGATATTCGAGCAACCTAATTGTAAATCCACAGGCTGCAACCAAATTGCCCTTGTATATTTCTTGTATCGATTAGTGCTTCTGAGTATAGGTAGAGCCTTTTACTCTCCTTTTTTTGTAGTGTAGCTTTCGCTTTAATTAAATAAAATTAGTTTGAGATCATGTCGATGATTTCGTTTTTGCTTCTACTCATGAGAACCGGAATATTTACGGTGTAAGCCAGTCACGTAGCAATTTGCAAGTGCGAGGGAAGGGGGAGCGTGTATGGGATTGTGAGATTAGGGCGTTGTTTGAGAGGTCTGTGGTTTTGTAGTATTTTGTAAGGAGCTTGTGTAGGTGAGATTGTATGGCGTCTATTTTTAGGTCTCTGTGCAAAAGTCTTTTTGGGGTACCATGAGGGTCCGCCATATAAAAGAACAGGCCTGATCATAGTTTTGTAAAGGCTAAGTTTAGTTTTTAGCTGAACTTTGCTGTTTCTATTAAGGAGGGGGTATACGCAGCTGTTTGTGCGTTCGCGCTCTTGAGTCTATGGGTGGAATTGAGACTCCAGTCTATGAGATTGACGTGATGTTGCAATTTTCGATTACTGGTGGCGGCCTTCTGGCAGATGCGGTTATCGCTATGTCATCGGCGAATAGGTAAGTTTGCGTTTGAGCGGTTTTGGGAAAATTTGGGAGAAATATGAACTGAAGGTACAAATAAACAAATAAGTATAACGATTAAAATTTGTATAGAAAAGTTTTTGTTTCAAGAAAATGCATACAAAAATTAAAAGAAAATTAATAAAAGCACAAGCTTCTCGGATTTTGTGCAAATTTGTTGTTAGCGGAGGAGTAAATTATTGAGCGAAGCGCAAATTCCAGTCAGTCAGCCCAGATGACGCAGCAGCGTTGTCAAGTACAGTGTAATAGTATGTTTTCAGCGCCATTTTCAAATAAGACCGTTCTCATTTTTATTTTATTCACCACCTATACCTAAAATCCACAAATTCAGTCAATGACTTATTTAATACTAATCAATAAATCTAGGAGGCGACAGAATAAAAATATTGTGCAAGTAAATCTTTTTTATGCATATAAGGAACGGCCTCGCTACAATTACAGTGAACGTAAAAAATTAAATATTGAGTGATGAGCCACTGACAGAAATTTTGGACTTCGAGTATGGTTAGTAGATATCAAAATATCACTAATCTCTTATCTATATTTTCTTATTTTTTAAATCTCTAGGGGGGAGGGGCAACAGCCCTCCCCTGCACTTCTTTCGCGACGCCCTTGATTATTGTCATTATACGTCACTATTTTTTTTATCTAAAGCCTAATTTAAGGTCGCTTATCACGAATCCGAAGTTGTTTCCCACCGAAATTTATTAGTTTTCGAGAAAAAAAAAATATTAAAACTTTTTCACTTACAGGTACGATACTTGGAATGTACCTATTACCTATACTTAAAATTTTGTCATTTCGACTAAAATATTGCCTGTAGAAGTCATAATATACACTTATTTGTTAAAAGAAATGAAAACTATCACAAAAAGAAAACGGGAAAAAGGCCGAAAAACGTAAAAACGAAGAAAACAGAAATATTTAGATAACAGCTGACAGCCGAAAAGACAACCGTTCATAGCTGATCGTTGCGCTGTTGCCAAGGTTACATTGTAGCGATATGATTGCTGTTTTCCTTTTCAGAGTTTAAAAAGATAAGTATAAGATATAACCCAACCCGCTCCTTTAATTTAACTTTTGGAATATTTCCCATTTCCTATCCTGGCAGAGAATGTCCCACCTCCCACCTTCACGTGGTCTCCGCTGGACAACAACATTTTTTCCATCGCGAATTTTAAACAGAAAGACGAATTAGAAACCGGTTAAAGGCCTTCTAGCCCATGTAAGTTTGGTGTAGAAATAATGCAGTAATAAAATTATTCCTCTCGCCACAGAAAATATTTATATTTTCTGTGTTTTCGCAAATGTGTGCAAATTGTGGACTGACATAATATACTTATTAAGAAAAACAGTCACGTTTATTAAATTAAAGTTTTATAAGAGTTTTCACGTTGAAACAGTTTTAAAACTACTGTTATTTCCGAAATTCGGCTCTCAATTTTTGTCGAACAAAGTGCTCCGTCTAAAGACTTTTCTTTTAATCTATTCTACTCACTCTTAGCTCTCGATTAAAATTTTAAAAATGTTTGAAAGCAAGCTGACCCATACTGCACAAGACCCGGGTAAACGCATTAAGGCCCAATTGTATAGGTTGAAATCAACTATAGAATTAATATGAAGATTTACCCTCAAATTAAACCTAAAGTTAATTTAAGGTAGGTTTTTGTTGCAATTGTATAGGGTGGGGCTAATCCATAAAACTGCTAACTTCAGAGGGATGAGAGTATCAAAATTGCTTTCTGTTTTCTTGTCAATTGTCATGTTCATGTCATTTAAAAGTAACCTAACTTTGCAACTTTCCTTTTATTTAATATTTCTTGATTTGTAAGTTGCGAAAACCTTAACGTCTTTGGTGATTTGGTACCACATTTCTCTTTGTAGGCGTTGGCCAATCACTTGAATTAGCATTCCTGCAGAAGGTTTCGATATTCTAAACATTGCAATGAATTATTGTAGGTCTATCCAATAATCCGTATTCTCAATACGAGGCCTAAAAACCCGAGATCTTCGCACATTCTCAACCACTTTAATAATCCCAAAATATTCTTCGTCATCGGAGAGAAAATAATTTACAACATCGAAAACATCTATTACTTTACCACTAATATACTATATTATTATGCAGCAGTCGAGATTTAGTAGGTACAAATGCTGAAATAGGTTCAAAAACAAACATATTATGTTAAAAATACGCCATTTTTATCCTTTTTATACCAAGATTGCAAGTTAACTCATACCCAATCCACGAGTTAAGGGTGGATCCTACACAGTAACAAATATCTACCTGGTACAAATCATTTCAGGAGTGGTAAAAAAAGTAGTGTTAATGTTAACACCCCGATCAACATAATTTACTGCATTTTTACACTCATATGGGACCAAAGTTGTTGTATTAAATTTGCCTATGAATTTAACTCTCTAAAAAGTTAATTTTGTTGAATGGGTGTTATTTATTTCATTTTACACTCTATCAGGAAAATTAAATGCAAAGACAATTAATAACACCATATTAGCGTGTAAATAAACCCTTCTAGAAGGTTATTTTAACACATTGAGCGTATAACTTATTCTTTAATCGTTTTTTTACACGGCCCCGGGTAAAAATACCTAAACCCGTGTTACCGAAAAGGCAGGCGGCAACAAGTGGTGTGAAAGTCTAGAAATTGACAGATGGCGCCGACGCTACATGCAAATTCAACTTTCAAGTCAGTCTGATTGTGCTCTTTGAACGTGATATAAAATAATGTTATATTTAAATCAAAATATAGAAACAAAGCAAAGTTCTGTAAAGTGCCAAATGAGAGTGCCTCTTATGAGGATCTTGTTAAATTGGGTAAGCATATTAACGAAATTTAATAGAAAGCTTACTGATAAGTACGCCATTTTTAAAAAACTAAGAAGGTATTGCTACAGTTTTTCCTTTAGCTTTTAAATTATTCTGATATAAGCTTATAATATAAATGTATTCCTTTTTTATATAAATACTTAGGTACCTACCTACATATTTTACTTCATAGATGTCTAAATAAATATACGATTAATATAATACTCGTCATCTTCATTATTTTATATTGTTTTAAAGGATACTTTTATTTAGTTGTTGAGTGCTCTAATTATACATGAGATACATTAACCGTAGATATATATATATTATATTATATATGTTAAATTTACTAAATTGTAAACTATATAATAGGTGTGTCATTTTTTTAACTAGTTATAATAATAAGTATAAAAAAAATCACAGGGTTTTCCATTTCTGTTGTAACCATCATTTTGTTTATAAATAACCGTTAAATAATACTCAATATTTTCATTCATTTAACAAACCTTTTCCAAGCGATCTGAAGATCTATATATATTAGTGGATACTACTTTCGGCTTTGATTAAGTCATTCAATCATGTATCAAAATAAGCAGAGGTTAATAATGTAAAACATCTTGAATGCATAATTTTTCACATTTTAATTATAAACGCCCGGTTAGTTTAATACGAGATTAAATGACCTAAACAAAGTGGAAAGTATTCTAGCCCTGGGTAGATTATTTTATTACACTCACTATAGGTAGTAACGTCACACCCAAATAGCCAAATAAAATAAAATTTACACTATAATAATATGATATTTACACTAATCAATCACAAATTATCATTAAAAAATGGTTTATTTACACCTCTTATTATTTCTTTTACACCCTAGAAGGATAGGTGTACAATCTGTGAGTTTAATTTACACTCGATAGTGTAAATGTACCTACCCATAAATAAGAAGAATTAACACTCATTAAAAAGTAAAGAAACCATTCAAAAATGTCTTTTTTACAAGATATACTGATTGGTTAATATACCCTATTGAGTGTGGTCCTATACAGGGTGGCTGATTAGTGCGAGAAAGTCCAATATCTCCGTTGTTCTTTAAAATATCGAAATTTATTAAATGCAAAGGTTCTAGGATAAACAAGAGCGCAAATTTTAAAAATATTTTTGGATATACAGGATGCGCCAAAAAAGTGGGGTTTAGCAAAAATGTATTTTTTCAAATGGAACACCCTATATGTTATATTATTTTTGGATTCTACATAAAATTATAGTAATTTTTTAATAAGTGCATTATAGGTCTAAACTTAATAGTTTCCGAGTTATCGACTTTTCCAAAATGACATTTTTGAACTTTGACAGCTTCTAGTTTTCTAACGGTACTTCTTAGAGCAAAACGGCTTACATGTCCCTATCTTACTTTTTAATTGTCTTCAAAAAAATATCAATTTCCGGTTAAACCGGATGTAACTTGAAAGTCGGAAATATAGTACTTCCGGTTTAACCGGAAATTAATATTTTTGGGAAGACAATTAAAAAGTAAGATAGGGACATGTAAGCCGTTTTGCTCTAAGAAGTACCGTTAGAAAATTAGAAGCTGTCAAAGTTCAAAAATATCATTTTGGAAAAGTCGATAACTCTAAAACTATTAAGTTTAGAACTACAATGCACTTATTGAAAAACAACTGTAATTTTATGTAGCATCCAAAAATAATATAACATATAGGGTGTTCCTTTTGAAAAAATACATCTTTGCTAAACCCCACTTTTTTGGAGCATCCTGTATATCCAAAAATATTTTTAAAATGTGCGCTTTTGTTTATCCTAGAACCTTTGTATTTAATAAATTTCGATATTTTTAAGAACAACGGAGATATTGGACTTCCTCGCACTAATCAGCCACCCTGTATATACCACCATTGAGTGTTCAATTTAACACTTAATTTTTTACTGTGTAATAGGGCGGACGTAACCTCTGGTTATACAATGCATTTTATTACAAACACCTGGATTAACCTCCACTTTTGAGTTAACCTCAACCTATACATCTATACAATTGGGCCTAAGTACTTAAAACATAGGTTGTAACATATTATTGTAAGTACCTATTTTAGGACTCAAAATAAAATTTGAAAAACTAACTCATTGGGTTATACCATCACACATACAATTTATTTT
Source organism: Polydrusus tereticollis (assembly GCA_963920685.1). Lineage (NCBI taxonomy): Eukaryota > Metazoa > Arthropoda > Insecta > Coleoptera > Curculionidae > Polydrusus > Polydrusus tereticollis. The sequence goes on from OY987327.1 coordinate 29,685,361, forward strand.
TATTTTTTTAATAAGCCGACAAAAAATATTCGCATCTAAAAATATTGCGACCGAAAAATTGTAGGGGATGAATTGTGGTCGAAGAATCTTCCGAAACCCGCTCGAAAGGTACTACTATAATATCTGATACTACAGGGTTCTATAGCAGCAAAATTCACTTTACGTAAGCTAGTCGCTAAGAATCTGTAAAGCCACCACCACATGCCGTCTTTCCAATAAATTGCAAATATTTAACGTCCTGCAACTCATCGTCCAAAGTTAGCAACATAAGGCGGCAGCCCAATCGCTTTCTAGCGCAGCAGCACCCTTCCCGATGGGAAAGCGACCCTTTCCCCTATAATTATTTCGGGTTATAATTTGGTTGATTTTATATTGTCTATTATTATTACATTTTGGGGTTTGCCCAACTTTGATTTTTCAAATTGTGCGTTTAGTAATTTCATTTCCCTGTGGATATAAAATTAAAGAGGGGAGACTATATGTGTTGGTTTATATATGAACCGTTTGAATAGGCAGGTAATAGGGGTACTTAGACGTGCTCAAATAAAACATAACAGCGTAAGTTTCCTAAGAGATATAGAATAGCTAAGCTACAGAAATAGTAAAAAGAAATAGAAAAATTATCGTAACATTTCATAGAAGGTGGCATTCTGTAGGAGTGCTTCCATGATACCTGTACATATCTTATCTAATTTAACATTGAATTTAAAAGGACTAACAAGCAAACATTTCTCATAAAATTAATTTAGTGTAAACACAATTTTTTAAAGTATTATTCTTTATAGGTCAGTACCAACTAAAAACAATTAAAACGAAGTTTTAATTTGTTACAGTTAAGTATCAAAAAACTTATTAAAAAACTAAAAAATAGTTTCATGAACCTTCAGGTCTAAGAGAAAAAAATACATACATTTAATATAATTTTTGTTCTCAGTGAGATCTCTGTATCTTTTTTCTATTTTTTTGGACACCAAATCCTCGTAATTAGAAATAAATTTCGAAATCGCTGTTTGTTTGCAAATGTAATTACTGCTAAAAAGACATACAATTTCTCGTGTAGTTTCAGTTAAATTTGAATTTTTTTTTAAGACACTTATAGAAGTCGAGCAAGTTTCTATCGCGGTATTTTTCTTTGTATAGGTATCTTTGAGCACTGTAAGTCGTTGAGTTCTAATTGAAGTTCAGGAACTGACATCAGCAGGGAACAAGTTTTCAAGAAGCTTAAAGAGTAGTTTATCTTCATAAGGAAGAATAAATCTCGAGTCGAATTAATCTTTAAGCACAGAAATGCCGGCAATTTGCAGTTTTATCCGCTCCTGTAAAATTATACCGCTAAATGACAGCAATAACAAGCATGTCTTAATAACCTTATAAAATATCTGAAGTCCGATAAACGTGTTTACAGCGTTCTTAGAGCGCTTATAGAGCTAAAATGGACACAGATTTATACAACGTTTTTGGTCTATAGCCAGTTCTATAAAAGCTGCCAACACATTTATATAACCATTTTTTGAACGTTTACAGAAGCTTTATACCACAGAAATAAAATTATATAAAGCCTGCATACACGGTTATACTGCGTTTACACAAGGTTTATAAAATATGGGACCAAAACGATATAAAAACTACTTCATAAAGGTGAAATAAATGTTGTTTTGCTGTGCTGTACTACATTAAAAAGACTAAAACATTTCTTTAGGCTATTTACTACCATGCGCCTTTAAACTGCTTTTTATAAAGTTGATGAAATATGGACGATGCAATAAGAATGGCCGGAGTATTCAGCCAAAGTTCAACGTATAATTTAATTTTACTTATGACACACTGGGGTGGCATAATCTTTAGTGCAAAGTAAGACTTATTGTGAAATGTCTACTATTTACATGACGAAATTTTTAAGCGCCCCTTTTAAACATCGATTTTGATGATTTTTTTTTTACTAAAAATTAAAAATAAATGTATATTGTTTTAGTTAAAAATATTTAATATTGTTACGGATGTAATTTTAAAGATAAATCAAACATCCCCAAGTAATACAGTAATATTTCTTTTGTTACAAAATGCATTTTTTACATTTTATGAAAATGAGAGGCTGATCCAACGTAAGCTAACCACACCAAACATGGCGTAAATTCTTATAAAACATTTTAGTCATACACACAGCACTTATATGATCTTCCAGTTCGGCTTGTGATTCTAATAAAACAAGCAAGTATCTTAATGTAACAAAGACGTATTTTAAACATTTGGTTTAACATTGAGCATGATACTAAGTATTTTTTTTAATCTTGCACGCAACGAAAGAACATAATATAAATTATAAAATTTCGTACAATTGTTTTGATGAAACCGCATTAACAAAAAACCTTTTTCCAAATATGTAAATATCATAACACTTTGCTTTTTTAGTCTTAATATAACTTTTTAGGTTACGTGTTGAAAGCACAGCTAAACCGTTCTGTTATGATTGCAATGTACACTTTTTGGTATTTATGCTTACTTAAATGCTGTTAATTTAAAAACTTGGTAAGTACTTTTATAATAGTTTTTTGAAAGCAACTTTGGAAGTAAAAATATATTGCCAAAGTTTTACAAAGCTATTTTATTAGAGTGCTTAATTAAGTTCTTATAAACCAGTTATATCCACAAAAGTAACAGAATCATTTAGTTGTACGCACTAAACAGACGTGTAGCAGTCGTATACGTACTACTATACACGCTTATAAAAGTGTTAAAAGACAATTTTATAAACGTTTTATAAGTTAGCCGAAAGAACGTTCTAAGAACTATATTACAGAATAAATTAGTTGCACACAGCAAAATGGTAATACCCGAGACGATAACACAGTAAATTTTACTATTTTTAAACACTTATAAAACGATAATAAGACTTTTACGTTCGGTAAAAAAAAACTAATACAACTACTTTGCTAGTTGAAAATGGGCCAAATTCGCAAAAATCTGGCGGGCCGTATGTTGTGCATCCCTGCATTAGATAATAAAGCACCTTGTATTTGTATTTCTTTTAGATTAAGCAAAAACCTTTGTTACGGTAAGCCATAATTTACTATTTAAAAAAATTGAAAATATTGGATTTAAAGGAATGCAATTAGAATGAATTAAAAACTATCTTAAAGATAGACCAACTTTGTTGGACAAAAAACTTTTAAATATTTATGTTTTTAGTTAAATGATTATTTATCAACAAAGAATATTAAATTTCATGATTTCATTACTAAAATATAAAATTGAAATAAAAACATTATTACATTGGAAACAAACGATTTAAAAATATTTTTTTAATTTGGTTTAAAAAAAAACTGTTTTGATATCGTTTTCAGTATCGTAATGAACTTTTTATGAAACAGTTTTCTTTGTTTTTCTAAGGTTGGTAATAATGTTCACAAATGCTTTATTTTGCTGTCGTGTATACTTGGTTGCATTAATTCTATGAAATGAAGATGAGCTAGAAAAATATCAAATAATTTTACAAATTTACTATATTATAAAACACAGAACTATAAAATTTACCGCATTTCCCTTAACTTTGGGGGAGTGAAACTAAACTCATCTTGCTCCATATTTTAAAATTATGTAGGTATGTTAGAAAAATTAGACAACTTCGTCACAAAATGGCTGACAGGGATTAAAATTATTTGTTGATTTTAAGGCTACTATGATAAATAATTTGATTGTATTACCAACATAAAATTTAGGCCAAAAAATTTTGAAAATTTGTATGTTTTATTTTCTTTTTAAATATGGATTTATTTATTGACAAAAACGCCAAAATAAAAAAAAAATAGTATAAAGCACACGTTTTATAAAGCTATTAGCGTGCTTGTCCGTTATAAAACTCGCCGCAAGCGGCTCGTTTTCTAACATAAACGCGTGCGCTAAAATGATCTTTATAAAACTTGTACTTTAATATACTATTTTGGAAATGCTTTAACTAATTAATGCTATGAAATATCATTGTGAATAAATTATATAATTAACCTTTTTCAGAATTTTAATATCATCAAGAAAGTAGCGTTTATTAAATACTTGCACCTTTTTATAAAAATATTCTTAAATATTTATAATTTTAAATACTTTTAAATGAATAAAATTTGCCTCTAACAAGCACGTCTTCGGAGAATTTGTGAATAAGTTTATTAAAGAATAACATAATATTAGCATGTTTATTATATTAAAGCTATTTGAAACAAACTTATTATCATTATTATATATGAAAAAGTAGTCCACACTTACAGTGGAGTCAATGAAATGTAAATGAAACAATGCAGTCTTCCTCCACAGTTTAATTTTAAAGTAAATTTTAAGTTCCCAACATGTTTCGAATGCTTAAGCATTCATCATCAGGGGATACTAACATCCAGTTTAAAAGCGATGTATGTTGTCTCAAACTAATGAGTACAACTTATAATGTGATATAGTAATATGTGAAAGTTGAAGACTTGGTATGAACTAGCTAGTTGTGTTGAGATTAATATAAAGATAAAAATTTTAGTGAAATGTGAGATTTTAATAGAGAAAAAAGCATTTTAATGAAACAGTAAATTAATTTACAACATATGAAGGAAAAAGTTTTATTTTGTATTGTATGATATTAAATTTGTAAAACTTAGGTTATTAACTAAATTTTTAAATTAAAATAGAAGAATAAAAAATAAATTAAATTTCATACAATAATGCACCAGATTAATGACCTCAAAATCGTACAGTAATGGGTACTTTACAGCATAGCAACCATTACAGCATAGCAACCATTACTGCATAAAACGTAAATGTCATTCAAAACACAATTTTACAAGAAAGAAATTCGTTTATTTTAAATCCTAATTATTGCAATAAATATTAAAAGAACAATTATTTAAGTTAGAAAAGGACGCAACTGCTGACCTCGTTGTTTTGGTATCATGTAACGTTACTATTAGCATTGTTTCTGAATCCTCTATATCTTCAGATGTTAAACTGCATAGTTCTGCACGCCGACATGCGCCATTCAGCCCAAAAGTTAATACCACTTTCATTACCAGAAACGTGTCGTCTAGAGCTTCCTTCAAAAACTTCGTGACGTTTTCCATGGTCAAACCTTTTTGATTTTTTAGGTTCATATTTGTCGTTTTGACGTTTCAAAAAGCGATTAACTTTTATATTGTGAAATATCCGTATTTTCACTAATAAGTATTGTGCTTTTGATCATAGAGTACGTAGACCATAAACTGGAAGCTTTGAGGACTTTTGCCTAAAACAAATAACAAAATTAGTACCTATATACCACACTTTAACCATATAAAATAGCTTACCTTCTCGTAAAAGTATGCCAGCATCAAATTTTCGTCAATGCCTTTAAAATTCTTGGTGTTTCTCCACTCGCAGAACATATTATATGCTTTCTCGTATCTTTCCTTGGATTTTACTGGAAGCAAACTTGAAGAAGCTTCGCGGGCCGCATTCAGGATATCTTCCAAGTCGTTTTCATTAGCCATTTCCATAATTCTTGTGAAATTCACTCTTCAAATATGAATTTATTTGGATGCTGTCAATAGTCGTCAAACACAAAAAAACATCTTGTTTATATTGCTAAGTTACCGAGAAGTCATACTACTAAGTTTTTGTAGATTTCTTCAGTAACTATTCTTATTAGATTTTAATATGAAATGCAAAATAATTAATTACTTACAAAATGCGAAAAAATAGTATATGCACCTCGTCAGAAAAATGATTTTACTTGACTCGTATGGAAATTAAATCCTCGCTTCGCTCGGATTCAAACTAACCATACTCGTCAAGTAAAGTTCCACTTTTCTAAACTTTATACGTAATGTACTATTAATGGTCGAAGGACTGACCGAGGAAAGCCGATCTTTGGCATCTTGTCAAATTCCGTATATTGTCGAAAGAAAAAGCTGAACTTAGCTCTGGTCATTTAAACAGCAATTCGATAGTAGAGAATAAAATTTTCGTGAAAAGACCTGAAACAATTTTAAAGCAATTTTACTCGAGGGACATTTTTACACTTTTAAGGACCGAATGTAAAATCGCTTAAAAAGAAAATAAGGGAAAAGCAAAAGCAGAAACAGGCGTTTAGATAAACATTAAAGTTCCAAATGGTCGAGATTACTCTCATTCCATAAAATTTTGGCTCCCTTTTATTTGGTTGTTAAAAATATCTTAATGTTAGTTTAAATTCTATCTGGGGTTAAGTGCACGCAAATAAAAGCGGGAATTTCGACAGTGCCTCGAAAAGATAGGCGCCAAAGAAAAAGGTTACTGGAGGGTTACTTACGTACATTAGTCAAAATTTAATTTGTATCTCGTATTCCCTTCGAAATTGCATTAGAAAAAAACCTGCTGTGCATTTTTATTTTGTTGAAAGTTTATATACAGCGTGTTTAAGTTAAGAAGCAATCTTTTGTTTTTTTAACAAATTTTTGTGCTTAATGACAACATCTAGATTTTCAAAACGAGGAGATTTGCAAGGCGAACTTGGATCAAAAATAAACATATTACAGTGCGTTTAGCGTACAGAACTACACTGACAAAAATGGATTTACCGATGTCCTGGGTTGCAGAATTAGAGCTACTTTAACGCACGTTTCTATGTTGTTCAAACTGAGCCTACGAATTATCACAAATTATTTAAAAACACTACAATAACTCAGCTTCTTTCGGTTTGCCTCAACACAGAAAAAGATTTTTTTATCAGCATTTTAAACACATTTGGGATGACCACAATCCTTCACTTGTGATGCCCGATACAGGGTGACAAATTACTAAAAAAATTTTAACTTAAAATGTACTACAATATAATTTTAGCTTCACTTGAATTGTTCAGCTAACTCTCACAAAAGGTTCATTAATTGACATTTAAAATCTTTGTTTTTTTTATTTAAATCAATGTCAATGTCAAAAGACAATGATTGTTTTCGTGTAGAAAATAAATAAACATAAAACACGTCACAGGCATGAAAACATCTGATATCTTTGGCTAAAGATTGTGACGTCAAACCAAAAGCTTCGAGAACAATCTAGAAGTTTTCGGTTGTTGAACTTCTTTTGAACTCAATTTGGGTCATGATGATATCATTGTCACGAGCCTAGTATTGCGTTCTATTTTTGCCACGGTTCTTAAGAACAAAGGAAAAGTGCGTTGTGTGACGCAAATAGAACCTCGATTTCCAGCTATAAAAGCAGTGTGAAATTCAGAAAAAAAAGATAGATCTTAATATCCAGTTGCAGAACGAAACTCTGCCCGTTTCAAAAATTAATTACTAATTAATTAATTAATTTCTTTTAAAATAAATATAATATTTTGAGACTTAGAAAAGTAACATGAGTTCAGATTAAAAAAAGTTATATTTTTCAATATTTTTATTTATGAGTGAGTGGTTTCTTTAGTGAAGACTAGTTCTGTCAAAATACTTGCCAGTGTCGTACCGTACAGTGAACGAAGAACAATGAGAAGTAAGTGTCTGTTTTCGAATAAACTTTATATTTTGGTCATGGTTTAAAAAGAAAAAGAATATATATTTATAACTGATACTATTTTCTGAAAGCATTAGAAAGCACATCTATTAAATAAATGTCTAAGTAGATTTTTGCTAGGGAGTTTTGAGATTTTTTTAGTTTAATTATTATATTTTGGAGCCTGAGAGGACGGCTAGGGTAATTTGAATTGCACTTGTTGTGGGAATTAATGGGAATGTAAAACAATAAATAATTACTTGATTAAAGTCCATTTGGTCGTGTGAGTTTGGCTACCTGAATAATTATTATCCGTTTTTTTTTATTCTAACAACTTTAATTTGTTTTAATATGATTTAGGACAAAAGGTGTGCTGTAGTGTTTATAAATAAATGTTTTCAGGATTTGGTATTAAGTTGCTAGTTTTTGATGTTGGCACGAATTGTAAGCTTTTTGTAATCAATTAGAGAACAAGAGGTATTTATAATATTGGATTTTCGTTGGATCATAGTCTCAACATAGAGTTTTTCTTATTTTTTTTGTGTCTGTCATTTTTAATTAATTTATGGTATCTATCGTGTGTAAAGTTTTTATATTTATCATTATTTTGAAAATTTCTCCAATTACGATACTTATATTTAAATAAAGGAATTATTTTAACCCTATAAATTCTCGGTGTTTTTATGCTTAAATTTAGAAGGGGATTTTTTAGTATTTTGCTCTACCAAACTGATTTTGCTCTACCAAATTGATTTTGCTCTACCAAACTGATTTTGCTCTACCAAACTGATTTTGCTCTACCAAATTGATTTTGCTCTACCAAATTGATTTTGCTCTACCAAACTGATTTTGCTCTACCAAATTGATTTTGCTCTACCAAATTGATTCTACTATTCCATACAGCTAAGAGAACGAATAGTAATCTGATTCTAACAATTAAGTCAAGATATAAAAATTGTTCATTTTTATTCTTTCTGGTTACAAACCTGATATCATATGATACAGGAACATCATTAATATTTGATAGTGTAAAAAATAAATAGGAAACATAGGTAAAGTGTAGTTTTGTGTTGGTGCGTGAAAGGAAGGTGACTATTTCCAAAATAGCAAAGACCCTTGTAGCTGCTGCCAGGAGTTGTAGGCCTTGATATATATATAAACCGTAAGTAAAGTAAATTACTTTATTAGAGAGGGGTAGCGCAGCACTACACACTTTGTAACCATTTTATGAGTTACCTGAACTCAGTTTTTGGATTGGGAAAACTTACTAATTGATTTTAAAGTGCCGTTTTGACCCGGACGTGCATTACTTTAGCTCATTACCATATGTAAATTATTTTGAGTTGGAATAAGTCATAAAGAGTGCTCTAAAAACCCATGTCGAGGGTAAATCGCCGATCGAAAGGTCACGAAAAGTTCCAAACTCGCGTTCGTATCAATATGGCGCGGTAACTTCATCACATTGTTATTAGTACCTCATGCACGTCGCGTCGTCATGGACCACATAACTGGACTTGCTATCCGCGCAATCGTTGATCGGCGGGATCTTTTTTTATTTTTGTTCAGAGCTTGTTCTCATACAGGGGCGTGAAAATGAGGATACTCCAACTTTAGGACAGATTAAATCTATAGACGTCAAGTTAATCATCGTAAGCTAGAACAACTCAAAGGTCAAGTTTTGATAGCTCGAATCATGAATCAATCTAGCCCGAGTAGTAACGCATCACAATTCCCATATTGGTCTCTGGCAGCGTAAACAATGAATTGCTGCAACTCACGTCGCATGTGTTCGTCAAACCCAGTTGCGATTAGCTACCAAAAATTTAAGTCGGCTCCAGTGCATAAAATAACCCATCTTCAGGGCTATTATAACTTATAACTATAATAACTTATTTGATGCAATTTCTTCGATTAAGTTGCCGTAATTCACAGGTCTGAGCTGTCCTCTATTAGCAACACGCGTCGATCTAGGACAACTCATATTTGAGTTATATCAACTCGATATTTCGCTGAGAGTAGGAACCAGCACATAAAAACGGCGAATCGGACTTGTTTATCAAGTTTATTAATGGTATCCCAACCATTGGCAAAAAACCTCCTTCAAAAAACTAAGTTTAGTAAGTTCAATATCACTCTATTATCAAAATCTGGGTGGGGTGCGTACTAGGCTTCGCCAGTTGTGTAGTGCAATTTCTCAATGTGATTATGATGTTATCGTTCTGGTTGAATCTTGGTTGAATGACGACTACTCTAATAACGAACTCTCAAATCTGAATTACCATATCTTCAGACAAGACCGTAATTTGGGAACTAGTAGTAAGCGGCGTGGAGGTGGAGTTTTGATATTGATACGTGACCATTTTAGAGCTAAACTTATCAAGACAGAAATTTTAAATGTGGAGCATCTTTTTGTTCAGGTTGATTTTGGATCTGGACCGGCCATACTAGGTGGTGTATATATTCCGCCTAATTCTACAGAAGACATCTACCTTGCCCACTGCTCAGCTGTCGAAACTATCATGAGTGGCAATCCAGATTTGCCTATGTTTTTGTTTGGCGATTATAATCTACCTCTGGCTACTTGGGCCTACTCGCCTGATGAAGGTCTTCTAGCTGAGTGTCCACAGTATTATCCAGCAAAACGTGTTTGCGAGTATTTTTCTTACTTAAACTTGACACAATCCAATGTGATACCTAATCAGCATGGAGTATTTTTGGATCTCATTTTTAGTAGTATTGGTGACTATCATAAACTGTCCGTTCAACCAGCAGTTGATACTCTACTCCCTAATAATTATCATCACGTGTCTGTTATTTGTGATTTTACTCAGCGGGATAATGTTCATCCTGCAAACTATAAAACCACCTATTTAGATTTTAAGAGTGCAAATTTTGAAGCCTTGAACGATTATTTATGTTCAATCAACTGGGACACTCTCTTTGACAAAACAAACATTAATATCTCAGTCAATAACTTCTATGGTGTGCTGTCTAATGCAATATCATATTATGTACCTAAGAAAACTTATACACCATCTAGGTTTCCTCGTTGGTTCACTCCGGAACTAAAGCATCTTGTTTTGTCAAAGAAAGCTGCTCATTCACAATTCAAATATAGCCGGTCGGCTGCAGATTACCTATTGTTTTCTAGTCTTCGCACGAGGTGTAGAACATTATCAGAACAGTGCTATAGATCGTATATCACTACCATCGATGAATCAGTTCACTCGGGCTCCAAGCAGTTTTGGAATCATGTCAACTCCCTAAATAAAAGTCATGGAATCCCTAACGTCATGCATTTTAATGACATGTCGGCCGATTCAAGTGTGGATGTAGCGAATCTGTTTGCTGATCATTTCTCTAGTGTGTACCGCACTGATAAGGTTGATTTTAACTCTAACCTAACAGCGGAAAAATCGGTTGATATACCATTTATTCGGTTTGACCTTTCTGAGGTTTTTGAGGCCATCATTGGCCTCAAGGATAAGCTGAGCCATGGTCCTGATTACATTCCAACATATTTTTTAAAAAGATGTGTATACTCTTTATCTAAACCTCTACAAATTTTATTTAATCTATCTCTACATTTGCAAGTATTTCCTGATAAATGGCGTGACAGCTATATAACTCCCGTGTACAAGAACGGTGATAGAGATAGCATAAAAAATTATAGGCCAGTAGTTATGTTGTCTGCTATTCCTAAACTTTTTGAGCTAATTTTAAATAAACATCTGACATGGCATTGCAGAAATCTCTTAATTGATCAACAACATGGCTTTAGACAGGGCAAATCTACCACTACTAATCTTGTATTGTTTCAGGACTATATTGTCAGAGCCTTCGAGGGCGGTTATCAGGTGGACTCCATCTATACGGACTTCTCGAAGGCTTTTGACACGGTCAACCACGCCTTGCTTATTTGTAAACTAAGATGGTATGGGTTTCCTGAGTGGTTACTCTCTTGGCTAAACAGTTATCTGACTGGTAGGGTTCAGTTTGTGAACATCAGGGGTTCGGCTTCAGCTGCCATATCAGTTACTTCAGGTGTCCCACAGGGTTCTCATGTGGGTCCCCTTCTTTTTAATTTGTTTATTAATGATATTGGTGATGTAATCAAGTTCTGCAAATTTTTATTATTTGCTGACGATCTTAAATTGTTTTTTAAAATCTCAGATTCGTCAAACTGCCGAATGATCCAAGAAGATTTAAATTCGCTTTATAATTGGTCTCTTGCCAATGCACTTTACCTTAACAAAGATAAATGCTTTGCTATAACATTTTCTAAAGCTATACATCATATGGTGTATGATTATCATATTAGTTCAAACTATCTCTCGAGAGTCACTGAAATCAATGATCTAGGGGTGCTATTTGACAGCTCGTTGTCATTTATCCCCCATATTAATAGACTGTCTAGCAAGGCTTTTCGCAATCTTGGTTTTATCACTAGGAACTCACAAGAGTTTTCAATCTCTGCTTTCAGAGTCCTATATCTAACGCTTGTTCGTAGTATTTTGTCCTACTCTTCCATAGTTTGGTCTCCGTATTACTTAAACCACATTTACACCCTTGAAAGGGTTCAAAATAAGTTTCTCAAAACTTGTGCTTGGAGACTGGGGTTGCAGGGATTATCGCTGGTGGAACTGAGATCAAGGTTGAACCTCAATTCTCTTCAGGATTACAGATTGAATTGCGATCTAACCTTTATGTATAAACTACTTAACCATACTTTTGATTGCTCTGATATGCTGAGTCTGATTAACTTCAGATGGAGTAGTCGCACTCTCAGGGATGTGCCTTTGTTTTCCATTGAATATTATCATACAAATTATGGTAGATTCTCTCCTATTAATAGAATTCAAATGTTGGGCAATCAATTTAATCAGCACTTTGATCTGATTGATACTAAACACACAATTTTTAAGCGGTGTCTGGCAGACCATATTGGAAACATAAGGTAGATCTTTGGGAGTTACTTTCAGTTTGGTATGTATTGTGTGTGATTGTTTCTGAATCTGATGATTGAATATTTGCTTTTTCAGTTCTGGATTATGTTTATATCTATATATTATTATAGTATTGTTCACATTATTATAATGGGTTTAATATATTTTTGTATTTTTCTCTATAAGTTGTATAATTTAGTTGGTTAGAATATTTTTATTGTAATATTGTTTTTATAAATGGGGACATCCCGTAAATAAATAAATAAAACACAAATAAGCAGGAAAACAGCGGAAATTACGCAACTTTTAAACAAAAATGCATCACATACCGTTGGATAAAATAGAAAAGCTAACCTGCTTTCGATGTTCAAGGCTTTTGAGGACTCCGGGATTGATGTTAAATGTGCCGGGAAGGAATCCGTCCATCACCACTCGCAGAGAACGGTCATTAAGAAAGCTTGACAGCCATGAACAAAATTGAACCCGCATTCCGTATGCTCTTACTTTGTTTAAGAGCCCCTCATGCTGTACTCGGTCAAAGGCCTTAGAAATGGCCAGTGACACCGCCCGGGACTTCCCATAATGTTCTATTGCGTTGTTCCAAACCTGAGTAACATATGCGAGAGGGTCTCCTGGTGATCTAGACTTACGAAATCCATACTGGCAGTCACTAATATTGTTGAAGCCTTCCAGGTACTTTACTAATTTTTCGTTGATAGCCTTCTCTATAACTTTTGATATAACCAAAAGCAATGCGACTGGACGATAGTAGTTTGGCTAGATCTTCTTGTCTTTTTTAGGTATGGACTGGACTCAAGCAAGTTATTAAGCAAGAAGGAAATATTCCTTTTTCGTAAGATAAGTTAAAAAGCCTACAAAATACCGGTGTCAATTCATCAGCGCATGCCTTAACTACTATGACTGCAATTTCGTTAAGGCCAGAAGCTTTTTTGGTGTCAAGAGACCTCAAGATTCGTTTAACATGGCACTGCCGGAAAACAATCTCGGACATTCTTGATTTTACAAGGGGAATGTTCGGTGGAGTTTTTCCCTGAAAATTAACCGTTGAATGCGAAGAGAATAGTTTCGCCAGTAAGTTTGCTTATTTCTGGTGCTTTGGTCGCATCAGAGCTTCCTTGCCTCGGTTTATCGTTTGCTTGCATTGGTTTCAAGCGTTAACAAAGATGGTACGATTTTGGGCAGTAGGATTTTGACGCCATTGTCGATCGAAATAATTTTTTGATTTTACAGCTCGTTCGCAATTTTTGGTAAACCAAGGCTTGCCGTTAGAAGGGCACTTTTTTGTGAAAGGGATGAAGGCTTCCATGCCAGTAATGATAACATCCGATACTTCGCTAGCACAGATGGATGGATCGTCAGAGGTAAAACAAACGTCCGCCAAGGAAAGGTTCGAAAATGGTCCTTTAGGTCATCCCACTTAGCTTATGTATAATGCCAGATCTTGCGTAGTTTAGAAGGCTGTTCGGCACTAATTGGTAGTTTGTGCAGTGCTGTAATAAGGTTGTGGTCAGACGTTCCTAATAGAGGCTTCGCGGTGACAGAAGTCGGGGTTTACAGATCCAACAAACTAGCAAAATTACTATCTCGGTCTGGAATCCGAGTTGGTTCACCCACGAATTGGGTGAGGCCAGAACTGATGACAAAGGATTCGGCTTTGCGACCTTGCTCGTCGGTTGTATTTGAGTATCTAAGCCAGTTGACACTATGAACGACGTTAAAGTCGCCAAGGATGACAACTTGGGAATTTAGATGATGGGTTTGCAAAAAGTCATTACTATTAGCAAGTAAGGAGAACAAGTCTCTATAATGGGTATCTATGGGACTATGGGTAATGGGTAAATATACATTTATATAAACATAACTTTAGACCCAGAAATCCACGGGAACTACTACAGAAAATACGGGACTCATGGGGTCTGGTATCAGAGGATTACATTCGTATTCAAATTTAGTTCTCAGTATGCCTCAACGACTACAAAAAGTCCTTGATAGTAATGGCTCTATGACTAAATATTGAAATGTAAAAAATAATATATTTTATGGGTTTTTTAATTTTCGTTTTTTTTTGACAGTTTCAGACAAATATATAAACTGTTTTAATACATTCTTTAAACTCTTTTTTTTTGGAGGGTATATCCAGGACCACATTCAGAAAAATAAATCGAAAGAGTTATATCACTTATTTTCTAATTATCCAGTTTAGAAATCGCCTACTTATATTATCAAGGTAAAATTCTAACAGTAATTTACACAAAAATATTAATTTCCACAGCAACGATAAGATGTGTTAAAGTATTATTTATTATAGTCCAATGGTATATGCATATTGGGGAAATTCCTTATCGCGTTTTTTGAGAAATTTGCTTCATCGGTAAAAAGAATGAGCGACAGTGGTTAAGGGATCGATTTTTTCAAATTTAATATTACTCCTTAAACGACGCCGTGCAAAGTACCAGAAAAAACAATTAAATAAATAATCTCGAGGTGAATATTTTATATAGAATCCATAGCGCGTTTCCTAATTTAACAAAAGGGCGCGAGGGTGCTTTCTTTGATAATCGACCCCTTACAGAGAGTGATAAATTTAAATAAGGCGCAGCGTGACGTTTCGGATGCCACCAAAAAGATTTTTAAATTAAGATACTATTAAGTCTATTTGCATATGGGTTTTCTTTGCGGTAGGTGGACACTGTTAAAAAATTAGAGGCTTACTTTCAGGGTGGTTTTCAAGGGTGATTATATCTAAATCACATAAATCTTGTATAATTCTTGTTATACAGGATGAATCAAGAGGAACAGACCAAACTCCAGGAGTGTATTATACACATGAAAAATCCCATATGTTCTTATCCGATATTTATTTGTTTTGAAGTTGTAGCGTAATTAAAAATTCTTATTTAGCGTTCCACCTGTATCCAAATTTTCGCATATTATTAGAGTATGCCATGTTCGAGACTGATAAACATTTGACGTCTTGCTTGTGCAGCAATTGAGTTGCAGATAGTATAACCGACTGTAGAATGAGCTTTACAAAGATCGGCAATAGTTATTACCTGATGCAATGGTCTGATTAATTTAGCGAAACAAGGACGTTTTAATTGTCCGTCTTGTGGTAGTTCGGGTTAGTTTGCCACCATGCTGATAAGTTTTCAGTAAGAAAATATTGAACATTAATGGTTTTATAAACTAGGGTTACCTCTAACTTGAGATTATAAACAGTATTATGAACTTGGGTTGGTGTTAACTCTGACCCGTTCGGTGGCTTGGGATATCTTGAGAATTATTGCAAAGCACGCGACACTAACTAAATGAAAATGATGACATTTTAACGGTGCAGTATTGAAATTCTTAGAGATTTGATGAAGATGGTGCTTCTCTGCACTATGCTGCCACTGTGCGTACATTTTTGGATGAAATATTTCCCAATCGGTGGATAGGAAGGACTGTCGAATGACCTCCTAGGTCGCCAGACCTAACTCCGCTGAACTTCTTTTTGTGGGTTACCTCAAGTCGAAAGTATTTGTTGACAGGCAAAACAATCTGCAGGAGTTGAAAGAGAGGATCCGAATAGAAGTGCGTGCCATAACTCTGGAAATGGTTAAAAACGTTCAAAGAGAGTCTGTTGATCGCCTTGGATATTGTCAAGCCGGAAATGGCACACATTTTCAACATTTGATTTGATTTGTTGTTCTGTTCTATATAAATAAACAGGTCTTATTTATTGATATGTTTAATTGTAATTTTCTCGATAACTGTTGAGTTTAGGTATAGGACATGGTACATGAAACATACTTAGAATTCGATGCAAAATTCAAAAATGAAATAAAAGATATAATATGTTTTTATATGAAAATATGAAGTTGATGGTCTTAACTTATTTTTGGGCTACCCTGTATACATGAATTTACCATGAAAAAAACACATTAAGAAATAAAAATCGAAATATCCGAGCGTTTTTCCAGAAAACACACCGCTGAACTTTAAATGAATTTAGACATTACTTCTGGGACTCACTGTATGTATAGTTGTACCTTTCTACAAAGTCTACAAGAGCTTCAATCTCTTCTTTTTTTCAGATGTTTAAACTTCTCAGGTTTTGAAGTTGACCATTCATATTCATTACAATATTTCTAAGGAACGATAGAAATCGAAGAAAAGAAAAAATTATAGTTAGTTATGTACCAAGGGCATTAAGTAGACTATAATGCCCGGAAGGCGAAAGCAACTAGCCCAAGCCTTTGGCCCGAGGGATAGTTTTCGCCTGATGGGCATTATAGTATAGTAACGCCTGTGGTGTATACAATACTTTATTTTTCATTAATTTTAAAATATAAATAGTTAAACTTTTTTTCTTCTATTCTCGCCAATTTTTAGTATTTAGTGAGCTTTGAACGGTTGTCATAGAATAAGTTTGACGGTTGCTAAGGGTTGTTTATTTTAAGCGCCTTTTACGTTTTATGAACGTAAATATGGAAATTCCACAAAATATTTTAGAAAATGCTGAAAAAGCTAAGAAGAACTTATTACCGGGAAAGTCTAAAGCCCTGTACGAGAAGGAGTATGAAAATTTGCTACAATGGAAAGTAAAAAAAACTAATTACGGTGATTACTGAAACAGTAATGATGGCTTACTTTTAGGAATTGGTATGTAACCCTTTTGCTCATTGGTAATAACAATTTTTAATTAATTTTACTTTATTTTAGTCGGAAAAATATACCGCAAATAGCCTTTGGACAAAATATTCCCAGGTGAAGTCTGAACTTATAGTAAAGGAAAACATTAATATTTCAAAATATTGTCAATTAATAGCACTTTTAAAAGTTAAATCAAAGGGATATGTTCCTAAAAAGTCAAAAGTTTTGGAACGTGAACAAGTTTTAACTTTTATCAAAAATGCGCCGAATGATACCTTCCTGCTGCATAAAGTGGTACTCGTAAATGGGAGTTTTTGGCTACCTAAGACGGGATCAAATGGTAAAAATGACCATTGACGATATTGAGGAGAAGGGGCCTGTTATGCTTGTCAATGTACCAGAAACTAAAACTGCTACGCCAAAGAGTTTTACTATAATCGAAGGAGACCAAACAGATGCCTTAAAATTGGTTAGACAGTACCTTGCATTAAGGCTAAAAGAAATTAAGGAACGCAGATTTTTCCTTACATACCGAAATGGTAAATGCATAGCTATGCCTGTGGGTAAAAATACACCAAGACGTGTTCCTTCAATCAGAGCAAAATTTCTTGATTTAGAAAACGCCAAAGAATATACAGGACATTGCCTACGTCGGACCTTGTCCACACTTCTTATCGAGGATGGTGCTTCCCTTGCAACCCTGAAGCTACACGGAAAGTGAAAGAGTACTAGCGTAGCGGAGGGTTATATACAGGGTGGGTCGGGAGGAATGGGCCTAACTCTAAGTGTGTAATCTATGCATCAATATAATAAGAAAAAACTCAAATGTTGTTATCTAATATTCATTTGTTCTCAAGTTACAGCGTTAAATAAAATAATAATATTGCTAAACCAAAATATCCAACATTAACATTGTTTTAAATAAATCATTGGTTTAGTAAATTTTCAAAAATACCGCCATTGACTTCCAAACATTTCCTGCTTCGTTTACGAAGGGCGCGCGTAGATCTTCTAATTGATTCGTGCCTTTCTTTAATTTTGAGTACAGCATTTCTAATGCGTCTAATGAATGCATCCCTAGGATCTACTTTTACTTTGTAAACCTCAGTTTTTAACCAACCCCATAAATTGTTGTCCAACGGCGTGAGGTCTGGCGATTTAGGAGGCCAACTAATAGGACCACCGCGACCAATCCAAACCCCTGGAAACCTTTGGTCTAAATATTGATTGACCCGACAATCGAAATGGGCAGGCGCTCTGCCGTGTTGATAATACATTTCAATTCTGACGTTTAAAGGAATCTCCTCAAGTAGTCCTTGCAATTCATTTTGTAAAAAACTTAAGTAGTAATCCCCTGTAAGGCGATTTTCCAAAAGAAAAGGGCCAATTAAATTGTTATCGATCATGCCGCACCACACGTTTACTGAAAACCTGTGTTGAAAATTACTTTCGACTATTGCGTGAGGATTTTCGTCCGACCATACATGGGAGTTTCGATTATTATTGATGCCGTCACGTTATCTACTCACAAAATTGCATACGCTTGGCGTAGTCTCCAGGTTGAAGATTCTGTATACGCTGTACATGGTACGGGTATAAGCCTTGCTCGTGAAGCGTATTGATCACTCTTTTTTGGGGAATCCCCAACTGAATTCCAATTCTTCGTGAGCTTGTCGCATCTTCTTCAACTAAAGCTAGAACATCTTCTATTTCGTCTAAATCCTGTTGAATGTTCGGATGTTACATTAGCACTTGGAAGCGTTCCGGTCTCGCAGAGTTTGTTGAAAACTCTGATAAAGGCCTTTCTGGTCGGTGTTCTTTTATGTGGAAATCGTTCATGATATTCTTCAGCAGCCGCTGTAGCATTTCCATTACACAAACCATAAATAAAAACCATATTGGCGTATTCGAGATGTGAATAAATGTGTGGCATTTTATAAAATTAAAATGATACAAATCTGAAAGTTAACGGTGAATCAATGTTACATTTTATACTGACACTAATAGGATAGTGACAGCACAGCAATCAAAAGCAAACAATAATAACATTTATTACAGGAAAGCTAAATCAATGCAATATTTTGTTTTTGCCTTATAACTTGAAAACAAATGAATATTGGATAACAACATTTGAGTTTTTTCTTATTATTTTGATGCATAGATTACACCCTTAGAGTTAGGCCCATTCCTCCCGACTCACCCTGTAGAGGAAAGCATCACGTCAAAAAACCCAATAGCAAAAATGATAGCTAGCTCTGTTACCGAAAAAGAAAATATGTTATTTCAGTTGAAATGGAACAGGAATCCGCATGCGCATCGAGAAACTTAGCAATCGAGTAAAAAAATTTCATAGTTGGTCCAGCTTCTTTCTCAGGAAAATTCAAAAATTGTACATTTAACACAGGAAAAACAGAATAATATTATGTAAAAAAATTGTTAAAAGTAAATACAAATTTTGTTCAATATTTTCTTTAATAATAATTACCGGGCATTATGAACTTTATCGCCCGCTAATATTTCCTATGATATTATGATGATGTTTATAGCAACCGCTTCTAAGGTATCATAAGTAAATAATTGATAGATGAAAAATAAAATTAGTAAGGTTACAGTGATTACAATAATTCTGTATTCGTCTTCTTGCTCTTCTTTTTGCATGTATGGGTTTTGTATTTAATTCAAGTATTAGCTCTGCACTTTAATGTGATATTTAACACGACCATATATAACCGGATATAAAAGTGTTTTAGTGACTTTTAAATTAATTATAAATTGCCTGCAATAGCATGACATATTTGACTTTAGATTATTAAATAATTACCTGGAGGCAGATCAAACGGCTAGAACGTAACGGTTATAACAAACTCAATTAAAAGGTTAACTGTTAATAATAATGAATAAATAAAGAATAGGGGAACCCATTTCAAAAAATTAAGCAAATGTCATATCTTGTTTTTGGGTCACCCGTTATACATGACAACCCCTTTAAAAAAACCACAACAAAAATTTAAAAAAGTGCCTGCTTTCCTTGACAAAAAAAAACACTTGAATTTTAAGTGAATTTATTCCAACCCTCATGTTCTCACTGTATAAATGAATATTTTTATTGGAAGGAACATGAACACTTTCTGGGCAAAGCCTAATAAACAAGGATTTCCATCGCATCTTCGTGGCGCTGCCACTTTGACTACCTATTAAATATTTCACTTAGTAATCCTTATAATGTCTCCTAATGAATAGCGCCGTGTCAAAACTGAATACCACACCTCGCACTTCCACGGTCACAATGGATTATATGTCATCGTATTTATTTTCAAGACCGGCAGGTACTTCTTGATAATTGCCACTAAGCTTTGCAACCATACAAGATCGTTCAAAACGGTTGTCATTGAATTGACGCAGATTGCAAATTATTGTTGTTATCGGAGTTGCCTGTTGAGTGTGCCATTTAAAAGTGAAATATTGTACGGGTTTTTCATTTAGTTCGTTATACTTAATGGTAAAGTAGGATGAATAAATCAGGCGCGGGGACCAGGAGAGGGACCTGGTCCCACCGATATACCTAAATTACTTTACAACCGTCGTTAACATAAAAATTCATGTTAAGCTTGAAATGTGCTTTGTGAATAAGGCTGATGAAGTCGGCTTCCACTTAACTATGCGCATCATATGATCTCTGAATCACATCAGTAGAATCAGAGGTTTCAAAAATGTTCCAAAATATAAAAACCAATATGGCGGTATATGGACAGCTGATTTTCCATAAAATTAAATGTTAATAGGCTCGTTAATAGGTTAACAATTAATTTGAAACTATCAGTCACAATAAAAATGACGGGTGACGGGTTTCGTTCCAAAATTAATTTCTCAGGGGTGCGTTCGTATTGTTGCACACGGTCGACACAATAATTTTATATTTAAAAATTTTAAAAAATTTAATAACTAAAATGATGGTAGAAAATTAGATATAATATAAACAATATACAGAAAAACCTCTGACTAGCGACCACCCTCGGGAATCAAATGTTGGTCGGTAAATAGGGGTGGTTGTATAATAAAGAAAAATTAAAACATCAGAACTGGTCTGCATTTTACATTGTATATAATTTTAAATGTTTTTGTGTACATTTATCTCAACTAAACTAATGTATATATATTCTTGCAAATACAAATAATTTATTGGTACATATACATACAATATGTTTACACAAGTCACAAAAAAAAATGTATAAAATACTATATACACGACGCAGTAAGCTAGGTAGTAGTAAACAAATAAAAATTTATTTCAATTTTATCTAAAGAAAGATATTTCCTTTTTTCCGCCAATTTCAAAAATTCAGTCCCAAAACACGCGAAAACTTTTCAGTTGCAGTTGTTTTTATGGCAAAATTTGAACTCATCATGGATAATGATGAAATTAATGTCACAAAGGTGCATTCGTATTGTTGCAAGAGTTGCATGTAATATGAATTTTGAATAATAATATATCTTTTTAATAATTATAGCTTTTTTAATCATTTGTAATTTAAAGAAACAAAGTAAATAGAATGTTAAATAAATTAAACAAATTGTAGTTTATTTCAGCAGATAATATATTTACTATCAAAACAATTCAAATTAAATTACACATTGGCTAAATTTTTGTTGTGTAATAGGTATCAGGCTAAAAAAATGTT
Organism: Polydrusus tereticollis; assembly: GCA_963920685.1. NCBI lineage: Eukaryota > Metazoa > Arthropoda > Insecta > Coleoptera > Curculionidae > Polydrusus > Polydrusus tereticollis. The sequence goes on from OY987327.1 coordinate 29,707,115, forward strand.
CCCAATTTGATAGGTTACTTCAAAAATTAACAAGAAAAAGCTACTAAAACCGGCGAGTTATCAAATCCCCAATCTATTACACAGAAAGTCTTTGAAGTTCTTAAACTAAGTTTAAGACCTACATAGAGGATTGTCCATGAAAGTAGTAGAAGTATACCAATGAAGAAAAGGCAAAATAAAATTCCAAGTATGGTCAAGATAAAATATAAGAAGTACCTAAACTAACTTTAAGGCCACCATGGACCACTAATTTACGTGGGGCATTTTTCTAATTGAACTTCTATTACAGAATTTAAATAGATTTTGAAAAAAAAAAAAAAATACAAAATAAACACAGCTTCAAAACTCTTCGAATTCTGATTCGTCAAATTCATCTTCAATAGTACTTTCACTATCTTATGCATTTGAAGTAATAAGTGGTTCCACTTGAACATCCAATATTTTTCTCTGTTCTATTAGCCCAGGATAATTTTTTCTGTATGTTCTACAGCTTTCCTCCAGTAGTCCCCCGTAATGTGTGCTAGGGAGTTTTTCCAAACTACTTCGACCTTATCTGAACTTAGACCATTACCAACATTTCTTTCATAGAACGATTTTGCGCCTGCCCAAATTAGCTCTATGGCATTAAATTGGCAATGGTTCGGTGGTAACCGCAAAACCTCATTGTAGTCCAACGGCGTGAGGTCTGGCGATTTAGGAGGCCAACTAATAGGACCACCGCGACCAATCCAAACCCCTGGAAACCTTTTGTCTAAATATTGCTTGACCCGACCATCGAAATGGGCAGGGGTTCGTCGTGTTGATAATACATTTTAATTCTGATGTTTAAAGGAATCTCCTCAAGTAGTCCTTGCAATTCATTTTGTAAAAAACTTAAGTAGTAATCCCTCGTGTTCTCGCAAAATTTCTTCAACGACATGAATTTATTGTTTTTTAATAGTTTTCGCTTTCATTATCAGCTCAGATTTTAATAAATCAGGTGATGGATTCTCATTTTCCTGAACTAACCACTGAAAGGCGTCTTTTTTTCTAGGATGAATTTGGCTGTTTATTTATTACCCGAGAATGATAAGATGCATTGTCTAGTACAATAAGGGATGGTTCATCCAAATTTGGTATCAGCTTTTCTCTAGCCCACTTTTCAAAAAGCTCACAATTCATGTTATCGTGGTAGTCGGTGCTCTTTGATTTAGAGGAAAAAATTAAACTCGCTTCCTTTATAAAACCAGTAGATGAGCCAGCATTTAATATAATGTAACGTTTTCCCGACCACAACCTCTTTTTCGTTTTACTGAGTAGTCTTGCCATGATTTAGACCCACTTCCATTCGAAAATACCCAAGTTTCCTCTAAAAAAACTACTTTTCTAAACTTTGATAATTTTCATCATATTTTTTCAAAAATTTGACTTGTTCGCTTGCAACTCTTGGTAGTTCACACAAATATCTTCTGTTGCAGTCCTTTCTATAACAAAACCCCAAGTTTTTTATTAGCGCTGACAATGACCTGAGACCTATTTCTAAAATACCTTGTTCCTTCAAAGCATCTTTCAAAACTGAAAGCGTTATATCAACTTGTGATGCATATAAGTCGTATATAACATTCCTTACATCCATTTTTTTACCTTCCTGTAAAGTTTCACTCTTCGTTTTCCTTGATCGTCATTGCGTTTTCTTCATTGGTAAACTTCTACTACTTTCATGGACAATCCTCTGTATTGATCTTGAATTTAGTTTTAGTGCTTCCAAAACTTTCTCTTTAATAGACTTGGGATTTAATAACTCGCCGGTTGTAGTAGCCTTCTCCTGTTCATTTTTAAAATAATCTATTAAATTGAGAACCATTTCTTTTGCCTGGGGATGCAAAAACCTGCAAACCGATTTATATTCGTCATTTAATGTCACAATATTTTTAATAAATGACACATTTGTCAAAACTAGGGAGCTTATTCACGACATTATGTAATACGGGAGTGTTCTTCAACACATTTTGATAATTTTATTACTGAAAATTAGATGTGCTTCTCTCTCCGATTCATAAATAACCAATAAGTTTATCGTGTTTATATTACGGATATCTTTATAATGCCGTTTTAACCTTGGTTTGAGCAAGACAACACTATATAAGGAGGAGGAGTCGAACAAATTGGTCATCGTAAATCTGATAGTTTTTTTAGTACTGTAGAACTCCTGGCCAAACACAATCCACAAATGAAAGAAGACGTGTCCTCTATTACAAAAATAAAATAGTGGCGAATATTTCCCTCATATATAAAAAATCTCATAAGTGTGGTCTTTCGCAAGAATTACAGCGATAATTCCACAGTAGAAGCGATAATTCCACAGTAGAAGCGATAATCCCCCAGTAGGTATATTTTTAATAAATTTGTTACTTATTACGTAATTTATTGTACAATAATGTTTTTTTTTTAATATGAAATACAATTTTTCGGGAAATATTCCACCGAATACCACTCGTGCATCAAAAATAACCAGATAATTCTGCTTTCAAGCGTGTTGTAGTATTGTAACTGCATTCGGTTATTTTTATTTTTGATTAAATCTCGAAAAAGCCCTCCTTGTTCGAAGTCGGGCTCTTTCGGATTTAATCAAAAATGAAAATAAACTCATTCAGTTACAATACAACACGCTTTCAATCAGAATTATCGGTAATTTTGATGCACTAGTGGTTTTATACCCGAAAATCCTGTAAGCAAAATATTACAGTATCTCAATTGATTGTACTCCAGATATCAGCCACCAAGAACAAATGTCAGAAATCGTGCGCTATGTAGATACAAATAATGGAAAGTGTACGGTTGAAGAAAGTTTGTTAGCTTCTATAAAAACAGATAAAAAAATCGGCAGTGGACTTACGGACGAAATTGTAAATAAATAAAGCCAAGATCGTCTTATACAGACTGTAGGAAACAGTCGTATGACAATGGCGCTAACATAGCGGGTAAATATTAAGGTGTTCAAACGCGAATCTTACAACGGAATGAACATGCCAGATTTTTACCATGTAGTGCTCACATGCTAAGTTCATGCGTCTTGTGTAACACCAGAAATGACTACGTTTTTCGGCACAGTGCAAAATATTTTTAATTATTTTTCAGGATCCATTGAACGCGGGCAAGTTTATCAAATTTAAAATTGACTTTGAAGGGTCATTCTAATACGAGATGGTCATCAAAATATAATTCAATTCACGCATTACATACTCTAACTACCGCAAGTAATGAAAACCTTACATACCATTGCGGAAGGAACTGATGAAAGGAGGACATATTCAGTTGGTTCTGTATCTTCAGCTAAAATCATTTTAAAAATGATTAATTTCGAGTTTATTTGTTTATTGGTCTTATAGGATCATCTGCTTAGAAGTGTTGACGACGTTAATCGCATTTTACAGAAAAAAACCGTTTCTATTGAGGTTGCATCAAAACACTTGCAGGGCCCTGTGCATTTTTTGAATGATTTCAGAAAAAATCAAATAGAGCTGTGTATTGATTCAGCAAAAAATCTAGCAAACGAGCTATCGATAGAACCGGAATGTTCTGAAAAGCGTAAACGAAAGATTAAAACAATGTTTGATGAAAGGGCCAAGGATGATGCGCCAATAATGACTCCAATTTAAAAGTTTAAAATTCACTTATATAGCAAATGGGATGGAGATTTCAAAGTTCAGCTGCCGTAGCTTCTGATTTTGGTTTTCTAACAGGACTTTCGTTACACGAAACCTCCACTGAAGAAGTAAAGAAATTTGGAGCAAATACGATGAGGATTTAAATGCCAACGAGTTGCGGTTAGAGATTGAAAGCTACAAACACCAAATAAAATCATTATTGCCTGATTTAAAAAATGCAGATTACATTGCACTTCTTAATTGCCATGAAGAATATGGCTTAGTGTCCAGTTATCCCAATATAGGGATTGCACTTCCCCTAGCAATGACGCTGCCTGTGACTTCTGCCAGCTGTGAGAGATCTTTCAGCAAATTAAAATTAATAAAAAATTATTTACGATCGCAGATTGGTCAAGAACGTTTGAGTAATCTTGCTATACTATCGATTGAGTTTGGCATTGCAAAAAGTATTAATGTAGACCATATTATTGACAAACTGGCCTCAGAAAAAGCCAGAAAAGTAAACTTTTAAGAAATTTTATAATCACTAAATAAACTAACTCGTATTGTGTTGTTTCCCTTCCAACATAAAAGTGAGTAAGAAGTAATTTTATGCTTAAATGTATACATAACTTAAATTACACTTTCAAAGTTGTTGTGTTGTTTCTCTTCCTAGAAAATAAGTCTTGAAGTCGCAAAATTTAAGTCTTGCCAGGAGTGCTCATGACCCTAGCTACGACGCTGAGTAATAGTACGTGCATCCCCGATTTATAAGAATGAACAAAACTTTCAGGTTTTGTACTCAATTTTCTTCACATTTAGTTAAATTTTCATAGGGTGACATGTCTGCACAAAGCCCAAGAATATTTAAACCTCTTTGGACTTATGTACCTACTTTAAACGTAAATACACACTTTCTTTGAAAATAGCATGAACCTATCTTCAAAATTCCATGAGATCTGATTACACGTATTTTAAAATTGTTTGCTAAGAAGGGTAAATAAATAAGCGCCGCGAAAATACTACGTGGGAAATAGCAAATGTTTTAAACATAACCGACTGACAACCATTAGGGTAGAAATCAAGTTTGAGGGTTTTAAAACGAAAACGATAGCAAAAAAATATTTTTCAAGGCAAACACTTTAAAGTAACATCTGCAAGATAAACCAAATTTTCAGAACGCCAGGAAGGTCACAGCGTCACAGCTTTTTCAAGGAAGGCTTTAAAAATTACACCGCATATTGGGTTGCTTTTTAGGTTTCGTATATTTTTTTTATAAGAAGTAAATATTGTAGGATAATTATTTAGTATTAAAATTACTTAAATTAAAGTACTTCAAAAATTTTAGCATATTTAGCTGACACCAGAACCAGTTTGATAAGTTTACACTGGACCACAAAAATAATCTTAATACCACTATTACCCATGTTATTTTTTAATTTTTTGTTGCTAATAAAGCATTATTGCATTATTTCGTTTAAACCTGTGTTTTTCCTTTAATAATCCAGATATCAGTATGAATTAAAAAACAAGTTTTTGAAAAAAGATTGGACTTAAATATGTCGTACAAAGAAACATCAATCAGTTCTTAAATTTTTCCATGTTCAGAAATTAAGCGTAAAATGCAATTTTTTGTGCTACCCTGTATGTCAACATATGCATTTACACTGTTCGTAAAAACGATATCAGAACATGATGAAGACAACAGCATCGGCAACATGTCAAAAATGATCGAACTTGGTAAAAAAACTTAAATAGTATATTAAAGTACAAGTTTTATAAAGCTCATTTTAGTGCACGCGTCCATGTTAGAAACCGAGCTGCTTGCGGCGAGTTTTATAACGGACAAGTGTGCTAATAGCTTTATTTATTTTTATTTATTTATTTATTTGCTTATAGTACATACATTATACGGTTAGGTACATTAAATTTATATTCTAAACACTAGGTTATATACGTCAAATAGTTATGTTAATTATTTGTTCAATTTGAATGCATATATTATAAGTAAGCACCTAAGTGATTAAACACTTGTGTTGTGCTATACCTTAGTAAGAAGGCAAATTTATCTAAACTAAATCCAAGAAAAAAACTAACTAAAAGAAAATTATAAAGTTATTATTACACATATATACATATTTATCTAATAAAAGAACGGTCAATTTTCTATTATATTTACAAATTCACGGTAATTTCCAAAGATATATTTTTTTGATAGTTTGGAGAATACTTTTAGGTTATTTAACTGTTTAATATGTAAAGGTAAGATATTGCAGGTTTTAGGTAAAGTATAATTTATAAATCTATGGCTAATATTTCTGTTAAATCTGGGCGTAGATAGAAGCCTAAGGTTATTACTACGTGTGTTGAAAGTGGAAATTGTATAATTTTGAAAACAATTGTTTTTAAAGGCGTATATACAGATGCTATGAAAGTACAATGTTCTTATATTACAAATTTCCTCTGTATACAGTAGGTCAGTAGGGAACAGCCTCGTCTTTTTAAATATTATTTTTAATATGTAATTTTGCATAATATTTAACTTTTGTAGTGAATTCTTATACATTCCCCCCCATATTAGAACACCATAACGGAAGAGTGATTCGGCCAGTGTTTTGTATATAGTTACTAATAATTTTCGAGATAGTATTTCACGAAGTTGATAAAATTTATAAATAAGTTTTCGTACCTTCTTTGTTAAATAATTTATATGATTAGTCCATTTTAAGTTTTCGTCAATAATTATGCCCAGGTATTTTATTTCACTTGTTTCTTTGATTTCATCTACCATATTATTTATTTTAATACTAGCAAATTCAGGTTTGTTTATTCCTGTTAAGGTAAAGGCTATATAATGAGTTTTACTTGCATTCAAAGAGAGTTGATACATATCTAGCCAATTTTTTATCTTTTCCATACCCTGTTGGCAGGCTATTTTTGTTTCATTCCAGGAATTTTCACAAAATATAGCAACTGTATCATCAGCATATGACACAACTTTCGCCCGGGCCTTTATGGATAAGAGTGAGTTTATATAAACTAAAAAATGTGTGCTTTATACTATTTTTTCCATTTTGTCATTTTTTCCAATAAATAAATCCATATTTAAAAAGAAAATAAAACATACAAATTTTCAAAATTTTTAGGCCTAAATTTTATGTTGGTAATACCGGGTGTTCCACTAAGAATGGCTGTCGGCCGTATCTCAGAATGTGTTAGTCGTATGGCTTGCGGAAAAAAAAATATATGAGGTAAAGTGGTCATGAGAAATTGTTGGAAATTATTTTCAAGTTTCTCAGACTGACGCTAGAGGGCGCAACAGTAACGGTAAATATGAATCACGAAGTTTCCTCAAAAGTCGCCTAGTTAAGGCATCCCGAAAATAACATTTTTGTATATTTCGAAAATGTATCAATAAAATTCACCTATAGAACGTGTTCGTCACTTTTCGAATAAAGTGGTGGGGGAAGGTTAAACATTATTTGTAATAAATGCTGATAACTCCGGTCTGGCTTAACATAATTTAGTTAACTTAGTTTTGTTAAAAAGGGCTTTTCTCACTCTATATATCATCTTATGAACTACGGCAATATGTGTTTTACACTAGGCGCTAGGGGGCGCTGTCTTACAACTTCACAAACATTGCGCGTTTTTTCCATAATTGTAAATATAATAGTATAATCAATTTCACCTGATTACAATGATGATTTAAAGTCTAAGAAGTCAGCGAAAACCGCAAGTTAATATCTATTTTCAATCCGGAGATATCAACAACAATAATCATAATTACGGAACATTATGATTTTATTTTCAAGTTGCCATTGCCCCGGGGGGGGGGGGCTGCAGTAGCCCCTCCGTTGGCTGCGCCACTGCAAGTAGTGATACTCGTATGATAATATGTTATGCAGGGTGTTACCTAATGATAGGCCGTAATTTAAAGGCCGCATTCCTGAACCAAATTCATATAGAACAGTTCATATAAACATGTGTCCTAAAATGTCTGGTTTCTAAGATACAGGGTGTCAAAGTTAAAAAGAAAATCGGTTTTTTATTAATATCTCAAAGATCCTTTTGCCACTTTTGGTAAAATTTGGCAGCGTTGTTCGTTGTGATAAGACGTTAAGTTATCACTAGCTAGATGATAATTATGGGTTCCAGTGGCGTCCCGGGGGGCAGTCTCACGAATAATATTGACAGAAAAATATACGCCACTGACTTGCTTAAAATCTTTATATTATTTTCGAGTTAAGCAGCTAAAAATACAATTTTTTATCTCTTGATATCTTTTCGCATCTTACTTCGTTTTCAAGAAAAAAAATAAAAGCCACGGCATTGCAAGCCAAGAAAATTTTTTTATTGAAAAGTAAGGTACGAAAAAATATCAAGAGACAAAAACGTTGTATCTCAGAAAGAGTTAGTCGTATGGCTTGCGAAAAAAAATTATATCGGGTAAAGTGGTCATGAGAAATTGCTGGAAATTATTTTCAAGTTTCTCAGACTGGCGCTAGAGGGCGCAACGGTAACGGTAAATATGAATCACGAAATTTCCTCAAAAGTAGCCTAGTTAAGGTATCCCGAAAATAACATTTTTGTATATTTTGAAAATTTATCAATAAAATTCACCTATAGAACGTGTTCGTCACTTTTCAAATAAAGTGGTGGGGGAAGGTTAAACATTATTTGTAATAAATGCTGATAACTCCGGTATGGCTTAACATAATTTAATAAACTTAGTTTTGTTAAAAAGGGCTTTTCTCACTCTATATATCATCTTATGAACTACGGCAATATTTGTTTTACACTAGGCGCTAGGGGGCGCTGTCTTACAACTTCACAAACATTCCGCGTTTTTCCATAATTGTAAATATAATAGTATATTCAATTTTACCTGATTACAAGGATGATTAAGAGTCTAAGAAGTCAGCGAAACCCGCAAGTTAATATCTATTTTCAATCCGGAGATATCAACAACAGTAAGCATAATTACGAAACATTATGATTTTATTTTCAAGTTGCCATTGTAAAGGTTTTTTTAAGAGTCAAATAGGCCTTTGAAAAACAAAATATGAAGGTACGTATGTTTCAAGCAAATATATAGTTACGACAATAATTCTCAGTGGCGCCCTAAATGTTCAAATTGTCGCCCATCGTTCTGTATACACGACTTCAATCTCTCCCTGGTTGATAATACTGCAGTTTCCACATCTGCCATAGGGATACAGCGGCTGCTGTCCATTATCCTCTCTATCATGTTTTTCCTTGTGGTGGATCTGATAACGAGAACAAGATCCTTCAATCTCCCCCATAGATAAAAATCTAGGCATGTTAAAACAGGTGATCTAAAATAGAAATTACCAACACAACAGTATCACAATACATCCTATAATATTACCTGGCAGGCCACGGAAATATACTCCCTCTTCCTATCCACCTTGCAGGAAATGTGTCGTCAAGAAATTGACGAACGTTTGCCGCAAAATGTGCAGGACATCCATCGTGTTGGAAAACCATAGTTCTGCGAATATCCAAGGGCATATCTTCGAGAAGAATTGGGAGTTCGTAATTTAAAAAATGTAAATATCTTTGCCCAGTAAGCGACTCATTAAATACAAACGGTCCAATTAATTATTCTACCACCCAAAATGCCGCACCAGACATTGACACTCCATCTTCCTTGATGCTGCACCTCCCGCATCTAATGGGGATTATCCCGCGACCAATAATGCAATATGGCGGTTTACTCCTCCATTACTATGAAAAGTAGCTTCATTAGTCCACAAAATTCTGGAGAGGAGATTTCTATCTTCCAATATCATATTGAGCAACCAATAGCAATGATCCAATCTTCTATCATACTCTTGCGGGGTCAAAGCCTGGTGGAGCACAATATGGTAGGGATGTAGCTTAAAGAAAAACAATATACCTATTACATTGAGTTGAAAACTATTAAGGGAAATATTGGCATTATTATAAACTATTTAGGAGTTATAACATATAGATATAATTACTTACCTTTCTTCTAATAAAATCCTATGCACAGTAGAGCGAGTAACGCCAAAGTCTCTAACAATTAATCTAATACTAATTTGTGGATTAAATTCCTCATATGCCAAAACATTTACAATATTTTCCTCGGTTCGACCTCGGCGGCGTCTGCGAAATACAGGGCGACGAATACTTCCAGTAGTACGAAAACGGCTAGCTAAACGATTAAACATTCTACTGTCGTATCGGCGCCTTTGAGGGTATCGTACTGCGTAAGCCCGTTCAGCAATTGTTGCATTTCCCAAACATTCAAAATACACCGCAATGATGTCAACCGCTTCTTCAAGTAACAGAGGCATTTATTTTGAAAATCAAATACGACACAACACTGTTGGCACGACAAAAATTTTGACGTAATAATGAAAGGTGACACGCGTGCACAGTTTTAATTCATATTTTGTTTTTCCAAGGCCTATTTGACTCTTAAAAAAACCTTTACAATGGCAACTTGGAAATAAAATCATAATGTTCCGTAATTATGATTATTGTTGTTGATATCTCCGGATTGAAAATAGATATTAACTTGCGGTTTTCGCTGACTTCTTAGGCTTTTAATCATCCTTGTAATCAGGTGAAATTGAATATACTATTATATTTACAATTATGGGAAAAACGCGCAATGTTTGTGAAGTTGTAAGACAGCGCCCCCCTAGCGCCTAGTATAAAACATATATTCCGTAGTTCATAACATGGTATATATAGAGTGAGACAAGCTCTTTTTAACAAAACTAAGCTTACTAAATTAGGTTAAGCCAGACCGGAGTTATCAGCATTTATTACAAATAATGTTCAACCTTCCCCCACCACTTTATTTGAAAAGTGACGAACACGTTCTATAGGTGAACTTTATTAATAAATCTTCGAAATATACAACAATGTTATTTTCGGGATACCTTAACTAGGCCACTTTTGAGGAAACCTCGTGATTCATATTTACCGTTGCTGTTGCGCCCTCTAGCGCCAGTCTGAGAAACTTGAAAATAATTTTCAGCAATTTCTCATGGCCACTTTACCTAATATATTTTTTTCCGCAAGCCATACGACTAACACTTTCTGAGATACGGTCGATAGCTATTCTTAGTGGGACACCCGGTACTTGCTTTTTGTCAATTGTATGATATCTGAAGCATATTTTAGACAAAACTTTAAATGCTAGTGATGATACAGCTTATTTTGGTTCCGCCATTAGTGAGCAGTTGCTTCTGAGTTTCTAATGTAGTTGCACGTTGCTTTTCGTACGTGTTGCAGTACATGGTATGTTCTGTCTTAAAAAATGCATTATAAACGCTCTAAAATTGTCCCGATACATATAAATAATGTTTAAACTACATACACTCATTAAATACCAAGTAAAGAAAAAGAAATATTCTCAAATATTTTTCGGCTGTTCCAGAACCTCTAGCTTATTACGTAAAGTTTATTGTTAATTAAAATATATAATAATTTCTCCTGCCGGAGCTTTAAGCTTTTGTAAGCAACCGAGGACGTTTTGATATTAATTCGTGTTAAAATTAATTTAAAATAAGCTAAAATTTATTTAGGAAAAGCCAAAGCAGGAAAAAAACAAGTTGGCGAGCGCATAAGTCGCTTGTCGTAATTAATGGCCAAAGTTGGTAACTCGGGCCCAACTTGAGAGCTTTGCAAGTTCGCCAGCCAATACAACCACTTGAATAATTACTGGCGACAGCTTTTAACGCAGCCCCAAGTAGTTTACAAAGAAAATAGACCATTTTTCATTATTCTCATTGAATAAATTAATGCAATTCCTACCGCAACGGAGGGTCGTTGGAAATTTATTTTGCTGGGGCAAAGGGTTCGCTAAAAAGTTTAATAGTCATCGTTTCCTTACAGATGTTTTTGAAGAAAAATTGTCGCGTTTTTATCGGAATCTTTCAAGCCATCCTAATACTATCAGTTTTTTCTTATTGTCTCTAAAAAGGTCTGTGCAAAATGCTGCCACAAATTCCTAACGCTAAAATATGACTATCTAGCCAAACTTTCCTTAGTCTAAAAGTTGATAGTTTCCAAAATACAGGGTGTTAAAATTTTCGGTACACCCTATGTAAACCATTTTCGGGATATTTAATACACCAGGGTACAAAAAAAGCTATGAAGCTTTAGATGTGTGCGAATTACTGCTGGTGGTGCCCTCTGTCTATCTCGTGGGGTAGTCATTTGTTTTAAGGTTGACGTTGGTGAGTTACTGTGAAAGAGTTGCAGAGAGTGAATGCTTGTCGACAAGTGTTTTTACTATTCCATGTTTGGTGAAAGTACAAAATGATGGAAAATTTTATTCATAACCTATAGTTATTCGCGAAAAACTAGACCCACCAATAAATACAAGATGGTGCCGATGCCCCAAGGACTCGGCTAACCTAAACTAACCTGCCCCTAAAAAATCACGCAACTCAGAATTGAGAATTAATTTTCAAATGTTTCTGAAGTAAAGAATGTGATTCGTTATTATCAGGGATCTTCCTTGTCTTCTAAGTTAGGCTTTATGCCTTTAACTTTTATTCAATGATGTGTTGCGTAATGGGCCGAGCTTCAAATAAAAATTTGGTTTGGGCAATGCCTTAAGTATTGTTGTTTGAGAGTGCGTTAATTTTGCTTAATGTTACCACTGTTTCTTCTCGAAATTGGTTTTCTTGTTTAAAAATTATTATATCTCGTCGAGCTCTTCAGCTCAGTGCCTGGCAACTATAACTGGAGGTAGCCAATCCTTAGGGTACTTATAGGTGGAGCCTGGCGGAGAATGTATGTGTGCTTGTCTAATAAGTGGGTTAGTGGCAATGTCCTTACGTCTGTAGTAGTTTGTAATGATTTTATTGTAAAATTCCATTAATGTGGGAATCTCAAAATCTCTATGTAACACCCTATTCACAGCATACCTCGGAGCGTCCGCAATGATTTTTAAAGCTTTGTTCTGAAATATCTGGAATCTGTTATGCGAGCATAACAGTCCTGCTTATCATGCACCATGTTGGCACACCTTAAGTCAGGACCGGCCTGACCAAAGTCTTGTATAAGTTTACTTTAGTTCTATATCCTATTTTACTCTTTTTATTTAAAAAACAGTAAATAGAACCTGGCTGCTTTCCAGCCTTTTTAAGTCCTGTCTCGGAATTTTTCTTCCAGTTCCAATCTTTGATCAAAAATTAGACACATATACTTGACTTCTTGAACCCAATTTACTTGTATGCCGATCACCCTTACAAGGGCCTCGGGCCTTCTCACCGTGCTTTTCGATAAGAAAATGGCTTTCGTCTTTGCGGGATTGAGACAAATCTTCCAATCCGAAAGCCATTTTTCTAATAATTTAATGTGTCTTTGCAATCTAGACAGCAGTATCCGCGGTGACTTTGAAACAGAAGTAATTGCAGTATCATCAGCAAACAAAAACAAGTCATGAAATCTCTCCCTCGGAATATCATGAACATAAATGTTATGTGCATCGGAGCGAGAGAGGATCCTTGCGGAACTCCCGCCCTGATGTGTTTCGGGTCTGAAATCGCGCCTTCTGACGAAACTACAAAACTTCTGTTTTCCAAGAAGGAGATAATGACTTAACCTTATTAGTTTTAGTATCAGACCACAGTGCCAGACCTTATCAAATGCTTTCGAAACGTCAAAAAAAACCGCTCCCGTGTGTGCTCTCCTATTAAATCTTTGTAGTATTCTGATTGCCAGCCTTGTTGTTTGTCTTACAGTGCAATGTTTACCCCGAAATCCAAATTGTTCATCCGGGAGAATATTGCGCTCAATAACGATATCTTGAAGACGACTAAGAATGATTTTCTCAATGACTTTGGCCAGACTTGTGCCAAGTTTACTATATACCTAATACTATTATTTGGCAAATTACGCAGTGCCGCATTTCTAATGCCGTCCAAGCCTGGAGCCTTCCTTATATTTGAATTATTTAAAAGTCCTTCCACCTCCTCCTGAGTGACGACTGATATATTTTGAACTGGATGATCTATTCCTCGATATATTTGTACTGTTCTGGAGATCCTTTCATCTCTCCCTGGGTTAGCAGATAGGTTCTCGCTGAACTGTTCGACGAGCTTTTCTGCGAAAAGTTCAACTTTTTGCTTACAATCCGAAACTATTACATTACCCTCGGTTTTGACGAATGACATCGGTTTCCTGGTGCCCTACGTCAAGACCCTGGGCATTTTTCCGTTTTTAGGTACCTTATCCTGCCTTCCCAAAAAGAGGATTCGCGCTCATTTAATCGCTGTTTAATAAATGTATTTAATCTGGCTGCTTCAGCCTCTATTCGCCGATCTCCAGTCCGGTATGCCCTGTTCTTAACTCTATTTTTTCCTTAATCACCTCCTTTAGGTCAACAGGTATGGCCCCAATGTGATTCGTTATAACCTTATAAATAAATGATGATTAGACATAAATAAAGAAAAAATATTTTATTGACCTAATTGCTTATACAACAAAGGAACATAATCATCATATTGCGCTTGATATAAATTCCCACCAATCGGATGACCCAACGTGTACTTTTCAGCGAATTTCCTTATTGAAAACCCCCCTCTTTTATCTCCAGAGTTACTTGGCAATCGTGGTTCATCGAAACACAACTTCTTATTCTGTTGATACACTAGAAACAGGTACCTGTGAAGCCCAGTACCTTTTGGTGGGCCGGAACCAATATAAGCGGATAAGATCTCGCCATTTCCGACGTCGATACCCAAGATGTTACCGACTAACCAGTGGTGCCACTCACGATAAATAGGTTCCTTACGTGAGGGTGCATCAGGGTCTGTCATGCATAAGGTATAAAACGATTTGGCGTCTGCCTGCCAACACACAAACGGTTGATTTTTGACTTGGGTAGGTGTAAGTACATTGCCCATATTTACTTTTGCGCCTGATGGATAGCTCACCTCTACGATTTCCTTAGGAGCTTCATCGATAACGTCGGGAATGACATTGTGCTGGTGCATACATTCAGAAATGGAAGGGAAGAAACTGCCAGACAAGGGGGATCTTTGAATTAGAAAACTCCCCAAAATCTTCATTATTTTAAATGACTAAATTATGTCAATATGACGTACATATACAGTGCTGTTTTTAAGCAAACTTTATAACCTTATGCCTGGCCCGGGCTACGATCTCCTGTTGTATTAGGTCGCTTTCAGATGAAGCGGGTAAGCGCATCTTTGCTCGGGCCCACCTAAAACAAAGGTACCTAATACTTTCATTAAAAGCGTTGATACATGGTTGTCAAAATAGTTCTATTATTATCTGCAAGGCTTACATTAAAGGGGGCGGGGGATTATCCTGTGGCCCAGCCGAAAAATGTTTCAGCTACGCCACTGAATGTTTATTTATGTTTAGAAAATTTAAAACAATATATAAAATTTGAAAAAAAATTATCGTAAATTATACAATTTTACGTCTCCCATTCGTGGGTATCAAACGACTAAAAAATTATAACCCTTACCCGTTCCCACTGTAACCCAGTTTCGACTTATTTCAGCCTTTCCTGAAATATCCACACCCCTCGAAAATTCCGTATTCCAGGGAAAAATAATAAAAAATACAAAACGCGTCGTGTCTAATGTATTGAATAAATTTGATAAATACCAGTGGCGAGTATAAGTCAATATAAACTGCAGGAAGACCATAAATCAATTCAGGATGGTGACCAAACGTCCCACGGACACGTGTTTCTGATACGCGGGGAGGATATGGGACGTGGTTCATGTAGTGGAATCAGAAGAGTGATAAATTTATCGCAAGTTTTATAATACAACTGACACAGGCGTTAGCTTAACGTCGTTTATGAAGTTTCCGTAAATAAAGATTGAGTTTAACACAAGTTTAAACACCTTTTAATTAATAACAATTAAAATAACAATAAATGAACACAAGTGATGCAGGCATTGTTTGTAATTAGAGTTGAAATTGTTGCTAATCGTGAATGTGTTGAATTTTGAAGTAGCATTTTTCATAAAATAGTCCGCATAATCACCCGATTAGGTTAGATTTCCTTAAAAATTCCCCTACTTAATAAAATTGACGCTAAAATGTGAACATAACCCTAGGTGCCAAGCCACTGGTTATAGTCTAGATTGGTTATTTCTCCTAAATAACAATGTTTCTGGTTAGCTGAAACTAACTAAGTTCAGATAACTTATCACCTCATTCATCTTCTTCGAGAGAGTTATAAGATATTAAATAAAAACCATTTCTTCAAAGTCATTTCCAAAGGGTGAATTTGCGAACATATACAGTTGACGACATTTAATATCATACACTAAACTGTGACACTGTAAATGCAACTTTTTTACCTTTGTAACGTGTTAATTGTTATCATGATATCTGTCAAAGTATTGTCATCATCTTATTTGATTGGAGAAATGCCTCATTTAAGTATTATTGAAAAAGCAAGAATATTATGTTTAGAAGAAATAGGGTGGTCTTATGGAAGAATAGCTGATCATTTTAGAGTACCTAGAAGTACTGTTCAAGGAAAATGGCGCTATCATCAAACACTTGTCTGTTGGGTCAGGTTTAAATAATAGAAAATCATCAAATGAAGAAGACCGAAATTTGGTAGAGTATTTAAGGCACAATCCATTTGAAACTGCAGTATCCGCTATGCACAGAACAGGGTTCCCGGCTTCATCTAGAACTGCGTAACGCCGAGTAAGACAATTTTCCGAATTAAGAGCAGCTGCATCCAAACCGTTTTTAAAAAATAGTGATAAGGAACAAAGAATTGGTTTTGCTATGCAATATTTACCAGAAAATGATTTTTTTTGGCACAATGTTATCTTATCCGATGAGAAAACTTTTTAGTCTACATATAATGGAAGGATTCGATTATATAGACCACGAAAATCCCGATATGATGAGAAGTATACTCAAAAAAAGCAAACCAGTGGACGTTTCTCGGTTAATGTATGGGCATGGATAAGACTAAGTGTTCGCGGTGCAGGTGTATGCTGGAATATTGGTGGAACATTAAACAGTAATATATATCTTCAGATTTTGGAAAATGTCTTTCTTCCTTCTGCCGCGATAGATTTTGAAGGAAATAACTTTATATTTCAGCAGGATAACTGCCCTGTGCATACTGCAAGAAATGTAGGTAACTGGTTTAGAGAAAACAACGTAACATGTCTGCCTTGGTGCTCAAGAAGTCCTGATTTAAATCCAATTGAAAATGTTTGGGGATTAATGGTAAAAGAAACGTATAAAATAAATTTTAAACCACAGAATGAAATAGAGTTATTTGATAAAATAGAAGAAATTTGGGAAGGGCTAACTCCGGATTACACCAGAAGTATTATTTTGTCAATGTCAAGAAGATTACGATTAGTGTTTCTAGTTTTCCTGGTATTGTTTTATAATTTTATAATTTCGCGGCTGTAATTTAAAGACAAAAATATTTAGAAATATCCATTATTAGATATGGTAAAAAATCATACCTACAATTATTTACAGCTATGCATATAGCTGGTGTTCTATCCAGGTACCTATAAGCAGCAAGGTGAGAAACCCGTTTTACCCAATTTTGTTGTAATTGGGTTATGTAGGGGTGGAGCGTATGAATTTATATGTCGTTAACTGTACATATATGTAATTTTTGTCATATTTTGTGTCGACCTATTTGATCTTAAAGTTAAGTATTACTATTTCCTAATATCCTATATAGAGTGTGTCCCAAATTCGATACTCACCATTGGGATCTCGGTTATTATTGAAGCTAGAGATATGGTTAAATTGGGAAAGTTTTAGAGAATTCTATGCCTATTTGAAATAATTATCCGGAATTGGCTACAAATATTTCCTTTTGAGATATGTAAAAAACTGGAAATTGTCGTTATGGTTCTTTGTTATTGCTACCCAAACTATTTATTTTACACTGTTTTGTGCTGAATATTTTCGTGATCATGATAATGTTGTTGTTGTTGAAGGAGAGGACCTATTGAATGGCCTGCTAGGTCGCCAGACCTAACTCCGCTGGACTTCTTTTTGTGGGGTTACCTCACGCGAGACCTTATCGCCGCTACTTGGAACCAAATGTTGTTTAATTGTTCGGAATCAAAATGTTCTCTGATTTCCGGAATAATCTTCATTCTAAGAAACTCGGCATATCTTATTTGGAATCTTCTTCGTTTAACTAAATGGGGATTTTCAGTTGCCCAGTAATGGTTGTTGTCTTTGTTAAAAACACCGCAGTTTGTGAATCGGGTTTCATAGGTCCATAAAACTTCTGACCGAAAGACGTCATCTTTTTCACATTTTTGAAGGTACCATCGGGAAAATTTCATTCTTCTACTGTAATCATTTTCCTTCAATTTTTGCACAAGTAGAGGCTTGTATAGAAGAACTTTATTAGCTGGCTAAATTCGGTGTACAGATGATTTTCGGATTCTGTTTCCTCAATCACCTTTTCTAACTGATTTTTGGGGGATATTATTAACAGTTTCATTAACAATAATCATCCGTTCTTCAGTGTCAGTCTGATATAGGCCCCTTGCCTTATGCTCATTTGTGGGTGGCGAAACAATCCAATCCCAAATAAAATGTTTACAAATGTTCGCAAGCAATAAAGTTTTGCAATGTTGTTATGCCTATAATAAACAACCATCTGAAATTGATTGGAGGGACTACAAAAATAAATGTAACAATATGGTTGGAGTCATTAGAAGTGAAAAAATTAATATCATGAAGAAAATATAGATAGAAAAATAGATATAAAGGAAACAGTAAAAAAGTGTGGCGAACTTTAAAGGTTTGTTTTTGAAAACGTTAAGTTTCCGCAGAATATGGGCACGTTAGAAGATAACTTCAACAATTCTTATACAAACACTATTATAGAAATAGCGCAAAGTATTCCGATTCAACCACAACCACACAACCACAACCACCATTCTTACGATATCCGCTCTAAAAATAATTATGAATAATTTGAGCGACACTCTTATGTGCAACAACATGTATTTAGAAACGGCCTACGACTTTTTAATGCTCTACCCACTGAGCTAAAGTTAATAAAAAACTTAAAGGTATTTCATAAGAAGATTAAGAGATCATCTTTGAAGGATTCATTAAGGCATTGAATTAGTTTTCCAAAATCTGCCTTTTGTATTTTTAGGTATTAACTAAGTCCCAGTCCGCAGAAGCAAGTCAAGATGACGTCAGTATCTGGTGACTACTGGTCAATAGACGTCAGTCAACCAAAAATCGACGACATTTTGACGTAAGTTAATTGCCGAATTTCTGACGTCATTTAATTCAGGTCATATTGTCGACTTTACTTGGTGATATCTGGTGTGATATATTTTTTATTATTTCTACCCAAAAACTATAATAACTTTCACGACATTCTCTCTGCTGACGCAAAAAAAAAGAATAATCGCTTCATATTCGTGTATGGCCTGCGCGCGCAGCCCATCTTGCCATCTGCAACAAGGATGAACAGGGTTGCCAGTTTATTAGGAACTCCCGGAACTCCTATCCGCACGCCATGCATCATGTCTCATAGTTTTACTTTTTTTCATAATAATAATCAGTCGGTCAGGTAAAAGCAAAAACAATAATAAATTTACACTGTGCTGACTATATTATTAGTGTAGTGAAAATGGTATTTTATGTTTACCAGGAAGGCAGAAAAGTTTAGCCAGTAATTTTCTGTTAACCTGTCGGCAACCTTGCAGACGAACGTAGGCTCGCGGCTCGGTCAGTAAATCCATATTTAAGCTTTCTTCTATGACACTGACGCCATTTTTTTCATAAGTAGGTCTAGGTAGTGTTGTGTTTGTACGTTGATTAGTGGTAGTACATACTTCAAACAACGAAACCAAGGCAAATGTAAGTACCTACTATTAATTGCAGGGTAATGCTGCTGCATGACAAAGGATTTCTTTATTTCTAGTATTGTACTTACGTTAGTGGAGTTTTGTAGACGAAATCTCTAATTTTTAGTGTATTTGTGCTTAATTTTCTAGTAAAATTTATCTTTTGTTTATTTTTGCATATCCTTATCGCCATGCTGGATTTATAAATTACTTTAAACTTTATCACTTTATTCACTTTAAGACCATTTTTAGGTTAACTTGATGGGAATTTTAGGTGGATTTACCACCTAAAGTACCCACAAAAACGGGATATCTTAGATGACTTTAAGAAGTTGTTGGCCTACTTCTTAAAATTTCAATATTTAATTCAATTGTTAATAAAGTTTACCCTCGAGTTAACCTAAAAATTGCCTTAAAGTGCATAAAGTGATAAAGTTTAAAGTAGTTCATAAATCCAGCATGGCGATAAAAATATGCAAAAATGAACAAAAGATAAATTTTACTAGAAAATTAAGCACAAATAAACTAAAAATTAGAGATTTCGTCTACAAAACTCCACTAACATAAGTACAATAGGTACTAGAAATCAAGAAATCCTTTGTCATGCAGCAGCAATATCCTGCAATTAATAGTAGGTTTGGTTTGGTTTCGTTTCGTTGGTTGAAGTTTGTACTTACCCCTAATAAACGCGTACACAATGTATTTAGTAGTTTCGATTGAAAGTGGATTACTGGTGCAAACAAAATATTTTTAGACGTGAAAGTCACGTCATTTAAAAACGTAAAAATGACGTGAGATATTGACGTCATAGGTCTGTGACATAAGAAGGTCATTTTCACGTCATATTATCGTAATATAGTCACGTCATATCTGGTAATAAGTCACCAGAATATAACGCCATCTTGACGTGCTCCTGCGGAATGGGCTACAGATAAAGAGTGATAGGTAGGTATTGCAAATAATATTTTGTTCTTTAAATTGTAATTGTCTGCAGTAGCCAAGTACTAAATAAATATTCATTTATATTTACTTAAACTGGAGACTCAATTCAATTAATAGAGTAAAGCTTGTACTGCGTCAATTATGCTCTACCTACCCCCTGGTGTTCCTCTTTTATTTAGATCTCACGATCCACACAAACTCTTGTCGATGAAATTTAAAAGCCTTAGACATCTATCTCTATTAATATCAAAAATATTTTACTTCGATATGTACACTGATAAAACTGTGCTACCTTAATCAAATAATCTGATTTATTTGGTGAATAATTCTTGGCAATAAATAAATGTGATTCTAATTAACTAAGTTTTATTTGACTGAAATAAATGAGAGTATTTCGTTTTATTTGTAAAATTATTTGACTGTTAGTGGATTTGTGTCAAATCATGGAACCTTTCAAACAAATATCTTACCAAAAAACAATTAAAATAACAAAATCTAAATAACTAATTATTTAATCGAACTAATTTTCATTTCATATGGCCAGCAGTTTATTCGAAGAATGGAAAATTAAAATAAATGAGCAAAAATCAATAAATAATATTTACTAAATGTCTTAATTAGGAGAGAGCTCCCTTTCTAGCAGATAAACCAACCGCAAAAGAAATAAATAATGACTTGGTTGTCAATGAAATTGTCGAATCCGGAAATTGGAAACAGAAACTCCCATAAATATAATTAAAAATATTATCAAAATTTAAAATACCCCAGGACATAAAAACGTGCTTTACAGACTGGATATAAACTACAGTTATTATTTATTCGCATGCAACAGTCTGTCGGATTTAGGACTGAGAGGTATGCTTCGCTTGAATTATCTAAACTCCGCGTCATAAATATGCTACGGCTTGCCTGCACGCGAGGCACAAACATATCGGCAAATGCTCGACGGCGGCAGCAAATCCACTTCGGAAGGCATTTATAGGCAGTAGCTGGGATAAGGAAGCGACTCCAGGCGCGAGATGAATTGCCCAAGTTCCCCACAGGAAGCAAGAAAGCTAAGACAAAGTAGGCGGGTGCGAGGAGCCTCCCTAATGATACCCCGCGTTCTGGAATAACGCGACGAGGTAAAAGAAAGAGTTTAAGAAACTGCGGGTGAAGTTAAATTTATTTTGCGTGGCGTTCAGCGCTTTAAAGTTTATAAGCTTCATGTTGGAATTTTAAAAGCATTAGGAAAATGCTTAATACAACAATTAGCAGAAAACTTCTGCGCAGTGTTCTTAGATAGAAACTTTTTGCGTCCACTGATAAAATTAATTATTTAAATTAAAAAAATTTTCCATTGACTCAAATAAATATTTGTTTCCTATTAGACGAACAAATATGTATTTGAAAAATGCCAAGGGATAATTTGCCTCAATTAGTATTATCTGATTTGATACAAATTACGTTTTATTTTGAGTCAATCTCCGAATACAAAGTTCAAGCAAATGTTTATTTTCTTAATACTAACCTTACTTAAATAAGCCGCTTCAGTGACTTAAAGTAAATAGGTTAAAAGTTAAGTTAACAAAATGTTTATTTGATTGATATTTATACATATTTTATCAAGTATATATTTGTTTTATTTTTGTTTTACATGTATTTGCCGTAACAACAACGTTATTTAATTAAACAATTTAAGTGATTGGGTTTAAATAAACCGGTAATTTCCATCAAAGTCGTTGTTTTTTTATTCAAGTACATAATTGTTTAGCTTGTCTTTTATATTTATTTAGACCAAGTATAATTTTATTTGGTTTAAATACTTTTTTTTTTAATTTTAAATAGATCAAAAAGTTCATTCAAATCAGTTCTTATTTTATCCAAGTACGTGTTTATACAGGCGTCACATTAAAATAAGAAATAAGCAGATCAAATCCCCTATTGCTATTTGAATATGGTTTAATCAGTACCTATACCATAATAATCACAAACCTTATCAAATTGTTTATAGTGTTCAAATAATAAGGCAAACCAACAGAAAAGACACATTTTTGCCGAAAGTAAAGGTTATTACAAATTACGCGCACGCGCACTACGATTTTCACATAGAAATAACATAAAAGTTAAAAGATAACAGTCTCTTATTTAATTTCTTATTTTTATGTTATGTTATTTGGTTCTATAAACGTCTTATGGCAGATCTGTGGATTCAACTCTTATTTTATTTTTATGTCATGTTATTTTGCTGTATAAACCCACCATTAGTTGTTGTCCCCCTTAAAATATACGTCAATAAAACATTATAGAGAAGTTGATACCTTTGATAAAAAATTAAATAAAGGCAAATTTGCAAATATTAGGTACAATATTATTAATATTATATTAATTATATTATATCTTTTACCATAGAAGGTTTGATAGGTATTAAAATATGGTGAAAATTGAGAAAAACTGTCTTATTTGTAACACGATTTAAAAAAATACACCTAGGTAGCTATGATTTATAAATACCTGGCTACATTTTTCTAAAAATATTTTGTGTTTAAAATTTTAAATTAGGTATTACCAGTATCTTTTCTTTGCCTCTTATCTTATTTTTTTAACTCGTTTTATGCGTAACTAAAATATGCAAATACCTACCTTAAAAAGTATCTAATAGATGGGATATACCCCTCGATATATCCCAATCTTCTAAATAATTATTCATATTACGTTTATTCCCCATATCTTACTTTTAATTTTTGCTGAAACCACTAACTTCTGTGCCACTAACAAAGAAGATTTCACTCTCACTCATAAATTTCTACAAGACAAGATTGAACACCAATAACCAAAAACGCGATGATGATTTATCAGACCACTTTTATATAACCAATCAAATTACCCAAAGCCCCATGAAATGTTCGGCATTGAATGATTTAAATTAGGGTTAAAGGTATTTATTAGTATTTCTTAACTTGAAATATACTTCAATTAAATACTTAGTTATTTGTAAATATTTGGTTGTTTTATATTAAGGATTTAATGTAAGTACATAATTATTTAGTTTAAATAATGACCTAGACATTTAAATAGTTTTTTATTGGGTGATTTAACCAGCGATTAACGGAATTTAGTTCCTAAATGAAAATTAGTTCGATTAAATAATTAGTTATTTAGATTTTGTTATTTTCTTGGTAAGATATTTGTTTGAAAGGTTCCATGATTTGACACAAATCCACCAACAATCAAATAATTTTACAAATAAAACGAAATTCTTTCAGTTAAATAAAAGTTATTTAATTAAAATCACATTTATTTATTACCAATAATTATTCACCAAATATCAGATTATTTGATTAAGGGAGCACAGTTTTATCAGGGTCCTACAAAATTTTAATGATCTTATTAGATATAACGGAAAATTTAGAAAAGGCGAAAAGATAATAATATGTGGACTAGATAATAAGTCGCTGCTTCCAGAGGACTGTTAACAGAACTTTCCAGGAAAAGAAAAAAAAACAAACATCCCACTAAGCAAATAATGTCTTTATGATGTTTAGCAACGTTAATAACAAGACACTAAATCTAACGTTTACATTAACATGTTTTAAATTCGTATTTAAAATGTCTGTGTGTTAAATTCTATATCCCTTAATTATATATTTACAGCTATTTAATTTAATATTCGTATGTTTTTTTTTCTTTCTTTCTGTTTAACTTTTCCTTTTTTTTTATCTACATATTTTTTTTTGCATTTTTGTTGTTTTTTTTACTGTTCTGTTTCTTTTTGTTCTTTTTTTCATTTTTAATGTATTTATCTTATACACTATAAATATTTACATTATTTAATGAGATACAGTAGTTTAAATTAAATGGTTGAGGTACCGATCCTCTCAAGTTGTCACATAATAAATAAATTTTTTACGTTACTACATTTTAAAATAACGTGTTCCAAATCGCCACAGGCACAGAATTCACTTGGAGTTATACCTAGTCTTTTTTATGTTTTGTATACAATGCATGGGAAGTTCGATTGCTTGAAATTATTCTAATTGAACTTCGATTCGATGTTGTCTTGAACCATCGAGTTTTGGGGATTAAGGGAAATATTTTTTTGTAAAATAATCCCTTCATGGAATCATTTTATGCACTGGTCAATCATAAAATATTCTTTCTTTAGCATTTCTCACAATATCCGAAGAACTTTAAAGTTACAATTAACGTTTTGCATCTTCGTAGCATCCTTTGCTAGTTTGTCAACTCTTTATTTACTCTCGTATTTAAAATGTTTAGGTTTTAGTGTTATTAAAAAACCAAAGTTATAAGGGCAATTGTAGTATGTTTCTGCAATGTTTAAAGGTTTAAAAATGTGATGTCTGTATTAAGTCAACAATCAAACATATTTAAGACGTTGCTTGAATAAAGTAAAAAGCTGGAACTACTACTTGTTTAATTCTACTACTAATTTTTAATTCTACTACTAATTTTTAATTCAAATGGAATATCTTGTGGTTTTACATAATGTCTTTAAACATTTTAAGGCACCGCAACCCAAATAAAATGTGAAGGAAACGTTTCTAAAGTTGTTGATACAACAGGTGATAAACGTTTTCTCGTAATATAAATAAATGTTATATTTGTAACATATTTACGTTTCAGAATGGTTATTTTTTATTTACCTCGAGCATAGCTCATTTAGTTACGGAACGTTTATATTATTATATATGGTTGATGCAAAACAAAAACCGATGCACGCCATACCCTTCTAGTGACGTCAGTTATCGACAGTGTTGCCAGCTTGTAACAAAAATATCCCAGTGAGGGAATTACACAGTTTTTTTTCATAAGAGCAAAATAAGTATACATAAATTTCCCATAGATTATATATTTGTTTACTGCATAATACCTTTTACTATCAACTTTAGTAGATCTAACACTTCTTTTATTTTCATCTTGCAAAGATCGACTAATTGTACCATTCTGAAAAATCCATGTTTCATCCAAGAAAACGAATTGGTACAAGAATGCTTCTTTTTATTCTTTCAATGATACCAGTCGTTTGAAAGCTACATGGGAAAGTTCCATAAGCCCTCGCCTCAGTTCATCTTTTTACCATCCGAAGCCTATTCTATTGAAGAGGCTGCTTAAAGAGTTGAGACAATCATCAAACAGTTCTCTGCCTTTTAATTTCTAACCTAAAGTTGTTAAAGTTACATAATGTTCTAAAAAAAGTTACAGCTTATGAATAACCGATGTAAAATACTTATTATAATTATATATAATACAACACACTTGTTTCGTACATTCCATAAATAGTGTCACGGATAGAACTTATATCCAATATTCACACATTTACAACTCTCTTTGAATTAGAACGTTGGTTTTGGGGTGATTTAGAGGGAGATTTTAGTGAGATTCTAATAATTTATTTTCCTTAACTGTTGTTGAAATTGCGCTTACAGTGGAGATATTCAAATTTAGGGCAGCTGCTTTACGCTAAAAATTAGTAAAGTAGAAATAAAATATCTATAGAATAACTAAGACTTAACATACTCTTTAAATTTACTTCTCTGTACTGCTGTCAAGGGTAACAATAGGCCATTCTTGTTAGGTTCTTCATAAAAATACCTTTTTAAAGAAGCTATTGGCTCTTTGCACCGACTATTTAAATGCTTCGGCGTTTTTACAAATAGTAAACACCGTAATCGACAAAGGTAGGTATGTGCACTTTTGTTTCTCTTAATAGAATAGTTTTTTAATGCTATTTAATTATAAATAAACAAAATATTTGCTACAAGTGGGTTTGCATCAAAGAAGAATACTTACTTTAGGTTTGTAGTAAATTCAATATAGCATAAAGTTTTAATACTTTTTGCCCAAATCTAATTTCCTCGTGTTTTCTTACGGATTGACAATTATCAGTTGATTGATGACGTGCATCGGTTTTTGTTTTGCATCAACTGTATAATATTTACAGACATTTACAAATATCCATGCCCAAGCTGGGATTCGAACCCAGGACCTCTCGATTGCCGGGAGACACATGGGTGAAACTAATATGGGGAACTTCGCAACAAGAAAACCGTTACAAAACCTAGTGGGCCACCAGTCCACCAGAGGGCTCTTCGAGCGGTCATTACCGTATGCTCCTTGCCAAATCAGACTTGCATATTCATCTGTCGACTATCTCTCTGTCTCATAATATTAACCTATAAAAAGAGACAGACCTTGTTAAAAGCGCAATATATATTACGCCAACTCACTGGAGGGCTTTATCATCCATTTTTTGGATAAAAGAAGAAAAAGAAAAGTTCTATCAATTTTGTAAAATGTGAACCCCCGAACGAATTGTTGGTAAGAACTTGATTTTTTTTTAAATTTTTATATCATAATTACCATTTTAATCCTTTACAGACCGTTTCGAGTTTTGAAGAATTTTAGGATTGTGACGCGACCTTATATCACAGGTATGTAACCTAAATGTAAAATTTACGCCTAGAAGGTTAGGTTTGCTGAATTTTCAAATTCAAATTGGATCTTTTCTAACATTTTTAGCATACTCTTTAAAAAGATCTAGCAACCATAGTTTATAGAAGAGGTACATATCCACAGCCCAAGCGAATGCAAATAGAACTGTATGATAAGTCATGCCGAAGGAGTTTTAATGTTCAGCCTCGTGTAAGTTTTTCATTTTGTTCTTTGCCATTTAATACTTTAAGTGTTATATTTAAGTGTATGCTCCTTATTTGCCTCTAAGTTTTACTGTAAATATCCCGGTTGCAAGAGTGCATTTAGATCTTCATCTGACCTTAATTGTGTCAATAACCATTTTTCTATACATTTCCCCCTACTGATGTTGAAAGACTAAGAGTGTGGAAGAATAAATGTAATATTAATCCTGCAGACATCGAGTGCAAAAACTTCAGGATTTGTAAAAATCATTTCAATGATTGTCAATTTAAGAACTCAGTTTCAAAAAGGCTTAATTGGAATACTGTTCTTAAACTGTCCCTGAGCTTTTACCACCTGATGTTTTAGGATCACTTCCACATTCTCTGTAGAACTATGGTAGTTCAATCTTTTTTTAATGGCAGTCTAAAACATTCTGTTTGGTCCTCTAAATGTATCCATTCTACTTTTTTATTCCACTTTATATTTTATAGAATTTTTTTTTGCTGCTTTCAGTTTCTCAGTACTTAATTAAAAAATTATGTTTTGTTCAGTCTGTTAGTCATTTTGGTACTAATCATTAACATTTTTTTCTGTTGCATTGACACCTTATCAAGCCCAAATACTGAGACAATTTAACTCTGGCTGCAACCTTTGACCTACACCTGGCTAAGACATCTTGCATCTGGCTACGAGATTTTACACCTGACCAAGACATTTTTCACCTGGATGGACACTTTTAAGTAGGTACCTGGACCGTTATGTTTTTTTTTATGTCAATTTCTTAAGTTTATTTTCTGTAATAAAGAGTTATTTACTGGAAGAAGGAAAATATATTTAGTGCCAGTACTTTTGGCACTGGTTAACACATGTCACAATAATTTTTCATTCGTTTTTATTATTTCCTTCTATCAGAGGCTATAACTGTTTACATCTTTACCACTTGACTGAGCTAAGTTCAAGAGTAAAGCAAGGGAGGAAGCAAGATTCTTATGTAAATGGGTCAAAACTGACGTAACTTACTGAATTTACTTGAACTAAGAAAGTGTGCAAAACATAAACAGCTAATTGCTATTTTGTATTAATAGTCAGAGTAACTAGAAGACCTGGGTATCAAACCCAAGCAAACATTTTTTTTGGGACAACGCCCAAATGTCAAGAATTCACCTATTTGCCTCGAGCAAACCCTGGTTCATTAAACACTTGGAAACATTTTAGTCACGTCGCTGTTTTTAGTTACATTTTTGGTTTATTTTTACAGAACATTTTTTATTTGTACCTATAAAGTATTTCTATTGTTTCGATACCAATTTTTGTCAGAATTTGTTCACATTATGTTTTATGGTAAAGTTTAAATAAATTTTGAATTTCTTTATAAGCTTTGTTTGTTATTTACATCTCCATTCATAAATAACAACAATATTTGGTTTATAATGACATTTATTGACTTTTTGGTATAATTTGATATAAAATACATACATTCATTAAATTCTGAAAATTAGTGAATACATGGTATTTTAGAGTGAATTAACTCAAAAAGCGATAAAACGTCTTTAAAAATCTCAAATATTGTTTAAACAGTAAACCAGTAATTTGAAAACGAGTTATTTAAACTACCCGCCATCCGTAATAAATTTCCTACCGTAGCGCTCGGGGTGGGTCGGTGGCCAACTTGAATCTTTGTTTCTCTGGTTTTCTACGTAGTTCGCATTTCTAACCTCTTATCTGTTTTGTGCCGGGAGAGATCTCTACCACTGGACCTGGACCACCGAGGTCGGCTTTCAGAGCGTTAAATTTCCGTAATAAAAGCACATCTCCGTAACTAGCTTGGGATGTTAAAAATTATTTCATTTATGTTGTTTGTAATGTTACGAATACGATGATGTTAAAAAAATGTTTTAAGTGAATTCTTAAGGTGGCCTTTTTGTAACGTTACTTTTTAAAACGTGTTATACTTAGTGTGTAATATAGCGTTGCTTTTGCGTTAATTGATTCATCATGAAGACAACAAAATATACTTCCTTTCTGTTTGCAGTTTAGCAAATTTTGTTTCCTTTGGTATGATTTTAGACCTAAACTAACCTAAACTTAACAAGCTACGATAGATATTTTATTACCCATAATGAAATTTATCAGATAAATAAATTTAAAAAATATTTTTAAACGAATTATACAAAGAAACATTCTAAAAACAAAATCTACAAAATATATTCCGCTAAGTGGGATTTTAGTAGCAATTTTCTTTCACATTCTGGAACAAAATCCAGAAACGCCTGGTGATACGCTTTAAAATAGTGGGAGACATTTTGAATGTAAAATGCAGGGGTGCGAATGGAAATTTACTAAATCGCAACACTTTGGAAGTAATGTGCCTGTTTATCACAGTAATGGGGGCACTGCGAGGGAAAATGTCTTATTTACTTGAATAATATATCCATTGTCATTGTGTCAATTTGTTATAAGATTTGGATTTTTGCATTTTAGTGAAACTATGTAGATACATTTTATTTATATATGTAGAGGGTAGGTACTTGATTGTGTTAAAATTAGATCTTAAATTAATTATCAATTTTCAGCCATCCTTGCGACGTGTAGTGCCTTTTTATTTTTTGTCTAAACACGATACATGTATGATTTTTCTTCTAGTATTCCCTGACGATGGACATTTCTATGTCCGCAACATGTTGGACACAATAAATAATTTTTCAAATACATACTGTGATGGTAGACCGTCTGTGTTTTATTTGGTAATGGAAAAAGTTAAATACAGAAGTCCTATGTTTTAATCTAAATTAGTAAATCCCGTTTCTGAAAAAGAAAAATTTTACATCGAAAATACCAAATTCCTGAACCATTTTGGCTTTTTATATGGACCACCCTGTATAGAACTTTACATTTCACATTCTTCTGCTTTCAAAAATATACAGGGTGTTCAGAAATAGTCGTTAACTTTAAAGGCAGACTGGTCGGTTCAAAATATGCAAACGTTTCATAGAAAAATGGTTTTTGTTTAAAAACTTTTAACTGCTTTGAAGTAGAGGGATAAGTTGTGGCTAATAAGTTAGCACTAAGAAACTAACTAACTGAGCTTTGGATGTTCACCTTGTTCAAATTTTAGTGACAATGTTTTTAACAGGATAATTTTTAGGTTATTAAACATCACCAGGCGATTCTTTGGAGTATGGTATTCTTAGCTAGATACGTGAATTGTGAGCATTGGTTGCAATTTTATTAGAGTTGACATTGTTTAAATTGTTATTTTAATTTTTTATTATACAGCATGTCCAGAAAAGTTCTAGACATATGGGAACTTTCTTTATTGTTGATTTCACGAAAAAAGTTATTCTTTATAAAAAGTTCTGCTTGATGCGCAAATAATATTGACATATTAAAACTTAAAATATCATGTACAGGGCGGTAAAAAAATATAGAAACACAGAAGTACGTTAAGAGGGAAGTACCCTTAATTTTTATTTTAGAGCAAATTGTTATAAGAAAACTTTACTAAGGACTACAAAACGTGGTCAGATACAATTTTTCGTTGAAATATTTTAATTTACTGGGTACCATCAAAAAGGCTTGGAAAATATTTTTTTATTTTATTTCTTTAACAGTTTTGTGCAACAATTTTGCAACAACTATGAGTAATACTATAGTAACGAATATTGACATGTTAGTCGAAAATCATTTACTATTTCTCGACTTATTAACAAAAGTTTATCGTTAGTTTCGTCATGGTTGTAAAGTTAACGCTGCAGGAGAAAATAGAAATTGTACTTATGGTCGGAGATCACTATAAACCTATTAGGAAAGCCGCATTTATATTTAGTACTAGACACCCTGACAAAATGTTATGTAGCGCCACTATAGCAAACGTAATGAATACATTTAAAGCTACTGGTTCCGTCGAAAATGTATTTAAGAAACAACACACAAATGGTCCACGACAGAAGAAAAGCAACTCAATGTAAAGCTGGATTTATAAACTCGAAAAGTTGGTGAGGTTGAAGTAATGATCAAGTTTGTGAGGTTAGATATTCCGAACTCCGGGCATAAAAATTGGTTATCTCGAACTACCCGGGAAGTTTTCGAACCTTACATGAGCTTAACATGAACAACATAAACGAGTGTATAAATGGAACTGAGTGTTGCCTTTAGTTTAAATTAAACTCCTATTTCCAACACCAACTGAACCTCAACCTCGCCAACTTTTCGAGTTTATAAATACAGCTTAATGCAAGCGGTTATCGAAGACCCAAAAATTTCTTCAAGAAAATTGTCAAAAACTATTCCAGTTGACGTCAAAAAGTCTACTGCTAGTAATATTTTAAAAATAAATAAAATTTTATCCACATAAACCGAAATACATTCACACGCTTCTTCTTAGAGATTTTGAATCCCGTTTCCTATTTTGCGCGTGATTCCAAGGCTGGTGTGAAGTTGTTCCTTTTTTTGTAAGAAAAATATTATTTACAGATCAGGCCATGTTTACTTCCAACGGCGTGGTTTGCTCCCAAAATTGTCGGTGATGGAGTGACAACGATCCAAATTTTATAATCAAATGCGGTAGTCAATATTCGTTTAAAAACAATTTTTGGTGTGGCATTTTTAATGATCGGATCGTTGGACCATACTTTTCCGACAAAATATAAATGCTACCATTTACCTGTACTTCTTAAGGAGTCAGTTGTCTCAATTTCTTGACGAACTGCCATTAAATATAAAACGTACAATTTGGTATCAACATGATGGAGCCCCCGTGCCATAGTACTAACACAGTAACTGGGTATTTGAATGTAGTATCTCCGCACCGTTGGATAGGCAGACGTTCAAATATTCCTTGGCCAGCCAGGTCGCCTGACATCACACCCCTGGACTTCTTTTTATGGGGCCGATTAAAAGAAATGGTGTATGGGCATAGACCTTTTCAAGATATTGACCATCTTGAAGCAGTAATAACAAACTGTGTCCAAGAAATTACTCCCAATGTGATATGGATGACAGTAAGAGAAATTACAAGGCGTAATATAGTTTGCATGGAAAAAGAAGGGGGGCATGTGAAGATATAATTTCTCAATGTTTTTAATATTTCTGATAGGTAGATAGGTTGATTTTAGAACATTAAATAATCTCGCCTTATTTTTTACGTAATTGGTTTCCAACAAGAGGTAATGAATGCTCAACGTGTTTTTGATGGTAACCTGTAAATTTAAATATTTCAACGAAATATTGTATCTGACCACGTTTTGTAGTCCTTAGTAAAGTTTTCTTATAACAATTTGCTCTAAAATAAAAATTGAGGGTACTTCCCTCTTAACGTAATTATGTGTTTCTATATTTTTTTGCCGCCCTGTACATGATATCTTAAGTTTTGATAAGTCCATATTATTTGCGCATCAAGCAGAACTTTTTATAAAGAATAACTTTTTTTCGTAAAATCAACAATAAAGAAAATTCCAATATGTCTAGAACTTTTCTGGACACGCCGTATAAGGGTGATGACCAATCTTAAAGGTAAGAAAAAAAAATTTGACATTAGTATTGAGAACACCATGGTACCTAATGATAGAGCCACATTAAGCAGGTATAAATTTATAAGGTAATAAATTATTTCTTTTAGGTCAGCTATACCTACCTATACAGAGTCGTTGGTATGTATGGGAACGGTCGATTATTTCTTAAAGTAAAACAGCTAGCGAAAAATATTTAAGACAAAAGTTTTATGGATTTGTAAAGACTATTAGAAATTAGAAAAGGTGAGTATACAGGATGAGTCAGAAAGCCGTAGAGGAATAAAGTTACCTTTTTTTTAATAGAACACCCTATATCTTAGAATATTTTTGGATTTTACATAAAATTGTTATTATTTTTTATTAGGTGCATTATAAGTCTAAAACTAATAGCTTCCGAGATATCGACTTTTGGAAAATGACATTTTTGAACTTTGACAGATTCTAGCTTTCTAACGGTACGCTATAAAGTAAAACGGCTCACATGTCCCTATCTTACTTTTTTATTATCTTCCCGAAAATACCAACTTCCGGTTAAACCGGAAGTACTATATTTCCGGCTTTTGAGCTACATCTGGTTTAACTGGAAGTGGACACTTTTAGAAAGAGGGTTCAAAACTAAGATAGGGACATGTAAGACGTTTTACTCTAAGACGTACCGTTAGAAAGCTAAAAGCTGTCAAAATTCAAAAATGTCATTTTTCAAGACTCAATTTCTCGGAAACTATTAGGTTTAGACTTATAATGCACTTAATAAAAAATAATTGTAATTTTATGCAAAATCCAAAAATACTCCAAGATATACCATATTCCATTGAAAAAGAAAGTAACTTTATATCTCTACGGCTTTCTGACTCATCCTGTATAACTTTTCAAAATTCTAATAGACTATAAAAAACCCTAAAACCTTTGTCTTTAATATTTTTTGCTAGCTGTTGTACTTTAAGAAATAATGGACCGTTTCCATACATACCAACGACCATGTATAATAAAACAACAGTAACCCACTTAATATTTTGAGGTCGGTATTCATGGATACTCATATTTTTTTAAATATTATTATTACTTCTTAGAACCCAATATCTTAAATGATCCGCGTAACTAAATATACACACACTATATATTTTTGAAATAAGAAAATCTTATTTTTTAACATACAGTTAAAAAAAAACTAAAAGTTAGGCAGAAATTTGGCATTTCCGATGTTGATTGCCATGAGATGTCGCTTGAAAGCCATATCTGCCGTTATTCATCCATCTTTCAGGGTCAAGTAGACTCTACGGTGTTGCTTTCTTTCGTCGGATTCTATAGCCTCACTGACGAGCTGTTATACAGCGAAACGCGTGTGGGGATGAATCCGGCGAAAGAAAACAACTAGCCTTTAGATTTCTGTCTTATACCTTGTCATAAAGGTAAAAACTGATTTATATGTAATTTTGTATGCAAAAATAAAAGGCGTAAACATACAAATAAATTGAAGGAACGAAAAATGAAAAACCAGTAACACTCAGATAAATACAAAAAAATTCACAAAACTAAGTATAAAGTACAAGAATTGTTAAAGGTTATTATACATAATATTATTATATATAATACTGTTTACTCGTTAACACCACCAACCTAGAATTAGAAATATGTCCGTTACTATAACGTAACAAAAAAAAATTGAATATAATGAAAACTTTTATATTCTCCTAGTTTATTTAAAGTTGTTAAATTATTTGTACGTTTTTCTCACAACCTAATACAATACGACAGACCAATTTTGTAAAGTAATTAAATTTTGGGTGAGCTGTTAAACCTATCCATCAAGTATTGTATATATTTTTTAAAAGTCTAATAGCTGTGGGGGCGGTATCCAACAATGCTGCTTTTATACAACCCCCTCATTAATAGAATATGAAATCAACATTTTTTTGAACCTATATAAATCAATAAACAGATAAAGGAAAATATAATTATTATACTAAGGTTTGATATTTTCATGTAACGATTCGTCGAATAATATATATGGAAACAATTGTCGAAACAATTGAAACTATAGCAATTATTCTAAGAATAAAGATATTCGAACGTGAAAGTACAGGGCCTAACAGTGTATATTAATTAGGTTATTAAATATCAGCATAACTTAATGAACGAATCAATTTTAGTTCATGATGTATAATGTATTTATGATAGGTCTCTTGATTGGGCAGACCGCTTTAATCTAGATTTAAAAGCGAACTGGGTCTGACAAAAGCCTATTGAAATTTTTACTAGCTTTTAGCTGAAACTGAGCTCTACTGTGTCTAGGGACGCTAAATTGATCCCCGTGGCGGAAGTTGCGCCTGCTTTTTCCTTCTGCCAGAACGACCACCAGGCGAGCTTCGCCGTATAACGGCTAGTCAGTGAGGTTATAGGGTCGTAACCTTGTACTTCTGTTACTTGGTTTTCGGTTACTGAACCGACACGACGCCCAGCTCGGGAATAGCGCTACCTAGCGAGGACTCCTGCAATTGTGACGTGTTGTCTTTGTAGGTTTTCCTCTGGTATTTATGTAAGTTTATGTCAGAGGGCGCAGGTATACTTAACAATTGGTGTTCTTTACCAGCACCACGAGATGCTTTCATTCCCTATTTAATTACTATATTTCTCTTTGTGGCATTACTCGTTTCCAAAAGTAGCATGGTATTGCGAAAACCGCACCTCTGTATCTTTACTAATAAGGGAAATATGGTATAAACATACACCATTGATGTTTTGTAAAAGTATTTATTTATGTCAATAAAAACTCGCCTTAATTTTAAATGTCAAAAGATAATTTCGGTTCGCTTAATTATTACTTTGTATTTAGTACTGAAATTAGGAAATGTCTATCGGATATTACTAAGTTGTGAAGGAACCGTATCGTACCAATCCGCCTCGGTCAGCAAAGTAAATAATAGTAATTTATAGTGATAGAAGAACCGACATCAGATTACGGTAATATTACGTAAATTACTATCAATGAGTTCTTTTAAAAATCATCACCAACTATTACGGACGTACGGATGAAAATGCAGTCTACAAATAACCTAAAGACTGGCTCCCCGTCGGTCAATAGTAGAGAAGTACTATTACTTTCGAAGGTAGGCGCCAAGAATATACCACCCAAAAATTTTAAATGAAAACACACAGTGCGCGGAGCTCTCAACAAAGACAAGAGCCGATTCCAACTGTTTGTAGGCGAAAATACCTAAAAAGTACTAGAAGAATGAAAAGATGTCAAAGGGATGCCTTGACGTAAAACTCCATTTATGAACCAAGGTACATCGTTGTTGTCATTGTACTTAATAACCAACAATCAATTTGATAATAAAATAAGTAGTTGAATATTGTTTTTTAAAAGTATCAATGGTTTCTGGTCCCGATTATTCCAATAAATAACAGAAAGCAACAGCGAGTTTGAACATGTGGCTGACGAAATTTCTAATGCAGCAGCTGCTGCTACATCAACATTGTTATATCCCGCCTCCATTTTCTATTTTTTTAATTATTATTACGTTGTTACTAAAATTTACTAAAATTCATTCGTTTAAGTATTTGCATTTAAAACTCGTTTCAATTTTTTTATAATTCAAATAATTTTATTATACATATTACCGAAAAGTCAAAGTTTAAGTACGAAAATCTTCGTAATTTGTTCACGAAATGGATGGATATAAAGAAATGCAAAACAATTGCTGATGACGTAACTTTGGCTTATTTGGCACACAAATTTAAATGCCTGTTGTTGAATTTAGAACATTAAGGTAAGGAATCCGATTCATCTGGACTGCTTTCATGTGATAATTATTGAAGGGTCTGTGCAAATTTAATTTTGTTTGTAAGTGAATTATCTACATATCCTTCAGCGACATTGGTAGACTTCCAGCCACCGTGTCTCTTTAAAATTGTGATATTATCAGCAAATAACGTCGCCGAGGTTCGACGAAGACTGTGTAATTTTTAGGGGTGGCTAGCTTTAAAAATTTTGCAATACTGCAATCCTTAGTCCTAGATTTCCAAACGTGTGGATACCAACAGACTGAATCAAACATCTTTTTTGCAGTTCAAAAATATATGATTGATTGTCTGCTTCCCTAATAAATTAATTAATCTGCTCGCCACTGAAGACTTCTGATTTCTTTGGTTTATAGCCAAGGTTCATCCTATTTAGAAATGCAATAACCTTCGGTAGCGTGGCTATGTTTACATAATTCTACACTAAAATGGGACTTTTCAGAAATCTTCTTTTTAACAATTTCTGATTTTTGTGACAAATAAGCCAAAGTTACGTCATCTGTAATAGTTTTGCATTACTTTATATCCATCCATTTAATGAACAAATATTTTCACACTGAAACTTTGACCTTTTGGGTAACAATTTTGCTGCTGCATTAGAAAATTCGTCAGGCACATGTTCAAACTCGCTTTCACTGCTGCTTCCTATTATTTATTGCAATAATCGGGACCAAAAACCATGTAAACTTTATAAAAGCAAGATTTCAACTATTTTATTGTCAAATTGGTATTCGGTATTTCGTTGCTTTGGTATTTTTGATTATTAAGTACAGTGATAACAACGATGTACATGGGTTTATGAATGGGGTTTTACGTCAGGGCATCCCTTTGACATCTTTCATTCTTCGAGTACTTTTTAGGTATTTTCGCATACAAACAGTTGGTATCAGCTCTTGCCCTTGTTGAGAGCGCCGTGTCCTGTGTGTTTTCATTTAAAATGTTTGGGTTGTATGTTCTTGGCGCCTTTTTCCGTTATCTTGGAAAGTGATAATACCTCTCTACTATTAGTGCTTCGCTACTATTGACCTACGGGGAGTCAATCTTTAGGTAATTTGTAGGTTGCATTTTGTCTCGCCCTCGTATGTGAATTAGTGATACGTGGGTTTGACGACACGTCCGTA
The DNA here is from genome assembly GCA_963920685.1 of Polydrusus tereticollis. Taxonomy (NCBI): domain Eukaryota; kingdom Metazoa; phylum Arthropoda; class Insecta; order Coleoptera; family Curculionidae; genus Polydrusus; species Polydrusus tereticollis. The sequence goes on from OY987327.1 coordinate 29,744,629, forward strand.
TGTCCGAAATAATTGGTGAGGATTTTTAAAAAGAACTCATTAATAGTTGGTATGCGGAAGTCCTGGTGCAACCCGCGATTCATAGTGTACCAGGGAACATTTCGATAATATTCAGCGCCCTATTCTGAATTACCTGGAACTTATTCAGTTTTGCTCTACTTATGTTGCACGACGACAGCAGCGATGTAATTTTTCCCGGACTAGGCCGGAAAAGTGCTACGGTTCCCGAAATAGTAATTTACGTAGCAAGTTCCGAAAGTGATATTTTACGAGATGAGTAGGAACTTTCCTGGAATCCTGCAAGTCCCGTAAAATCACTTTTGGATCGTGTTACGTACAATATTTTTTCTGTAGCCGTCTTGTATGTTAAAAAGGATATCGATGGATAATAACGTATGAACTTTATATAGACAATTACATATAACAATTACTCTTATGAATACATTACTAATGAATATTAATGACACGATTATGACAATTACTTATATTAATATTATTAGGGATATTAACAGAAGTGGCAGTGTTGAAATTAGAATTAGACGCATCAGTAATTGTACTAGTTTTTGAGATATTAATTTCATTACGGCCCTTTTCAATCTGTGAAGCTATGTGAATTTTGTCTCTTAAAGAATTTTCTAGGTATCCCACTGCTACATTGGTTAATTTCCATCCTCCGTGTCTCTTTAAGTTGGTTATACTACCACCACTTTCAGCGAGTAAAGTGGCTGAGCTCCTGCGTAAACAGTGCCCGGTGTATTCTTTGGGATTCGGTAATTTAAGAAATTCAGCAATTGTGCAGGGGATTTTTCAAAAGTCTGAATACCAATAGGTTGTATAGTACATTTTCCGTTTTTATAATAAATATTATTTTCTCCAATGACGACAAAGGTTCTTTCCATTAGAATTAGGAATTTTAATCACTAATATGGTTGTTTTTCTTCTATATCATCCAAATTCATTTTACAAAGCTCTTTACGACGACAAGCGCCTGCCAAACCAATTATTAATGAAACCTAAAATAAAAAAAAAATTAATCACAAGGAAGAAGAGGAATTAGATTTAATTATATTATCTTTGTTATTAGGCAGATATTATCTTCAGCTTCTGATAAGAAGTGATTTATTTCTTCTTTATTCAATAGTCTGGACTTTTTTGGTTTATAGCCAATAGATTTTCTTTTAAGGAACGCAATAACTTTGGAATAGCGGCTAATATCTATTATTTTTAATATTAATTGTGGACTTAAGCATCGAGTAATTGCTCTAGAGGCTTGATGGCTTTAAGATTTTAGATTTTTCCAATAAATATGCAAGAATCACTTGTTCATTTATAGTATGCACATTTTTATTATTCATACCTCTCTTGACTTTACCGGCAATAATTCATAAGTAGCCGCTTTAGCAGATTCAATAATCTCATGTGGAATCATTTCAGCCTCACTTTCACTACTGATTTCCATTTTATGGATTTGAAAAGCGAAAAAACACACACCAATGTTACATGAAAAGCGCTGTCATAATAAAATACAAAGTTCATGTTATTGTCAAAGCCGCCTACATAGATACCCAAATCGTCCCGAAAGTAAAGAAATCGTTTCGAAAGTGAAAAAAATCTTCCCGAAAATAGCTACTTTCGGTACCATTTGTGTTAATTGCTACTTTCGATTTAATAAATCATACCAAAAATTTTATTTCCGGGACGGTTACGGAAAAAGTTATTTTTTGATGCATGCTAAATGAAATTATCGTTTTGTTTATGTTTATGAGATTGAGACGAAAGCTCCTGGACTCAATCATTTATTTATATGTATTTTTCCCATTATAAGCAGAAGTAGAGTATTTATTCAAAATATTCATTAAACCACAGATGATTAGATGTGTCCCATTCAAACAAACGATGTCGTGAACATGCCAGGCATCCCATTAATTTCGCAGTAATTAAAATTCTGCACGTACTTAAAAATATAAAATAGAGACATTGAAAAGGCAGCTGTGATCCTTTGTTCGTTCCAGGATCGAGGGCAACGCGCACAGATAAAAACGGAAAAAAGTGCTGAAAAGCACATAAACAACTCTTGATTTGCTTATGAAGGTGTCTGGATGGTTGCAGCGCAAGCCGTAATTGGGCCCTCGAGCTGCGTCCGTGAGGCGACAAATTGAATTAAATTTTTGCCACTGTGACACCTCCGGTTCGTTTCGCTTCTGATGTTTTAGTCGTAGATATTTTCCATTAACGATTAATTATTTTTTTTATAATTTTTATACTGTTTTTATTACTGAATCTTTATTTACAAAATTACTAACTGGCATAGGCACTAACAAGATCTACAAAAAAAAAATTAAACTTTAAACATTTAGAAAATATTTGGGATTTGAATAGTGCTCCTTTACTTTTGGAAATTTTTCTGTAAGCCGATGACACAAATATGTTAGTCAAGCCCAAAAAAGCAGAGACTGTTTGTGACAAATGTGCTGCGTGAACTGCGTCGAAGCAATAATTCCAATAGCACTGAATCTTTGAAACTATTAAAACTAAATATATACCCAAAATTAACACAACGAAGGCCTCAATATAAATATTCAGCCCTACGATCAAACACACAAGTTAACTCTAGACGCTAGCTTCAAAATTACCTGTTTTTCAACCACAGTTTAAAATTAACAAGTAGGCTGCTTCTTCGGTTGTTGTCATGGAAACGGTACGTTAAAAGTTAACTTGTGTGTTCGATCATGGGATGATTATGTGTTATCGCACGGAAATAAAAATTATGCTTCAGTCAAATCAATTTGCATTCATCCAGATATTTATTGATTTGTATATAACAAAGAAAATAAATGTTCTATACTAAGTATAGCATATTATATTCTTGTTTATTTTGATTCACCGGAAGAAATCCACAGGTTTCATCCAAGACATTTTCGTATTTATACATTAGATTAAGATAGTCAAGAATATTTATTAATTATGTCTTTATTGTAATTAAAAAAACATTAACATAGACGAAGCTGAAGCAAAGCTTCCTCGCTTAACCTAATATTCTAAACTATGACGTAAAACTATTTACTAAGGGAACAATAAATTGAATGAATCTATAAGATATAAACTAACAATAAATGTACAATTAACGTACAATAACACGTAATTTACCCAATTGAAATAATATAAGTAAATATAAGTTAACTATAGCTGGCAAGGTACATTTATTGCAATCTCATCTTTCTCTTGACTAAGAGCTTCAATTGGCCTAGAAATTAATTTATTATCTTTAATTTCTCAACATATATGTGCACTGATAAAAAGGATATCTTAATGTGAAGCAAAACGAATTTATATTAAGGCCGCCATGTCTTTCGATATGTCCAAATGAGTATTATCTTGGATAAAGTCAGTCATGTACTTGGAAGCAAGTTATGTATTAGCGGAAAGATAATATCTTTTAAGCTAAGATAACAGACTGTAAAAATACCAAGCACCGCCGTAAGGTAAGGTTATTCATTATCTTAAAGTAAGGCTAATTATTTTTGTTACTTTGTTTCAAGGATCTCAGTACTTGCCTAAAAATACCTATCTTTGAAGCAAGATTATTATTATACTGGTCTCAGAGACAGCATTCTTCAATTCAAAGCTTTTATCTTAATAAACCATTTATGTACTTAATTCAGGTATATGTTACTTATGCTCAAGAACACATGCCTTTGCTATTACTTGGACTTAAAGGCGACATCCTTGAATCAAGACGAATACATTTTTAATTACTTTTAATCAGTGTTTTCATAAATTTGATTTAAAATCAAATGGCTTGTTGCAAGGATATATTTCTTTTCCGCAAAGCTACAATTACTTTAACTAAAAGAATATATTCTTAAAGGTTGATTTTTTAATTTTTATTATCCAATAACATCGTTCTTTACAGCGAATGTGCAAAATAAAATTGATTAGTTTTGTCGAAAATTGAAAAACAAAATGTTAAATTGTCGATGTATGGTTTCGTGATATCCTGATAATGACCAGACCAGACTCTTTTAAACGTTATAATAAAGAAATCATATACATATAAATATTTGTATTGTGTGGAAATAAATTCATTTTTTCTTCAATGTTTTATATTTAAATATAAACGTGCATACTGCTTACTGCATATCATATCCTTGGAACAAGGACATAATAACTTTGGCGCAAAGAACATTATTTTCGTTAGAAATACTATTTTAAAATTTTACAGTCCCATCTATAAAAGGAATTTTGCTGCCAAGAGCATAAACAGAAATTACCAAAGACATAAAATATCTTGTATTAAGAACGCAATAATTCCAAATGTTCCAAATTATCCAGTTAAGAGTGAATATACCCTTTCTTCATTCTAGAAGTGTATTTTTCTTGATTTTAAAGTAGGGGGATCGGAAAATGCGTTACGAAACTTCAAGGAATGATTCTACGTAGAAAAGTAATGATAGAAAGGCATGCAACAACAAAAAATCGAAATCTTAATATTTTTCCAGTTACACGTTTGATAAAAACTCGGAAAACATAAAAATTTTAGTACCTCCAAGTTTGGTAACGCATTTTCCACATATCCTGTATACAGTAAGTCCACGGAACGATGGTTTAGATAAAAACATTAGTGAACATAATATTTAATGTGAATAACAAAACTTGGTATAGTAACAAGAACATAGATATATGAACTTTGTTATATCGACGTGCCTTGAGCAATAATACTAAACGCCCAAAACATATTACGGCGCTAACGTCACTGGATCCCTCAAGAATTATTTCTTAAAATTGTCTTGATTCAAGAATATGCCGCATTCCATGTTTTGACAAGAACATAATTCGATAATAATAATATGTTGGTTTTTGCTTAAGAATAATTATTAGAGCATATATTCTTGTTTCAAATTTAAAATGAATTAGAGCAAACCTGAATAATTATATTTTATTATACTAAAACTACTTTTCGAATATATTTTTGTACTAACTTCTAAATAATTATTCTGTAGGAAAATAAAAATACACCAACAAAACCTCATCAATCTTGGTGCAAAATTGATTTAATTTATAGCAATTATTATTTTTTTATTAAGTAGTTAAATACATGAATGGAATAGAGAAATATTAAAACAGCCTTTCCTAAACTGTAGATTCTGGACGCCATGGAACCTAAGAATGACGTTTAGTCATTAACAAATGCTTGCTTTTTAAGAGCACACATTCTTGGATTCTTTTCTAACTACTTATTAAAAAATTGAAATAAATTGGGCTTTGTAGTTATTAGTAGTTCTATCAGCACCAGCAAGATTGAGATTCTATTAAAGTATTTCCTATATTTTCCAAGAAAATACTTATTTAGAACAATAGTTACTAACAAAAATATTCGGAATATAGGTTTAGTATAATCAAATATAATTTAATCAATTAAATAAGGTTTGCTCAAATTCGGATATTCCAGAAATGAACCAGGACAAAAAAAAATGTAAAAATTAATCTTGTATTGGCACGAAAGCTGCAAAACATTGAAGAAAACAAAACTTTTTTCTTTCACACTTTTCGAAATTTTGACAAACAATGCCACTTTTCGTAATTTCTTCGAGAAAATGTCTAATTTGACAGCTACAAAAAGACATGTGGTAAGAAACGTTGGTATCATTTTTATAGCAAGAACGAAGGGCAAAATAAAAAATTTACCTTAACCCTTTTAAAAAAAAACTTCCCATATGGTGCAGACTTTGTCGCAAGTACCGTATAAATACTTAATAATATACAGTAAGTCCCAGAAGTAATGTTGTAAGTTCAGCGTCGTTTTTTTTTTGGAAAAACGCTAGGAACCGTCGATTTTTATATCTAAATGTGGTTTTCCATGGAAAATTCATGAATACAAAAATAGCTTACGAACATCAACATGTATTTTGTATTTCATTTTTGATTTTGCATAGAATTCGTATACCCTATACCTAAACTCAAAAGTTATCGAAAAAATTACGATTGAATATATCAATATGTATTTAAAAAGAACAGGACAAGAAATCAAATTGAATGTTAAAAATGTGCGCCATTTACGACTTGGCAATATCCAAGGCGATGAATAAACTCCCTTTGCACATTTTCAGCCATTTCCGGAGTTATGGCACGCACTTCTCTTCAAACCTCTCTTTCAACTCCTACAGATTGTTTGGCCTGTTAACAAATACTTTCGATTTAAAGTAACCCCACAAAGAGAACTACAGCGGAGTTAGGTCTGGCGACCCTGCAGGCTATTCGATAGGTCCTCTCCTTCCTATCCACCGATTGGAAAAGGTTTCATCCAAGAATGTACGCACAGTGGCAGCATAGTGCGGAGGAGCACCATCTTGCTGGAACATCAGTTCATCGTCAGGGGAGTCTGGGTTCAATGGATTCGTTTATTTTTTTGAGGGTACTGGCTGAGGACCTCCATCATTTAATGCGGATTTTCTGTTGTCCAATAACGACAATTTTGTCTGTTTACATTACCATTCAAACAAAACGTAGCTTCATCGGAAAAAATAATATTTTTACGAAATTATTATCTAGATTGCACATATTTTGTATAATTAAGTTGCTTCTATTTGAGTACGTGTTCTATCACCAAACCCAATAATACATAGACATTCAATTTTGAATTGAACTGAAAAAAAAAACGAAATACAATACAACTACAAATAAATCCTCAGAAATAAGGTCTTATACTTATTGATATGTTCAATCGTAATTTCTTCGATAACTGTTGAGTTTAGGTATAGGATATGGTACATGAAACATACTTAGACTTCGATGCAAAATTCAAAAGTGAAATAAAAATTTTCATTTGAAAAGACTATCTTTTTGGGCTACCCTACATACATGAATTTACCATCAAAAACCCACATTAAGAAATAAAAATCGACGGATCCGAGCGTTTTTGCAAAAGATAGATACACAGCTGGATTTTAAATGAATTTAGACATTACCTATGAGACTCATTGTATTTTGCTTCTATTATGGTTAGAGTTTGCGTTGCAGGCTCCTGGAATATTACGATACATACTTCTTATTTTAAAAATTACGCTCTACAACTTTGGACTACAATGGACCAATTCTAGAAATTACTAATTGGCACTTTTTTGACGTTACATAATTTATCTCGACATTAATAAAATACAATTCCAAATTATGTGTTTGTAATAAAGGGTTTAGATATTCTAAAATTTGCGCATATAGCGTGCTCAGGCCCGTATACACACAATATGCAAATCTAATGTTCATAAAATATTAGCCTACTCGCTGATAACCCAATTCTGGAAAATTGGTTTTCTGGAACATGGGCTTAAATAATGCAAGTGAACGGTACAACAATGAATTCCGGCAACAATGCAAACATACATTAATAACCTCCGTACCGTACCGGTTTGCCGATCACTTTCAAAACGTACATAATGCGTACATTCTGTACTGAGTGATTGATTTTACCGAAACTTTTGACAAATTTCGTGGCAGTAAAAGCTTATTAGTTTGAATTATTAGCAGTAAATTGGCCGCTGCTTTGGCCGACAGTATTTCATTTTTGCGGTCCTCTGGTCCATTAATAATTTAACCCTGAGCGTGGTGTGGTAGTTGCTTTGTTTTGCAGTAAGTTAGAAATTAATCCGTGCGAAATGCTATTAATTACAAAACTTAATACAAGGTGTATAAATTCATAATTCTTCGCTTATGTAAATAATATGGTGCACATTACAAGTCCACTTATTATACACAGTGTGTAAAAAGACTCGGACCGGTCAATTATTTAGAAAATGGTGCATAATATAAATAGTATATTATTAACCAAGGTTTAGACAGCCATCATTATTGCCCGAGCGGCGAGTTTAAATCACGAGGAGCGAAGCGACGAGGGATTTAAGACGCGAGGGCTATAATAAGCTGTCTAAACCGTGGTTAATATATTATTTTTTCCACTACTACAAACTTTTATATGACATTTATCTTTATAGTATTAATAACTATAAAAAATTATAGGTAGGTATAAGTATATTTTTTAATCAAGTTACCTGCGCTTTGGAATTGGCAAAATATTTTGTTGTTTTGTCAGGTGGCTTTGTCAATGTCAATTTGTGTTCATTTGTGTCATCAGATTTCACGAGTTTTGCGTTTTTTTTTTAAATGAGCGAAGAAAATGTTAGTGATAATATTATGTGTACACCTCCCGAATTAAGGATGGAAGCAGAAAAAATGTTGATTGTATCGATATTTTACAATATCAAGTAATCTAATATGTATTGATAATTATCTGGTTGCCTAACCACAATGAATTGATGTTGTAGAATTAAAAAATCAAGTTACCTGCGTTCAAACAAAATTCGGTTAAGGTCAAAGATCGGTCAATAATGGATTTCAATGGCTTATTATTGACCATGGTCAATAATGACTTATAAGGTAGAGAAAAACTATTTCTAGCGTTAATAATCGGTCAATAATGGCGATGTTATAGGTTAGTAGTGGAAAAAAATCTTTAAAACTAGGACACCTGTAATTATACAGGGTGCCTCAAATAGTCATGGTAAACAAAACTTTGGTTTATTTAAATAGAATGACCCCTTTTTAATCACGTTTTCTGATTCCTCTAAACATTCTAAACAACAACAATTATGAAACATATCGTATGGCTAAACCCATTAGTTTAAGAAATAACTTGAGATAAAGGACATAAATACAACAGGTAAGAAATTACCTACATTTTGCATTTTTACATCGGAAAACGTGATTAAAAGGGGTCATTCCATTTAAATAAACCAAACTATAAACTATAGTGCAGGAAGTAATGATTTAAAAAAAAATAATATAATATCAGCGCATCTTAAGGCTCGTCTGTCAGCTTTTCAGAATACGGTGTCTTCAGCTAATTTCAAAAGGTCTTATATTAACCCATGTTTCAAGAAAAATATTCGTACTTTAAAGGATTAATATATGAGCAATAAATTTATCGGGGAAGAGAATTCGATTAATCTGGACAATTTGCTAATAGTGTGAAATGTAATTAGTCAAGACCTCTAAATATCTTGAAATCCTTGTAAGTAGTTTCTTTCTATTTTTGTTTTTTTTTTTTCGATACAATAGATGCAACATCATTTGGAAGGTATATATCATTCAAGCGAGAAACTAGAGCATATAATCATCAACAATAATTAATTCCATTAAATCAGAGTTAATAACGGGGGCCTTCAGCAACAGCAATAGATCCGTGAAGGTTTTGATGAAGCGCTCCGGCATAAATCTTCGGAAACAAGAAGGGCGCGAATACCGACCCGCAGGGCATCCACGCTGTCGGTGACATTTCATGAATATGTTGACATGCAGACCACGTCGATAATGGCGCCCGAGAGACGTTCCCGCACGTGTCGAGCTACACCCCCCGATTTAGAATCGCTTTAAATCGTGATTATTTCTTCGTCAGAAAACCATACGTACCTCAAATGTCAAAACCAATTGAATATCGTCCAGTTAACGCAAGCCCTTTGAGAAAGTATTTTATGGAGTGAATAAAACTGATTTAGAAATTAATTGTTAATAAGTTTGATAATTACTTAAAAAAAAATTTATTATTTATTTTTGAATTTATTTATGTAGAATTTCCCCAAAAGAGTCAGAGGGATATTAACTTACTGGTGAAAAAATATTTTAGGAACATAGTAACTAGGTGATTTTTCGTCACTGAGATCAAGTAATCACGGGAATATCACGTAAATTTATCGACGTCAACATTTAACTGTAAAATCTTAATCTCTTAATTTTTTCAAATTTAATATTAAGTTGGCGCAGATAGTGTAGACATGGACCGTGTGCAATGTTTTTCTTCAATTCATGGTGCATGGTAGAAATACACGACGAGCCACTGCAGCCCACCAGTACGTGGTTCAGCTTAGTATCCCTCGAACGACACTGTTTCAAAATTCTTTCATCTGGAGAACGTCATCACTCTAGAACGACCTCCCTGAGATCGTGTTCCCCAACGACTATAACCTTCAAAGATTCAAGACCAACGTGAATCGTTTCCTGCGCACACGCACCGCTTCCAGAGCGCCATAAGCAAAACAAAAACCGATGCACGTCATCAATCAGCTGATAATTGTAACTCCGTAAGAAAACACGAGAAAATTAAATTTGGGCAAGAAGTATTAAAACCTTATGCGATATTGAATTTACTACAAACTAAAAGTATTCTTCTTTGATACGAACCCACTTATAGCAAATATTTTATTTATTTAAGCTTGCAAAAATTAATATAATTTGAATTTTATTGGCCGATAGTTGGCAACACAACTGTAAACGATGCGGTGGCGCCAGCACGTTCGTTGGTTTGGTTTGACGTTTCATGCAAAACTAACCTTACTTGTTCGGAGTTCCGTATTGCTGTGATTCTATTTTTTAACAAAACTCCAGATCTTTTTATAAACAGCAATAAAAAACTGTTCTATTAAAAGACACAAAAGTGCACATACATATCTCTGTCGATTACATTGTTTACTATTTGCGAAAAATGCCGAAGCATTTAAATAGTCGGCGCAAAGAGCTAATACTTTCTCTAAGAAGCTATTTTCAGGAAGAACTTAACAACAATGGCCTATTGTTACCCTGGACAGCAGTACAGAGAAGTAAATTTAAAGATTATGTTAAGGTCTAGATATTTTATTTCTACTTTACTAATTTTTAGCGTGTAGCAGCTGCCCTAAATTGAAATATCTGCGCTGTAAGCGCAATTTCAACAACAGTCAAGGAAAAGATGTTATTAGAATCACCTTAAAACAAACGTTCTAAATCAAAGAGAGTTTTAATTGTGTGAAGATTGGATATAAGTTCTATCCGTGACATTATTTATGCAATGTACGAAACAAGTAAGTTGTATTATTTAAAAATTATAATATTTTACATCGGTTATTCATAAGCTGTAACTTATTTTAGAACATCACGTAACTTTGACAACTTTAAGATAGAAATTAAAAGACAGAGAACTGTTTGATGGTTGTCTTAACTCTTTAAGAAGCCTCTTCAAGAAAGTAGGCTTTGGATGGTAAAAAGATGAACTGAGGCGAGGGCTTATGGAACTTTCCCATGTAGCTTTCAAACGACTGGTGTTTTTAAAAGAACATATTAAAGAAAAAAAAGCATTCTTGTACCAATTCGTTTTCTTGAATGAAACATGGATTTTTCAGAATGGTACCATTGGTCAATCTTGGCAAGATGAAAATAAAGTTGATGGTAAAAGGTAATATGCAGTAAACAAATATATAAGCTATGGGAAGTTTTTGTACATTTATCTTATTTTTATAAAAAAAAAATGAGTAATTCCCTCACTCGTATATTTTGCTTACAAGCCGGCAACACTGTCGATAACTGACGTCACTCGAAGGGTATGACGTGCATCGGTTTTCGTTTTGCATTAATCAACGTTAATATTTTAAAAATATTTTAAATTAATTACAATTAAATATTTTATTTTTTGCTTAAGTATTTGATTGATTTCAGTTTGAATATACAATTATTGAAAGTAGTCAATTATTTGTTTATTTATCATTTATTAAATTCTTAATATATTTTTTTAAATAATTAAATTAAGATTTTTATTTTTGTGGACATTTTATGGTTCCTATTCATTTATAATTGTTATTTTATGTTTTAAAAGGTTAACAAGAAAATGAGTTCCGTATATTTCCCGATTTTTAATATCAATTTAGCTCAATTCAATTATAATTTGAGACACTAAAGCCGGTCAAAAATAGTCGCTATTGCGTAAGACTGCAAAATATCATCATACACAATTGGCTTTAGTTAAAGGTTATTAGTTTTTATATAGCCCTGTATAAAATCACCAAATCAGCACACACTGAATGGGCAAAAAAGACGAAAGAAAACTTTTCAAATCTGGAAACCTTCAGCTAAAAAGACGTCATTTTGGGACATCTTGTACATGCAAATTATTGTATCGCAACAGAATTGGCCTTTCTCTTCCAATACATTTTTATTTGTTTTATAAAATATGTAAAAAGACAGTTTTTCATATTGTCCGATTTATATTAGGTATGAATTTTGCTTAACTCAATCATAATTTAAGACGCCTGGTACATTAAAAACTATCAAAAACGTTACGAAATATTAACGTTACATCGCTCTAGTGTAAGACGATAAAATAATATCATATAAAATTGGTTTGGAAATGCGTAATGTTTACGTTACTTAAAACTCTTCAAATTTTAATAATTATTTCTCAGTTTATTGCTCAAAACATGGAAGCCAATTTGAATGTGCAAGTTGATATGTTGTTAATTTTGGGGGAGAGCAGAAAAAACTACAGAGAAGCATGCCCGGCGAGAGGGGGGGGGGTCCGGGGGTCATTTCCCCCGGTCCCGGATATCGTTCAAGACCGGCGGGCCGGCGGCGGCGACGCAGTACCGCCGTTCGTTTTTACCATCACAGATATTCTACGTAATTTCGGACATAACCTGGAAAATCGTAACATGTTTTGGGTCGATTCGTGTACAGACATTTATGGACCATAACTTCATCTCTCCTAATACTATCTTGGTAATCTACTCTTACTACAAATTTGTAACTGTGTGGCACGAAAAAACAGGTGCAGGGGGGCCCACAGATTCACTACCCCCGGGCCCCGATTTTCTCTCGACTGCCCTGCAGAGAAGCTGAACTAGTTTCGTAACAACCCGAAATCTCACATGCATTTAAAAGGCTAGAAACCAGATATCGTACTACTGGCAGTTTGAAGACGATACCACGAGTTCGGAGTAGAACTCAAACGAATGAAAACAAGGCAGTTGGTGTTTTAGGAGCGGTAGCTGTTGCCCCTCATGTAGGTTCCAGGCGGCTTGCTAGAGACGTTGGAGTCAGTCAAAAATCAGTTATAACCATAGTGCACTTGTACAAGTTTCATCCATACCACATTACGCTTCACCAAGAGCGGTATGGGCAAGACTTTGAAAATCGCGTTACCTTTTACAATTGGGTCACAAGGCAAATACAATTCTGACGAAGCCAATTTCCATAATAGTTGTGGGCAGGTAAGATTTTAAGTTATCTCATTATAGTATATTTTTTCATTTAATGTTTTTGTTTGATTGTTTTCCTTAAGGTAAACAGACACAATATTCACTAGTGGGTGCCGGAAAATCCCCACTGGATAAGAACTCTTCCAAATCAACATCACTAGTCAATCAATGTCTGGTGTGGAATTATCGGGGATAGAGTCATTGGTCCACATTTCTTAGAAGGACATTTAAATGGAGATATGTAGTTATGTTTAAGAAACCAATTACCCGAATTATTACACCAACAGATAAATCTTGACATGTGGCTTTAGCAGGACGCGGCTCAACTCCATTACGCAGCAACTATTCAAATGAAATATTTGAAAATAGTTAGATTGGCCGAGCTGGTCCGACCAACTGGCCTGCTCGGTCCCCAGATTTGAGCCCCCTCGACTTCTTCTTGTGGGACTTTATAAAGGAAGTGATGACAACGGAACCTACATCTTCAGATGATATAAAAGACCGAATCCGTTCTGCCTTCGTAACCAGGGAAGCAAGTAAAACAATTTTTGATAACATACAAACTTGCCCCCCACCGCTCAAAATCGAAAAAGGGGTAAAATGTAAAAAATATTGTTAAATATCATCATTTTAAAGACATATATTTTCCCAACGCTTATAAGCCAAAAATGAAAAATCCAATAAAGGTCTGAAGATAGATAAGTTTAATCCGATTGTCCGCTTCGACAACACAATTCATTACTTGCTAATCGAGTTCCACAACGCCGCGCGCCACGCACCGTCTGCTATCCGCCGCAGAAAGCAATGAGGAATGGCGCGGATTTCGATTTGTGAACTATGTTATCGGAAACGCGATGGAATGTTGGATTGCAACAACGAATCTATAAATTAAATTTTCGCATTGCCTTCTGCAGGTAAACACGAAATATGATCCTACTGATAATGGAGGCAATTGCGAATGCAGGATCAGGGTATTTTAATTAAAAATCGCGTAGGGACCTTCCAGCGAGTAAATTTATTACAATTGTCGCTTCTTTTTGACTAGCTTTTAAAAAATTGAATAGTCACCCTAACAGCATAAGTACCACTTTCGGGAATGAAGAATGAGTTCAAGAATGATATAAACTTTTTAAAGTTTTTGTATACGTATGCAGGGGGTCAAAACTCTGGAATACTGCAAATATCTCAAAAACTATTGAATGGAATGTCGTAATTATTTTTGAAGATTCAAATAGGCCGTTCAGACGCAAATTAAATGTCTTCCATTGTTACGTAGGCAATAGCTAAGCCTGATATCAAGCGAGGGGTTATAGTTCTGGTAACCAGGGAGGCCACTGAATAGTCATTTGATCAGTTGATCATTAAATATAGCACGTAACAGTTCCTACGTACTATTATTTAGGAATTTTAATATCAACGATGTTTTGCTTCTATATAGAAGAAAATTATTAATTGATGAAATCCCGAATATTCGTAAAGCAGGACTAATGCATTCACGCCGGTGAAATATACAGGGTGTTCCTAAATATCATGTACAGGGTTATTGATTATAAATGGACTGCCCATCTATATGAGTAATTTGATGAGTTACATGAACAATTTAAATATAAAAGTTGTAGCTTTTTTTATAAATTGTTTTATGGTGTTCCACAAAAATAATTGAGCATCACATTTGTGACATATGACATAAAAATGTTAATTTTTAAATGGAACTTCTGTATATTGTTTTTTAGTTTTATAAAACTTTTAATTCTCTATTCAGCTATACAGGGTTGTGGTTTAATAACGGATATATTCAATACAAATTAAATGGGGGTACGTTCGGAAAAACGTTCGAACCCGTCGATTTTGTTTTTGGATAGCGCATATTCTGACATAAAATGTAGGTATACAGGATGTCCCACAAAACTGTGGCAGAAAAAATACTTGTCCTTAAATGGAAATCTCTGTAGGTATATTATTGCATTTTCGGATTCTCCGGAAAATTCTAGACATGCTTAATGTCTAAGGTCCTAAACCTATCTTCAACTGTCCACGAAATAAATTACACCTCTGTTTGTGAATATTTGACAAAGTGTCACTGTATTGTTAATCGAAAATATTTATAATGCGTTTAACCGAGACTCAGAGAATCGAAATATTAACTATGCTTGACTGTTGTGAGAAAACTTGAACACACAACGAAGTTCGAATAATGTTCAACAATAAATATCCGAACAGAGAACCTGTAGGTCAATCTACAATCAGTAGAAGAGAGACTAGCACTGTTAAGGATCTTAGCAAACCTGGAAGGTCTGGCGTTCCTAATGACAAAAAACTGGAGATCTTTGTGTCATTACACGAAAATCCGAACCTCTCAAGTACTCAGCTGGCTTTAGATTCATAGGTCGACTGTAACAAAATTTTTAAAGAAGGAAAAGTGGCACCCATATAAACTTAGATTAGATAAAGATTAGTTTAAGAGCTATTTGAAGATGATCCAGATCGCAGAAACGAGTTTTGCCAGACCATGACCGAGCGAACTGATAATGACCCTAGACTAGTAAAACAGATATGCTTTTCAGACGAAGCAACGTTTTGCTTGAATGGAGAAGTAAATAGGCAAAATTTTAAATACCGGGCGCCAGAAAATCCACACTGGTTTAGGGAAAGTCATTCTCAGAATTATAAGAAAGGAATGTATACGGGCAGGGATTATTAATAACAGAGTAATAAGACAATACCTCTTTGAAGGAACTTTGTCGGGAAAACTTTATCATGACTTTTTAGAAAACGACTTGATTCGGCGCCAGCGACACTATATCCTGATTAAAATAATCCAGACATACCAAACCTAACGTTATGGTTTCAACAGGATGGAGCTCCGCCCCACTCTGCTGCGATTGTTAGAAGATTCCTAGATAATGTTTTCCCAAACCGGTGGATATGCAGACGTGGATCAATAGAGTGGTCATCTAGGGTACCTGATGTTAGTAAATTGGACTACTTTCTTTGGGGTTATGTTAAAAATAAAGTGTATAAAGTTAAGCCACGCACGCTTGATATTCTCAAAGAGAGCATTCGTAACGTAATTAGGAATATTTCTCCAGAAACCGTAGAAAAACTACAGCAGGAATTTATTGATCATGTGAGGTACTGCAGAGCTGTTACTGGCGGACACTTCCAGCATTTGCTAAAATAATTTTTGAGATTTTAACAAATGTAATTAATTTAGCTGCAATATAGTGTTATTTTAATATTTGAACGTAAATATTTCGTGAACAGTTGAAGATAGGTTGAGGATATTATATATGAAGCATGTCTAGAATTTTCCGGAGAATCTGATAATGCAATAATATTCAGGGATTTCCATTTAAGGAAAAAATAATTTTTCTGCCACACTTTTGTGGGATATCCTTTATACCTATATTTTATATCATAATATGCGCAATCCAAAAACAAAATCGACGCGTTCGAGCGTTTTTCCGAACATGTATTGAATTTATCCGTTATTAAATCACATTCGTTTCAATTTCGTGTAAAATAAAGGAGATAAAAGCGTTTTTGAAATTTTGATAAAGTTGGCCATGCATGCCAGGTTAGATAGAACTTTAGGTAGGAATCACTGTCAGACTGAACTGTCAATCTGCCGCTGTTTATAAAATTTATATTGCGTACAGTTTGGCAAACCATCATGCACAGACTCACGCTTGAACAACGTTACCAAATTATTCAAATTTACTTTGAAAGTATAGAAGTATAGAAGACTTCGTGAATTTTACGGCGCACATATACGTCTATCTGAACTAACTATCCATCGCACTGTCGACAGGTTTCGTACCACCTACTCTCTACATGATGTAAAAACACCAGTGCGTCTAAAGAATGTGCGTAATGAAAGGAATATCGCCGCTGTACGTGAAAGTGTGGAAGAAAATCCAAATTTATCCATTCGTCGTCGGTCGCAGCAAAATAGGCTCACCCCGTCGACAATTTTGCAGAAAGATCTTAAGTTATACCCATATAAGATCCAGCTGGTGCAAGAATTAAAGCCGCAAGATCATCGCTTGCGTCGTTGTCTAGCTAATTGGACTTTAGCACAGTTGGAAGTTGACCCGTTGTTTTACCGCAAAATTGTGTTTAGCGATGAGGCTCATTTTTGGCTTACCGGATTTGTAAATAAACAGAATTCCCGGATATGGTGTGATGCCAATCCACAGGAGATTCAACAGACCCCATTACATTCAGAAAAATGTACCGTTTGGTGCGGTTTACATGCTGGTGGTATCATCGAACCTTATTTTTTTAAAAATGAGGCTGGGGCTACCGTTACGGTCAATGGAGAACGTTATCGGACCATGATTAAGGAATTTTCTTCCAAAATATGAATGATATTAATCCAGGCGAGATGTGGATGCAACAGGATGGCGCTACGTGCCACACCGCGAACGAAACTGTCGCCTTATTGCAAACAAGATTTGGTGATAAGTTAATTTCGAGAAATGGACCTGTTAACTGGCCACCCAGGTCCTGTGATGTGATGCCCCTAGATTATTTCCTATGATGCTACGTCAAGTCATTGGTTTATGCTGATAAACCAGCAACAATTGACGCCTTAGAAGTCAACATTGTTCGCGTTATTCATGACGTACGGCCAGCAGTGCTCGAAAAAGTCACCCAAAATTGGACTCAAAGAATGCGCTACCTCGTGAACAGCAGCGGTGGCCACACGCCCCAAATCACATTTAAATGTTAATGCCATAGAATGATTTTTCAAATAAAATTAGTTTTTTGATCACAAAAATAGTTTCTTTATTATTTTTCCAAGTTTGAAGTTCTATCGTTCTTAAAAAAACACCCTTCATAAGAAATTTTGACATTACCTAGCTTTTAATTAATGCTGATTTAATAATGAGCTTTTCCGATAGTGAAAGACGAGATATATTTGTAAAATATTATATTTAATTTAATTTAGCCATGTAAATCTTACAACAAAAATTTGTCTTTTAAAGAAACCTATGAAAAAGGATCTAATAATGTTAAATCTGAGCTATTTGGCAGCCACCTCAATATGCCATACGAAAGGAATCCGAGCAAAAAACTTTACATTGTTGCCGTACTTCTCTTCTTGAATTTCCATAAAATGTTAATTTTTATGTAATTCAAATATATTACCTAAAACAATTAGACATATCTCTGTATATTGTACACCCTGTAACATATATCCCGTTGATTTTTCCTCTTCACATAACAAATTATAATCGCTTAATATAATTTATTAAATTATGAAAGCGGCGAGGATAATATGCTTTGGTAAATTTGGCAACCCAGGCCGAAATCAAGCAATCAGCAGGGATATCTGTTCCTTACTAACGGTTCTGTCTCTTTTTATCGTATTTGATATATAATTAGTGGGGATACAAAGCACATCTTGACACCTTCAGAAATTTCACAGGCATTGCCGGAGTTTAAAATTATTAAATTTAATTTATAATTAATCATATGTAGACGTTGATGTTTGTAAAATGAATAAATATATAACAGGTAAAGCGGCGAGGATAATATGCTTTGGTAAATTTGGCAACCCAGGCCGAAATCAAGCAATCAGCAGGGATATCTGTTCCTTACTAAGGGTTCTGTCTCTTTTTATCGTATTTGATATATAATTAGTGGGGATACAAAGCACATCTTGACACCTTCAGAAATTTCACAGGCATTGCCGGAGTTTAAAATTATTAAATTTAATTTATAATTAATCATATGTAGACGTTGATGTTTGTAAAATGAATAAATATATAACAGGTAAAGCACGCACGTATATAGGGGGGGGGGGCAAGGGGATTCAATCCCCCCCCCCCACTCGACGAGAGTTCGGCCAATTTTAAATTTCCAATTTAAATTAAATAAACGTAAAACGTCCGAAAACTTTTTTTACATGTCCAAAACAAAAATGTAGGTAGATACCCAACTCTGTTTTTAGGTCAATTATTGGCAATATTTAGGTGGCCCCTAAAAAATTTTCGCCTGCGGCGCTTTACCTACGATGGACCTACCGGCGATTTTTTCTCATATCTATAAGTGACTGCAGACCCCCCTTCCCTAATTGGAAAGCTATAGATACGTCCCTCAGGTGAAGTTATTTATAGTCAAGGTAGGGCAGTAATTGCCAATAAATCAGTAGGTAATCGTTTTATATTTTACACAATGTAAGACTAATATTATAAAAAAAAAATAATTATGCACGCCTGTACTGCCACCGTTATAGCGACTCCTTTTATGTATTTTACCGCCCTGCCTCCTCAGGCGTTGTAACTCTAGAACCGTGTGGCACACTATACAGTATACAGGGTGTTGAAATTTCAAGATTTTTTTTAGTTTTTTCTTTATAGCTCCTGCAGTTTTTAAGATTTTTAGCTCAAATTTGGAATTTAGGTTAGGCTGTAGAACGGACAACCTTATACTAACTTACCCTTATTTTTAGTGTTAAATAAGAAATAATTATAAAATTTAGGGTTTTCCATTTGAAAATGTAGATTTTTTGCAGTTTTCTTAATTTCATTTTTAATCTTATTGTTTGAACATCCTGTATTAATAGTTATGGAAATATTATAAAAAATCTATTAAAGCAGGTCCTTTTTAACAAGAAATCGAACTCAAATTAAATAATAAAGACTTCCTTATAGGAAAGATTGATAATTATTTTATGGCATGCAAACGTCACTTTTTGACATAAAACCTTAAAAATGTCAAAAACGCTTAAACTTGGGCATAGAACATGATATACAAAATCTGCCTAGAATATTACGTAGAATTTAAAAATGTAATAATATACGGGGTATTCTATTAAAAATAAGCAAGTTGACACCTACTTCCGGTATAACTTGAAGTGTCACCCTATTGAAAATATTTTAGCCGGATTGCCCCCAGCAACATTAGCATACTGTCAAATTTTCAAAACTATTCTATGTATAGTTTTCCATATACAGGGTGAGTCGGGAAGAATGGGCCTAACTCTAAGGGTGTAATCTATGCATCAGAATAATAAGAAAAAACTCAAATGTTGTTACCCAATATGCATTTGTTTTCAAGTTAAAAGGCAAAAACAAAATATTGCATTAATTTAGCTTTTTTGTAATAAATATTATTATTGTTTGCTTTTGATTGTTGTGCTGTCACTATCCTATTAGTGTCAGTATAAAATATTACATTCATTCACCGTTAACTTTCGGACTTGTATCATTTTATTTTTATAAAATGCCACACATTTATTCGCATCTCGAATACGCCAATATGGTTTGTGTAATGGGAATGCTACAGCGACTGCTGAAGAATATCGTGAACGATTTCCACATGAAAGAACACCGAACAGAAAGGCCTTTATCAGAGTTTTCAACAAACCAAACTCTGCGAGACCGGAACCCTTCCAAGTGCTAATGTAACATCCGAACGAGCCATTCAACAGGATTTAGAAGAAATAGAAAATGTCCTAGCTTAAGTAGAAGAAAATGCGACGACAAGCTCACAAAGAATTGAAATTTAGTTGGAGATTCCCAAAAAAGAGTGATCAATACGCTTCACGAGCAAGGCTTATACCCGTACCATGTACAGCGTGTACAGAATCTTCAACCTAGAGCAAGGCTGGCCAATAGATTTTCCGGGTGGGCAAAATTTCATAGACTGCGGCGGCGCCCGCGTCGGTCCAAATACCATATTTATACAAGGGTTTTATATAGGTACACATGAAGTTTATTATACAAATACCACATTATAAGTACACAAAAAGACAAAATATGCTTTAATTTACTTTATTGGTAAATGAAATTAAGTAACATAATAATGAAAACATTATTTCTATTTTTTAATGTGAGCTGTGAAGAGGTTTTCCTGATATTAATTTGTCGATATTTGGTTTTAAGTCTGATGTTGATAGGACAATTAAATCAGAAATTTTGCGCTTGAGCGGGCATATATTCGTTTCAACTAACCAATCAAGTGGAAGCAGTGCCATCGCGCGCCGGCTAGCTGGCCGACCGAAGTTCGGGCGGGCAAATTCAAATGTCTTGGCGGGCCACTTCGGGGCCCGCGGGCCTGGGTTTGGCCAGCCTTGACCTAGAGACTACGCCAAGCGTATGCAATTTTGTGACTAGATAATTAATAATCGTCATCTCCTACCGCACATACTTTTTACTGACGAAGCTACATTCACCCGTGACGGCATCAATAATAATCGAAACTCCCATATATGGTCGGACGAAAGTCCTCACGCAATAGTCGAAAGTAATTTTCAACACAGGTTTTCAGTAAACAATAAACATGTGGTGCGGCATGATCGATAATAATTTAATTGACCCTTTTCTTATGGAAAATCGCCTTACACGGGATCACTACTTAAGTTTTTTACAAAATGAATTGCAAGGACTACTGGAGGAGATTCCTTTAAACATCAGAATTGAAATGTGTTATTAACACGACGGAGCGCCTGCCCATTTCGATCGTCGGGTCAAGCAATATTTAGACCAAAGGTTTCCAGGGGTTTGGATTGGTCGCGGTGGTCCTATTAGTTGGCCTCCTAAATCGCCAGACCTCACGCCGTTGGACTACAATTTATGGGGTTGGTTAAAAACTGAGGTTTACAAAGTAAAAGTAGATACTAGGGATGCATTAATTAGACGCATTAGTAATGCTGTACTCAATATTAAAGAAAGGCACGAATCACTTAGAAGATCCACGCGTGCCCTTCGTAAACGTCAATGGCGGTATTTTTGAAAATTTAGCAAATCAATGATTTATATAAAACAATGTCAATGTTGGATATTTTGGCTTAACAATATTATTATTTTATTTAACGCTGTAACTTGAAAACAAATGAATATTGGATAACAACGTTGGAGTTTTTTCTTATTATTTTAATGCATAGATTACACCCTTAGAGTTAGGCCCATTCCTCCCGACTCACCCTGTATGGATCGAAGCAGTTCCCGGTGGGACACCCTGTATATGACCGTATTGTTTTTTTACTTTACACCAAAAAAAATACGTACAACAAATTACAGGAAACTTTGACCGCAGTACAACTTAATCACTCCGTATATTGAGACATTCAAGCTCACGTTCAAATCCCGGCTACCCAATCTACGCCCTCCTAATCCCGCCATTGTCCGACTCTAGCTTTTCTAGGATGCCGAAATGGGCCCCATTGTGACCGCTACGGATTCAGAATGTCCAAATCCCATCTTTCGGTTAGGGCGCTTAAACGCGCTTCTAATGAAGACAACGCGAAATCCGTTTCTTATCTTTTTATTCCTGCATAATAAGTTGTGCTAGAATCAATGGATTGTCTTGAGAGCGGATCTGATTTTTACACTCGCTAAATTACAAAGCTACCAAACCCTTAATCAATGAATATGAGTGACTTACCCATTTGGATCAATGTTCTTGCATACTTGACCTGAAACAAAATATACAATAAGGAGACAGACCAGCATTATTAAGGTAAAAAACAGAAGGATTTTACGGGGTATCTCCGTTATTAGTTAACATTAGAGAACAAAAACACACTTGCATTTTTTTAAATAGGTCACCCTATATGTTTATTGATAATAAATTTAGTTCCTAACAAGCTTCTCAGAGATATATAATACCTTATTTTTATTTTTAATATTAAGCACGAAATTTATGTTTTATTAAAAAATACACATTCTTTGTTAGTAGGCCATGACAGGTATTTAAAAAAACTATTACTTGTATGATAATTACTGCAGAAGAAATATATTTTTGACACCTTAATCTAATTGGCAGTTATATTTTAGTAAAAGTAATAACAATGCGTAAATCGAGTTGTATTTTACTACGTAAAACATTAGAAGCAGAGGTTGAAAATTTATAGAACTTTATCATAAATATTGCTCAAATTGTTCTCCATTATGCCTTAGACATGTTTCACAAATAGTTCTTATGCGCCTTAATGAATTTAAAATAATAATAAACCGCGTTTGTAACTCCCTAAATGCTCTTTTAGTGGCATTTCTTAAATCTGCAATTGTTTAATATTGAATAGAATAAATTTTATTTTCAAGGTATCCCCACAAGAAGATATCCAAAACCGATAAGTGGGGTGACCTTGGAGGCCATCTTACAGGTCCATTAGTTCCAATCCAGTGGCCTGGAAAATTATTGTTTAAGTAGGCCCTGATAATTAGCGCACTTTGAGCTGGTGCTCCATCTTGTTGCAGATGCAAGTTATTGAGACCCGCTAAGAGCACGTCTTTTATTATTTCCGGCACAAGGTTTTCCAGAATTTCCAAATATTTATTGGCATTAAGGTTACCTTCAAATACATTATAAATTATTTTGCTTCCTAGTATAAAACATGAAATTTTAAAGCCAAACCTGCCTTGCCGTTCGAGTGGAAATATTATATGCCCATTTTCCTGAGACCAAAACATCGTATTGTGCCAATTAAAAATACCAGCACTGGTCATCGGACCATATAACGGTTCTTTCAAAATTATTTTCCCTGTTGATATTTTGTAAATACCAATTACAGCACTCTACAGGGTGAGTTTTTAAAGTGTTACAAGGCGATATCTCGCAAACGGTTTAAAATATTTTCTTGAAATTTTAACGAGGCAATAGTAAGATGGGGGAACATATTTAAACATATTTTTATCATGTACCCCCTGTCCCCAGCTTTCGTACGAATAAGATCAAGAACTTTTGAAGCTTCCACTTCAGCTGCGTCGGCAACATGGTTATGATCCTTGCCCACTTTAAAAACTGTATCATTAAGGGTGGTTACCCTGGCTGGACACTTTGTTTTTAAAAACTGTTAACATTTCCAATGAATTTTTACGTCTATTTTCTTATCTTTATAAAACAGATGTCCGTTCAGAAGTAATTTTTTATTTCCTTTCTCGGATTGTATAAACTCTAAGGACATTTTCGGATACGAATATAGGATACAAGCACAATATAGCACACTCTAATTCAAACTGATATTCCTTTCCTAAAATCTTGGATACTTATACATGGTAGGTATAATACCCTTTTCTCAACAATTAATAAGGGTGCCCAAAAGATAATTCTAAAGAATTGGTAATGAGAAATTAAGTACATATTTAAATATTTAAAATTTAAGGATTAGTAGGTACCTAATCCTTAATAATAGTATTTTATGACCAATATTTACTACAAGGCTCAATTTTCACAGAGGTAGCATCAATTTTAATTAAAATTTGAAGTACCCCTCTAATGTGGGTAGGCAGGACACGGTAGGTTAAAATTGAAGGATTAGTACCTAACATAATTATAATTTATTATTGTAAGTATTTTACGACTAATATTTAATTTACCACAATCACACACAACTTATTTTATTGTTCCGGTCGAAAAATATTCCTCTCGGAAAAGTGTAGACTAATAACTGTGTAATCGATGAATTGTGCTGTCGAAAAACTGTGGTCGAAAAATTGTGGTCGAAGAATTGTGATCGAAGAATCTTCCGGATCCCGGATTTTCCGATGCCCAGTAGTGCATATTGTGTCTATTTACCTTTAAGAAAACAAACAAAAAAAACAGTTATTTTTTACTGACAAGGAATAACTTAAAATTCTATCTGGCCACAATTATGGGAAGTAGCTTTATCAGAAAAAATAACATTCTTTAGGAACCTGTTATTTCCTTGCATTTGCCTTTGTACCCAATTACAAAATGTAACGCGATTTTTAAAGTCTTGCCCATAAAGCTCTTGGTGGAGTGTAATGTGGTATAGATGAAATTTGTACATATGCAATATGGTCACAACCGATTTTTGGCTCATTCCATCATCTGCAGCAAGCCTCCTCGAACCTACATGCGGGTTAATAGCTACCATTCCTAAAACTCCAACTGCCCTATCTTTATCCGTTTTAGTTCGCTTCCGAAATCGTGGTTTTGACTACGGCTGCCAGTAGTACGACTTCTTGTTTCCAGCCTTTTAAATGCCATGTGAGATTTCGGGTTGTTAGGAAACCTCTCGGTTCACATTAGTGAAGCTTGTCTGTAGTTTCTTCTGCACTCTCCCAACATTTTTCAAAAAATTTCAAAGTTACCCTCCACCCCTGTTTAAATATGTCCCCCCATCTTACCATTGCCTCGTTAAAATTTCAAGAAAATATTTTAAACCGTTTGCGAGATATCGCCTTGTAACACTTCAAAAAACTCACCCTGTATACGGCGCTGTGCATCACCAGGATGTAAGTTTTGTACTAGGTGGAATTTATATGGCTTAAAATTGTGTTTTTTTAGGATTGTTTGAACTCTTGATTTAACTACTCCGACCGAACCTTCAACCGTTCTGCAAGAACTAGTTGGATTTGTTTGAATTGAAACTAAAACATTTATTTCATCAGTCTCGCGGTTTTTCTTGTTGTAGATTTCAGGCTGAGGTTTAGAAAATGAACCGTAATCAATTAAATTTGATTTCATCCTTTTATCCGGCTGTCGTCTTTCGGAATATCTACAAGTAATTTAAGAAATTTAATAAATCTTTATAGGGATACTACAAAAAGACGTATATTGAAGTACACTTCTAATGCTTCATCTGCATTTTCATTACAATGGACATAACAAAGGAGCATGTTGTATTTTTCATTATTTTCAAAGTTTTCATTTTCCGCCATGATTAGGACAAACTGATTTTATAATATTAATTAGATATTTTAAAACAACTTGGAGAACCTGAATACTCTGACCGAAACTAAAGAAGTTTTTAATATGACATAAATGACTGTGTTTTTTTCTTTTTTTAAATACGCGTAATGGCCTACTAACAAAAAATGTATATTCTTTAATAAAACGAAAAATTAAAATAAGGTATATATCTGAGAAGCTTTTTATTAGCTAAATTATATTATTAAAAAATACATAGGGTGGCCCATTTAAAAGAAAGCAAGTTTGTTTTGTTTTTCTCGGAAAATATTGAACGTAGAAAATATCTGAGTACGTCACTGGATTCTACGTAAAAAACTACAACAAGAACATTTGTTTTCTCATTGATAAGCTACAGGGTAACCTAAATATAGGGGGTGTCCTAAAATGAAAAATTTTCAAAAACATCCCGTATATCAAAAACAAGGAGGACTAGAAAAATTCTGATTACGGCATCTTTTGTTTCGGAGATACCGCGTAAAACCATCGGAAACTGGACACCCTGTACAGTGGCAGGGGGTACCTAATACAATTTATAGACGAAAATGGACTTTATTCTCACACTCTCGCAGTGGCGTATTTAGGATTGTGACACGGGGGAGGGGGGGTCCAATTGTCTTTCTTAAAAAAATGCGCCGCAGGGAAAATTTTTTTAGGTGCCACGCCCTTTTTTGGACTGTCTAAACTTACAAATTTTACGTTTTGATAGCCCGGTTCAAAAAAAACGTAGAAATTAAGCAATTTTTAAATATAAACGCCAATATTTGCATTTGAAATATAAAAAATAAAATTCAACAATTTTTAAACTAAAAGACTGTGGAAATCCCCAAACATCTGGAAAATTTGAAATAATGTTTCATGTTATTTATTGCAAATAAAAGAATGTGAATTTCAGTTTTCTTTACTACTGAGTCCACGAGGGGGGGGGGGGGGGTCCAGACCCCCGGACCCCCCCCCTAAATACGCCACTGCACTCTCGGTACCTTTATACAGGTTGTTCGAAAATAGTAGTACCTACGCTTAACTTTATATAAAATAAAATACATTTACGAACTGTAAAAAGGAAACCAAAAATAAAATAAGATAAAATAGAAATAAAATTAAAGATTTCTTTTAAACCCCCGGGGGGTGTTAATTTCTTTTACGCTAGTGAGTAGCCTGTTGAATTCATTTAGCCCTTTAAAATATAATAAGATCGTGGTTTTCTTATAATTTGTTCTACGGGTGTGAAAATTTTGTCTATATCTGGTAAGATATTGATGTACCTATCTGGGAATTGAAAGTTATATTTTCGGATAAGTAGGGGGGAAGTAAGTAGTTTTTATGTAAGTTACCTCAGATCGCCATTCCAAGTATTGCAACATCATTGAAAGCGGTGCATAATGATTGCAGCGTACTATATTTCTCATTCAGCGATTCTGGAGCTTCTGCAGTGCGGCCTTACTGAAAGGAGACTTGCACAATATGTAAAATGAGGCTGAACAATGCTTTGGTACAGTGATACGATAGTTCAATGACAAATCCGCTGACACTCTCGAAAAAAAAAACAACCTCTGCAAAATCTTCTTTGGATATAACTAAAATGAACCTTAAATAAGAGTTCTGCATCTATTTAGAATCCAAGATATTTGATTTCCTTAACAATTTCTATTCTTTGGTTGATATTTATGTTGTCTAAGTTAAGTCTGGAGATGTTGAATTTCGTTTTAATAAACTCTGGGAAACCCCATAATTATTAAATTGGGTTTGACCTAGTTCCATTAATTTTCGTTATTTGATATCTATAACTTGAATACTCAGTAAATTCACTTTTTTAATTAAAACATCATGGTTGATAGTCTCAAAGACGCGTCTAAAGTTCAGAAATAAAGCTGCTATGTAAATTTTACTATCAATCAGAGAGATGACATAAGTTACCACTAAGAAACATTTTTATTTGAGGGTAATAGTCGATCTAGATTATAACCAGTGGCGTGCGAACTAAGGGGTACTATGTTCACATTTCAGAGACAATTTTTTTTAGCGGGGTAACTTAGGAAATTTAACATTAAACCAGGCGAATATTTTGAACTATTTTAGACAAGAACACTCGTGGCTCGATGCTGTAAAACTTATCCAGGTTCACTAGCCAGGTAACACAGGTTCAATAATCTTTTATAAATAACAATTAGAATAACGATATCAACAATATTAACAACTTCAATCAAAATAACTATATAAATACGAGGTAGTTCAGAAGTACGGTACGTAACCTAAGGGGGTGATTCCTTATGATATTCTAAGAGAAAAAGTTCATATTATGAACATGGGTCCGGACTTGCCCCGTTTTCGATAAACAGGGTGTTAAAATTAAAAAAAAAATCGGTTGCAATCGTGAGTTTTATCAGAAGGTGGCCATTTTCAACATTTGCTTTGCCTAGCTGTTGCATTTTTTCTTTGTATCATAATTAAAAAGAAAAAAAACAATTTTATTTTTAATTTAAATATTTTAATTAACTGTGAAAACTAACCTAAACAAATAAGTTGCATTATTACTTAGTTGGTAAATCCGGAAAAAAATATCAAGATAAGAAAAAAATCAATAGCGTATATTTTTCGTCAACAGGGCCATCTTTAGGCATGGGCCCACTGGGCCCGGGCCCGGGGCCCCCGCGGCCACGGGGGGCCCCGCCGATTCCTCTACGGCTGACAGAATTTCTTAAAAAGGCTTATGTATTAACACTATTAACTGGGAATTAACATTAATTTGACTAAAATGTTTATTTAAAAAATCATAAAAAAAAAGTAATCATTTAAAATCTGGCAACAATAATTTGTCTGTAATTAGAATAATGGTAATCTGCGACATCTGTTGGTGAGTGGCAGTATATAGTATGGAGAATCTCTGGCGTAGGGCGTGGCGCTTCCTCGGCTAAATAGTAAAGAGAAAACTTAAAATTAAATTATTCATCATTCATTCATTTACAATAATTATTAACAACATGAATCAATATTTCAAATTTAATACATCGACAGAAATACTACCCCACTTAAAAAAAAATATTTAAAATAAAAATATTGCCGTTTATATTTATAAATTTCTTTATTTCTACGTTTTCTCGGGTTGGGCTATCGAAAAGTAAATTTCTAGATTTAAATAGTCCAAAAAAAGGGCGTGGCACCTAAAAAAAAATTGCCTGCGGCGAAACAAGGATAGTAGAGAGGCCACAACGCCAAAAGTGCCAGGGGCCCCCACATACCTAAAGACGGCCCTGTTCGTCAATAATATCTTAAGGTGCTCCCCGGGATCCCACTGGACTAAATAAATTCTATCCAACGTCTGCTAGTTATAGAATTATTATTTATATCATTTTAGACAAGTAAAGTAACAAATAACACACTAGTGAGTTAAAAATCATAACACACTAGTGAGTTAAAAATCATAACACACTAGTGGGTTATGATTATAACTCACGCAGGCACGACATCCTTTATCACACCAATCGATAAATTCTTTGAAGGTTTTATCATATCTCTTGACTTGTGAGGAATAATAAATGAACAGTAGGTCAGTTTATTTTTGAATTTCGGCTGGAGTTTTTTTATATTTGGAAAAACCACCATCGAAAATGGCAAAAATAATAATTTGATTTATCTACAAGCGTGCGGTAAGTAACTACTTACCGCATTGAAAAACAAGTTTTTATATTATTCAAGTGTATTTTTTATTTTTAAAAGAAACTCTATTAAACATTATATTATGTATAACAAATACTTACATATTTAAATTTCTAAACTAATCCAAACTTATAAATTAAGAAATATTCACATTAATTGTAGAATTTGTAACATTTCCAAACGATATCGATGAAGGGAGTGTTTTACTATCCGATGAGACACAAGAATTGAAATTTACAGATTTACTAAAACATGAGGTTCTCTCTGCATATTCTTCTACGCCATTTATTTGCTTTGCAATTCCTATTTTATTTTACACCGAATTTTCAATATATCCCTCCGCAACACTGGAGGACTTCCATCCACCATGTCTTTTTAAACTCATGATATCCCCACCAGCATATACTAATAATGTAGCTGACGTCCTTCGATAACAATGTCCCGTATATTCTTTGGGACTGGACAACTTTAAATATGATGCAATTTGATAAGGTATTTTTCCAAAAGTATTTATACCCAGTGGTTAAATAGTGCATCTTCCCTTTTTATATGCAATAAATAACCGTGTATAAAATTGAAATATTATTTCTGATGAAAATCCTTCCACGTAAACCACGAACTGTCGATCTACATGTGTCTTTGTATCCGGGACAGTTACAACAAGGTGGGTTTCAAATTCCTTAATATCTTCAATTTTCATTTTACCTAACTCCACTCGGCGACATGCCCCAGCGATGCCCACAATGAGTACCACCTGAAACAAGCAAATAAGTTGTTATTTAAAAGTAGATTTTAAAAAAATCGCAATTAAGTACCTTCATTAATAAAAACTTCTCATTTGGTGCCGTAACAAGGAATTTTACAACCTCATTCTTGGAGAATGCCTTTGATTTCTTAGCTTTGTATCCCACAAACTTCCTTTTTAAATATGCCATCAGTTTTCCATACCTGCTTATGTCGACATTATTTTTGATACTTATAGTAGATCTGAGCATTGAGTAATAACTCCATAAAGAGGATGATTTACTGTCCTTCAATTTATCCATAAATAGGCAAGCATTACATCTTCATTAATTGCTTTAACTTTCTTTGATGAACACCAGTCCATGAAGAGCCCATATTCCTTCTCATATCTATGCCGTGATTTATCCGGCAATAAACTAAGGGTAGCTGCTTTAGCAATATCCAGAACTTCCTTCGGAATATCATCGTCACTGCTGCTACTGACTTCCATTTAAAGGGCGTAAAACACACTTTCACGAAATTGTTACAAAAATAATTATCGTTTATTCCGTTGTCAAGTTTTACATCTGTCATAATATAAAAGCCAACTATTAAATTTCTATAATTTATTTCCCTAACAACCTGATGTTAATGCATCAGCAACTACTATAAGCAGTTAAGGAACTATACCATGCACAGTGGCAATCAGACTTGAAAAAAAGGCGTATATTAGGGCAAAATTTCAAAATTGCAGTGTTAAAGAGAAATAAACTGAACTAAAAAAGATAGGCATTGCGGGAAATAAACAACATAATATTCCCACCAACTTAAGTAACGTCAATGGAATAAACAACCGTTTTGCTAATTCAGTAATAAATAATAATAGGCTACCCATGCAATCAGGAACGATTAAATTATCCTCCTATAAATGTAATAAGTATTCAGAAGTACCTAAGTAGCTACTCCGGGTTTACCCTGAGCCTCACTTCTTTGGAAGCAGGTAATTTTGATATTAGTATTTTTCTATAGTTACTTGTGGAGATGTCTATTATTTGTCTGTCTTATATTGCATTTAAATAGGTGCACTGTAAAAAAAATTCCAGCATTAGATATTTAATAAAAAAAATACAGATATGTAAAAAAATGTTTAATAAAAAATCGTATTTATAAATCAAATCAAATCAAATCAATTTTTTATTTCCTCAATTCAAAAGTTACATTCAGAAACAGTAATTAAAAAAAACGTCAAAATCTGCCTAAT